>CM029645.1:23199440-23866107 GCA_017311315.1 Dendrocalamus latiflorus | reverse complement strand
ATATTTTAATTCCAAGTTTTATTAGGAGACAGAAATAATAAACTAATGATGCAAAACTCACAACCAACAGCAAGCTACTCATCATACTTCATAAATTACACAAGAAAAACAATATAGTAACAAAGTCGAACGTGCACACGAACGACTTACTTGTTAGCCTGATGAAGAACAGGAAGCCGCGCAGGCTTGACGCAGTGCAGAACGAAGGTGTCGCAGTGCAGTGAGCGGTCGCGCAGATGCGCTGCCCAGAAACCTTATTGCCGCCCCCGTGCAGGTCTTCACGGCAGCAATGGTTCGGAGATACCGCTCCTCTTCTTCGCGGTGCACGCCGGGAAGAAGAGTCGACGAAGTTCAGACGGCGCAGCACAACAGCACACAAAAAGTTTGGAGAAAGAGAATGGAGGCAGTCAGTTTGTCACATCTACTCTGGACGTCTCCAGGCATACAAATAGACAGACTAGTAACTGACATGATTAAAACAGCCATTTACCCACTGGTAACTGACACATTCAACCAGTCAGTTACACTGTCTGTCATCAAACCCAATAAAGCCCCATTCAAATGTTTGAATCTCATTCAAACAGAGAGATAGAGGTGCAGGATTTAGCAAAAATAGAGATAGACTTGGTCTGCCAAGTGGCGCGCCACGTCACGGCACGGTCGCGCGTCGCAAGTCACAAGTCACGCAATTTTCACGCGAAAATACGCGGATACGCGCGCGCGTGCGTGCGCGTGTGTGTGACTAGCCAGAGCCCTCCTAATACCATCTCTATCCATATTCAAGGAGTGGTGAGAACTCCACCTTATAAATTGGTCTTTCTCACCTAGCCTTAGCAATATGGTACTAACCATGCATGCTTTGGGATTCGCGAAATGGGCCTTGCTCATTGGGCCAATTTCTAACAATCCCCCACCAATTCCAAAGCAGAATTAGATGTCAAAGATATTGTGCTGAAGTACTGTTAATATACCAGTCTTTTAGTGTAAGTCCCGTACGGGTTGAACTTGCACCTAGAATAACAAGATTCATCTTCTCACAGCTGATGAATGGACTATGCCTTGAATTCACAGCCTTTTGTGATCAGATTTCACTTGAAATCTCAACTAGTACTAGGCTGCCAATGAACCACGTCTAAACGGAGCATTTTATGGTCATGCTCCCTTATCTGCTCATGAGCTTTCTAGAGAATGCCCCGTTCTCGTGAACTGCGACCACACAGTTAAGCTCAAGTAGGTGTATTCTTTCTAGGTATCCTGCAGGCTAATACCTTTTCCTTATTTGGACAACAGAATACATTAAGGCTTTATGCCAACCTTCCATACAGTCGAAAGTACATTGTTTATTAGGACATGGGTACAATAAATATGTACTCTCTTGTTACAACATCAATTTGTTTTTCCCATTGCCTAAGTCACGGGATCTCCGATCAAGAAGGTATGGGTTACCATTGTGATGTAACTTAAATGGGCCTCATTCCCATGTCCATGGATGCAACAGAAATCGCTTTCCGTGCTAATCCCTTTGTAAAAGGGTCTGCCAGATTTTTCTCAGTGTTAATATAGTTCACAACAATTACTCCGGAGTTTCTTAGTTTTCTGACAGATTTAAGCCTACGCTTCACATGTCTAGAGGACTTCATATTATCCTTTGTACTTGTGACTTTGGCCAACACTGTTTGATTATCACAGTACATCAGGATTGCAGGTATTGGTTTCTCAACCAATGGCAAGTCCAATAGAAGTTCTCTCAGCCATTCAGCCTCAACTGTGGCTGTATCAAGTGCTACTAGTTCTGCTTCCATGGTTGACCTCGTCAATATGGTCTGTTTGCAAGACCTCCATGAAACTGCAGCACCAGCTAAAGTGAATACATAACCACTTGTAGCTTTGATCTCATCCGCATCAGAGATCCAATTGGAGTCACTGTATCCTTCTAAAATAGAAGGATGTCCAGTATAATGTATTCCAAAAGATGTTGTGCCTCTCAAGTAGCGCAACACTCTTTCAAGTGCCTCCCAGTGATCATCTCCTGGGTTAGAAGTAAACCGACTTAATTTGCTCACAGCAAATGAAATGTCAGGTCTTGTGGCACCAGCTAAATACATTAGTGACCCAATAATTTGTGAATATCTTAATTGATCTTTTCCTAACCCCTGGTTCTTTCGAAGCTTAATGCTCGCATCATAGGGTGTTGGTGAAACTTTACAGTTTTCAAAACCAAACCGGCTTAATATTTTCTCAGCATAATGGGATTGATTCAAAGTAATCTCATCCTTACTTTTGATCAATTTAATATTCAGAATAACATCTGCCTCTCCCAAGTTTTTCATATCAAAACACCGAGATAAGAAAGATTTGACCTCGTCAATTAAGGCAGTATTTGTTCCAAATATAAGTATGTCATCTACATACAGACATAAGATAACTCCTTGACCCCCACCATAACGATAATACACACATTTATCAGCTTCATTCACAACAAAGCCAGCGGATGTTAAAGTTTTGTCAAACTTTTCGTGCCATTGTTTTGGTGCTTGTTTTAGACCATACAAAGATTTCAATAATCTGCATACTTTATTTTCCTGTCCAGAAATCACAAAACCATCCGGTTGATCCATATAGATTTCTTCCTCCAACTCTCCATTAAGGAAAGCTGTCTTCACGTCCATTTGATGAACATGTAGACCATAGGAAGATGCTAACGCAAGGAGCACTCTGATGGTAGTTAATCTGGCGACAGGAGAATAGGTATCAAAGAAATCTTCTCCCTCTTTCTGGGTGTAACCCTTGGCCACAAGTCTTGCCTTGTACTTCTCAATTGTTCCATCAGGCCTTAGTTTCTTTTTAAAGATCCACTTACATCCTACAGGTTTACACCCGATAGGACGATCCGTGATCTCCCAAGTCCCATTAGCCATGATAGAATCCATCTCGCTACGGACTGCCTCTTTCCAATACTCAGCATCATGAGATGCATAAGCCTCTGAAAGAGTCTTTGGCACATCATCCACGAGGTATACAATAAAGTCGTCACCAAAGGTTTTCTCAACCTTTTGTCTCTTGCTCCTGCGAGGAGCTTCTGCGACTAGATTGTTATCCTCCTCAGGGATATCACATATTGGTTCAGAAATGGTGGGAAGTTCAGAAGTTTGATTATTCTCATTTTCAATATTATCAGTTTGAACATTCTCTGTTTGTGAAGTACTGTCTGCTGTTCTCATAGGAAAGATATTCTCAAAGAATGAAGCATCTCTAGACTCCATTATTGTATTTGCAATAATCTCAGGAGTTTCTGATTGAACTACTAAAAATTTATAGGCCGTGCTGTTTTGTGCATATCCTAGAAAAATACAATCGACTGTTTTTGGTCCAAGTTTTCTCTTTTTCTGCAATGGTATATTGACTTTTGCCAAACACCCCCAAGTTCGCAGAAAATTAATATTAGGTTTTCTCCCCTTCCATCCCTCATACGGAGTAATCTCACTCTTTTTATTGATTACTCTGTTTAGGACGAAAGTTGCTGTTAAAATAGCTTCCCCCCACCATGCCTTAGGCATACCGGCACTCTCTAACATGGCATTAACCAAATCTGTCAGTGTCCGGTTTTTCCTCTCAGCTACCCCGTTTGATTGGGGTGAATATGGTGGTGTAAATTCATGGACTATTCCATGCTCAGAACAGAATTGGGAGAATTCATGAGAGACATACTCTCCTCCACGATCAGACCTTAATCTTTTTATTTTCTTTTCTAGTTGGTTCTCAACCTCGGCCTTATAAGTTTTAAAGTAGTTTAAAGCTTCATCTTTAGTTTTCAGCAAATACACATAGCAGTAGCGTGTTGCATCATCAATAAAAGTTAGAAAATATCTTTTGCCTCCTTTTGTCAATAAACCATTCATTTCACACAAGTCTGAATGAATAAAATCTAAAGGTGCCAAGTCCTTTTCATCCTCTAATCCCTTAAAAGGTTTTCGAGGTTGCTTTGCTTGCACACATGACTGGCACTTTGATCCTTTGACAATTTCACATTTTGGAATTAAATCTAATCTGGACATTCTAGCAATACTATCAAAACCAATATGACAGAAACGAGAATGCCAAATATTTGCCTCACATTTATTTGAACCAGTTGCAACATTCAAATTATAACAAGACTCTAAGATACTTAGGCGGAACAAGCCTCCGCTCTCATAGCCTTTACCAACAAATTTTCCGAACTTAGACATTACAATTTTATTTGACTCAAAAACTAGCTTATAACCATCCCTGCATAGAAGAGAACCACTAGCGAAGTTCTTCTTTATTGTAGGCGCATGCTGTACGTTCTTCAAGTGGACAATCTTCCCTGAAGTAAGCTTCAGATCCACCGTGCCAACACCAAGAACAGAAGCATGCGACCCGTTTCCCATTAGGACGGAGGAAGCCCCTGCTGCCTGATAAGAGGAAAACAAGGAAATATCAGAACATACGTGAACATTAGCTCCAGTATCAACCCACCAATCAGTGGATTGACAAGCTGAAAAGACAATAGGTGAATTACCATACCCTCCTGAAGTCGAGGCCTCGCCTATGGTCACGTTAACAGCCTTCTTCTTAGGCTGTTCACCATCTCTGATTTTGCGGAAACGACAGTCCTTCGTCATATGACCGTCTTTACCGCACACAAAGCAGGTGATGTCCTTCAAATCTTTTTTCTCAGTTTTCTTCTTAAAGCTAGTTGTCTTGTTCGGTTTGTTGGATTTGTACTTCTTAGCAACAGTCTTTCTTTGTATGACATTTGCATTGTTCTGGCCAGATGTGCTAGGGGCATCTTTTGCTCTTGCTTTTTCTTCCACATCAAGGGCTGCAATGAGATCCTCAACAGAAATCTCTTCCCTCTTATGTTTCAAGCTAGTAGCAAAATCCCGCCAGGAGGCAGGGAGTTTAGCAACAATGCCCGCAGCCACAAACTTTGGAGGCAACACACAACCCAAATGCGCAATCTCACCGACTAGTAGCTGGAGGTCATGAGCTTGTCCAACTATGGACTTAGCCTCATCCATGCTAAAGTCGAAAAATTGCTCACATATGTAGAGCCAGCGACCTGCCTCTGCCTCTGCATATTTTTGCTCTAGTGCATCCCACAACTCTGTGGCGGACTTGTAGTCCATGTACACATCATAGAGCTGATTTGCCAGAACAGTCAGAATGCAGCCAAGAGCAGTATTATTTGCAGCCTCAAACTGCATGTACTGCTCAATCGTAAATGGATACTGTGGGTGCATAACCCACCACAGCCCCAAAGACATGAGCCAAAACTTGACTGTAGTCTGCCATCTACGGAAATTCTGACCAGAAAACCTCTCAGGTTTCATCGCATCAGAAGCATTAGCCATTTCTGTATTGCAACAAAATTCACAATAAGGTTTCTGGAATGTTGGAAATGTGGGCAATATTTTAATTCCAAGTTTTATTAGGAGACAGAAATAATAAACTAATGATGCAAAACTCACAACCAACAGCAAGCTACTCATCATACTTCACAAATTACACAAGAAAAACAATATAGTAACAAAGTCGAACGTGCACACGAACGACTTACTTGTTAGCCTGATGAAGAACAGGAAGCCGCGCAGGCTTGACGCAGTGCAGAACGAAGGTGTCGCAGTGCAGTGAGCGGTCGCGCAGATGCGCTGCCCAGAAACCTTATTGCCGCCCCCGTGCAGGTCTTCACGGCAGCAATGGTTCGGAGATACCGCTCCTCTTCTTTGCGGTGCACGCCGGGAAGAAGAGTCGACGAAGTTCAGACGGCGCAGCACAACAGCACACAAAAAGTTTGGAGAAAGAGAATGGAGGCAGTCAGTTTGTCACATCTACTCTGGACGTCTCCAGGCATACAAATAGACAGACTAGTAACTGACATGATTAAAACAGCCATTTACCCACTGGTAACTGACACATTCAACCAGTCAGTTACACTGTCTGTCATCAAACCCAATAAAGCCTCATTCAAATGTTTGAATCTCATTCAAACAGAGAGATAGAGGTGCAGGATTTAGCAAAAATAGAGATAGACTTGGTCTGCCAAGTGGCGCGCCACGTCACGGCACGGTCGCGCGTCGCAAGTCACAAGTCACGCGATTTTCACGCGAAAATACGCGGATACGCGCGCGCGTGCGTGCGCGTGTGTGTGACTAGCTAGAGCCCTCCTAATACCATCTCTATCCATATTCAAGGAGTGGTGAGAACTCCACCTTATAAATTGGTCTTTCTCACCTAACCTTAGCAATATGGTACTAACCATGCATGCTTTGGGATTCGCGAAATGGGCCTTGCTCATTGGGCCAATTTCTAACATAACTAATTAATAATCAGTAGACGATATCGTCGATCGATCAATATTATTTCTTACAAGAGATGCTGTGACGACCCGTATCATCATTACCTTAGGTAACAGCACTAAGGGCCTATTTGGCAGAGCTCCACCACTGAAAAAATGAATCTGGAGCAGCAGATCCACCAAAAACAGCTCCACTGTGAATCTGGGATCCCACCATGGAGCTGGACAAAACTGTTTGGCTTGCACAGCATCTCCAGATCCACGAAACTGAGTTTTTGGTGGGAATGGCCTGTTTTGCCCATGGGTTTTATGGTGGTTTGGGATGGGGTGTGTAACCAGTGGCAAAAGGTGGGTAATTACCACCCAACTCCACGAGTAGATGCGAAACAAGGTTTCGTGGAGCACCCCTTGAGGTGCTCCATGGATTTCATGAATCTGGAGCTAGATTCAGTATTTTGGTGGATCCATATTTCGTGGAGCTGGAGCGTTTGGGTAAAAATTCGTGGAGTGGAGCTATTTTTGGTGGATCTGGAGTTGGTGGAGCTCTACCAAACAGGCCCTAATATATGATTATTACCCAACAAAATATGATAAATTCATGTTTTATTAAATAATAGCTACATGTCCAAGAGGATGAGAATGTGTCATGAGTTGATGCAGGTCCAAGAGGAGATAATCATGTGTTGATCATCAAGTCAACAGAAGACCCATCATGTGTTGATGGAGATCAAGTGAAGGATGCATCATGGGTTGATGCCTATCAAGACAATGACTTGGACTTGAAGTGAAGATGTGTGTCATCAAGCTTCAAGAGGATGCTCAAGGTAAGGTATGACTAGCTAGGGCTAAGGATGTATTTCTAGTCTTTTACCAATCTTAGTGTTTGGTTGGAAGACCAGATTGGTAGTATATGTTGTCATACTATTAAGAGGGGTCATGTCTAGTAGCTTGAGTCTTATCATATGTTGATAGCTCAACCTCACTTGCTCTAACTCTCTTTGGCATGATGCTTATATTTGCGAATGTGTTTTGTAAATAGTTGAAACTCATGTGTTGAATCCGTGTAATATGGAATTATACATTGCGAATGTGTTTTGCAAGTATTTGAAGTCCATATTTCCTACTCTTTGTGTATAAAGCTTATATTTGCAAATATATTTTGCAAATGCTTGAAGCTCATACATAATCCTTGTTGCATGTGACTTAGATTTGTGAATGTGTTTTGTAAATATGTTAAATTCATATACTTGTACCTTGTGTCATGATTTCAAAAGTGTGCAAATGTGTTTTGCAACTTGTTTGAAATCATGTTCAATCCTTGTGTGCATGATACTATAATTTACAAATGTGTTTTGCAAGTTTTGTTGAAATATATACACTTGTCAAGATAATCGAAACTACTGGCGTGCATTGCACGATACTACCGAAGATCAAAAGTACCGACATATGTTGCACGGTACTATCGAAGATCAGCAGTACCGGCATGTGTTGCACGGTACTACCAGACATCGGTACCAACAGCTCTGTGTGGGCGGTATTACCGGACTTTAGAAGTTCTGAAAAATCCAATGGTACATTTTTTCCAGAGAGCACCTGTTGAAAATACTTCATCTCCTGGAAATTGGAAGTACCGAGTTTTGAATGGTGGAACTACCAATTTTGCTGATAACAGCTAGTTTTTTTAATTATTGCGAGGAGAGCGGTAGTTTGAGTTTATAACTACGATACTACCAGATTGCCTGATTCTTGTCTCCAACGGCTAGTTTCAAGGTGTAGGATATAAATATCCTCTTGTGGCTGGTTAGAAAAGGTGTTGTTGGACTCCATTTCATTCTTTTGAGTTAGTGTGAGGTCCTCCTTTTAATTGTGCATGTATTGCACCTTGTGAGTAAGGAGGAATGCTCTAGAATGCATGAGTTGTATCTAGAGGTGGATTGAGTCTAGAGGTGGATTGAGTATCCAATCGAGCTTGTGCATTCATTGCACATGGCGAGAGTCAAGCGAGGGGCTTGATTTATTACTCTTGGTCTTTATCAACTCCTAGACAGCGTTGGAGGCATCGTGCGCGGTGATCTTCTCAAAGGAGGTTGTGAGAAGACTCGACGAAGTGTGAATGTTGGAGCTCACCTACCCAGAGTAAGAAAGAGCTACGACTAATTGATTGAGGTGTTTTGGTTTAATTCGTGGAGCCGGTCTAATTCATTTGGGCTAACCTCAACGTGGACTAGGGGGGACTGACGAGTCTCTGAACACCACAGCAAAATGCTACATGTCAATTGTGGTTTGTTTTCTTGTGTTCAATTTACATTCAAGCAATTTACTTTTATAGAATTAAATTGATTGCTTGTCTTCCTAGAATTGCAAACCTTGACATAGCCTTAGAGTGTTGGTGCACTTATGTGAACTTAATTGATTTATGCTTTATTTGTGCTAAACCAATTTGATTTAAGCTTCCGTATTATATATTTGGTTTAGATACATAGAAATTAATAATAATTAAAAAAGAATTTTTTGGACTGCCTAGTCACCCCCTCTAGTCAACCTCCTCGATCTTACACTAGCCACCACCGCCCATAGAACCACTGGTCGTGCCCTAATACTGCCACTGCTAGGCCATTGCCGCACCTAGTCCACCATCTCCCTAGCTCTCTACTGATTGGATCCATCCCATCTATAGCGATTCCCATCTCCAAATGCTCGTATTTGAACCCCCCCTCACTATCCCTCTCTAATCCTCTGGTATACTTTGCTCCCCTCCCCTAGCTTTCTTCCATTTCCCTAGCCTACATTTGTAGATGCTACGGTTCTAGTGTGATGCATGTGGATTGGGAATGTGTGCCTGTGATCCTATGGTGGTGATGTGGATTTGGGAATGTGATGGAAATGGAAAGTATGTAAGGGGCACCTTGTTGGATCTAGTCGGGGCTTGGGAGATCCGACAAGGGTGATAATGTTGGTACCGATGGTTAAGGTTCCTTCTAGTCTGGCATGTGCGACTTTGTTTCCCCTTCTTTACTCCTGCTAGTTCCCAACCCCTGGTCCTTCCCTCAATGCCTTCTCCTCCTTGTCCTAGGCTCCCTCTTCATTGTCTCCTCTTTCTTCTAGTTCAGTCACTATGGCTCACTCCATCCTCTTTTTTCCTCCACGCAATGGGTCTAGGGGTTTGTGGAAATAGGGTTGGATCTGGCAATGACTTGCTTGCACTAGGTGGTGTGGCGGTGTTGTGGAACATTGGCCTCTCTCTCTTGCTCTTGGTCTCATTGGTCCTTATATCTTTTGCTTAGTGCCGAATGGGTTGGGTTGTGACTCATAGCTGCCGGTGTGCTGCTGCACACTCTGGTAAACTGGTTTTTACTAGGGTTGGCTCATGGTGAAAACTGTGCTCTGAATTGATTTTAGATTTGTTTTTATGACGAATGATGATACCCTATTTAGTGAGAAGTGAAAACACGCCCCGGACGGTCACTACTGTAGAAAGCCTAATACTACACACCACATCACGGACGGTTCCCAAAAACTACCAATATTAAATACAATCATAGATGGTTTCAGTTTATAGACTGTCTATGTTGCTGCCAATGATAAAAACTGTCTGTGAAGAGGAAATATCACTGGTGGTTCATGGTGAAAACTATCTATGAAGTATCACAGACGATTAGTAACAAGAACCATCTGTGATATTACCACATATCACATACGGTTTTTTGTTTGAAATGTCTGTAATACTTCACAAGCGGTTTGTATTACAAACCGTCTATGATATTTAAGTCATCACATATGGTTTTTATTACAAACCATCTGTGATAATTCAACAATATTAATTGTGCGCAGACCCATCAACTCTCCGTCTTAAATTCCAGATCCAGGCTACTGCTTTGAGCTGGAGGCGAGCTTTGAAGTAGCCATTTGGTGAAAGGAGACTATTTGGCAAGAGTGGTTGTAGATCTATAGCTTTTGGTGAAAGAAGAATTGAAGATGGTTTAGATCGAGCTAATTTGATGTAGAGAGAAGATTATTTATATCTAGTATGGTTTATGGTTTAGTCAATTCATAGTCTACTTCTATATAATTAATCATTCTTGCTACATATAGCTATTTTCTTACAAAACACGTGCAAAATCATTCATACTGTTATATGCGTAATGTAGGACCAAAGCTGGATGTACGCTGGGAACCGTGTGACTGAAGAGTACATTAATGGTGTGTCTGCTATTACAAGGGCTGCTGAGGAGGATATGCTGAATAAGGGGGTGGAATATATATACTATCCACGCATTGACTGCGAGAATTTAAAGATGTTTAAGACTCTAGTGCAGATTGAAGTGCACTTAATTTGAAGGGGTTTCAAAAAGGGTATGCACGTTGGACCAGTCATGGTGAAGAGCAGATTACACAAGGTAGTAATAATAACATCGCTGATCCACCGGATGATGTCAATTATGGTTCCGATTCTGATAAGCTGCATGATGACAATCTGGATAAGATACTTTGCGATATAGATGGGAATTGTGATGAGAGAGAGTATGTTAAATTCCAGGGCTTGATGTAGGACTCAGAGAAACCTTTGTTCACGTGCTGCAAGTCAAAGTACACGAGGTTGTCAGCTATGCTTGAACTGCTGAAATTGAAAGCAAGCAACGGTTAGTTCGACAAAAGTTTCACACTATTTTAGATCTTTTAGCGGACATGCTTTCAGAGGGAAATGAGTTGCCCAAAATCACCTATAAAACCAAGAAGGTTCTTTGTCCATTGTAAATGGAAGTAGAAAGAATGCATGCATATCCGAATGACTGTATCCTCTATCGTAAAGAGTATGCAAACATGCATGTATGCCCGATGTGTAACGCCTCCCGATACAAGCATAAGAATCAATCAGATGACGGCAAGGGGATAGAGGTGAAGAGAGGACCTCCTGCTAAGATGGTATGGTATCTTCCTGTAATTTCCAATTTGAAGCAGATTTTTGCGAACCCAAAGGAGGCAAAACTGCTGCGTTGGCATTCGAAGGAGCGTAAAAAGGATAAAATGCTAAGACACCTTGCTGATTCTGCTCAGTGGAGAAACATCAATAGGAGGTTTGCAGACTTCGATGCAGAACTACAGAATATAAGGTTCAGATTGAGTACAGATAGAATGAATCCTTTCGGTAACATGAGCAGTCGACATAGCACTTGGCCTATGACTCTCTGCATCTACAACCTTCCTCCTTGGTTGTGTATGAAGTGGAAATATATTTTGTTGTCAATACTTATCCAAGGGCTGAAGCAACCTGGGAATGAAACTGATATGTACTTTTAGTAATGTTGGTGGAAGATCTAAAAATATTATGGATCAAAGGGATATAGGTATGGGATGCATACAAATGAAAGAACTTTACTTTACACTTCTTGTTGTTCTGCACCATAAATGATTATCATACCCTTCCTAACTTATCGGGCAAGAGTACAAAAGGGGCCAAAGCATGTACTCACTGCTTAAATGATACTGAGAGTGTGTGGCTGAAGCACTCATGCAAAACCATGTACATGCGTCATCGTAGGTTCCTTCAGAGGGCTCACCCATACCTCAGGATGAAGAAGCAATTCGATAAAGAGAAGGATAATAGTTCAGCTCCAAGGCATTTAAGTAGAAAAGAGATCTATGATACGGTTAAGGATTTAGATGTTGTGCTCGGAAAGGGACATAAAGAGACGACTTGTGAGAAGAACGTCTGGAATAAGAGATCAATATTTTGGGACTTACCTTATTGGGAGCACCTAAAAATTTGCCACTGCATCGACCAGCACAAGGATATGCTTCGGTAACAGAATCCAGAGCAGCCAGATATTTAGATCACGAGGAAACACAATAGTCGGTTCAACCAATTATTGATGGAGCGACTCGCTAGGAGCTCGTCAAGTGATATTTTAACATGGTTGGCAAAAGGGATAACATTTTACAGTTGTGACATGATAAGGATATGACATAAATGGGTGCACATTCTATATGCAGGCTAAAGATGTAAAGAGCACTAACCAGAACAGCGATGTCTGCATATATGCGTTCAGTACCTATGGGTTAAGGAACTCCTACTATGGGCTGATAGAGGAGATTTGGGAACTCAACTACGTGCATTTCATGATCCACTTGTTTTGGTGCCGTTGGGTCTATCTCCCACAGGTGAAGGTCGACAAGTACGGTGTCACTACCGTTGACCTGAAACGTGTCGGATACAAAGACGAACCATTCATACACGCTAACCAAGTTGTTCAAATTTTGTATGTAACTGACCAGGCAAATAAGAAGCACCATGTAATTCTTCATAAAAAAGGAGGATTGCCGGAGTTGAGAATATAGTGGATGAGAAAAAAATACAATCAATTTGACGAGTTGCATTCTATTGGAAATGGCACAAGGGTCGAGAAAGAACAACGTGATCAAACTAGCTACATACACGTCGATCATCATGAAGGGTTAATTTTAAAGGAAATAAGCAAGTGCAATTATGAATGAAAAGTTTATGTGTCATATGTTCTATATTTGCATTTATATATGTGTATGAGAATATGTGATATATATGTGAATTTGCATATATGTATATAAGAATGTGTGATATATATGTGAATTTTCATTTATGTATATGAGAATATGTGATATATATGTGAATTTGCATTTATGTATTTGAGAATGTGATATATATATATATATATATATATATATATATATATATATATATATATATATATATATATATATATATATATATATATATATATATATATATATGTGTGTGTGTGTGTGTGTGTGTGTGTGTGTGTGCGTGTGTGATATTTATAATCACAGATGGTTCTAGATTAAAACCATCTGTGATAATTTATTATTATAGATAGTTTTAATTTTGAACCGTCTGTGATGATAACTACTACAGATGGTTCTGAACTAGAACCGTCTGTGATTATTCCCCTATATATTGCACTCTAGGGTTTTTCCTACTGTACTAATGCTACACCCGAGCCACCCACTTGACGCCACCGTCTCCCCCGAGCCCGTCGCTGCCTCCCCCCGACTCCGGCGGCCCTCCTCTCCCGCGCACACTGCCTCCCCTGAGCCCATCACCACCTCCCTCAACTCCGGATGCCCTCCTCCCCCGCGCCCAGTGCTCTCATCCTCCCCCCAAGTCTCCTCTTCCCCCGAGCACGCCGCCTTCCTGAGCCACACAATGAGATTTACTTTATGTTCTTGATCTCTGTGAGACTAATTATGTATTAGTTAGCCCTGCTAGTTTCTCTATTCATTATCTCTGACATCTGATTGTCGGCTAGCACTAGGAGAACTATTGCATGATAGATTGTGAGTTTTTGATTGCTCAATGAGGAACTTTGTCAATATTGAAATCTTAGTGACAATCTAGAATTATTTTGATAGTTTGAATTCACATTTGCTAGTTGTATTCTTCTGTGCAGTGTAGTCGATAGCTTTGTCAATAGCTAGTCCTTAGTCGCCTGCTCAGTATTACTTGCTTTGCCAAATATATGTTGGTTCCATAGTAGCTCAAATCTATTACTTGTTTCTGCTACCGAAATCTATTGATTTTCATGTTCTTGATATTGATACTACACTGAGGTAATATTCAATTAGACAATCTAGCAGAATTTTTGAGAAGTTATCACTGTGATCATTAAAATATTGACAAGAGTGGAAGAATGCCAAGTTTAGAACTTGTTCAACTCCTCACATGAGAGCTGAAACATACTTCTTAATATGCACGTTATGCAGATTTTCAATGTCTACTTTTATGCTCACTTCTATTATCTTTTGAAGATGTCATGTGCTCATTCTTCGACATCGTCACCTGATAGGTGTGGTGCATCATCCTATGGAAAATCCCACAAAGGAAGAGGACTATCAAAAAGGCCCAAGGGATGATTTACTATCATAGATGTCGATACGTCTGAACCCTTCTCAATCCTCGCCGAGCAGTGTCCGTATTCTAGAGAATAGTTGCACGGGAATGGATTGAGATCATGTTCAATTCGTGGAAGAAGGTGACCAAAGTTCGGAAAAGTGAGCTGGTGACAGAAGTTTTTCAATTGTTTGAGATCTCGGAAGAAACAAGGCCTCTATGAAACGACATGCATTGCTAGTGGCGTGCAAAGCATAGAAGAACTTCAAGAGCCTGCTTGTCAAGCAATATGTGGAGAAGGATCTGACGCCCTTTCACAAGTATCCATTCTTGGAACTGCAATGGCAAGAGTTTGTGGTGATGAAGATGACATGTAATTTTAGTATTGAAAGTGTGGCATGTAGGGCCTTTCAGGCAAAAAACATGCACCCCACAGACTCGGCACCACTGGGTATGTGGGTAAAATCCCATAATGGAGGAAAGAGGATGAGCAGGAAATCCTGCAGGACACCTCCCCACCATTTACCAGAATCCCTGATGAGCATGCCCAAGCTAGATAAGAGTGAGGTCATCTACCGTGTCATCAGGGGTCATCTCCTTTCGAAACCCCGCAGACAAGGAAGTGTCCCGACGCTTGGTAAGATATCGAACTACCTAGTTTGTAATTACTCCATAACTTCATACAAAATCACCAGTTGGTTTTCTCGACCCACGCTTGGTCTCCTTAGATATCCTCGAGGAGGATGCATCCTTTGTCGATAATTACATGATGAAGGTATTGGAGGCTCACCGCAGTAAGGAATTCATACTTATGCCCTACAACCAAGGGTAAGTGCCGCACTAGTTGCTATACATGTTGATTTATACTTTATAAACAACATGAACTTATGTTTAATGACCATGACATGCCTATATAGGTTATAGTGGATTCTAGTTGTAATTATACCAAAATATAATAAGATAATATACCTTGATTCCCTAAAGAAGAACAAAATCAACTACATAGTTGTCCAATAATTAATCGACAGGTAAACACATTTTCTCTATAGATAACTCTATTGCAATATTTCCTTCCTTTCCAATGACTAAGACTAACGTTTTGGAATCACGTAGGTCATTTGCCACATACATTGCAAAGGTAAGGAAATCCAATGAAGGGATCGACGCCTTGCAACATGATCTAGATTTTTCGGTATTCGCTAGTATACATTAATCCTATATAACACATCGTAGTAATGCCTCTCGAACTAATAAATTTTATTTTTGCAGTGCCACCAGCAGCCGCTGGGCAACAACTATGGATTCTATGTTTGCCAACCACTCCTCGATTTCACAAAGAACAATATTGATCTTCAGGTTTGTCAATCTTGCGATAATTATTTCATATTTATCATTTTACATATGTATCCACGACATTGATTTTCCTACCGACAGGTTGTCTCCATCGCTAAAACTCCATTGGAACAGGTCAACCTCAAACAAATTCAAGGACAGTGTGCGTACTTCTTATTGTCTAAAGTCATAAAGGAAAATGGGGAATTCCACAATGTAGAATAAATTTCACTAGGATAAGATTGAGCTTAATTATTCACTTGTGTATTTATTCATGGATGGATAATTTATTTCATTTTAGTTAATTGATTTGCGAAATGGATGTTCTTGTTTCTGAAATGAATGAATCTGAATTGGATGTATATATACTATATTGATCTGCTTGTTTCAGAGGGCATGGATACCATTTGCTGAGGCTAGCCAACTAATAGAAATATATTTATGAATAGAAAAGAATATCACAAATGGTTATTAACTCATAACCGTCTGTGATAGTCAACTATCACAGACGGTTTTTAGTAGAAACCATTTGTGATATATGATTTATCACAGATAGTTTCTACTACAAATTGTCTATGATAGTGATATATCATAGACGGTTTGTAGTTGAAACCGTCTATAATAAATCATATATCACAAACGGTTTATAGTAAAAACCATCTGTTGACTATTACATATGGTTTTTTGTACAATCCGTCTTTGAAAGTCTACATCACAGACGGTTTGAAAGCCGTCTGTGATGACCTCGTATCATTACTGACTCATAAACTCAGATGGCTTCCGAAATCGTCTGTGATGATGTTTTTGAACCATCTGTGATGATCTTTTCTGCAGTAGTAGGTCCTAGTATCTTAATGAGCGAAGCTTATAGGATGATATAGACGGTTTGTTTCTGTTTGTTTTCTTAGGTCTTCTCTTTTCTAATATCTTTTCTAATGGCAATTCTTTCTGTTTGTTTTCTTAGGTCTTCTCTTTTTGATACGTAGGTGTTTTTCTTACAAAAAAGGTGAATTGGAACTGTAGCTTAGCAAATTTTAATGTAATTTTAAATCATGATGTAATTAATTATATTCTAGAGATGATTGTCTTGATCAAGATCGGGACTTGTAAATTGATGTAATTGAGTTGTAATTGGTGTAATATAGACTGTTATATTTTTATTTGACTTAAAGAAGACATTCGATTTTAGTTTGATTATTGTGATTATTTGTTGTAAACTAGGCTGTAAAGGTTTTAACTTGACATGTGCTACCTGTAATTGTGTTCAGATATAATTGTATCTGCAAATTTTAATTTGTGAAGTAGCTTGCATCGTTAACTTGATTTGTCCTTTATAAATGGTTATATTAATTCGGTCTATTATATATATTTAAACGAAATGATTAGTTTTTTGATAATTGATTTAGTTTGTTGCTTAATTAATTATGTTTAATCATAATTTGTCATTTAAAATAAATTAGAAATTACGGGTCCTCGCAGATGCCGATTAAGGCCCCGTTTGGCACAGCTCCACCACCGGCTCCTGGAGCTGTTTGGAGCTGTTTTGTGTCAAACGGGGTACAACAAAATAGCTCCACCCAAGGAGTCCCTTAAAATCTGCTGAGACAAAAGTAGCTCCTTGGGTGGAGCTGAAAAAAGTAGCTTCACCCAGCTCCACTTATGAAGTCAAAAAAAACAGCTTCTCTTATGAAGTGGAGCCGTGCCAAACGGGGCCTAATTGACCAAAAAAAGTTGCATGCAGACCAACTAGAACTGCATGTCCATCTCTACAATAAAAATGCACTCGATGACACGCAGCCTAAGACCACGTACATATACAAGTCTCATGCAATGCTTTGTAACCTCAATTTCAATACTTTCAGATGTATCTACTTCCGCTTTCAGATGTCTCGATGCCATGCATGGCTGCAGCATGCCAGCAGATATGTAAAGTTCTTGACAACAGCTTTCCCATAGAATTTATCTATCTATCCAATCCAGGACACATCTTTGGTCGATCTGTTCATATACAAATATGTAAAGTTCAGATACAACTAAAGATCACAACTACTACGACAAGCATTTCATGGGCAGATCGTTCAAGGTCCAAGAAAACTGCCAGGAATTAATATATGTAATCGATTAGGTGATGCAGATCAACACAAATTATGCAAAGAAATGGTTCAGAACTTTGCTGTTGAAACGTAGTGCGTGCATGTATAGTCGCTTGTCATGGAAAAGTGATGCTGCTGGATTGAATCATCAAAAAGGTAATCTCAACTTGGCATGCAGCTATAGGCGGGAGATAAGTTTATCATTAGATGAAGCGACGAACAGATTCACCAGCACCTTAGTCAAAGCTGTGGAAGACAAATAAGGCCAAGATTGTACGAGTTTTCTTGCCATGAAACAGATAGCACGGGAACATGTCATTGAATTTTCCATTCTAGATCATTGAAATGTCGACAGTGCATGTTCATCGGTATTCGGTACTGCCTGTTTTAGAATCCATGTGGTTAAACCTTTTAAAATATGACTATCAAGATTGAACACATGAGAAAGTAGCTATATCAACATTTGTCGCTAAAAGTACTTTTATTTACCATTATATCTGTACAAATAAAAATAACTAGTGAGATTCAAGATACCACAATAATGGTAAGAAAATCCCACAATAATTCTAAAAAGAAAAAATTCTAGAAATTTTCATATTAATCGAGAAAGAGTGAAGCATCTCCACTACTTATTTTGATAAGGTCAGATTATAACGGTACAGATTGTTAGAGTACAATATATGATAGGATAGAGTCCATTGGGATTACAATCCCTTATACCATCTTGCTCTCCAAGTCTTGTACCTCTATATATACTGCCTGAGAGGCTCAATGCAATACATCCAATTCCACCCAATTCTATCTTCCTTCATGGTATCAGACGTCTAGGTTTAGATCCTAACCCTAACCACTGCTCGCTTCCGCACCGCGCGCCCCCGGGGAGATCTATCTCCGCCGGGGGTAGCGCCACCGTTTAGGCGGCGGATCCTATTGATCCGGCCGCCATCGTCGTCGTCATCGTCAAGCAGCAGATCGGACGTACCTCCTTGCGATCGTTATGCAACAGATCGGGTCGTCGCAGTCAGGCTGCCGCCGCCCTGTTCCCCAGGCATCGTCGCTGGGCCGTCGCCGTCACCCCCTTCCGGATCTTCGCGCCCCGTCCTGCGCCGTCGTGGTGGCAGCCGGGCTAGGCCGCGCCCCGTCCCTGAGCCGCCATGGTGGCGGCTGGGCCAGGATGCGCGCCTCATGCCAGCGGCTGATCTGGAGGCGGCGGCGGTCGACGACGGAAGCTGCGCCTTGCGCGACCTCCGCACCACGGTGCTCGAGCAGTCTTCCCGGTGGCCTCCCTCATGCGCCGCTCCTCCGCCGGGTCCCTGCTCGCCGATCGCCGCCTGTAGCTCCTCCGCTTGGACGCCAACCGCCACCGGATCCGTCCAGATCCGGCCGGCCGCCGCCGGCCCACCCTCTCCACCAGATCCTCTTCTCTGGTCTTCGCTGTCTGGCACCATCACCCGCCGGCCCCTCCGCCGCCTCGGCCTCCGCCTGCCGTCCACTGCCTGCCGGATCTGCGCTCTGCCGCTTGGCGCCGTCGCCCGTCGCCTGTCGCTTGCCGGCTAGCCGCCGGCCGCCTCCGCTGCCAGCGCCCACCGGCCGCCATTCGCCTCCGCTGCCCAGCACCCGCCGGCCGCCCCCACTACTGCCCCGTTCCACTCGGCTAGATCCAATCGGGAGTAGCAGGTTCTTTTAAAGAAGGAAAAACAAAAAAAAGATCAGGCTAGGTGTGCCCGGTGAATTACACATGGAGGATTCCACTGCTGCTGTTGTATTTTTCCCCGATCACTGATCGGGGTTGAGTCGCCCACTGCCCGTCGACCTCGCACGTATCTACTCCGACATCGGCGTCGACTACACCGGCCTCTACCTCTTCGACTGTGCGGCCAGGCCGGGCATGCGATGCCGAGGGGACGCCTTCCCGCATCACGTCTCGGTCATCCCGTCCGCACGTCTTCATCGTCGGTTCATCATCGCCACCACAGATTGGGACGTCTCCGCCAACTTCTTCCATTGTCGTCTCGCCTCGCGCGTACTCGGTCTGATCATCCGATTGTGCGCGATCCACCCGGCTCCCGTGACGTCCGTCGTCGAGTACCACGCGCATCTTCTCCGAGCAACAGGGCTGCTGCTGTGTCGCCTCCTCGGGCCGCAGCACCGCCGCACGTGTGTCCCCTCGCCGTTGCATCTACATCGCCGTCCCCTGTGCATCGACAACTGTGCTGCGCAACCTCTTGTGCGCCATCTGTCTGCACCTGGTCTTTGTCATGCTGATCGGGCCTTCATCGCCGACATCGAGCGCTACCACCGCCGTCGTACCTTGCGTCAGGACTGCTCGCCTTCGTGCAAGAGCGTCCGCCCGGCTGCTCACCTTCAGGTTGGAGCGTCCGCTCTCGCACTGCTCTTTCTTCGTCCAGCACAACCACGCCTGGTTGGGCCCTCTCCCTTGCACGTCCGGTACTTACAACACCGGTGCGTGCTTTCGTCCCCGACGCGTTGCCGGGTTTGGCTAACCTAGCACATGCCTCGGCTCTGGCGGCTTGACTGCATTGACTTCGGCATCAACCCTCCCGTTCCCGTCCCGTCTGCCTCGATTGCATCGCCGTTGTTCGTCTACATCCTCGACGGCCCTGGCTGCATCGACCTCGGCATCACCCCATTCCACGACGACTACCTCGATGCGTCTCCGTCATCACCATGGCGCCTCTTTTGCGCTCGCGGCTTCATGAGCGACCGCTTCGACAACGGTAACCTGACCACGACTACATCGACCACGGCCATCTCTAGCATGACATCCTCGACCACGGCTACTCCGCCCTCGCGCTCGGCTACCTCGACATCGGCACAAAGGGCTACCGCCTTGCTTGAGCTACTCGTCAGTTCCTGCTCCAGTCACAGCATACGCGTCTCATCAACGGTTATGACTGCGGGGGGATGTTACAGTACAATATATGGTAGGATAGAGTCCATTGGGATTACAATCCCTTGTACCATCTTGCCCCCCAAGTCTTGTACCTCTATATATACCGCCCGAGAGGCTCAATGCAATACATCCAATTCCACCCAATTCTATCTTCCTTCACAGATTAATCATATATGTATATTAGAGTTGTATAGCAATTACAATTGTATTTTAATGTTAGACCATGTGGATGGTCATAAATAAAGAGATGATGAATAATGGACATTTGGTTTGCTTTGGATTTTGCGCTTGTGAAAGATTTGGTCGTTTGCAGTGGAAGACTTTGCTTTTGAGTGGTTCTGCTCAGTTACGAGTGAATTCAGTCTTCAGACTTCAGACATCAGGCATCAGACTACGACTTCAGTCTTCAGACTATGACCACAATCTTCAGACTTTAGACTTCACACATCAGACGTTAGTCTTCGACCACGGCATGAACACGACTATGACCATAGCTGGCTTCGACCACAACAGTGTTCGACCACAACACTTCAAACATGACTACGACTACAACAGACTTCAACCACGGCATGAATATGACTACGACTACGGCTGGCTTCAACCACATCCAGCTTTCGACCGCGTATGGCTTTGACTACGACAGTACGACTTCAACCTTACGAC
This sequence comes from Dendrocalamus latiflorus, assembly GCA_017311315.1. Classification (NCBI taxonomy): domain Eukaryota; kingdom Viridiplantae; phylum Streptophyta; class Magnoliopsida; order Poales; family Poaceae; genus Dendrocalamus; species Dendrocalamus latiflorus. The sequence goes on along the minus strand of CM029645.1, from coordinate 23,844,904 downwards.
CATGGCAGCTTTCGACCACGTATGACTTCGACCATAGCAGTACAACTTTGACCGTTTGACCATGGCATCACGACTTCGCTTTTATGACCACGGCAGGTAATCGTAGCTACAATACTCTTTCATGGTCGTAGCTATAGTGCTCGATAGTCGTAGACTTTATTGGTCGTACTCGATAGTCGAAGGTTTTACTGGTCGATAGTCGAGGGCTTTGAGGTCGGCGGATGTAGGTCTTGCAGATTGCCTTCATGGTCATAGCTACAGTACTCGATGGTCGTAGGTTTTGCAGACTACCTTCATGGTCGTAGCTACAGTACTCGATGGTCATAGATTTTGCAGATAACTTTTATGGTCGTAGATTTGGCAGTCTTGTTTATACTCGTAGACTTTACAGTTTGCTATTCTGTCTTCGGTAGTCTTCGGAGGCTTAGCGATCGGTTGTCGTAGGCTTCACGGTCGGTACTCGTAGACTTTCATGGTCAGTTCGAGTGCTTCACTTTTGTGATTTTTGAGTATGTCAAGTACTCGTGTTGGACCAGTGGTTGACTGGTCGGAGAGGGGTGGTCGATGATGGATGGTTGTTGCTTGAGGTACTCATAGTTGAAGGACTCGGTACTCAGTAAAAGTGGTTTCATGATCACGGTAAGCAATCGTGTGTCGAAATGTTGTCTGTACTTGTAGGATTCGGGTACGTTTTGTGGCTAGGATTTCTGATCGATACTCGGTAGTTGGTACTTGAAAGTCAGTATGGTTTCCGAGTACGTGTGTGTCGGAACCCGGAGTAACGACTCATGGATCCTCTATGTAAATCGCACTAGTCCAGGGTCAGCTAGTGCACACAATACAACAAAGATAAATACCAAGCACAAATGACTTCATATATTAAATAAAGGGTACGGCCTTATATCCAAGTTTTACATCAATGCCCATTGGCAAAGATAAATAAAGCAAATAACTGCGGAAGCAAACTGATAAAAGTGAAGCCCAAACCTGCCCACAGGCAAACGACAGTAAGACGCGGCCTATTCATCCAGATCTTCACCGTAGTCGACTTCATCCTTCTCTGTAGGGAGGGTGCAAAGTGAGTACAAACTTGTACTCCGCAAATCACACGGAGAATGCAAATTAATGATAAAGGTTTCAATGGAAGGCTTATAGGGTTAGTTTGCATAAAACAACATTTGAGAAATACAATAAGTAGATTGAAATTGCTGAATTTAATACAGTAAGTAAAAACAATACTTGTAATTGAAAATGATACCGTTAGTGCAGGTTCCGACCGTACACCAACCTATTCACGGGCATCCCACCCGGACCATCTTTTCCAAAAGGCCACGTATGGATTCCATCCATCCACACGCTTTCACTGCTCAACCCTGATAGATTCCATCCATCCACCAGGTTTCAATCTCTCACGGATTCCATCCATCCGCAAGGTTTTCAAAAACATTTTTGAAAAGCAAAGTCTAATTCATGAAAAACTTTTACTCAGCACGCCCATGACCGTGGGCACGACTATCCAGGATAGATTATACACTCTGCAGAGGTTGTATAGCTTTGAGAGACCATGTGGAGGTGACCACATGTTTATGATGAGTAATTGACAAGTTTGTTGCAAAGATTGAGTTTGGGCTGAGTGATTTGTGCCAGGTCGGCATTTGGCGCAGTCGGGTATGGTTGGACGGTCCTATTGCATATTCGTCTTCCTAATTGGTCATTTAGGCGAGTTTATGCTTCATTGATGTTATTTATGCTTTCAAGTATCGAGCGGTGCTATTTGATGTGTTTCTTGTTTGTGATGGCTGCAGGACGTCGAGGCGGAGTCGTGGTGAGACACGAGGTGACCGGACTAGACACAGGTGGTGTCGAGGTCAGAACGGTCAGGATGTGTCGAAGACGGTGGAGACTCGAGGTGGTTTCGAGGCTTGGACGACAAGAGACGCGGAAGCTTCCCGGAAGGTGCAGGAGGGGCGAATTGGTAATTTCGCGAGGCTGCACAAGCGGAAGCGGGTTCCGTTGGATTTAGCAGGCGTAACGGGTTGGAGACCCGTTAGCCAAGGGCTATAAATAGGAGTGAGTGGCTGCATGCATTCCAGGGATGGAAAGGGTTGTTAGGTTTTGCTTTAGTCAAAATGGGCTTTAGAGAGTTGCTTTGGCTTTAGGCTTTAGTGGTTGGAAGAGGGCAGAGTGTGTCGCCCTGAGTTGTGTTCGTGTGTTTTTCCTCTCCAAGAAACATGTAGGGTGTGAGTTCTTGGCTTGGGGAGAGGAAGAGGATGGATTGATGAACTTGTAATCATTCCTCTTGTTCTAATGTCCATGCGTATGGGGACTCCTCTGTAATCGTTTGATTGGGAATGAAATTTCTGAGTTTTATCTTCCGTGCTCCCTGTTTCCTTTCGATGCCTTCTATGCATGATTTCTTGATTTTTTGATTTCTTGTTGTTTCTTGCTGAGAAGGCCCAAAATGAGTTTATCTATGCTGGGATGATGCCTAAAGATCATTTGATCAGTTAAAATCCCAAGAACCTATCCTTGATTTCAGTTTTTGTTTTTTGGGCTGCTCTGTTCTTCATTTTCTTCCCTAGGGTTTGAGGTGGATTTTGATTCCCTTCATGAGATGGCATGAAACTTGATATCTAGAGTCCAGAGGCTATTAAGTAGCTTTCTTCAAAGTTTCGTGGCCAGAGGAACAAAGATCGGGAAGTATTTTGGTTTTTGGCTCAGTTCTTGCAAGATTTCAAATTTTTACCATAATATGAAATTCTTGTTTCTTGGTGTGATTGCTTCTTTTCCCAAGGCTCTCTTGTTATTTAGTTCGTTGTTGTGATGCCTTGGGGCAAAAGGATTGAAAGAAATCCTCTGTTTTTCTCAGTTTTTCAAGGGACTGCAGTATTTTCAATGTTCAGAAACTTCAGAGTTTTATCTGTTGTCTGCCTGCCCTGAAATTCGTCGGGCGGTCAGACCGGCCTGTTGGAAGCGGTCTGAACGGGTTTAACCCGACGGTCAGACCGGCTTTAGCCAACCGGTCAGACCGGCCTGCTGCGGTTTGACCGCCCTACCCAGTGCGGTCAGACCGCCCTCCTGCAGGTTCTGTGAGTTTGATGCTTTGTCTTTCATGCCTTTTCTTCTCTGGTTGCTTAAGGGTCCAGTAGGTATTCGAGTTTCTCTTCATAGCATTTGTTGCTATCGGAGAGGGATCTCTTAAGTGGATACTTGAGGGGAGTAATATTTAAAAGTCGACATTCACCCCCCCCCTCTGTCACCATTTCGGTCCAACAATTGGTATCCGAGCCGGTTAGCTCTTATCAATAGATCTTAACCGGTCTCTAGAGCCATAGCGACGGACAAGTACTCGACCAAGCCCCCGGTCTTCGATGGGATCGATTATCCCTTCTGGAAGAGCCGGATGGAGACCTACATCCAGGCTCAAGGCTACGCCATCTGGCGTAAGGTCAAAGTACGGTATGTTGTTCCTGCCGATGAAAACATCAACGCTGGAAACATGCATGATGTTGAGGCGAATGCAAAGGCAAGGAACATCACAATTTAGGGGTTGAGCCGAAGTGAGTTTAACCGCATCTCTCATCTTACGTTGGCTTTCGACATCTGGGTGACCCTCGATGCTTGACTCTTGACGCGTTGTATTCACGCCTCAAGACTCACGAGATTGACATAGTCTCTCGTAGGTCGAAGTCGCAGTCGATGGTCTTAGTCACCGATCCCACTTCTGGACCTTCTTCCAAGTCGACTTGCGGATTCACCCTTGCTGCTCTCTGTGACATAACTAATGATCAGTTAGAGCAGCTTGCGGATGAGCAGTTAGCCCTCCTAGCTCAGAGATTTTCCCATGCTTATAAGAGGAGGAGGGACGGAAAGAGAGGAGGACCCGTGATTTGCTTCGAGTGTGGTGGCCCCAACCACATTCGAGCAAACTACCCCAAGCTGGGGAAGGGCAAAGGCGACTACGGCGATGTGAGCAAGAACGACTACATCGACAAGAACCGCAACAAGAAGCCTCCTGCTCACACCCAAGGGAAGAAGAAGTTCAGCGACCTTGGCAAAGCCAAGAAGCGCTTCCATCGTGTCCTCACCGCCTTCAACGGCCTCGACCTCAGCGAGGTGGAGGGGTGGAGCCACGACGATGGGACGGACGAGCAAGATCCCAAGGGCGGCGATGACTTCTCCGGCATGTGCTTCATGGGCCTTGAGGGCGAAGTGAGCGACAGCAAGCTGTACTCCGACTCCGACGAGGTATCCCCCACCTACGACCAGCTTAATGATGCTTTTCTTAAGCTAGGTAGATTCCATGCTAGATCTAGAGTTAGGTATAGCGAGTTGGAGAAGGAAGTAGAGAGCTTGTCACGGGAGCTTACTTCACTTAGATCTGCTCCCTCCCATGACGATTGTGATGTATGTACTGCTTTGCTGGATGACATGGAGAAGCTAAGGACCTTGCATGATAGTGTGTCCTCTGAGCTCGACATGATTAAGGTGGAGAACATTAGTCTTCTTGCTGAACTTAAGATGAGTAGGGTAGTTCCTCCTTCATCTACTACTGTTGAGACTATATCTTGCACCTCATGTGAGGATAAGGATAATGCTTTTAGAGGTTTGTATACCATGCTTCTCGATCTGCCCAAGACTTGTGAAAATTGCAATAATTTGAAGATGAACCTAAAATGGGCAGATCATAAAATTGCTGAACAAGAGATGGTTGATCATAACAACAAGTTGGCTCAGTATGCTTCTAAGGACCCTGTTAGCTCACCTTGCAAAAATTATGATAAACTAAAATCTGACTTGATTGCCTTGGAGGAAAAATGTGTGAAGCTAACTATGGATTTACTAGAGAAGCCACAAACTTGTTGTGATGTGATTGCTGATGTGGGGGAGAAGCCCAAGGGTAAGGTAGAGACGCCTAGCGACGTGAACCAATTGGCTAGCAGTAGGACTGTCCATTCTGAGTCGGCTGTGCGCGCACAAGCCATTCGTTCCTCTGCTGTTGGTTCTTCTTCTTCTACTCCCTCACCTTTTGCTATTCCTTCTTCTCCCTGCTCTTCTTGCACCTCTCTTTTTCGGGAGTGTCAGTATCTTATGAACACTCTCGAGAGATTTGTAGGCGGTAAGAAGAAGCTTAATCTTATTCTAGACCAATCCAAGATTTGCAGACTTAATTAGGGTCTAGGATACGATTTCTATGAGGACATGAGGAAGCATCCACCTGCCGTGCTTAGACCCATAGCCGCAGGTGTGATCGAGATTGAGCCCAGGACCGAGAAAGTCCAATTTAAGTCAGCGGGCTTTGTCCAAGGGATTTCTGACAGCAAGGTGAGTCCACCTGCTGCTTCGGGCTCTCAGAAGGCGAAGCCTCACCGTGGTACTTCTACTTCTCAGAAGGTGAAGTACCATTGCACCTTCTGTTAGAAGGATGGACACTCGATCGAGCGATGCTTCAGGCATACCAAGATCGTGCGGAGAGACCGTGCTGAGGTTCTTAGGCGTATTCAGGGTCAGCCCCATACCGTGAGTGCCCCTAAGACGCACACGAGGTCTAGGACTGTTCAGTTAGATGGGTTTGGGCAGTATCGAGGACTTGGTTTTTCCGAGTTTTCTGGTTTTCATCCTCGATATGCTCCTGGTCGTGACTCCCGCCGTCCTGAGAGTAGTTCTCGTTTCCCCCGTCGAGATAGCTACCCGCGGCGTGATCAGCATGTTGCTGGTGTCTTGACTCGCTCCTCTGTAGCAGTCAAGCTCAACAACAGCTTCAGGTCTACACATAGACCGTCCGCTTCTTTGAGTGACAGAGAGCGTAGGGTAAATAGAGGTCAGTCATGTTTGACTACTTCATCTGCTCGACGTGTTACTCAGTATTGGGTGCCAAAATCACTATTGATTTATCCTTGTACTGAGATTTTACTCTCTTGTTGACTCAGGTTCGCCGGGCAGGTAAGGGAAAGGTTTGGCTTGTAGACTCCGGGTGTTCATGACACATGACCGGAGACTCCCGTTGGTTTTCTCCCCTTGCCCGTGCTCTAGGTGATGAGACGATCACCTTCGGAGATGCTTCATCTGGGCGCGTCATCGCCAAAGGTACAGTGCGTGTTAATGATTCTTTCATTTTAAAAGATGTTGCCTTGGTTAGTAAGCTGCAGTATAATTTGCTTTTAGTCTCTCAGCTTACCGATGACGGTTTCGAGGTGAGCTTTAAGAAAAATAATTGTAAAATTCTTGATTCTTCGGGTAGTCTGGTTTGCGGGATTTCTCGTGTTGGGAGGATCTTTCGTGCTGATTTTTCTGAGTCTTCTGTGATCCTCTCCGGTGTTTAGTTGCATCGGAGTCCCGCGACCTTTCCTTCTGGCATAGGAGACTTGGTCATATTGGATTTGACCATTTGACCCGAGTCAGCGGCCACGATCTCATTCGTGGTCTGCCGAAACTCAAGATAGTCAAAGATCTAGTTTGTGCTCCTTGCCAGCACGACAAGATGGTTGATGCTTCTCATCCTCCGGTCACAGTGACCATGACCGATGCACCGGGACAGCTACTCCACATGGACACAGTTAGACCAGCTCGAGTGCAATCAGTGGGAGGGAAGTGGTATGTTCTTGTCGTGGTCGATGACTTGTCGAGGTACTCTTGGTGTTTTTCTTAGCCTCGAAGGAAGAGACATTTACACATTTCTGATGTCTTTTTAGTAGGCTTTCTGTTGAGCTCCCGGGTGCCTTACGAGCAATCCGCAGTGACAATGGCACGGAGTTCAAGAATTACTACTTTGAGAGGTTTTGCGATGAGACAGATGTAGAGCACCAGTTCTCTTCTCCGCACGTCCCACAGCAGAATGACGTCGTGGAGAGGAAGAACCGTACCTTGGTCGAGATGGCCTGGACGATGCTTGATGAGTATTCTAGACCTAGGAAGTTTTGGGCTGAAGCTATTGCGACCGCGTGCCATGTTTCCAATCGAGTTTTTCTTCGGGCACACTTGCACCGCACTTCTTATGAGTTGAGATATGGGCGAAAGCCCAGTGTATCTTATTTTCGTGTGTTTGGTTGCAAGTGCTTTATTCTGATGTTTGGGAACCTGGATAAGTTCGAGTCACGTTCTTGTGATGGTATCTTTCTAGGTTACTCGGCTTCTTCGTGAGCATATAGGGTTTGGAACTGCGAGTCTGGCAAGTTGGTAGAGACCTGTGAGGTGACCTTCGACGAGGCCAGTCCGGGGACTAGACCCGATATCTCAGGTTCTTTAGAGCAGTTCGAGCACATCTTTGTGGATGATGAGGAAAATAGAGATGATGGTGGTCTACCTGATCCAGTCCCTCATCCACCCCTCGTGGTGCCTTCTTCCACCGCACCTCCAGGTGATCAGCCCATGCCTTCTGCTTCTTCTGGAGCTAGTGGCTCTGTTCCTACCTCGTCAGCTCACGAGATAGAGGCCACTTCTTCTTCTCATCTTGGACCTCCTAGACACATCCAAAAAGACCATCCTTCTGAGCAGATTATTGGAGACCTGTTTGAGCGAGTCACCCACTCAAGATCTGGCATGTCTCATTTCTGTCTCCATTCTGCCTTTGTTGCCTCCTTTGAGCCCAAGGACGTTTGTCATGCTCTTTCTGATGAGTCTTGGGTCAATGCCATGCATGAGGAGTTAGAAAATTTTGAGAGAAACAAGGTCTGGTCACCTGTTGAGCCCCCTCGAGGTCACAATGTCATTGGGACTAAGTGGGTGTTCAAAAACAAGCAGAGTGAGGATGTGGTGGTCATTCGAAACAAGGCTAGACTGGCAGGTCAGGGCTTTTCTCAGGTTGACGGTATGGATTTCAAGGAGACTTTTGCCCCTGTAGCTAGACTTGAAGCCATTAAAATCCTGCTTGCTTTTGCGGCTTCTAAGGGTTTCAAGCTTTACGAAATAGATGTCAAGAGTGCCTTCCTCAATGGCTTTATTAAGGAAGAAGTCTATGTGAGACAGCCTCCAGGTTTCGAGAACCCCAAATACCCAAACTATGTCTTCAAGCTTTCCAAAGCGCTGTATGGACTTAAGCAGGCCCCTAGAGCTTGGTATGAGAGGCTTAAATCCTATTTGTTGAGTCATGGATTTGAGATGGATAAGGTGGATAAGAGCTTGTTCATTTGCCGGCGTGGCACGGATGTTCTGCTCGTCCAGATCTATGTGGATGACATCATCTTTGGCGGCTCTTCCCATACTCTTGTTTCACAGTTCTCGGATGTCATGAGCACCAAGTTTGAGATGAGTATGATGGGCGGGTTGACCTTCTTCCTTGGCTTCCAGATCAAGCAGACTCGGGAAGGTACTTTCGTGCATCAAGGCAAGTACACTCGTGACCTCCTGAGACGCTTCGACATGAGCGATGGCAAGCCCGTGTCAACTCCCATGGCGTCCACAGCTTCTCTTGACCCAGATGAGGATGGCAAGCCAGTTGGTCAGAAGGAGTATCGCAGCATGATTGGCTCCCTCTTGTACCTCACCGCCTCGAGACCGGACATACACTTCTCCGTGTGTCTTTGTGCTCTGTTTCAGGCTTCTCCTCGCGTATCTCACCGCCAGGCGGTGACGCGCATTCTTTGGTACCTTCGAGCTACCATTGACTATGGTATCTGGTACTCTTCCTCTTCCGGTCTTTCCTTGAGAGCCTACTCGGAAGAGCACTTCGAGCACCTGCCAATTCATTGGCACTTCTCTTGTTTCCTGGTCCTCGAGGAAGCAGTCCGGTGTTGCACAGTCCACTGCAAAGGCCGAGTACGTTGCTACAGCCAGTTGTTGTAGCCAGGTGATTTAGATGGTCTCGACCTTGCGGGACTTTGGGTTAGTTATCACAGTGTTCCACTCTTTTGTGATAACACTTCTGCGATTAACATTGCTAAGAACCCAGTGCAGCATTCTCGGACCAAGCATATCGATATTCGCTATCACTTCCTTCGAGACCATGTAGAGAAGGGTGACATAGTGCTCCAGTTTGTGGAGAGTGACTACCAGTTAGCCGATATCTTTACCAAGCCTTTGGATAGCTCTAGGTTTTCAGCTCTACGGGGAGAGCTTGGGGTGGTTTGTCCTCATGGACTATTGTGAGGGGGAGTTTTGGGATTTACTGCTTTATTATATTGATTATGCTCTTACTCCTTTCTGTTGCATTGCATACGGGTGCATTGGGTTAGTCCTCCTAGCATAGATTAGAGTGCTTCTCTTGTCTAGTTGTTTAGACTTCTTACTCTTATCTTGTGATTCTAGGATGCTGCTTATTAGCCATTCTCTTCTCACTAGGTTGAGCTCACTCACTTCTTATAGGTTCTAGCGAGGGTTGGGCCGCCCTCGGGTAGGCAGGGTACGTGTTTGCTCCTTAGTGTGTTAGATGACCAGTTGATAGTCCTAGATTCATATGGGGTAGATGAGAGTCAGTCTGAGCCATAGTATCTTCTATATCTTTTCTATGCTTTAAGGACTGCCTTTTCAGACTTCTTTTCCAGCTTCTTGATTTTATTACTTTGGTTCATGGGGAGTTCATTTGGGAGCTTCTGGAGCTTAATATTGACATAACTCAACTTGAACTAATAGCTGCATCACATGTTGAGGGGGAGCTGGATTTTCTTGCATGTCATTCTGCATTGTAAATAACTACATGGAGCCTTGATTATTATCCTTTCATGACATATTTACATCGCTTTACATCCTGCCATGATTTGTGCTCCATTGCTAGATTGATCATGATTTCATATGTGTAGACTAGCTTTTGCCATGATGAGTTGAATAAAATGCTCAATTTGAACTAATTCGTGTCATGTTAGCTTTTAAGACTAGTCTTTCTTTAGTTATCCTTTTATGATTTATGCCATATCAAATAGGCTAAGTTGAGTCTTGAATTTTTGTTGAGCTTTAAATTGAGCTATTCTAGTTTCTTGATGACACATGAGTTAGTACAACCATTTATGAATGCAAAAAGATCTCTTTTGTGCGAAAAAACTGATCTCACCAATTCTTTCTCATGAGACTGCTTGCCTTTGCACTTGGCATGAACTTAGAGGGAGTTTTGGATGACCTAGACCATCTTCTTAAGCTTATTGCTTGGAGTGGTCGCATAAGGCTTGAGATCTAGCACATGACTACACAAAAATCTGATTGGAAATGATCATGTGATTTCTTAAGTAAAATTATGTCACTCGTGCTACATTTGCTAAAATTTACAAGTATTTGAACAAATGTCTCATTCTAGAACTTGTAGCACTCTAAGTTGATTCAATTCTAGCTTCTTGGTTCCGCTTAGCTTATTGACATGGTTTGCATCGTCCTTGGATACCTCTAGCTAGACTATGACATGGATGACTTGACATGGTAAGAATTTGCACTAAAATTTCAAACTGTGACTTCATTGGTTTAGCTGGCTTATATATATCTTGTCATGATCTAGATAGTATGTTTATGTGTTATGGCTTGATGTAATTCTCATATGCTCATTTTGGATAATCTTCATGGCTCTAAATGCTTAAAATAAACAAACTTCAGCTATTTCATCCAATACCATGTCTTATTCTCTCTTTTGCATCCTTGATGTGTTTATTGCCAAAAGGGGGAGAATAGCGGAGAAAAAGCCTTTTGGGAACCTTCTTGAGCTTTGGAGAATAATTTGCTCTTTCTTTTGTAGCTCTAGTGTTCCTTCGTCGACATGGTCATAGCTTTTTTTATTTCTCTTGGACCATGTTTGACTCTTGTCTCTTTTCAAACTCAACTTTGTGCTTTTGCTGGGTTTGTCAATATACTCATCAAGGGGGAGATTGAGAGACCATGTGGAGGTGACCACATGTTTATAATGAGTAATTGACAAGTTTGTTGCAAAGATTGAGTTTGGGTTGAATGATTTGTGCCTGGTCGGCATTTGGCGCAGTTGGGTATGGTTGGACGGTCCTATTGCATATTCGTCTTCCCGATTGGTCATTTAGGTGAGTTTATGCTTCATTGATGCTATTTATGCTTTCAAGTATCGAGCGGTGCTATTTGATGTGTTTCTTATTTGTGATGGCTGCAGGACGTCGAGGCGGAGTCGTGGCGAGACACGAGGTGACCGGACTAGACATAGGCAGTGTCGAGGTCAGAACGGTCGGGATGTGTCGAAGACGGCGGAGACTCGAGGTGGTTGCGAGGCTTGGACGACAACGCGGAAGCTTCCCGGAAGGTGCAGGAGGGGTGAATTGGTAATTTCACGAGGCTGCACAAGCGGGAGCGGGTTCTGTTGGATTTAGCAGGCGTAACGGGTTGGAGACCCGTTAGCCAAGGGCTATAAATAGGAGTGAGTGGCTGCATGCATTCCAGGGATGGAAGGGGTTGTTAGGTTTTGCTTTAGTCAAAATGGGCTTTAGAGAGTTGCTTTGGCTTTAGACTTTAGTGGTTGGAAGAGGGCAGAGTGTGTCTCCCTGAGTTGTGTTCGTGTGTTTTCCTCTCCAAGAAATATGTAGGGTGTGAGTTCTTGGCTTGGGGAGAGGAAGAGAATGGATTGATGAACTTGTAATCATTCCTTTTATTCTAATGTCCATGCGTATGGGGACTCCTCTGTAATCGTTTGATTGGGAATGAAATTTCTGAGTTTTATCTTCCGTGCTCCCTGTTTCCCTTCGATGCCTTCTATGCATGATTTCTTGATTTTTCGATTTCTTGTTGTTTCTTGCTGAGAAGGCCCAAAATGGGTTGCTCTATGCTGGGATGATGCCTCAAGATCATTTGATCAGTTAAAATCCCAAGAACCCATCCTTGATTTCAGTTTTTGTTTTTTGGGCTGCTCTGTTCTTCATTTTCTTCCTTAGGGTTTGAGGTGGATTTTGATTCTCTTCATGAGATGGCATGAAACTTGATATCTAGAGTCCAGAGGCTATTAAGTAGCTTTCTTCAAAGTTTCGTGGACAGATGATCAAAGATCGGGAAGTATTTTGGTTTTTGGCTCAATTCTTGCAAGATTTCAGATTTTTACCAAAATCTGAAATTCTTGTTTCTTGGTGTGATTGCTTCTTTTCCCAAGGCTCTCTTGTTATTTAGTTTGTTGTTGTGATGCCTTGGGGCAAAAGGATTGAAAGAAATCCTCTGTTTTTCTCAGTTTTTCAGAGTTTTATCTGCTGTCTGCCTGCCCTGAAATTCGTCGGGCGGTCAAACCGGCGTGTTGGAAGCGGTCTGATCGGGTTTAACCCGGTGGTCAGACCGGCTTTAGCCAACCGGTCAGACCGGCCTGCTGCGGTCTGACCGCCCTACCCACTGCAGTCAGACCGCCCTCCTGCAGGTTCTGTGAGTTTGATGTTTTGTCTTTCATGCCTTTTCTTCTCTGGTTGCTTAAGGGTCCAATAGGTATTCGAGTCTCTCTTCATAGCATTTGTTGCTATCGAAGAGGGATCTCTTAAGTGGATACTTGAGGGGAGTAATTTTTAAAAGTCGATATTCAACCCCCCCCTCTGTCGCCATTTCGACCATCCCTTTGTACCACTAGATTACACACTTCCATAGGTGTGCGGTGGGGAGTTGTGACAAGGCCTTTACAATGCAAAGCCTTCAACCTGGCCAAGCCAACTCTAAGATTTCACCCTAGTAAGGAATCCACCAGACCGGGACCCCCTCTTGAGCCTAGACGAGACTTCTCATGGCTTAACCACGCTCGCCCAAGTGAGACTTCACATGGCACCAACTACGCTCACTTCAACCTACGACTTGACTCAGGTTGGGACTTCGCAAATTATTCAGCCAGAGCTGTCCCATACCAGCCATGTGGTAGTACGATTAGGGCTTTGCAACAGTAGCTCACAGACCGGTCCTTAATCTGACTTAGGCCCAACCACATACCCCCGTGCACGACAATCAACCACTGCGGCTCCAACCAACAGGGCATGCCTGCACCCACCAATCTAACCAATTGCCTAAGTCCAAACCAGGTTTTATATTTTGTTTCCAAAATATTTCATAAACCTTCTTGACTCACTAAAGTCAAGAGTACATATCAAAAGCATATCATTTTATGTGAAAGGGTTCGTCATTTTATGTGAAAAGGTATCTCAAAACATATATTATGTCTAAGCAGGTCTAAGCATTTGATATAAAATCTCTCTAGCCAATTCTAGTGTACCAACTAGAGTTTCATCTAGGGTGACAAGGTATCAAGGAATTCAATATCAATGGAGGAATTTACAAGTAGGCAATAACTAAATTTAAAACTGAATTGAAATACGTTGAATAAAAATATGCATGCAATATGATTTAAATCAACATAATTTTATTTTGAAAACTGGGATCGACATGATCAAGGAGTGTGACTTGCCTTGCTCTTCAACTTGGTTTGAATCTTCATCGAAGAATTTTCCCGAATCGTCGAAGTCTACGCGTGAAAATAACCCACCAAATTCAAATCAAATCAAATTCAAATTGACTTCAAAAAATTTGAATTGAGGCCAGAAATGGATAGAGGGGAATTTTTGATGAATTTAGAAATTTGAATAGGCTAAATCGGAGTTAGGACAAAGGAGAACGGGCTCCGGGAAATTTAAATTCAGAGAAAAAGAAAATTTTGAATTTATGGAATTATTTTTCTAAAGAAAAAATCTGAGATTATGGCGTCAGCACAGATTTGATATTCGGCTGAATTATTTTTCTGAAGAAATAGCTATTTATGACACAATGCTGACGTCGGCAGAGATTTGAATCTTCGGACATGCCGCCGACAGGTGGGCCCCGGGCTTATGGACCGGGTCCAAGGGAGTGGAGGGCGGCTCAGGTGGCACGGTTGCCTGCGTGGCATTGACCGGGTGGAGTGGCGCCGAGGTGGCAGCCACTGGGTGCCAAGTGGCAGCCACGTGGCCCAGGCGAGGTGAGATGGCCGGCCGGCGGAGGAGGCTCCCGAGGGCGGCAGCGACGGCAGAGCTCTGGTGGACGGCGGCCGGCGGCGAGGGCGGAGGGGAAGGAGGGGACGACGGGGAGTCCGGCTTACCTTCGCGCGGAGCTAGGCGGGCACGGGAGGGGGCCGGCGGCGAGGAGGCGGAGGCGGGGCTCGAGGGCTTCGGCGCGGCGGCGGTAGAGAGGTTGGGAGGGAATGTGGAGCGGTGGGGGAAGAAGTGCGGAGAGAGGCGGAGCTGGGGCGGAGGGGAGGGGTGGCGCGGGAATTCGTCGCCGGAGTGGGGTGCGGGGGCGGCGGCGGTTGCGGGAATTGGGGGAGTGGGGAGGTGGGGGAGAGGGGGGAAACGGGCGCGCGATGTGCGGGGGAGTGGGCGCGTGGGGTACGGCGTGCGCGGGTAGAGGAGGGGCGCCGGGTAGGGCGGAGGAGGCGGTTGCGGGCGGCGGCGGGTGCGGGAGGAGAGAGGAGGCAGACGGGGAAGATGATGCCGACAAGCAGGCCCGGCTGTCAGCGGGGCTGAGAGAGGGGAAGGCGCGGGCGGCCGAGATGGCGGCACGTGGCGCCGGGCGAATCGGGCGGCCGAGGGAGGAGCATGGGGCGGACAGCCAGATGGGCCGGTTGGCGGGGAGGGCGCGAGATCCGGGCCGGCCAGGTGGCAGCCTGGCAGCCCGGGAGAAGGGGGAGGCGGGGTCAGATGGCGGGCATTGATGGAATCCGGCTGTCCACGTGGCGGCCGGAGGGGAGGGGACAGGGAATTTTATTTTTATTTTTGGTTTTTGAATTTCAGAAAAGCCTGGGAAAATAACTAAGCCTTAGAAAAATATGAAAATACTTCCAAAAATTCAGAAAAATTCAGAGAACCTCTTGGAGATATTTTGGACTTAATAAAAATGTTTCCAACCAATGTTGGTATTTAATTTTCATACTAAAAGTACTTTTTAATTTCTAAAATAGATTTTAAACTCCAGAAAATCTAGAAAACCAAATAAGAGCCAAATAAATCCAAATAAATAATTTAAAGTAGGATTTTTATAGAAAATCAAAAATGTCATTTTATTTAATAATAATTTTAGGTTTTACACAAAATACTTTTTAAATCTAGTTTTTCAAAAACAGAAATTTAGGGCAAATTCAAAAATAAAAATTAGTCACAAAAAATACTTAATTTAATTTAATTTATTTATTATTTTTTTATTTTAGTAAAAATCTGGGCTGTTATAGTGTGGGTTACAAGTACTCTGAGGTAGTGGTCGTATTGAGTGGTCTAAGGATATGTCTCAGTTAGTGATAGACTCTGTGTGGTCGTAAACAATCTGGGGATGGTCGTAGAATGTGTGGTTCTTGTCTAGGGGTGGACAAGGGTGTGTTTTGCTAATGTGCTGTACAGGGAGATGTTTTCTTTGGTCTTTGCTTGTGCAGGTGGACATGGAGGCGGCTATGGTCGGTGACGAGGAGGACCAGGACTAGGAGGGGTAATCTGAGGCCCAGGCGGTCGGGATGTCACGCATGGTGGTCGAGCTCATGCTGGAGCACATGGAGGTCAAAGGTGGATGCTACGTGGAGACGTGGAGACGATCACGGTCAGTGACGAAGAAAACTGGGACGAGGAGAGGGTAATCTGAGGTTCAGGCGGTCAGGTGGTCATGCAAGGTGATCAGGCTCATGCGAGAGCACGCGGTGATGGTGCACGATGGAGATACAGGAGGGGATATCCTAGAGGCTTTGTCGTGTGTGTTATGTGAGTTGTGGATGGAGTTCATGATTTGTACAAGGTGGTTAAAACCCGTGTTAGGAAGGGTTTCGAGTCCCTTGATTTGAGGAAGAGATAGATATCGTGTCCCGGGGGAGAGGGACACGGTTTGAGGTGTTTGAGTTGAACACGCTTTGTGCCCTGGCCTATAAAAGCAGGGGATGTTGTAGGTTAGCGTACATGGTTTTAGGGCTTTCGTGAAGAAGGTTTTTAGGGACGCCGTGAGGCGTTTTGTAGCCAAGAACTTGATGATGAAATAATAGATCAGATTCTTTCATCTCCGGCAACTTCCAGAGCATTGCTCCTTCCTCTCTATTTTCCATGCTCTGTTTTTGTCCTCAGCGCATCTCGTTCGAGTGGTGGTCGAATGGCTGGGGGTTTCAGGCGGAAGGAGGTCACGACTTCGTGCGGCACTATCGTACCGAGTGATCGGAACGAGTAGGTGGTAGATCCGTTGTCGTGCCGAGCGATCAGAACGAGCAGGCGATCTATCCGAGCGATCGTAAGCGAGTGGTCGTAACAAGCAGTCGGACGATAGAGGCTTTTTGATCACGTAAAAACAGCTGCGGTCATTCGGTAATTCAGAGCATTCGGGCTACGAGTGGTTGTGACAAGCTTCAGGCGACAGAACGTCTTTGAGCACGTACGGCCACGCAGTCTGCAGTCGTAATTGTCATCCAATAATTCAGATTGCTTCTTTTTGTTCCTCTGCGTGTGTTCTGATTTCAGGTGGGAAAAAACAGAGACAATCATTCACCCCCTCTAATTTTGCCATACGATCCTACATTTAATTATAGGTAGTAGAGTTGTATACCAAAAATAATTATACCATAATATCTAGCTATACAATTACACTGGTAAATCCGCTAGTTTTTACTTATTTCTCGTATTATAAAGTTAATCCCCAAACTCCGTATATAAGCACGGCAATAGAAAGAGTTTACTTCGGCATGGTATACAGTTAATCCCAAAATTCCAATTCCCCAATGATGGCAACAGCCAGATCATCACATCTCCCCCCACAGCCTAGGTCCAGGTTTCACTCGTTCATACAAACCGTGCACTTATAATTACTTGGTACATAGGCCCTCCTAATTATCACATAATACACACTAGACCCAAGTCTCATTGCATGTGTCGGCGCATTATGCGCAATCAAGTGGGTGATGACCAGCTGCTTGCGATACATCCGGATCACACACCTTTTGCACTAGCAGAAGTGGGCACCCTGCGAGATTTCGTTGGTGGAAGTCAACTCGACCCGTTTGTGCCCTCATCTTGTCAACGCACTAGCTAGCAAGGTACATGTTAGTCAACGGACAGTCCATTGCTGAGACAAGAGCTACCGAAAACCATACCTACCAGCCTGCCGCGTAGCAAGAGAGACGAGCAATGTTCGAAAAAAAGTTTAACTAGTACTGGCTCGGCAACTCCATATAGTGGGAGTTAAACTTTTGGCACTGTTTCGCATCGTATTTATAAAAATAGTTGTATGTGGATATGCGGTGCTGCCATTGACGGCAGGTGCCTACCGCTCCCTCACCAGATGGCAGGCAGCCTGCCGTCTGGTGAGAGGGCGGCAAGTGATTAAGCCAGCTAATTAGCCGGCTTAATTATTTGTCCTAATTTTTTTCATTAAGTATTTATTTGAATTTTTAAATATATCAAATGAACTCAAAAATTTATGTACAGTCTTCAGAAACAACGTGCCTTGTAGTGTAATTTTTGGGTAATTTTATCCCTTGCGTATTTTGCTAAAAAAATTCATACAATTTCGATATTTCTACGAGTTTTTACATATAGCAAACGAGCTCTAAAAATTACAAAATTTTATATGAAGCCTTCTGATATACTAGTAATTATTGTATAATTTTTTTGGTAATTTTATATGATCCAAATTTGCCACATTTATTTGGATTAATTTAATCATGAATTTAATGATCGTCACACATCTTTTGAAGTGGCATGTGTCGACCAATCATGGTATATATTGTTTGCTGCTATTTGGTTCGCACAATTGTCACTCTCTATGTATGTGCCCCTCTCACATGCTCTCTCGTTCACACTAATGTCATTATTTCCATGTCGTCCCCCTCGCCCACTCCCTCATTTGCATATTTGTCATTGTTATGGTGTTGTCCCCCCTCACCCGAAGGGCTGCTCGTGATAATGGGTCCTCAATGTATGGGGTGAGTGCACTGGGTTCACCTTTCGCAGTTCGTCGTTGCTCATCCCAGTTGCTCATCGCAGAAGTTCATTATCGTGGTTGTTGTTGAAAATTGGGAGTGTGTAGCTCATTAGTTGGAGAAGGCAGTGCGTAGCTCAAAATTGGTAGTGCTGATTTCTTCTCTGGAAGGGTAGGTAATTTTTGATCGTATGCTTTCGACGTTATTTCCGTAATCGTAGTCAATTAGTGTTATTTAGTTAGTCGTGATTAATATAGTTTGTATTACGAAGTAAGTATGTCATAGTAATTTAGACATAGTTTGTACTATTTTTGTGTACGTGCAGTACCCATAATTTGTTAGCTTAGGGTAAGTAATGAATTAGTGCTAAGGACGATGGTAATGAATAGCTCGACATTTTTTCAGATGAGTAATCAAATTATCGGTAAGTACTGAAGTATTCATATGTAGTTACATGCACGCATGTAATCACTAACTTGTAGTATGGTGTTGTCATTATGAATCTTCACAGTAATATTTCATCTGTCCCATTGTTGCAAGGTACTCTCAAAATTTTTTATAGCAAGCTTTCGACGTTATTCCATTAGTCGTAGTCATAATTAATATAGTTTGTATTATAAAGTAATTATTAATGTTCACACTAATATTTCGTTTGTCCTATGTACTGATAGGTATGGCTCTATCGGAATTTCTGGAACACTCATACAATGAGAAACACCGTTGCCACACATGGATGACCCTGTAGGCCATGAGCTTGTTTGCGAGGCTGGTCTTCACCAGGCACGAGTTCACCATCGACAGCAACTGCTCGCGGCACTGGTGGACAGGTGGAGGCGCGAGATGCACACATTCCACTTTCGTTGGGGTGAGATGACGGTCACTCTAAAGGACGTCGTGTTCTTGACCGGTCTCCCTCTTGGGGGCGACGTACTTATTCCAGCCCCTGCATCAGCCCACTGGAAGAAGAGGCTAGCAGACTAGTTCGGTCGGCCTATCCTGGAGAGTACACGTGTTGTCCCCCGCACGTGGCTTAACAATATCAGTGTGTGCCCACAGGTTGCACCACCGGAGGTCGTTAGGACACACCTCGTCGCGTTCCTTATCCAGCTCTTTGGTTAGAGCATGTTTCCAGTCACACACGGCGATATTTACAACACCAAATTCATCGACCTCGCCGAGAATTTAGTGGACGCAGATTTCGGGGCGATGCCTCGGTACAGTTGGGGATCAGTGGTTCTATGCGCCACGTATCGGGGGTTATGTAACGTTTGCCAGCGCGCCGCTGCTGGTACCCCCAATCTGGCTATCTGCTACGTGCTTCTGCAGCTGTGGAGCTGGGAGCACTTCCCTATTGGTCAACCATCATGATGCCAATGCACCCGTTCGGCGAGTTCACTGACCTGATAGACAGGCTCACTATGGGCATCCAGTGGATTGCTGCCCGTCTGCGGTGGGCGAAGGGCAAACCGTCAAGATTCTACTTGTTGTGGCACAATGAGTTTGAGTTGTTGCATGACAGCGATGTCATATGGACTCTATGGATAGTAGATTTTGTGCATCGTGTATCGTCGTATGGGTTGTCCTTGCATTGCCTGGAGGACGGGGAGCTATGGCTGGCGACACACCATCTGGTGCTCTCGTACATGGTGGAGGCTTATGCTAGTCGCCCTCCAAGACCCTGAAATCGGCCATCTTTGGACCGAAACCTGCGTCGCAAATTTTTGGTTTTTGTTTTTGCCCTTTTTCTTGGTCTTCCTTTCGGAATTTGGATTTTGCTTCAACTGAAAAGTTGTATATCTCATCGAAACCTTTCAAATGAGTATATATAAGCCATATAAAACTTTGCTATTTTTTTCTTTTCAGACTAGTTGTTTATATTAAATCGGTATATAAAAATTTTGTGCTTTAATTCACAGACGGTTGGCATATAAAACCGTCTGTGATATTCATTCATCACATACGGTTCTAGCTACCAACCGTATGTGATAATCTGACTGCTGGGCCCGTCGATCCTCAACCCAATCCTAGCTAATAGAAATCTGTCAATCCTCACTCCACGGATCGTAGCTCCGCCTCTCCGTCCCCACGCCAAAAAATTTCACACTCCCTCCCCTATAAATAATCACCAGAACCCAGCCTCCTTTCTGTTCTCCTCCTTGATGTTCTCCTCCTCTTTGTTGTTCTCCTCCTCCTTGTTGTTCTCCTCCTCTTTGTTGTTCTCCTCCTCCTCCTCCTTGACCCATACCATAATAGCCCCACGAAGCAGACGATGCACAAGGCAGCGCTCAATCAACGCCGACGATGGTGGGCGTTAAAGACATCCAGCTCGTGCGCTGCATCAGGGGCGAGAAGGCCTAGGCATAGAGGATCTTTGCTTTTCTCTGTTCTTGTTGTGTTAGCTAGATAGGCAACCTGTTTGTTGTTTTGGGATATTGTAATAGTAGGCTCTAATCTTAATAAAAATGAAATGTGTATTATGTTTCATACTATATTTGCTTGTTTTCATTTCAATTAATTGATTTGCGAAATGTATGTTTTATGTTTGTGAAATGAATTGAGATGTGAATTGGATGTATACATATACATGTTGATCTGCTTGTTTCAGAGAGCATGGCTAGCATTTCCTGAGGCTAGCCAATAAACAGAAATAGATTTAGGGGTAGAAGAGAATAACACAGACGGTTTTTAACTAAAAACCGTCTGTGCTAGATATCACAGATGATTTTTAACTAGAACTGTGTGATATTTAGATATCACAGACGGTTTTTAACTAAAAACCGTCTGTGATTCAGCTATCACAGACGGTTTTTAACTAAAAACCGTCTGTGATTATCAACTATCACAGACGGTTTTTACGTACAAACCGTCTATGATATTTACACTACAGACGGTTCGAAAACCGTTTGTGATAACCTTCGATTATCACTGACCCATAAATTCAGACGGTTCAGAAAACCGTCTGTGATGATGTTTTTGAACCGTCTGTAATATGGTTTTCTGTAGTAGTGTGTGCTTCTGCATGTTCTTGACAACCTCCCCACTGTAGATTTAATCATATATCTATTGATCGACACTACGTACTACACATCTTCCGTCAATCTGTTCATGTCCAAATCAGTAAAGATAACGTAAAGATCACAATGCAACTCTACTACAAGGTTTTCTTGGGCAGATCGATCGTTCAAAGGTCCAAGAAAACTGCAAGGAATATTAACTGATTAGGTGATGCAGAGACGACATCAGTCACATAAGTTATGGACAGAAACGGTTTGGAACTTTGCTGTTGAAGTGTAGTGCATGTGTAGTCGCTTGTCATGGAAAAGTGCTGCTCGCCATGGATCGAGTCGTCAAAAAGGTCATCGCAACTTGCCATGCAGCTATCGCCGAAGACATGGGATCTGTTTTTTTTTTCAGCTTTTGATTTTTTTTATAGTAATTATTTTTTAAACGATGTATTTTTTAAAGATAGGATCTACTAGTTAATTATAATATATACCGTACCGACTTTATTTATATTGGCAAAAATCGCACGTGAGTTTCTGTTACTCTGTAATATCCCGTATGAACAGCTCAAAAGTTATAAGCTACAGCCAAAAGTCATAAGTTTTAGCTAAAAAAACAAACGCATAAGTTAATGATTAGATGAAGCGAACAAATTCACCGGCACCTTAGTCAAAGTTATGGAAGACAAGCAAGGCCAAGATTTTACGAGTTTTCTTGCCAAGAAACATAGCATGGGAATGTGTCATTGATTTTGCCATTCTACATCATTGAAGTGACGTCTGTATTCCATTCGCTCCTTTTCATTTGATTACAAACTTTCTAAAATTTAACTATCAAGATTGGAAATATGAAAGTTATATCAATATATTTGTCACTAAAAGTACTATTATAACTTTATATAATTTTTAACTTCTAGTAATGAATATAAGGTTATAAAAAGTCATGGCCAAAGTTACGCCTTGTCCTCCCAAAAAAAATACCGAAGAAGTCAATACTATCGAATAAAAAAGAACTGCATAATTACCACGTAGTTACGTTTCCCTGTTGAACTGTGGTGAGAAGCTAGCTCAACAATTTTAATACTAGTAGTTGATGTGTGAACGAGGGACTGATCCTTCCATATCTATCAATTCCTCTTTTGAAAAAAATTCATCTGATCGATCATTAACACACAGTATTTGAGAAGAACAAAGGTGCTTAAGTCTACTGGTAGGCTTGGAATTGAGCTAGCTCGTGGTCATGACTTTGGGGAATAAACTGAATAAAGCAAACTTGCACTACAAGAGTTTGTCTATTTGGTGATGAAATATTGTGATGAAAGCTTGTTTTGCCACTATAGACCATAATTACAGTGACAAAATATTTTTTCCCTCACCGCTTCATCTATAATTACTAGCGAAATATTAACTCATCACAATACAATTTAATAGTGACGATTTGTCGGTGATGAACTATCACACCGTCCCTACTTAATTTATAATTAGTGAAAAAAATTTAGTCGTTACAGTACACCTTAGTAGTGATGATTCTTTAGTGATAAAATATCACACCATCAGTACTTAATTTATAATTAGTAGCAAAATATTTATTTATCACAGTACGCCTTAGTAGTGATAATTCTTTAGTGGCAAATTATCATGGTGTCATTACTTGATTTATAATTAGTCTCAAAATATTTAGTCATCCTAGTACAACTTAGCAGTAAAAATTCTTTAGTGATGAACTATTATGCTATCACTACATGATCTATAATTAGTGGGAAAATATTAAGTCATCACAATACACCTTAGTAGTGATGATTCTTTAGTGATGAACTATCAAGTTGTCACTACAGAGTTTATAATTAGTGGCAAAACTATTTTAAGTCATCATGCTATACCTTAGCAGTGATGATTCTTCGGTAAAGAACTAGCACATTGTCACTACTTGATTTATTATTAGTAGCAAAATATATTTCATCACAGTACACAAAATTAGTGATGAATTATGATATTATCACTGCAAGATTTATAAATAAGTGGTACAATATTAAGTCATCGTAAAATATGTTTAAATCATCATGTTTTTGATGACACAAAACAATAGCCACTACACATATTTTGCACATGCGGCTTATTTTGATTGTTGTAGTAGTTTGTCTTTTCTTCTTTTTTTTTTGTTATGCATGGTCTTGAAACCCATGATCGACCTAAACTACTAGTGCTTGTTTTAAGTAAATTTTGTTGAATTTGTTCCGATAAAGTTTGCATGCAAGGACATGTTGGGGTGCTCCAATAGATGGCCTAGGCAGGTTCTGTGCACCATGTATACAAGTCGTAATTGAATTAATTTTAATTTGTAATGACACTCTATCCTAGTTAAACATGGTTACCTTTCAATTGCACGCGTGCATACAAGTTATGCCTCTTGACTCAGCTTGTGGGACTGTACCTAGTTCAAGCCCACAATGCAGCGAGCGTATGCATGGCCGTATGGCTCGTATCGGTGCTGCTCGAATGATATCTTGGAAGCATGCAGCGATTGGAGAACTGATAATATATCCGCAAACCTAATTAGATAATCCTCACATCCTTCTGTTGAGTAACTGACCTGCCTGAAATCAAGCAACTTGGCTGGGCTCGTGCAACAACTCTGTGGCTCCTATTCACCCTAAGCTTCACATATAAAAGGTCATGTTCTCTACCATGCGCACGATAGAGATAGAGATAGATAGGTTGTGTAGGATCGGATATGGCAACAGAGGGGGGGAGTGAATGGTGCCTCTTTAGAAATCACCCCTCGAAAGTATCCGCATAAGATTTTTCTCACCAATAGCTATGAAAGCTAAGATGAAGAGTTACTCTTGCTCACTGGAAACTCAAACTATGCAGGGAAGAAAGTGAAGCAACAAATACCAAAGAAGGAATAAGAACCATAGCACAAAAAATAAAAGCTACAGGTGCAAGCTCAGATGGCTGGTCAGACCGCACTGAGTGCACCGGTCAGACCGCCCGGCCCTTGCCGGTCTGACCGCACCTAGCCGGTCTGACCACCATTAGGTGGCCGATCAGACCAGCCCTGGCCCAGGCAGAGCCTCGACAGCCGACTGCAATTTCAGACTTTGCTCAAACAAGGTTATATGATGAAATTCTCTGATCTTTTCCAACCAAAAGAGCAAGGACTTGAAATAAATAGAATCAAGACCCTAGGAAACAAAGAAACACATAAATAGAGCAAGGATTCAAGATTTTAGCAAAAATCTGAAAAGTCAATTGAGGATGAGCTGAATTTCAGATTTCTCTCAAAACTTGAATCTTTTGCTCACAAGCTTTTGCATTCATCTTAGCAATGTTCTCAGGGCTTGACCAACTAAATCCCAAGACAACTTAAGAAGGAAAACACAAGAACTCAACCTCCTCTGCCATGGAACCCTAGCTACAGTGATTTACAGAGGAAAAGAACAAATGGAATCTTTGGATTTTCAATCCAACTCTAGGGAATTTGTTTAACCAAAAAGGTCTAGAAACTTCATCCCATCACTGAGTAATCCGTTTTGCTACTCCACGCTCAAGGAAACAGCTCAAACATCAAAGATATGAAAATGAGCAAAGAGCAGCAGAAAAGAGAGACTGAGAATAAAATCCATCACAGTGAGAAATAAAATGAGAATAGCCAACACAAATCATTCTCATATTGATTTAGAGGCAGAGAGATGAATGATTACAAAAGAGAGTGCTACGTCCCCATACATGATTGAAACACAGAAATCATTACATGCTTCTCTCACAGAGAAGACTCACACGAGAACACTCACAGCTCAGCTCATATCCTTGCTGAAGCTCACTCTCCAGAACACATTCAAGCATACACTACAGACTACTCCCTTGCTTGAATGGATATCCTCCTACTGCTGCCTTGCCTCTCCTTTTAACCCCCAACACTCACACCAAAGGGGAAATTCAAGAAGAGTCATACAACCTCCACCCATTCTCCTCACACCCACATGAGGAAATCGTCAAACCAGAATATTTTGGAGGGAAATCAGCCTCCACCTCCATTGCTTGAGTCAAAATACCATTTTGCCCCTCAAGCACCTTCCCGGAAGCTTCCCGCAACCGACACCTTTGACCGACTGGACCTCGACTCCTCCCTGAGCCTAGTCCGGTCCGCTTCGCTGCACACGACCGCACCCGGCATCCTGACCGTCTGGACCTCCGACTCCTCCTGAGCCTAGTCCCGATCCTCTCGCCACTGCCTGTCGTGTCCACCCGACATCGACCGAGACCTCCGATTCCACCTGAGTCTAGTCTGGGTCTGTTCCGTCACGAACGACCGCGACCGACCTCCAAACCGTCTGGACCTCTGACTCCTCCCTGAGCCTAGTCCCGGTTCTCCCGTCGTCGCTCGTCGTGTCCGTCACCGGTAGCTCCAGCTCTGGTTCCTCGTCTCCCGACTCGCAACCACCTCACCAGCCTCGATCATCTTCGGCTTCACCGACCGTCTGGACCTCAACACCTCCTGTGTCTAGTCCCGGTCCTCCTCGCCTCACCATGACCTAGCTCCGAAGTCCTGTAGTCACACAGACAAGTAAACTATCACATAGCACTGCACGAAACAGCATAATCCATATTAGCACAAGTAAAGGTACTCAACCCTAGAATACCCGAAACAAACTCAACCTCACTAAAACAACCGTCAATTACTCATCACCAACATAGGGATACCTCCACATGGTCTCTCAGGTTGAGATATTGAGTGTTGTGTGTGTTTTCCGAAAGCTTTAGAGCACTTCCATGGCGATGACTTCTACTTAGAATCAACACTCAGTGTGGAGTCTCCCTTCTCTTATTCTTCATCCTCATGTCTTGGGTTCGTAGCGATTATAGATTAACCATAATATCTTATTGTATTTCTTTCTCTTGCAAGTCAAACAAGCATGAAACTAATGGTTGCTGTGTATCCAGCTATATTGTGGCATGCAAAGTGCTTATCTAGTTTTATAAATACATACATTCACTTGGTCATCTTCATTTGATTGTACAGTACGTGAGCTGCGTGTAAGTGCAAATCAATGAAGAAGAACAAGGAGATACATAGGAAGAGAATGGCAGGGATAGAGCATGTTGCTTACACAAATCATGGGCAAATGAAAGAGGTGGATGATATTCATGCTCACAGAGGATGATCGGGATCATGAATTTGTAATATGAGATCAATGTATAATGCATATGTTTTCTTGCAGCAATGTAACACAAGTACGCGATAAATACTATTCTATTTCAACAAGTTTCTTATGATAAGTATAATTACCTATAACAGCATGTTATAAATGATATAATGATGGTTTTCTTGTGTCATCCATAGTGACAATTGTCATGCGATTTTTTGCCACAATAAAGCATAATATATGTGACAATTTAGTGTCACAATAGAGTAATATTTTACTATTAAAAAAACAAAATGTGACAATTTTTTTCTATCACAAATATGCATGCATTTCTGATGATGGAATTGTCACGTATACTAGTTCTAGTTGTAGGGCTTCAATTGCCACTAATTGTTATTAATTTGTGGGAAATAGTTTCGTGACCAGCTGCATTATTTGTGATGAAAATGGCAACGCTAATGTAACTCATAATTGTGACACATCAAGTTGTCTCTAATGTAGCAATTAGTAGTGATGATTTTCTTGTCACTAATGAATATATGATTTTCTTGTTACTAGTGACGCGAATATTAGTGGTGATGCAGTGGCGACTCAAAATTTCATCATAAAGCGGTAATTATGATGAAAAATCGACTTATAGTGACAAAATTTGTCGTCGCAAAAAGGGTAATCCCTTGTAGTGTTGGTAGGATCAGCAGCAATGTAGCATGCAAGTGTTGGCTGGTCCACATTTGATTGAGTGCATAACGGACGGGGCAGACTAATCCAAAGCACGAACATTAGTACTTAATTACCTACAAGTTAGAAAGAATATTGCGAACTCGATCTGAAAGATGACTAGGAAGAAAGCATGCATGGTTGGAGAACCTTGTGGTGCAATAGATTTTGGGAAAGTTGGGAGGTCTGTCAATTCGTAAAGTGACTGATTGTTTCTTAAGTACATCAGACACACACATTTCAAATCGACTTACACTTTAAAAAATCAGACAACTTACGGATAACAAAACCGTACAATCTTGAACTATATGCAAGGATTAGACTCGTTCACAGTTCACACTATTCTATAGTAATCTATGCCCGGTTCTTTTCAGCTTCTAAAAGCTGCTTTTTGGTTTTTCTATAGTAACTAGCTTTTAAACGGAGTATCTTTTCAAGATAGGGTCTACTAGTTAATTGTAGTACATACTTTACTGACTTCATTTATTTCGTCAAAAACCGCACGTGAGTTTCTGTTACTTTATAATCTCTCATATAAACAGCCCAAAAGTCACAAGTTATAACCAAAAACCATAAGCTACAGCAAAAAAGAACAGGCCCATTATGTTTCTAATAAGATGTGCCTCAAAAACGCTTTATGGAGGCAATTGGGTTGGGCTGATATCCAGCAAGCCCGTTGGGCTGACCTTTAAAAAACACTCAGCAGAGAACTCACCTAAGTGGGCCATTCATGGCAAGATTGGGCCCGATTGGATTTTCACCTGTAAGGACTTGGCCAAGGCAAAAACAGGATTAATTCAAATCCCTTGCATTTCCGAATTCCAATAAATAAAAGGCAAGATTCCATAGTACCATTTTAAGTTTTCATGGCCATTTGATCGAAAGGCACTGTGTGGATTTTGTTTTTTGTTTTTGGGTATTGACATAGATAAATAAGCTGTGTAGATTTGGAACTCATCATGATGTGAATCCCAACTTGCCAAGGTATAGCTATCGTCTTCTGTGTGGCTTATGGAGCTAATAGGCTAGCTACTTAATTACAGTTCATGGGTATTGCACCAAGAGTATGTATCTAAATAGATACCCTGTCCTAAAATATAAGTCTAAAACCAACTATACGCATAGATTAATAATGCATTAAATCTAAGAAAAACTTAATGTTATTGGATTATGCATACCCATATTAAATGGCGTACCACAACTACTTATCCACTTTGTCAACATTAAAAGAGAGGTATATCGTGAAAATATTGTAAAACTATATCTTTAATATCTGCAATAGACTTGTATTGTGATGCGACGTTTCTCAATAATAGAGGCTTATATTACCGGACGGAGGGATTATATACGCAAGATTACTTTGCTATGAAAAGGTTGTGCAATTCTTTCATTGTTTCATCTATGTAATTAAATTTAGTGCTTCAAGATTTACCAAAAGAAGAATAAAAAACAGAGATGAAAAAATTTCTCTCTTGACAAGTAATCTCCTGCCTACACATTACCTGACATGCACACATTACCACCTAGATTAAAATGACATTTGAGGTTATTGAAGATCACTCACATCAGACCACCATGGCTCCCATCAAATTAATGATGACATCATCGAGCAGAGCATGTTAGACTTGAAGAAATTCAGTCTGCTGAAGGCAGCATCACTACTAATTCACAGATGCCGACATGCAGACACACCAGGCTGCCATGCATGATCATTCTCCTTCAGTTTGCATTTGTAGATTGATCACATTTTCCTCCTCTTCAGCTCACTTGTGTTTTCAATCATCATCCTAACACTGCACAACAAAGAAATCCTTCTACACTGTCAGAACCACTTTTAGGATAAAAAGATTAAGTGCCTTCATACCATGCATCATGCATTCGAGCCAAAGAACACGACTGATATTTGCATAGCATTTAAAAAAAATAAAAATAGCATAGTCTATACGTATAACGTATCAGCCCCCGCAGGCTCCACGTGTCGCCAATCTACTGTTCCCACTACCGGGGCGTCCTCTGCCAGCCCGCTCAACCTGTGGCACTGTTGGACTAGATAGCTCAATCAAAGAACAGTGTCCAATTGATTGTTGAATTGTCATGCCAATTTCAACTGATCGTAGTGGCGAACCCTGATGTGGAATATGATTGTGGACATAGCTTTGTGCAATTTTGTTTCCTTTTGCTTTTGAATTTTTGTGGCCATATATATCTTATATGTAGTGTGTGTGTGTGTGTGTGTGTGTGTGTGTGTGTTAAAGAGTCACCATTTCACTTCTATTTATTCTCGCTGTCGTTTGTAGTTGTGATGGCTGCAATTGTGCCATCTATCAAATCTTGACTAAAACTGAAAAAAGCCCCGTCGTCTTGATCGGCTTGTCCCTAAAACATCAAAGATTTCAAGAGTTTAGTTCCATGTTTCTATGCCTTTTACTGCTGTGAATCTGTGTGAATTTGAATTGAGATTTTATATCATACCATACTGCTAGATAGGTCACACTTTGCAGTTTAATGGTGAATGATATGCTGCTAAAACAGTGAGTATACAACCGAAGTTGATAAAATACCTTGTTTATTGGATGCTTAAATTCACATGTCAAAATCACTTCTATTATAGAATTGGACCTATTTTCTTTCTTTGCTTATTTTCTGCTTTTGCTCATAGCCTTTTAGTGCGTGATGTTTCAATGAAATTGGACTGCCTACCTCATTTTGGTGGTTTTATTTCAAGATAACGGGATGATAGGAACACTGAACAAAATGATTCTGGTAATTTTGGTGAGAAAGAAAGCTTCGCATGTGATGAGGCATGAAAATGAATTTATGTATTGTTTATACCACTGTCATACGGAATATGTTCTCAAGCACTTGCTGTCCGTCATTAAATTTGAAGCAGTGCAGCATATGCTAATGTGAACATTGCAAGATCTGTAATGTATCTTGCTTATGATTTTAATTTGCCCTATCTTGTGCTTCATTATCCGTCATTGTCCAAAATCTGTATATCCTTCATAGCCTCAATGTTTCTCCTGATGAACTCTGGAAAATCAATTTAGTGATGAGTTTCTTGGGGGCACCAGTCATGGAGAAATTATGCTGAGATGTCATTCTGCTTGTTTGTTTTTCACATCATATATTGTTCCTTGTTCAAGGTTAGCTAGATATTTGGTCACGAATGTAGGTACAAAAACTGTTGCATTGCTAATTTTAAACCACCTCTTTTGAAATTGTGAAGGGGTCAAATAAGTATAGTTACTCTCAGACTGACATAATTTTCTCCTTCAAATAGAGAATAGAGAGGGGCAATGAGCCATGACCAAAGGGCTTAGCCTGCATGTTCTGAGAAACATGATATGGCATATACAGGGTATTTCTGTTCGCTATGGTGATAGCCTATATGATGGGCTTGACTGGTTCACATCCACCTAGAAGCAAGTGCAAGACGCCGGGCATGCTACTTCAGTTGCTGGTCCCCATTGCCGCCCACATAACTCCCTTTCTTTTTTTGCATCCTCATAAGATGATGAATCTTGGAATTTGTATACTAAAGTTTTGATTTTTCATCAACCCTAGATTTATGTGCTTTGGATCAACACCTTTCTATTTTTGTGAGAAGAAATGTAAATGAGTTGTCGATAATGAAATGCAGACTTCAATAACTAATACTTTTCTATCAGGTGCA
Source organism: Dendrocalamus latiflorus (assembly GCA_017311315.1). Taxonomy (NCBI): domain Eukaryota; kingdom Viridiplantae; phylum Streptophyta; class Magnoliopsida; order Poales; family Poaceae; genus Dendrocalamus; species Dendrocalamus latiflorus. The sequence continues at coordinate 23,814,559 of CM029645.1, read as the reverse complement.
AACTAAATGACCAAGCTTGGGTTAAATAAATTACTGTACTTTGGTTTGGTTTGAAACTGTATCCAGAGATACTTGTGTTAATTGAATTGATGTTGAGAAATTATTGATTTCTAAATTGTGGCTTTTGTTGGCCATTTGATAGTCTAGTAAAAAACTTGAAGTGATATATTCATGACAAATTCATCAAGGTGTTCTTCAATTGTGTGCTTATGATATTTGCTTCTAGTTTGTTTGTATTTAAAGATGGTTGTTCAGATGTGCTCCATACCTATACTAAAGCTCTTACCTGTGCTAAGCAATGCCATGTAGGCACTGTTAGGAACACATTAATTTTATAGGATTACTTCAGGAAATGTACTATTTCTGGCTAAATTCTTGCATTGCAAATGAGATAGTATTCTATAAACTTGTTTGCCATTCTTTGTTTGTAGATAGCAGTCCTTACTAAACTTTACAAAATACTTTGTAATGTGAGGGCCTTCTCATTGAGAAATTAGACATAATTTTAAGTTCCAGATAGTAAAAAAGTTTGGCCAGTTTGTATGCTTCAGTGAAATGATTTGAATTCAATGATTGTATACTCAAGCGAATAATATGCTTCAGTCATGGTTAGTACGCATTGCACATAAATTTTTGATGCAAAGGATGAGTTTCCATTGCAACGTATGGTCACTTGACTATCTCTTGACGAGTCCATCAACTGACGACTTTTAATTCCTTTCACCGCTTGGAGGTGATTTTCATGACTTCAGCGTAGATGCCACACTTTGTTTGCTAGATCATGCATTAGGATTTACACCAGGCCTTCATGTTTCCTTTCTTACCATTGTTTGTGTTTGTACAAGTGCAGTATGTGCATCTAAATGCGAAGTAGTACTTTGTAACTTGCAGGTCTTTTCATTGGAAAATTAGAGATAATTTTAAGTTTGAAGTTAGAAAAAATGATTTTAACAATCGATAATTGTACATTTGAGCGAATATTATGATGCACGGACGGTTAGTGTGCACTGTGTAGAAATTCTTGGTGCAAAGTATGAGTTTCCGTTGCAACATGATTACGTTTGTTGATATGTATCATCTTTTTTTATAGTATTTCGTTATAATGCACAGGCACCTCACTAATGGTCTACTTAATGATTAATAATGCTTCATCTCTAGCTGCTAAATTACACGAAAGGGAGATTAATTACCTGTACATAGGTATCATGAGGAGTGCAAGGAGTAGGCGAGGGGCGCCTAGCTCTCGTGCGAGTTCACCGACGAGCTGTCGTCCCTCTCCAGGGTGCCCGCGGCGCCGCCGCCCTCCTCCCCGAGCACGGTGGCGTCCCCAAAGTGCACCCGCCGAGCGCCGCCGGGTGATCCTGCGGGCGACCGGTCGTGCTTCACACTGCGCAAGCTCTTGAGACTGTTACTGCTCGGCACCGGCGCCACGGCGGCCGGCCTCGACGACTGCCGCTCCACGTTCCCCGCCGCCGCCGCTCCCGACGAGCAGCAGCACCGGTACGCGCACGTGGCGATCCAGAACGCCCACGGGAACGCGACGAGCGTGAGCCCGGCTACAGGCAGCCAGCGCGGCGCGTCGTCCGGCGGCAGCGTGAGGTAGAGCACCAGGCACCCGCCGCCGGCGAGCAAGGCGAGGAGGAGCACCGCCGACACCACCCACATGCACGCACTCCCCGGTGGCCGCGCCTGGTCCGGCTGCCTCTGCGGCCCCATCGATCGACCCTCCGAACCAAACCAAAATCAAACGGCAAGAAACCAAGAAGAAACTAATCAACAAACCGCCATGAGCATTGCGCTCCCAAGATCAAATGATATCTACAATATTGGCATCGATTGATCGAATTTTCGTCTCCTGTTCTTGGATTCTGATCGCAATCAGGCAAAAGTTTTTATCTTTCTTGGTGTTCTTGCTTTTGTGAAGTGTGTCAGAGAGAAGTTGGAAATGTTCAACCGAAGGTCGTAACTGAAAAGTAGGAGAGGCAGTTGAGGAGGGCACCCTATAATAGAATTGTGCATTGCATGCAATATATGATATCAGCTTACATACAAGAAAGTACCTATATTACAACATGCTATGTACATTGCTTCGTTCTTGACCACAAGATACATAATTCCATACATCAATGCTAGCTTTAAATTAATTTACAAATTGCAACATCACCCTCGTCCATTATACACTCACATGATATAATTAAACATACAAACTAAGAAAAAAGAATTAGAAATTAATTAGATATTTCCACATAAATCATGCACAAGTAGCCACAGATTTAATCAGCATGGTAAGTCACTGATCAGATGTAATACCTCACCCACCTGCCAGGGAGATGTGGCAGCCGCAGGCTTGTCCTAGGCGTGCATACATGCCACCTATGCCTTGCATCCTGCAGAAGCCAACACCCCCCATTTTAGCACCTCTGCCACAGCTCAGCTCACAATACTCTTCTCCTCTTCCTCTCCCCTGAACAAACCCCTCATAGCCACACCATCTTCGGCCAGCACAAGGTGACCCCTCTCCAAACATTTGCAAACATACACTTAGGGTAGCAGGGCGAACAGCCCGGATCTACCAGATTTGGAGGAGGTGCCGCCGGTTCGGGGCGCGGGGAGGCGAGAGGGGGAGCCGGAAGCGGGGACGGTGGCAGGGAGCCCGGGGCTGGCGACACCGAGCCGGCCCGCACGCTGCCACGCCGCCGGGGGTGCGCCGAGCGCAGCTCGAGCGCGAGGGAGAGCGAGAGGTGGGAGGGGAGAAGGCAGGGGGCGGCGGGAGGGCCGCCGGCGCCTGGCCGCGGGCCGACCGCGCCGCCCGGGCGGAGAAGGTGAGGGGGGAGGAGGCCGGTCGGCCGAAATGAGTGGAGGGAGAGAGAGAGTGGGGGAGAGGAGGAGAGGAAGGGGTGGCAGGGAAGCCGCCGGCGCCGCCGCGCCTCGCTGGCTGCACCACCCCGGGCGGAGAAGAGGAGGAGGAGGCCGTTTCGACCGGATGTAGTTGGAGAGAGAGAGAGATGGGTAGGTGGGGGAGGAAAAGAAGGGGGCCGGCCGGGTAGGAAAAAAAAGGAGGGGGCCGGCCGGGTAAGAAGGGAAGGAAAAGAAGGGGAAAAAATAAAGGAAAAGAAGAGAAGAGAAAAGAAAAGAGAAGAAAAAGAAAAAAAGAAAATTAGGGGGTTTTGGTGCCGCGCGGCAGACCCCTGAAAACCCGCGCGTTTTTACGTCCGAACCAGTTTATGCATATAGCATCGACGTCTCCCATTTAATTTCTGGTTCGTTGTGATGCGTTAAATTGGACTGTTTGTTTGTCCAGGTGGAGGTTGCGAGTCGACGCTGTCCGCACGTCGTTCCGCTCCGCTCGGTTTACAGGCAAGTGCATGGTAGAGCGGTAGACCGTGGGTTTTATGTAAAATGGGATGGTTCCATGTTATGATTATGCTTATATGAAATTGCAATGTTTTCATGACATGTTGATGTTAATGATGGCCATGGTATAGAGCGGGGTGAGCAGCGATGCCACCCTTCTCATGATGATACTAATGACAATGACAATGATAATGACAATGACAATGGATACATGCATACACATCCTGTGTATTCATGAAATGAGAACTGGGATCCGCCTGGGTGGATTCCGCAAGACCTACTTCGGTAGGCCTCCACGGGAGTGGAGAGACCCCCGTGCCGATATGGGCGGGCCCAAGATTTTGGGTGAACATCGACGGGTGTTCACTCGGCAATACCGGTATATGCAATGAGATGAGAAAATGGGCATGTAGAGTAGTGTTGCATTGCACTAATGGTATGTTAATGAAGGAACTTGAAATCAGAATATGAACCGGATGATGCATGTGGGGAATGTTATGGCTAGATAAATTGTTGCCATGTTTAGGAAGTTTTTATTGTTCTGTAATGTACTTGCTGAGTCGGTGGACTCACCCTTGCTTTGTTGATGTTTTTAGGTGACCGTTGAGGACGACATGTACGGGCAGGAGTAGCACATGAATAACTCCACGTACTTGCAGCACTTCACATTTTAGCTTTTGTTAGTCTGTTTAACTTCTCTAGTAAGCTAGAATGGTCGTTTAAAATGGCATGGTGTAAGAGGTCGCTGCTTCATGAATAAAGTAGAGTTTGTTTAAAATGTTCAGGAATGGTTTAAATAAAATTGTTAATATTATGCAATGATGGTGGCACTCTAGGCTCAGAGGATGGGCGGGGTGTTACAGTTGGTATCAGAGCCGGGCGTTAGGTCCGTGGTAAAGAAAATTGATAACTTAGCTTAATTATTCAACTAAAATTTGACTTAGACCTAATAAAAATTAAAATTTGACACACTGGTGCACCATAGGATGGGAGTGGGTCTTACATTGTATTTACTCTTTCGCTAGCTTTGTCGATGATTTGTGCTGTTGAAATGAATGTTTGTGGGCTAGTTGTGTGACTGGCTGTCTGTCGTGGACAGATATGCTAAGAGGTAGAGGACGTGGACGTAGCCGTAGAGGCCGGGGCCGTGGCCGTGGCCATGCCCAAGCGGAGCCACCGCTTGAGGTTCAGCAGGTGGCACCTGGTGCGGAGGTTGCTTCTACTGAACATTCCGTAGCTAGATATCCGGCAAGGTCTTCAGCCTTGCTGCAGGAGTTCATAGAGGAAGTCCGCGCGCTTCGTCGTCAAGCGCTGGCAGCCGTTGCTGCGGCTGTACCCGCTGTTGCCCCTGTTGCCATTCCGGTCGTACCGGAGGCAAGAATGGGCCTTCGTGAGTGGTTGGCCCTGCGCCTAGATACTTTTGACGGTTCGGGCACACCAGTCCAAGCTGCGGATTGGTTGCGCTACATGGAGAGGCAGTTCGAAGCCCTAGAGATGAGATCTCAGATGAAAGCTCGCTTTGTGGCTTTCCAGTTGAAGGGTCAGGTGGACATCTGGTGGGAGGGGGTTCTTTCAGCCAGGACTCCTGCCCAGGGTCCCGCTACCTGGGAAATCTTCGCCGAGCAGTTCAACGCGAAGTTTTACCCAGATTCCTTTGTGGAGAGTATGGAGGTCGCCTTGTCGACCTTCGTACAGGGGAAGATGACCGTAGCTGAGTACGAGGCGGGATTCAACAACCTGATCCGCTTCGTGCCATCGGTCGCAAATAATGACCTTGAGAAAGCCAAAAGGTTCCGCCGAGGGCTCAACTCTGAGTTCTGGCATGTCTTGGGAGCTACTGCACCGCGCGACTTTAGGTTCGTGGTGGAGCAGGCTAGAGGGATGGAGCTGGAGATGCAGCTCACTAAAGGGCTACAACCCTCTGGTGGTCCGAGCGCTTCTGGTGGTGACCAGAAGCGAAGCTTCGCTGAAGGGGGTGGGTCGTCGCAGCGGCCCGCTCCTAAAAAGTCCAAGTGGGGCCAGCGTCCCCCACAGTCCTCCAAGTCCAAGACTTCGAGGCCGTCTTCTTCTACACCTCGTTCTTCATCGACGACCCCAGCTTACCGTCCGGCCCCAGGGCAGGGCATGATCTGTTTCAAGTGTGGAGGTGGGCATCGCGCTGCCGAGTGCACTTGGATGGGGGAGTGTCGGCATTGTGGCCGATCAGGCCATATGGAGCGGGTTTGCCGACAGAATCCCGCTAGCATCATCAAGTGGGAGCCAGTATCTTCCTCTTCCTCAAACTCGTCACCTCGGGGGTCTGTCCAGATGATGGCGGCTGCCCTGTGCCACAGCCTCCTTTATCTTGGGCTCCACCCGCCGGGTATTACTAGCATCCTACATTGACTCCATTCCAGCATGCTACACCACCTCCAGTCCCGTTGCCGCCACAGCAGAGCGTTGGGGCTCTCGCCGCCCCAACACCACCCGGAGTCTACTCACTACTTGCTGCCAAGTCCGCGGGTCGACCTGACGTCGTGACAGGTACCCTGTTAGTGGACTCATGTGAAGCCCTTGTTCTTTTTGACTTCGGTGCTACGTATTCTTTTGTGTCTCGGGAGTTTGCTGGGAAGGCCAAGTTGAGTGTCCAACAGATTTCCCAATCGGTTGTGGTTAGTACACCAAAGGGAATCCTTGCTAGCTCCACAGTATGCCCTGGTTGTGTGGTTGCAATAGATGGCGAGGAGTGTATTGCCAACCTCATGGTGATTCAGTTAGAGCCTTTTGACGTTATCCTTGGCATGGATTGGTTGCATCGCTATCAAGCCGTGATTTCCTGCTTCTGGAGGACAGTCACTTTGCAAGCTCCTTCGGGGAAGGAGATAATCTTTCAGGGGAATGCACCCACGTGTTCCCTCTTCGTGTTGGCCAGCCTGTTCCCTGGCCGACGTATAATGAAATCTGGGCTACTTCTAGCCCTTACGGAGAAGCCAAGTGCGCAGTTGCACATTGAGGATATTCCTGTGGTGCGTGAGTATCCCGATGTGTTTCCTGAAGGGCTTCCGGGTATGCCACCCAAGAGAGATGTGGAGTTCAGAATTGATCTTGTTCCTGGTACAAGATCTATCTCCATGTTTCCCTACCGTTTGGCACGACCCTTGCAAGAGGAGCTGAAAAAGCAGTTGGACGAGTTGTTGTCCAAAGGCTTGATTCGTTGAAGTGTGTCACCTTGGGGAGCCCCTGTCCTATTCACTGAGAAAAAGGATGGGAGTTGACGCATGTGTATAGATTATCGTGCTCTCAATCAGGTGACCATCAAGAATAAATACCCATTGCCTCGCATCGAGGACCTGTTTGATCAATTGAAAGGAGCCAAGGTGTTCTCCAAAATTGATCTGCAGTCTGGGTATAATCAAATCTGAGTGCGTGAGCAAGACATTGAAAAAATAGCTTTCTCCACAAGATATGGGCACAATGAGTTTACAGTTATGTCCTTTGGACTGACGAACGCCCCTGCTGTCTTCATGGAGACGATGAACAGTATGCTACATAAGTATCTGGATGACTTTGTAGTGGTGTTCATCGATGATATCTTGATTTATTCCAAGACGGAGGAAGAGCATGAGCAGCATCTGAGGCTCGTGCTTGAGACTCTGAGGAAGAATCAATTCTTTGCCAAATTGAAGAAGTTCGAGTTTTGGATTTCTGAAGTGAGCTTCCTGGGACATGTGATTAACCAGGAAGGCGTTTCAGTTGATCCAAGCAAGATTTCCACTGTCGTGGAGTGGAAGAGGTCGTCTAGTGTTAAAGAAGTGAGAAGTTTTCTTAGCCTAGCTGGTTATTACCGGCGTTTTGTGAAAGACTTCTCACTCATTGCCAAGCCAATGTCTCAACTCACACGGAAGGGTGTGAAATTTCAATGGACCGATGAATGTGAGCGCAGTTTCAACACTCTGAAGGAGAAGTTGGTAACTGCTCCTGTACTTACACTCCTTGAGCCAGGGAAGCGTTTCACGGTCTACTCGGACGCATCTCGAGTGGGTCTGGGTTGCGTGCTTATGCAAGACAACAAAGTGATCGCGTACGCCTCGCGACAGTTGAAGAAGCATGAGCAGAATTACCCTACCCATGATTTAGAGCTTGCCGCAGTGGTTTTTGCTCTAAAGATTTGGAGGCATTACCTGTATGGAGAGACTTGTAATATTTGCACTGACTATAAAAGCCTCAAATACATTTTCACTCAGAAGGAGCTGAATTTGAGGCAGCGGAGGTGGTTGGAGTTGATTAAAGACTATGATCTCACTCTACAGTACCATCCGGGCAAGGCAAACGTGGTTGCTGATGCCCTTAGTCGCAAGATGACACCTTCCACTCTGGGTTGTTTCGTTGCTGACTTTGAACGGATGGGAATTTCCTATTGTTTCGCTGGCACAGCACAGGCTGAGATGCAGCTGTCGCTGGAATCAGCAATCCCAGAGCGAGTAAAGGAGGCGCAACAGCATGATCGGTTGCTTCAGCAAGTGAGGAAGCGGCTTGATGAAGGTAAAACGGGGGATTTCAGCCTTGATGAGTCAGGTGCATTGCGGTTTAAAGGCCGCCTTTGCGTGCCGCAGAAGGCTCAAGTCAAGGATGAAATTTTGAGAGAAGCTCATCGTACCCCGTACACCGTGCATCCTGGTGAGACCAAGATGTACCGTGATCTCAAAAAGAACTTCTAGTGGAAGAGAATGAAAGTGGATATCGCTAAGTATATGGCATCTTGCGGGGTTTGCCAGCAAGTAAAGACTGAGCACAAGCGTCCCGCTGGGCTATTGCAGCCTTTGGAGGTTCCTCAGTGGCCATGGGATGATATCACCATGGATTTCGTAGTCGGCTTACCTCGTACCCAGCGAGGTAAGGATGCGATTTGGGTAGTGGTGGACTGGTTCAGTAAGTCCGCACACTTCATCCCCATTCGCACCACGAACTCAGCGAGTGAGTTGGCACCCATTTATGTGCGAGAAATAGTAAGGTTGCATGGTGTGCCTAAGACCATAGTTTCGGACAGAGACGCCAAGTTTGTCTCCAAGTTTTGGGAGAGCTTGCAGGGCGCTCTGGGCACGAAACTCCAGTTCAGTACTGCTTTCCACCCTCAAACGGATGGACAGTCTGAACGTACCATTCAGATTCTTAAGCTCATCTGTCAATCTAAGCACAGCACGAGATAAATCAGCATAAGAAGGTTTTACCTCATCAGGATCACTATAAAGATCATCACTGTCGAGCTCCTCACTGTTTGCCATAAAGCACATCCCTGTGAAGTCCACCTCCTTTGCTTTCTTGCCGTTGTCCTCATCGTCGCTTGCAGAATCAACATCACTCAAATCAATCTCCTCAAGTGCTGAAAGTACTTTGTTAACTGCCCTGCGATAATTGCGCTTCTTGCTTGGGTCAATCTTGAATTGAGAGCGACGAGTTGGTGTCTTTTCATCTTTAACCTCCTTGCTTCTTAGTTTAGGACAATTCATCTTGATGTGGTTAAGCTCACCACATTCATAGCATCTAATTGGACCTCCTCTCCGCCTTAATCTGATATTGTTAATTGCCTTGGTCACCCTGTTGGAAAGAAGTACAAGCTGCTCTTCTGGAAATTCCTCCAATTGTTCATCTGAAATAGAGCACAATGCAGACAAAGAAACAATAGAAGAACTAGAAGAACCGTCAGCTTGGTTAGTCACTAAACCCAAAGAATTAGTTTTGTTTATTCTGGCCAAAACATCAATCTCATGTGTTTTCATCTTGGAATAAAGATCATTCAAAGTGAGTGTTTCCATGTTAACAGAATGATTAATGGTAGTGACTAACACATTCCAAATAGACATATCCAAAGCATTTAAAATTTGACGAGCATTGTCAGAATCAGAATATGTGACATCAACAGATTGCAAATCACTAACAATTTTATTGAAGCGATCAAAAAGAGCATCTACTGATTCTCCAGGTTTCATCTCAAATTTAGAATACTCCTTTTTAAATTGATTCTGACGCACACCTTTAACAGATTTAGATCCTTCATGATAATCAGCTAGAGTGGTCCAAATTTTATTTGCAGATTTAAGATGCGCAATTCTGACAAACTCGTTTCTACTTAAACCTTGCAACAATATATTTCTAGCCTTAGCATTAGCTTCAACATCAGAAGAATTTTCAGTTGTAACAACAGGAGGCACCTCATATATATTTTCAACTTTTTGCCAAATAGAATTACCTTGTGCTTGAAGAAAAACCTCCATGCGCGTCTTCCAATAAAGATAATCTGATCCATCAAAAAACGGTGGCTTACCTGAAAACCGATCCCGATCTGATGCCATTGCAACCTTGCTCTGATACCACTTGTAGGATCGTCGATGGCAATCAGAGGGGAGGGGTGAATGATTGCAGTTCGCAGCGAAAACTTTTTTTTTAAAACTTTACTATTTTCTGATCGTTCAACCCGATCTTTGAAGATACGAAATACTAGCAGCAGTAGTAAGACAATCTGGTGGCACCAGTTAAGAACAATAAAGCGCTTGTCGGATTAATAACTCAAGTAGTAATTTTGCACATCCTAAACCAACGGTTGTTCAAACCTATCTGTAGAGAATAAATAAAAAAAATCACCAGGACCCGAATCCTTAATTCGGTAGAGAATAGCTAAATCAAGTAGTTGATGTTCAGGTGCAAACAGAAATCCAGCGAGTAGCAAATTTACGAAATCTCTCTCCTGGACTAACTATCTAATCAATGAGAACTAATGAATTAAAATAGCTGCTCTTACCTCTATTTTTGCACGTACCTTTGATGTGATACACCATGGGACAGCCAAGACACTTTTCTTGGTTCTTCACGTGATGATGAAATCTAAGCTAGTCAATGCACTACTTCTCCTTACTTTTGCCTTCACGTAATACTAGCAGATGCAGCGATCAACTCCCTTCTGGCTTCGGCATTGAAACATCACGTCAACAGCCAATGCATCCAGTTCCCCAAAAACCGACCAGCAAACTCGGCCAGCCCCCCGTCTATTTATTATAAGAAAAAATCTGTTCTTTTCATCTAGTCTACTCGGTCACGTTCTCGTCACCGATTCTAAAACGGAACCGCCTCCCAACTGAATACGAGTCTCAGCCCTCAACCCTAATACAACTTATTCAACTAGGCCTAAGTCTTTTTACTTTTGGCCCACTACTTTTTAAGGGACCCGAAACCCTTTCTAACACGGGTTTTCAACCTTCCGACTTTTCAACTCATCGCATCACGTGTCGAAGCCTCCAGGACCGCACCTCCCGTAGCTTCTCCACGTATCATCCACCTTTGATCTCCATGCGCCCCAAGCATGAGCCCGACCATCTCGTGACCTCCTTGACCGTCCGAACCTCGGATCTCTCCATCCTAGTCCCGGTCCACCTTGTCACCGATCATGATCGTCTCCAAGCTCAACCTGCACATGCAAAGACCAAAGTATATCCTTCCGGCACAAGTTTGTCCAAACTTGACCAACGTTAATCCACGCACACCACACGTCTCGCAAAACACCGATAAGCAGTATTATCAAATATTCATCATAAATTAACAATTGTCAATTATTCATCACCAAAAAAAATCTAGACCTAGCCACATGGTCTAACAATCTCCCCCTTGATGAATACATTGACAACATCTTAAGATAGCATGATGAATTAGCTTCAAATAAATATAAGTGAAGAACTGAAGCCAAAAAGTATTTTAACCACACATCCAAATCTCTTCAAAAACTCTCCCCCTCAACACAAGAGAGGTAAAGTTAGCAAATTTCTCCAATATCTCACGAAATACACCAAATCTCTCCCCCTTTGGCAATGTAATCATCAAGAAAATTTAAAAAGGAACAATTCTAAGAAGGAGCAATGAGAGTAAAACTCAAGAAGCTTTGTAGATTATACAAGTCATTGTGCATTGATTAAATAAAAGAACCAAGCCATATTTTTGAGTAGAGCTATCTAAATCATATAAAGTCATATATCATAGAACAATATCAAAACCAGTCTTGAGCATGATTAAACAATTTATATCAATGACAGCCATCTCAACAATGACCAAACCAATTATAGAGAGCACAATGAGATATCATAACGAAAAGTCAAAACCTAAAAGTGAAGCAAATTTTAACTCTAGACGGGCTAGCAGTCTCATGTAACAACTTATTGCACCACACTCAATTTTTAGGCATGTGGCATGCTTGTAGCATACTTCTTTTCATAATGACATACTTTTCTTCTTCTCTTCTCTTTTTTTTGATGGTGGCATGCTTGAAGCATACTTCTTTTCATTTTGCGCACTTTTGTGCCTTTTTTTTTGTTCACCATGGCATGCTTGAAGCATACATCTTTTCAATTTTTTCTTTATATATTCTTTTTTTAATAACATGCCAAATTGAGTGATCATAAGAATTGGAACATGAAACATGCAAACCTCATAACCAAGAGTTAACATAAGACTCACAATCAAGCTAATCCTTTTCGATGGACATCGCAAAGTAATAACTATAATTAATCTAGTCAAAGTATTGCGCCATGTCATACTTTTAATTCAAATGTAGCAATTTAATTATAAACAGTCGTGATCAAAGCTACACAACATATGAATAAATATGATAAAGAGAGCTCTATTGAAATAACTCATTTAATTTCAATGGCTTGGACTGATTGATTTATTTGACAAGTATAATAAACAAAGCTTCCTAAAATTTTAAACATAAGCTCCCCCTCAGAATAATCCCATTGGATGACATACTCCCAACTCACTCCGCAAACGAACAAAACGGGAAGTATCAAGCGGTTTAGTGAGAATATCGGCAATCTGAAAATCAGACTCAACAAAGTGTAGAACAACATCACCCTTTTCCACATGGTCTCTTAGAAAGTGAAATCGTATATCAATATGTTTAGTTCTAGAATGTTGCACTGGGTTTTTAGCAATATTAATAGCACTAGTGTTATCACAATACAGTGGAACACTACTCAATTGTAACCCATAATCCCTGAGTGTAGCAGAAATCCATAAACTTTGAGAACAACTAGCAGCAGCAGCTACATATTCAGCTTCAGCAGTGGATTGTGCAACAGATGATTGTTTTCTAGAAGACCAAGAAACTAATGATGTGCCTAAAAAGTGACATGTACCAGAAGTACTCTTCCTATCAATCCGACAACCCGCAAAATCACTATCTGAATATGCACGCAGGGTAAGACAGGATGAAGAAGAGTACAAGAGTCCGAATTCTAAAGTTGATTGGAGGTACCTGAAAATTCTTTTAACAGCCTGACGATGCGATGCACGTGGTGAAGCTTGAAATCGAGCGCACAGACACACAGCAAAATGTATGTCTGGCCTCGAAGCAGTAAGGTAAAGTAAGGACCCAATCATGCTTCTATATTCTTTCTGGTCCACCGCCTCACCTTCTTCATCAGGGTCAAGAACAGTTGTAGATCCCATTGGTGTAGAAATAGGTTTACAAGTTCCCATGTCAAAACGCCTAAGCAGATCCTTTGTGTACTTGGTTTGATGAATAAATGTGCCCTGCTTAGTCTGTTTTACTTGTAGACCCAAGAAGTAGGTTAACTCCCCCATCATACTCATCTCAAACTCCCTGCTCATAGTATCTGAAAACTTGGAAACCAAAGCATGAGAGGAGCCACCAAAGATGATATCATCCACATAAATCTGAACAAGTAATAGATCATTGCCATGCGTTAGTGTGAAAAGGGTTTTGTCTACCTTGCCCATTTGAAAATTATTCTTTAACAAGAATGACTTGAGTCTTTCATACCATGCTCTAGGTGCTTGTTTCAAACCATACAATGCTTTAGACAATTTGTAGACATGATTAGGGAATTTAGGATTTTCAAAACCAGGTGGTTGCTTAACATAAACTTCCTCCTCAATAAAGCCATTAAGAAAAGCACTCTTAACGTCCATTTGATACAACTTAAAACCTTTAGATGCAGCAAAAGCTAAGAGAATTCTAATAGCTTCTAATCTAGCAACAGGAGCAAAAGTTTCACCAAAATCAAGACCTTCCACCTGAGTAAACCCCTGAGCAACCAGCCTAGCCTTATTTCTAACCACAACACCATCCTCACTTTGTTTATTTTTAAAAACCCATTTAGTTCCAATCACATTATGTCCATGAGGAGGCTCAACTAAGGTCCATACTTTATTACGCTCAAAATTTTCTAATTCTTCATGCATGGCATTGATCCAAGACTCATCAGATAAAGCGTGACTTACATCATTGGGCTCAAAAGAGGCAACAAAAGCAGAATGAGCATGTGAGTCAGGAGAAGTAAACCTGGAACGTGTTACCCTTTCTTGAATGTCACCAATCATCAGTTCTGGGGGATGGCGCCGCTGAATATGCAATGGTGCAATGGGTTCTGAAGTAGCGCCAACATTATCAACCTCTTCTGCATGTGGTCCATCAGTTGATGGCAGCTCACTAGAGATAGCGGTGTCTCCAGCTGAAGTCGAAGTAGAAGTTACAAGATCCTCAGCTGGTGCAGGTGGAGGCATAGGAGGAAAAACATCACCAAAGTCAAGATCTTCTTCTTCATCAATAAATATGCTTTCTGACTCTCCCTGAACCTGTGTACCTGAAATGTCGGGTCTAGTACCAGGACTAGCCTCATCAAATGTAACCTCGCAGGTCTCAACAATTTTGTTAGTCTCTAAGTTGAGTACACGATAACCACGAGAGTGAGCAGGATAACCAAGAAAAATGCCATCTGAAGATCTAGATTCAAATTTATCAAGATTACCATGTTTAAGAATAAAGCATTTACATCCAAATACTCTGAAGTGAGAAACACTAGGCCTACGCCCAAACCTCAACTCATAGGAAGTCTTGTGCAATGAGGCTCTCAAAAATACTCTGTTAGAAACATGACATGCAGTGGAAATAGCCTCAGCCCAATACTTCCTAGGAGTAGCATATTCATCAAGCATAGTCCTAGCCATCTCAACTAAGGTTCTATTTTTCCTCTCTACAACCCCATTTTGCTGTGGGACACGAGGGGAAGAAAATTGATGTTCTAAACCTTTTTCAGAGCAAAAAGAAGCAAATGATGAATTCTTAAATTCAGTACCATTATCACTCCTTATAGCTTTCATAGCACCTGGCAATTCATTGTTGAGTCTAAGAAATAAATCCTTAAAGCACCCAAAAGCCTCATCCTTAGACACCAAAAAATAAACCCAAGAGTATCTGGAGTAATCATCAACAATTACAAGTATATACCATTTACCTCCAACAGATTGAACTCTGGAAGGACCTACAGTGTCCATGTGTAACAACTGACCAGGGCCATCTGTGATGATCATAGTAAGAGGTGGGTGTGGAGCAGCTACCATCTTACCATGTCTACAAGAGGAACAAACCAAATCTTTTCCACCTTTTAGCTTAGGTAACCCCCTAATGAGATCCATCCCACTAATCCGTGTAAGGTGATCAAAACCAATGTGTCCCAATTTACGGTGCCAAAAGAAAATATCTCTAGATTCAGAGGCTACCAAACATCTAACATTGGGTGAAAAAGTATGATCAAAATCAGCTCTAAAGACTTTTCCTAATCGAGATATATTGAATACAAGATCCCCAGAAGCATCTAAAACCCTACAAGCATGTTTCCTAAAGCTCACCTCAAGGTTATCGTCTATCAACTGTGAAACTGAAAGCAAATTATATTTCAATTTACTTACCAAAGCAACATCCTTGAGAATGAATTTATCGTTAACGCGCACTGTACCTTTAGCCATCACAATACCTGTCGAAGCATCCCCAAAAGTAATCAACTCATCACTGGATGCCTTAGTGAGGGAGGAGAACCATCTTGAATCACCGGTCATATGCCTGGAACAACCTGAATCCACTAGCCACGTGTTCCCCTTCCTCATCAGTTGTACCTATACCACAGGAAACATCGGTGTCACAGTACTGGGGTTAGTGAAATAAGATCTAGGAATCCAGTACTGAGACACACGACGAACAGGAGCAACAAATCTAGAACAAAAATCATGTGCATGTGGGTGATCAAAATGCCAAAAAGAACGTGAATTATTTGAATTTGATCCCAATCTAGCATGTGAAGTAGATTTAAAGCCATCATGAAAGTTCTCTAAAAACATAGCTTTCGCGTTTGATCTAGGAGCAAAAGACAATGCACATTTTTGTTTTAAAGCATTCAATCTTTCCTTCTTCTCTTTCTTAGCTCGCCTAAAGCAAAATTCATGCAAATGACCATCTCTTCCACAATAGGTGCATTGAAATTTTACATTACCAGAATTCTTTTGAGATGATGAGCTAGCACCTACATTATTATTCGATAAACTTTGCACAAAGCCAGCAGATTTAAATATAGTTTGTTTTGGTTCAAATTTCACTTCAATTTTTCCAGGTTCAAGAGGCTTAACAACTTTAGGATGATTATTCTTGGCATGCTCAACAAAATTAAATCCTAGACCACGATTTTTCACACTTATTTTTGATTTGTCTAGAATCATATTCAAATTTTTCTTGCCAAAAGAAAATCTCTCTAAAGTGTCTTTTAAGTACTCATTCTCTTTAGCTAGAGTAGGACAAGTTGTGCATTTAGCTGGTTCATTCACAAGATTTTTAGAAGTACTAGACTGAGCCAATTTTTCTTTTTCAGCAAAATCATTGAGTTGTCTAGTCAAAGCTTCTATTTCAGTGTTAAGCTTAGGACAATTAGAGCAAGAAGATATCTCATTGTAAAGCATCTGTTGAATTGTTTCTTGTGATGAATTAAGTCTAGCTTCTAGCAAATCACATTTAAAGCAAGTTTTAGATTGAGCATTTGAAATACTTGGCTCTAAACATGTAGGAGAGTTAAACTTGAGCTTTTCAATTTCATCATGTGCAAATTTTAACTTTTCATCACAAGAGTCATGTGCCAATCTCAACTCATCAAGTTTAGCAGTTACATCACTAAGTTGAAGCAAGTTTGATGCATTAATTGTTCTAGCAGATTCCAACTCAGTGTGTAAAACTTGACAAGACTCACAAGATTCATCATCAGGAATAGAAGCTATAAGTCTATTAATTTCAGAATTTAAGCCCTCAACAATGAAATCATGATTTTTAATTTTCTTTTTATACTTCTTAAGCTCATCTGTCAATCTAAGCACAGCACGAGATAAATCAGCATAAGAAGGTTTTACCTCATCAGGATCACTATAAAGATCATCACTGTCGAGCTCCTCACTGTTTGCCATAAAGCACATCCCTGTGAAGTCCACCTCCTTTGCTTTCTTGCCGTTGTCCTCATCGTCGCTTGCAGAATCAACATCACTCAAATCAATCTCCTCAAGTGCTGAAAGTACTTTGTTAACTGCCCTGCGATAATTGCGCTTCTTGCTTGGGTCAATCTTGAATTGAGAGCGACGAGTTGGTGTCTTTTCATCTTTAACCTCCTTGCTTCTTAGTTTAGGACAATTCATCTTGATGTGGTTAAGCTCACCACATTCATAGCATCTAATTGGACCTCCTCTCCGCCTTAATCTGATATTGTTAATTGCCTTGGTCACCCTGTTGGAAAGAAGTACAAGCTGCTCTTCTGGAAATTCCTCCAATTGTTCATCTGAAATAGAGCACAATGCAGACAAAGAAACAATAGAAGAACTAGAAGAACCGTCAGCTTGGTTAGTCACTAAACCCAAAGAATTAGTTTTGTTTATTCTGGCCAAAACATCAATCTCATGTGTTTTCATCTTGGAATAAAGATCATTCAAAGTGAGTGTTTCCATGTTAACAGAATGATTAATGGTAGTGACTAACACATTCCAAATAGACATATCCAAAGCATTTAAAATTTGACGAGCATTGTCAGAATCAGAATATGTGACATCAACAGATTGCAAATCACTAACAATTTTATTGAAGCGATCAAAAAGAGCATCTACTGATTCTCCAGGTTTCATCTCAAATTTAGAATACTCCTTTTTAAATTGATTCTGACGCACACCTTTAACAGATTTAGATCCTTCATGATAATCAGCTAGAGTGGTCCAAATTTTATTTGCAGATTTAAGATGCGCAATTCTGACAAACTCGTTTCTACTTAAACCTTGCAACAATATATTTCTAGCCTTAGCATTAGCTTCAACATCAGAAGAATTTTCAGTTGTAACAACAGGAGGCACCTCATATATATTTTCAACTTTTTGCCAAATAGAATTACCTTGTGCTTGAAGAAAAACCTCCATGCGCGTCTTCCAATAAAGATAATCTGATCCATCAAAAAACGGTGGCTTACCTGAAAACCGATCCCGATCTGATGCCATTGCAACCTTGCTCTGATACCACTTGTAGGATCGTCGATGGCAATCAGAGGGGAGGGGTGAATGATTGCAGTTCGCAGCGAAAACTTTTTTTTTAAAACTTTACTATTTTCTGATCGTTCAACCCGATCTTTGAAGATACGAAATACTAGCAGCAGTAGTAAGACAATCTGGTGGCACCAGTTAAGAACAATAAAGCGCTTGTCGGATTAATAACTCAAGTAGTAATTTTGCACATCCTAAACCAACGGTTGTTCAAACCTATCTGTAGAGAATAAATAAAAAAAATCACCAGGACCCGAATCCTTAATTCGGTAGAGAATAGCTAAATCAAGTAGTTGATGTTCAGGTGCAAACAGAAATCCAGCGAGTAGCAAATTTACGAAATCTCTCTCCTGGACTAACTATCTAATCAATGAGAACTAATGAATTAAAATAGCTGCTCTTACCTCTATTTTTGCACGTACCTTTGATGTGATACACCATGGGACAGCCAAGACACTTTTCTTGGTTCTTCACGTGATGATGAAATCTAAGCTAGTCAATGCACTACTTCTCCTTACTTTTGCCTTCACGTAATACTAGCAGATGCAGCGATCAACTCCCTTCTGGCTTCGGCATTGAAACATCACGTCAACAGCCAATGCATCCAGTTCCCCAAAAACCGACCAGCAAACTCGGCCAGCCCCCCGTCTATTTATTATAAGAAAAAATCTGTTCTTTTCATCTAGTCTACTCGGTCACGTTCTCGTCACCGATTCTAAAACGGAACCGCCTCCCAACTGAATACGAGTCTCAGCCCTCAACCCTAATACAACTTATTCAACTAGGCCTAAGTCTTTTTACTTTTGGCCCACTACTTTTTAAGGGACCCGAAACCCTTTCTAACACGGGTTTTCAACCTTCCGACTTTTCAACTCATCGCATCACGTGTCGAAGCCTCCAGGACCGCACCTCCCGTAGCTTCTCCACGTATCATCCACCTTTGATCTCCATGCGCCCCAAGCATGAGCCCGACCATCTCGTGACCTCCTTGACCGTCCGAACCTCGGATCTCTCCATCCTAGTCCCGGTCCACCTTGTCACCGATCATGATCGTCTCCAAGCTCAACCTGCACATGCAAAGACCAAAGTATATCCTTCCGGCACAAGTTTGTCCAAACTTGACCAACGTTAATCCACGCACACCACACGTCTCGCAAAACACCGATAAGCAGTATTATCAAATATTCATCATAAATTAACAATTGTCAATTATTCATCACCAAAAAAAATCTAGACCTAGCCACATGGTCTAACAATCTCCCCCTTGATGAATACATTGACAACATCTTAAGATAGCATGATGAATTAGCTTCAAATAAATATAAGTGAAGAACTGAAGCCAAAAAGTATTTTAACCACACATCCAAATCTCTTCAAAAACTCTCCCCCTCAACACAAGAGAGGTAAAGTTAGCAAATTTCTCCAATATCTCACGAAATACACCAAATCTCTCCCCCTTTGGCAATGTAATCATCAAGAAAATTTAAAAAGGAACAATTCTAAGAAGGAGCAATGAGAGTAAAACTCAAGAAGCTTTGTAGATTATACAAGTCATTGTGCATTGATTAAATAAAAGAACCAAGCCATATTTTTGAGTAGAGCTATCTAAATCATATAAAGTCATATATCATAGAACAATATCAAAACCAGTCTTGAGCATGATTAAACAATTTATATCAATGACAGCCATCTCAACAATGACCAAACCAATTATAGAGAGCACAATGAGATATCATAACGAAAAGTCAAAACCTAAAAGTGAAGCAAATTTTAACTCTAGACGGGCTAGCAGTCTCATGTAACAACTTATTGCACCACACTCAATTTTTAGGCATGTGGCATGCTTGTAGCATACTTCTTTTCATAATGACATACTTTTCTTCTTCTCTTCTCTTTTTTTTGATGGTGGCATGCTTGAAGCATACTTCTTTTCATTTTGCGCACTTTTGTGCCTTTTTTTTTGTTCACCATGGCATGCTTGAAGCATACATCTTTTCAATTTTTTCTTTATATATTCTTTTTTTAATAACATGCCAAATTGAGTGATCATAAGAATTGGAACATGAAACATGCAAACCTCATAACCAAGAGTTAACATAAGACTCACAATCAAGCTAATCCTTTTCGATGGACATCGCAAAGTAATAACTATAATTAATCTAGTCAAAGTATTGCGCCATGTCATACTTTTAATTCAAATGTAGCAATTTAATTATAAACAGTCGTGATCAAAGCTACACAACATATGAATAAATATGATAAAGAGAGCTCTATTGAAATAACTCATTTAATTTCAATGGCTTGGACTGATTGATTTATTTGACAAGTATAATAAACAAAGCTTCCTAAATTTTTAAACATAAGCTCCCCCTCAGAATAATCCCATTGGATGACATACTCCCAACTCACTCCGCAAACGAACAAAACGGGAAGTATCAAGCGGTTTAGTGAGAATATCGGCAATCTGAAAATCAGACTCAACAAAGTGTAGAACAACATCACCCTTTTCCACATGGTCTCTTAGAAAGTGAAATCGTATATCAATATGTTTAGTTCTAGAATGTTGCACTGGGTTTTTAGCAATATTAATAGCACTAGTGTTATCACAATACAGTGGAACACTACTCAATTGTAACCCATAATCCCTGAGTGTAGCAGAAATCCATAAACTTTGAGAACAACTAGCAGCAGCAGCTACATATTCAGCTTCAGCAGTGGATTGTGCAACAGATGATTGTTTTCTAGAAGACCAAGAAACTAATGATGTGCCTAAAAAGTGACATGTACCAGAAGTACTCTTCCTATCAATCCGACAACCCGCAAAATCACTATCTGAATATGCACGCAGGGTAAGACAGGATGAAGAAGAGTACAAGAGTCCGAATTCTAAAGTTGATTGGAGGTACCTGAAAATTCTTTTAACAGCCTGACGATGCGATGCACGTGGTGAAGCTTGAAATCGAGCGCACAGACACACAGCAAAATGTATGTCTGGCCTCGAAGCAGTAAGGTAAAGTAAGGACCCAATCATGCTTCTATATTCTTTCTGGTCCACCGCCTCACCTTCTTCATCAGGGTCAAGAACAGTTGTAGATCCCATTGGTGTAGAAATAGGTTTACAAGTTCCCATGTCAAAACGCCTAAGCAGATCCTTTGTGTACTTGGTTTGATGAATAAATGTGCCCTGCTTAGTCTGTTTTACTTGTAGACCCAAGAAGTAGGTTAACTCCCCCATCATACTCATCTCAAACTCCCTGCTCATAGTATCTGAAAACTTGGAAACCAAAGCATGAGAGGAGCCACCAAAGATGATATCATCCACATAAATCTGAACAAGTAATAGATCATTGCCATGCGTTAGTGTGAAAAGGGTTTTGTCTACCTTGCCCATTTGAAAATTATTCTTTAACAAGAATGACTTGAGTCTTTCATACCATGCTCTAGGTGCTTGTTTCAAACCATACAATGCTTTAGACAATTTGTAGACATGATTAGGGAATTTAGGATTTTCAAAACCAGGTGGTTGCTTAACATAAACTTCCTCCTCAATAAAGCCATTAAGAAAAGCACTCTTAACGTCCATTTGATACAACTTAAAACCTTTAGATGCAGCAAAAGCTAAGAGAATTCTAATAGCTTCTAATCTAGCAACAGGAGCAAAAGTTTCACCAAAATCAAGACCTTCCACCTGAGTAAACCCCTGAGCAACCAGCCTAGCCTTATTTCTAACCACAACACCATCCTCACTTTGTTTATTTTTAAAAACCCATTTAGTTCCAATCACATTATGTCCATGAGGAGGCTCAACTAAGGTCCATACTTTATTACGCTCAAAATTTTCTAATTCTTCATGCATGGCATTGATCCAAGACTCATCAGATAAAGCGTGACTTACATCATTGGGCTCAAAAGAGGCAACAAAAGCAGAATGAGCATGTGAGTCAGGAGAAGTAAACCTGGAACGTGTTACCCTTTCTTGAATGTCACCAATCATCAGTTCTGGGGGATGGCGCCGCTGAATATGCAATGGTGCAATGGGTTCTGAAGTAGCGCCAACATTATCAACCTCTTCTGCATGTGGTCCATCAGTTGATGGCAGCTCACTAGAGATAGCGGTGTCTCCAGCTGAAGTCGAAGTAGAAGTTACAAGATCCTCAGCTGGTGCAGGTGGAGGCATAGGAGGAAAAACATCACCAAAGTCAAGATCTTCTTCTTCATCAATAAATATGCTTTCTGACTCTCCCTGAACCTGTGTACCTGAAATGTCGGGTCTAGTACCAGGACTAGCCTCATCAAATGTAACCTCGCAGGTCTCAACAATTTTGTTAGTCTCTAAGTTGAGTACACGATAACCACGAGAGTGAGCAGGATAACCAAGAAAAATGCCATCTGAAGATCTAGATTCAAATTTATCAAGATTACCATGTTTAAGAATAAAGCATTTACATCCAAATACTCTGAAGTGAGAAACACTAGGCCTACGCCCAAACCTCAACTCATAGGAAGTCTTGTGCAATGAGGCTCTCAAAAATACTCTGTTAGAAACATGACATGCAGTGGAAATAGCCTCAGCCCAATACTTCCTAGGAGTAGCATATTCATCAAGCATAGTCCTAGCCATCTCAACTAAGGTTCTATTTTTCCTCTCTACAACCCCATTTTGCTGTGGGACACGAGGGGAAGAAAATTGATGTTCTAAACCTTTTTCAGAGCAAAAAGAAGCAAATGATGAATTCTTAAATTCAGTACCATTATCACTCCTTATAGCTTTCATAGCACCTGGCAATTCATTGTTGAGTCTAAGAAATAAATCCTTAAAGCACCCAAAAGCCTCATCCTTAGACACCAAAAAATAAACCCAAGAGTATCTGGAGTAATCATCAACAATTACAAGTATATACCATTTACCTCCAACAGATTGAACTCTGGAAGGACCTACAGTGTCCATGTGTAACAACTGACCAGGGCCATCTGTGATGATCATAGTAAGAGGTGGGTGTGGAGCAGCTACCATCTTACCATGTCTACAAGAGGAACAAACCAAATCTTTTCCACCTTTTAGCTTAGGTAACCCCCTAATGAGATCCATCCCACTAATCCGTGTAAGGTGATCAAAACCAATGTGTCCCAATTTACGGTGCCAAAAGAAAATATCTCTAGATTCAGAGGCTACCAAACATCTAACATTGGGTGAAAAAGTATGATCAAAATCAGCTCTAAAGACTTTTCCTAATCGAGATATATTGAATACAAGATCCCCAGAAGCATCTAAAACCCTACAAGCATGTTTCCTAAAGCTCACCTCAAGGTTATCGTCTATCAACTGTGAAACTGAAAGCAAATTATATTTCAATTTACTTACCAAAGCAACATCCTTGAGAATGAATTTATCGTTAACGCGCACTGTACCTTTAGCCATCACAATACCTGTCGAAGCATCCCCAAAAGTAATCAACTCATCACTGGATGCCTTAGTGAGGGAGGAGAACCATCTTGAATCACCGGTCATATGCCTGGAACAACCTGAATCCACTAGCCACGTGTTCCCCTTCCTCATCAGTTGTACCTATACCACAGGAAACATCGGTGTCACAGTACTGGGGTTAGTGAAATAAGATCTAGGAATCCAGTACTGAGACACACGACGAACAGGAGCAACAAATCTAGAACAAAAATCATGTGCATGTGGGTGATCAAAATGCCAAAAAGAACGTGAATTATTTGAATTTGATCCCAATCTAGCATGTGAAGTAGATTTAAAGCCATCATGAAAGTTCTCTAAAAACATAGCTTTCGCGTTTGATCTAGGAGCAAAAGACAATGCACATTTTTGTTTTAAAGCATTCAATCTTTCCTTCTTCTCTTTCTTAGCTCGCCTAAAGCAAAATTCATGCAAATGACCATCTCTTCCACAATAGGTGCATTGAAATTTTACATTACCAGAATTCTTTTGAGATGATGAGCTAGCACCTACATTATTATTCGATAAACTTTGCACAAAGCCAGCAGATTTAAATATAGTTTGTTTTGGTTCAAATTTCACTTCAATTTTTCCAGGTTCAAGAGGCTTAACAACTTTAGGATGATTATTCTTGGCATGCTCAACAAAATTAAATCCTAGACCACGATTTTTCACACTTATTTTTGATTTGTCTAGAATCATATTCAAATTTTTCTTGCCAAAAGAAAATCTCTCTAAAGTGTCTTTTAAGTACTCATTCTCTTTAGCTAGAGTAGGACAAGTTGTGCATTTAGCTGGTTCATTCACAAGATTTTTAGAAGTACTAGACTGAGCCAATTTTTCTTTTTCAGCAAAATCATTGAGTTGTCTAGTCAAAGCTTCTATTTCAGTGTTAAGCTTAGGACAATTAGAGCAAGAAGATATCTCATTGTAAAGCATCTGTTGAATTGTTTCTTGTGATGAATTAAGTCTAGCTTCTAGCAAATCACATTTAAAGCAAGTTTTAGATTGAGCATTTGAAATACTTGGCTCTAAACATGTAGGAGAGTTAAACTTGAGCTTTTCAATTTCATCATGTGCAAATTTTAACTTTTCATCACAAGAGTCATGTGCCAATCTCAACTCATCAAGTTTAGCAGTTACATCACTAAGTTGAAGCAAGTTTGATGCATTAATTGTTCTAGCAGATTCCAACTCAGTGTGTAAAACTTGACAAGACTCACAAGATTCATCATCAGGAATAGAAGCTATAAGTCTATTAATTTCAGAATTTAAGCCCTCAACAATGAAATCATGATTTTTAATTTTCTTTTTATACTTCTTAAGCTCATCTGTCAATCTAAGCACAGCACGAGATAAATCAGCATAAGAAGGTTTTACCTCATCAGGATCACTATAAAGATCATCACTGTCGAGCTCCTCACTGTTTGCCATAAAGCACATCCCTGTGAAGTCCACCTCCTTTGCTTTCTTGCCGTTGTCCTCATCGTCGCTTGCAGAATCAACATCACTCAAATCAATCTCCTCAAGTGCTGAAAGTACTTTGTTAACTGCCCTGCGATAATTGCGCTTCTTGCTTGGGTCAATCTTGAATTGAGAGCGACGAGTTGGTGTCTTTTCATCTTTAACCTCCTTGCTTCTTAGTTTAGGACAATTCATCTTGATGTGGTTAAGCTCACCACATTCATAGCATCTAATTGGACCTCCTCTCCGCCTTAATCTGATATTGTTAATTGCCTTGGTCACCCTGTTGGAAAGAAGTACAAGCTGCTCTTCTGGAAATTCCTCCAATTGTTCATCTGAAATAGAGCACAATGCAGACAAAGAAACAATAGAAGAACTAGAAGAACCGTCAGCTTGGTTAGTCACTAAACCCAAAGAATTAGTTTTGTTTATTCTGGCCAAAACATCAATCTCATGTGTTTTCATCTTGGAATAAAGATCATTCAAAGTGAGTGTTTCCATGTTAACAGAATGATTAATGGTAGTGACTAACACATTCCAAATAGACATATCCAAAGCATTTAAAATTTGACGAGCATTGTCAGAATCAGAATATGTGACATCAACAGATTGCAAATCACTAACAATTTTATTGAAGCGATCAAAAAGAGCATCTACTGATTCTCCAGGTTTCATCTCAAATTTAGAATACTCCTTTTTAAATTGATTCTGACGCACACCTTTAACAGATTTAGATCCTTCATGATAATCAGCTAGAGTGGTCCAAATTTTATTTGCAGATTTAAGATGCGCAATTCTGACAAACTCGTTTCTACTTAAACCTTGCAACAATATATTTCTAGCCTTAGCATTAGCTTCAACATCAGAAGAATTTTCAGTTGTAACAACAGGAGGCACCTCATATATATTTTCAACTTTTTGCCAAATAGAATTACCTTGTGCTTGAAGAAAAACCTCCATGCGCGTCTTCCAATAAAGATAATCTGATCCATCAAAAAACGGTGGCTTACCTGAAAACCGATCCCGATCTGATGCCATTGCAACCTTGCTCTGATACCACTTGTAGGATCGTCGATGGCAATCAGAGGGGAGGGGTGAATGATTGCAGTTCGCAGCGAAAACTTTTTTTTTAAAACTTTACTATTTTCTGATCGTTCAACCCGATCTTTGAAGATACGAAATACTAGCAGCAGTAGTAAGACAATCTGGTGGCACCAGTTAAGAACAATAAAGCGCTTGTCGGATTAATAACTCAAGTAGTAATTTTGCACATCCTAAACCAACGGTTGTTCAAACCTATCTGTAGAGAATAAATAAAAAAAATCACCAGGACCCGAATCCTTAATTCGGTAGAGAATAGCTAAATCAAGTAGTTGATGTTCAGGTGCAAACAGAAATCCAGCGAGTAGCAAATTTACGAAATCTCTCTCCTGGACTAACTATCTAATCAATGAGAACTAATGAATTAAAATAGCTGCTCTTACCTCTATTTTTGCACGTACCTTTGATGTGATACACCATGGGACAGCCAAGACACTTTTCTTGGTTCTTCACGTGATGATGAAATCTAAGCTAGTCAATGCACTACTTCTCCTTACTTTTGCCTTCACGTAATACTAGCAGATGCAGCGATCAACTCCCTTCTGGCTTCGGCATTGAAACATCACGTCAACAGCCAATGCATCCAGTTCCCCAAAAACCGACCAGCAAACTCGGCCAGCCCCCCGTCTATTTATTATAAGAAAAAATCTGTTCTTTTCATCTAGTCTACTCGGTCACGTTCTCGTCACCGATTCTAAAACGGAACCGCCTCCCAACTGAATACGAGTCTCAGCCCTCAACCCTAATACAACTTATTCAACTAGGCCTAAGTCTTTTTACTTTTGGCCCACTACTTTTTAAGGGACCCGAAACCCTTTCTAACACGGGTTTTCAACCTTCCGACTTTTCAACTCATCGCATCACGTGTCGAAGCCTCCAGGACCGCACCTCCCGTAGCTTCTCCACGTATCATCCACCTTTGATCTCCATGCGCCCCAAGCATGAGCCCGACCATCTCGTGACCTCCTTGACCGTCCGAACCTCGGATCTCTCCATCCTAGTCCCGGTCCACCTTGTCACCGATCATGATCGTCTCCAAGCTCAACCTGCACATGCAAAGACCAAAGTATATCCTTCCGGCACAAGTTTGTCCAAACTTGACCAACGTTAATCCACGCACACCACACGTCTCGCAAAACACCGATAAGCAGTATTATCAAATATTCATCATAAATTAACAATTGTCAATTATTCATCACCAAAAAAAATCTAGACCTAGCCACATGGTCTAACAGAGGTCCTGTGTTCTGTCTTGGAAGGGTAGCTAGGAGGATCATTTGGCACTCGCGGAGTTTGCCTATAACAACAGCTACCACTCCAGTGTTCGAGCAGCGCCGTTTGAGGTTCTGTATGGACGAAAGTGTAGATTGCCACTGTGTTGGGATGCAGTGGGCGAGAAGGCTGTTTTGGGACCGGATTGGGTCCAGCAAACAGTAGAGCATGTGGTAGAGATTAGACAGAATCTGCTAGCTACCCAGAGTAGGCAAAAGAGCTATGCAGATGTCAAAAGGCGAGAACTAGAGTTCCAAGTGGGGGATCAGGTGCTCTTGAGAGTGTCTCCCACTAAAGGCATAGTGCGATTTGGTACCAAAGGGAAGCTTAGCCCGAGGTACATTGGGCCATTCCCAATTCGGGAACGGATTGAAAAGTTGGCATATCGTTTGGATCTCCCTGACTCCTTGCGAGGAGTGCATGATGTGTTTCATGTGTCGATGTTGAGAAAATATTTGCGAGATCCAGAGCATGAGATTGTGTTAGAACCGGTGTGCATAAAGCAAGACCTCACCTTCGAGTCCCGACCAGTTCGGATTCTGGAGGAATCAGAGAAGGTGTTGAGGAATAAAGTGATAAAGTATGTTAAAGTGCTTTGGTTGCATCAGTCCGAGCGAGAAGCGACATGGGAGCTGGAGTCTCGCATGCGCGAGAAGTACCCCGAGTTGTTCTCCATGGGTATGAGTTAATATTATGTTATGCGCAGTTAGTTTTATTTTGGTTTTTTTCATGCGATTGTTGAATGCTAGAATTCAGGGTCGAATTATGTTAAGGGGGGTAGAATGTAATACCTCACCCACCTGCCAGGGAGATGTGGCAGCCGCAGGCTTGTCCTAGGCGTACATGCATGCCACCTATGCCTTGCATCCTGCAGAAGCCAACACCCCCCATTTTAGCACCTCTGCCACAGCTCAGCTCACAATACTCTTCTCCTCTTCCTCTCCCATGAACAAGCCCCTCATAGCCACACCATCTTCGGCCAGCCCAAGGTGATCCCTCTCCAAACATTTGCAAACATACACTTAGGGTAGCAGGGGGAACAGCCCGGATCTGCCAGATTTGGAGGAGGTGCCACCGGTTCGGGGCGCGGGGAGGCGAGAGGGGGAGCCGGAAGCAGGGACGGTGGCAGGGAGCCCGGGGCTAGCGACACCGAGCCGGGCCGCACGCTGCCGCGCCGCCGGGGGTGCACCGAGCGCAGCTCGAGCGCGAGGGAGAGCGAGAGGTGGGAGGGGAGAAGGCAGGGGGCGGCGGGAGGGCCGCCGGCGCCGCCGCGCCTGGCCGCGCGCCGACCGCGCCGCCTGGGCGGAGAAGGTGAGGGGGGAGGAGGCCGGTCGGCCGAAATGAGTGGAGGGAGAGAGAGAGTGGGGGAGGGGAGGAGAGGAAGGGGCGGTGGGGAAGCCGCCGGCGCCGCCGCACCTGGCCGGCCGCGCCACCCCGGGCGGAGAAGAGGAGGAGGAGGCCGTTTCGGCCGGATGTAGTTGGAGAGAGAGATGGGTAGGTAGGGGAGGAAAAGAAGGGGCCGGCCGGGTAGGAAAAAAAGGAGGGGGCCGGCTGGGTAAGAAGGGAAGGAAAAGAAGGGGAAAAATAAAGGAAAAGAAGAGAAGAGAAAAGAAAAGAGAAGAAAAAGAAAAAAATGAAAATTAGGGGGTTTTGGTGCCGCGCGGCAGACCCCTGAAAACCCGCGCGTTTTTACGCCCGAACCAGTTTATGCATATAGCATCGACGTCTCCCATTTAATTTCTGGTTCGTTGTGATGCGTTAAATTGGACTGTTTGTTTGTCCAGGTGGAGGTCGCGAGTCGACGCTGTCCGCACGTCGTTCCGCTCCGCTCGGTTTACAGGCAAGTGCATGGTAGAGCGGTAGACCGTGGGTTTTATGTAAAATGGGATGGTTCCATGTTATGATTATGCTTATATGAAATTGCAATGTTTTCATGACATGTTGATGTTAATGATGGCCATGGTATAGAACGGGGTGAGCAGCGATGCCACCCTTCTCATGATGATACTAATGACAATGACAATGATAATGACAATGACAATGGATACATGCATACACATCCTGTGTATTCATGAAATGAGAACTGGGATCCGCCTGGATGGATTCCGCAAGACCTACTTCGGTAGGCCTCCACGGGAGTGGAGAGACCCCCGTGCCGATATGGGCGGGCCCAAGATTTTGGGTGAACATCGACGGGTGTTCACTCGGCAATACCGGTATATGCAATGAGATGAGCAAATGAGCATGTAGAGTAGTGTTGCATTGCACTAATGGTATGTTAATGAAGGAACTTGAAATGAGAATATGAACCGGATGATGCATGTGGGGAATGCTATGGCTAGATAAATTGTTGCCATGTTTAGGAAGTGTTTATTGTTCTATAATGTACTTGCTGTGTCGGTGGACTCATCCTTGCTTTGTTGATGTTTTTAGGTGACCGTTGAGGACGACATGTGCGGGCAGGAGTAGCACATGAATAACTCCACGTACTTGTAGCACTTCTCATTTTAGCTTTTGTTAGTCTGTTTAACTTCTCTAGTAAGCTAGAATGGCCGTTTAAAATGGCATGGTGTAAGAGGTCGCTGCTTCATGAATAAAGTAGAGTTTGTTTAAAATGTTCAGCAATGGTTTAAATAAAATTATTAATATTATGCAATGATGGTGGCACTCTAGGCTCAGAGGTTGGGTGGGGTGTTACATCAGCTTAGCCTTAGCAATCTGTAAAGCTCCTTCACGAACAAGCTCTGCTTGTCTTTCATCCTCCTCTTCTTAGAGAACGACATGTAAGAGGCACAATTGTCTTCTGCTTCGGCATCTGCCTCATCATCACCCTTCTCTGCCCATTGATCACCTCCCCATCGGCCTCACCGAGCCTCACAAGGTGCCCCAATGGCTGCCTCGGGGCCCGCCACTCAGCCCAGACCGTCAGCGCCATGTTGGTGTCCCTTTGCTGGATGCTGGCCTGCTCCGTCGCCACCTTGTCAGCCTCCATGTGGGCAAGCTTCGAGAGGGCGTGGTTGAGCTTCGCGTTGAGGGTGGCCATGGACAGCTCCATCTCAGCTAGCCTCTTCTTGAGCTGCACCACCTCTGATATACACAAGCCTCGATTTAAGATGTGTATATGCAAGTTTGGCCCCGATCTTCTGTTGTAGAAGAAATCTGATAACTTAAGTTGCGGTATTGACAAAGGAGAGGCTAACCATGATCCAATCTAGACCAATAACTCGCAATCGCTACACCGCTCCTCGATTGGTTACAAACTGTGTCAAACACATTGGCCTATTCACAAAAAACGGTCCGAACAATTCAACAAGAATTGGAAAAGCAACAACGAAAGTAATCACTCAACGATGAATGATTTGATTGAGACTTCAAGTTTGAAGCATAAATACCTTTACAATAGCAATAGTTAAATCCAAAATCAGGGTCTACTGTTTTCAAGGCATATAGACCTATATATATCGACTTAACGAGTTTATGTTGTAGCATGCATAGATTTCCTTTGGTCGTTGGCATATAAAAATAGGAAAGATAAGATATAGTAATAGAATAGATAGATTTCCCTTTAATTTTCTGATTTGGTTACAACAAATCCCCATGCATTCTGAACTCTTCATGGCAGCAACAAATTCTTTCCTTCTAATCTTCTTTCTCTACTTGGCTGCATGTATGGACTCATTGTGTTAACTCCCAAGTGTCCAACCACTCGTTCCGAGTACTGGTCACCTGTTCACCTGAGCAGTTACTAGTCATCTGACCAGTCACTGTTCATCCAAGCAGTTTATGTTCACTCGACCAGTCACCATTCATCCGACCAGTTACTGTTTGTTTGACCAATGCGTTGTTCGTCCGCCTGATCCATGCATTGTTTATTCTGATCAGTGCGTTGTTCGCCATCCCAACCCGTGCGTTGTTCGCTCCAACCACTTGGCACCTTGTCCTCGTAAGCATTGTTCACATCAATAGTCAAAAGCAAATAGTAATCATTAGGCATTAGACAATATCATTTATTCTGTAATTAAATAATTACTATATTTGAGAAACGAATTCACCTATTGTCTAACGATGTGCACGGACTTATGTCATTGGATCTTACGTGTGTGCGCTAGTAATGTCCTTATCAACCTCTTGCCTTGTTCTGGCTGCCTCTTCCTCCACCTTCTTGATGAAGCTCATGACCATCAGATCGGCTTCCTTGCTTTACTGCTCCTCGTCGTCGTCGTCGTCGTCGGCTTAGCTAGCGACGGTGACGACGCGAAGAACGGCGGGGAAGATGGGACCAGGTACATTGGCACAGCATCTCTTATTGGCATTAGATTTGAAGCAGGCTTACTACTACTTCCCTCGTGCTTGGCATTGGCAATGGCTTTTGGCTTGGAGTGGCTTTCCCTGATGAGGAGGCCGGTACACCTAACACCATCACTTCCCTCAAGTTCACTTGCCCTAGAGTTCCTCTCCCAAACAACACGCCGGTTGGCATGCGCACTGGCATTCGGCCTGAACTGGGTTTCCCCGACGAGGAGGCGCTTGCCAAACACCGCGACCGCCTCCTTGACGGACCGGCGCGAGAGGTGTCGACGTCTGCACGGTCTGACGATGCGGCGGCCATGCCGCAGCTTTGCAAGGGCACGTGGCTTTCCTCCAGGCCATGGATTGGAAGCAAGAACAAGCTCATGGAGGGGATTTATGAAGGTGATCAAGGAAGTCGGCTTGCTTTGCTTCCAGTACAGTGGCAAATTGCCCAGGCCAGCAAGCAAGACACTACAAGACTTGTCACCTAATAGAATCCTTCAAGTAGAAATGACGGAGAGCATAGCTGAGCTGAGGCAGGAATGCTTTCTGCGCAAACAAGGAAGGATGGTAACATCTGCTGCCCCAGGAAAGTACAACATGTCAAAATATCAGATAATCCTACCTTGGCATCATGAGAGGGGTTGGGAGAAATCATGGTCCTTAACCTGTAAAACAAACAGATATGGTGTGCCCCATTTTCACTGATCTTCTGAACATTTATTTCATCTTGGCACCCTTGCAAGAGCATCAACCTCACTAGCAATTTTTATTATCAAATTTTCTGCGTAACTTATGCTAACAGTGTGACGCACAAATTTCAACATATACAGATGAATAATTCGGAGGGCAATGTAAAGCTCATTGCACGGCGAAACAGTTCGTTTCATTTCTTTGTATTCAGGACATGAATCCATGGTACATCGAGCTCAACAAGATGTACAACCAATGAAAACTCTCAGGAGAAAAGATAAAATGTACCGTACTCGACACCTATTGAATAAAAAGGTAAAAATTTTATTGAAAAACAAACCAATGATAACAAGGTAATCAGCCAGGGAAGTTAATTACCTGATACCACATAGATGACAGCTTAAATAACTATCTTACATACCAGAACACATGCTACACATCTACTGAGAAGTGACAAGCATCCTATTGTGATTGCCTCAGGGAAAAACAAATCACTGGATGCATCTAAAACGTAAGGTCCTTGGGATCCTCAATTATCTTGGAGAGCGTTTGCAGAAAAGCAGCGAGATCAGCTCCATAAATAACCCGGTGATCAGCAGTAACATTGACCTAGATGCATTGATTAGGTGGGAAAATTAAGTACAAACTCAGTTAATTTCAAAATCGGTTGGTGAAAAAGCAAAAGTGCCACAACTATCGAGTAATTTTACCTGCATCTGCTTCTTGATACCAATTCTACCATCTTTCATACCAACAACAGTCGGTTGCGATGCTCCAATGGCCATGATTGCTCCCTGTTCTCAGCAGTCCAGATATTCAATGAGGCATGCAGCATTACATGACAATAGAAGTGAAAAGATAGAAACTTCATCGTACATTTCCAGGTGGCAAGATTGCATCAAATCTATCAACCCCAAACATTCCGAGGTTTGAAAGAGTAAAAGTGCCTGCAGATTGAACATGAATAGCTATAAGCATATACACAAACTAGATGGGACCCCACGCATTGCCGCGGACGCAATGACAATGAATTTAAATGGAAAAAAATAGCGCAACAAATTAAAATGAGTCTTTGGTGGGAAAATAAAGCCAATATTGCAAAATATTTAATTTATGTTAACATCAAAATATATCCAATATTGAACTTGTTTTGTTGAGCCCATTGTCTAGAACACAACAAATCAAACGGACTTCAAGTCGGACATTCGGTTTGAGAGATGTAACCATTCAAGACTCTCTCACTAAATGAGTTAACATCATTTGCCACGTCAGCGGTTTTTCCCATCATAGCATGCCTTCCGTAAACAGAAAATACTAGGTTTACACAATTATGAGCTGATCTGTGGCCCCATCGTTCATGGACCCCACATGCAGCCTCTCACTCTCCCGTGCATAAGTGAAATGGGACAATTGGAAAGCATGCAGTGGACGCTAGGCAATTGGATAGCCACAGCTCGTGTACAGTGCAACTGTCAGGTGACGGGCGTTCAGAACGAAGGCGGTATGGGAGGATTTGACTGGATGGATGCAGATTGCGCCCGGGCGCCGTGGAGAAGCTGCGGCTAGGGAGAACCCCAGCTGCACCGAAGAAGATGGGAGGAGGAAGGCAAGAGGCACAGGAGATCAGGTTTAATTACCCAATCCTTGCTTGCTTTATTCATGCAATCTCTTCTCCCTTAAATAGAGAAGGCCTAACAGATCAAATCTAATTAAAAGGAAAGGATCTTAAGGATCCAACTAATCTGATATTAAGGATCTTATCTTACTAATCATATCTTGCAAGCAAGTCGCATATCATGCTAACTCCTGGCCTGCAGCCAGCGCCGTCGACTGCTCATGCCCCGGCTGGTTTCGGGGCGTTGTGATGCCTACCATATACCTTACCCCACATGACAGCAACAGTGCCCAAGGCAGTGTGGCTGCACGCGGCATGAGCTGCCATACCTCTCTAGGAACTATAGTTATAATAGATAATAGAATTGCATCCTACATGTTTCTTGTGTCTAACATCTAAAGCACTAGCAAAGTAAAAGAGGTTATCATCGCCAACTTAGTAGCTTCTTTAAGTTCATAGCCAATCAGTCAGTTCTCAGCTAATACACTATAACCAAGAGGAAACATATTATTTTAAATGCCCGTGCTTTACTACGGATAAAAAAAATCATATTATCGTAGCACATCAAGTTAACATTGTTGGGATCAGCCTGCCCAACCCATGCCCTCGGCTCCGCCTCTACACTCAGCCGCGTTATGCTTCCACACCCTCGGTTCTACCGCACATGCAGTAGAGGTATGTTGTGTTTTTTTTTGTTAGAGAATTTTTAGGACGATGAAATTTGTTTTTTTAGTAAATTGCTTCTTTCTGTTTTTGTTAGAAATTTTTTAGAGAGGTGCAAGAGGGAGCTAGGAGGGGCGGATGAACCTTCACTACCAACTCCCTCTTTTAAGTAGTAGAGATACGTTGCATCAATGGAATTTTAAACCATTAGCACATTAAACAGTGCTTTGTGTCGTGAATTCATGACTTGAATTTTAGAAATTCAATAAAAATCACTTTATTAAAATAACATGCAGTCTACTAGTATCAGTTGGACTGAATCGTAATTTTTTCAACTGCACCAATGGAATTTTAGATAATATCAAATTATTCAACAAGATCTGGAACAGGTGTTATCCCATTTGACAGAACTGACATTTGGCAACCAGATGAACCCCATACATGTAAACCAAGAACCATCATTAGCATGGTGCATATTCCTTTTTTTACTTAAAAAAAAGAATATACCAAGGAGAAGCTCAGTTAAAAATACATGCATCATTTATTTATTTTAATACAATTTGGTGCACACAATGTAATAAATTCAGTCGAAATTTGCAACGGCATATAGTCAATTTTCTCAAAGTAAACCGTGCCAGTGTTTTTGATAGCTCTTGCTTTTCATAGACACTCCGATAAGATACACTACCGTATGAGCACAAGATTTTTCAAATGAAGCTCTGGATCCATGTCTAGGAGTTGTAAATTGGGAATATGTGAAACTAAAAAAGGGTTAAATTGTCAATGTATGATATAAGCTTAAATGGAACTCCAAATCTACAGTCAACTAGACAAAGCTAATCTAAATTATTTCGGTACTTCTCTGGTCTCATCCTCAGATTAACAAATAACGACTAAACTAAAAATGTTCATTCAAGAAAACTTGGATGTCTTTCAACATGGAGGTTTATTTTCAGCCAGAAATATTACTATTGAAGACAATTTGAACAAATCATGGTTAAGTGTCAGATCATAGTGCAGAAACAGGTAAAATAACAGACCTGTAAGTTGTAACTGGGTCCATTCCAGACCCCATGTAAATAAATGATTAGCTTGGGAATCTATCTTGGTTTTCTTATACCTGAACTTCAATGAGATATCTCAGTACATACCAGAGTTTTGAATCTAATGAATAGAAGTTGGGAATTGGGCAGTAATATACATGTTCCTATGGAAGTTGTGACTAAAAAATGGGGTTTAGGTAGTTGAACCAGACCTTTAAAAAAACAGAGTTAGACAGGTTCCAGAAAACTGGCCGGTTTTCAGCCCCGCCAAGAACCTAAACAACCTGATGCATACCTCCAACAAAAAATTCTAGTATGGAGCATGTGTTGTAGAATTGTCACACCAAAAAACAGTCTATTACTCTACCATACTCCTAGAACTGCAGCTAATGGAATATTATTCGGCACCCATGACTCTTAGTAATTAGTATTATACTATCAGAATGGCACAGTTCAGAAAAGTACTTACCAAGTCACAGCTAATAAAACTACCTAAAGTGTACTCCTCGGGATATCAGGACTCAATTAAGAGAACGGGTACTGATACAATGCACTCTTAACCATTATGAGAATACACAACTAGAAGCATACATAAAACTTGAATATTGGTAATAAATACCTAAAATAGGGCCATGATGTATTGTAGATATAATAGTATTTATTCCATATAGAAGTATAAAGAATGAAGAGCATTATCCTTAACTTCAACAACAGCTACAACTCAAAGCAAGTTTGCCAACTTCTACAGAGGCTTACGCCTTTTTAAAACCTTGCCCAACTAAGTTATACGGAATGAAAGAGGGTTCAATATGGTAAGAAAAATTAAGGACACATGGTAAGAAAAATTAAGGACACAATTGAAGAAATATCTACCAGATTATGTTATTCAGGTTTCACTGAGCATGAATTTACTAACAGACAACAGCTAATTCCCTATAACCATCAGAATCAGAATATCGAAAAGATGCATATTAATGCACTATAGATTTAAGTTTGTGACGAAACAAAGAAAATACCAGAGTTGTACTCATGGGGCTGCAGCTGCTTTGCTCGAGCCTTATCAACCAACTCCTTCCATTTCCTTGACAATGAATAAATGTCAAGCTGCATAAACCAACAATTAACCACTTACTTAGCAAAGGTATAATCATAAGCATCACCCTTCAGCATATAAAACAAATACAGAAAGTATTCAACCTTATCAGCATCCTGAAGCACTGGCGTTATCAACCCACCATCCATGGCCACTGCCACAGCAATGTTGATGCTACTATTGTAAGTGAAGCTCTTCCCATCCCTGCAGCTGGCGTTCACCACAGGGTGCTGCACCAGCGCCATTGCTGTTGCCTTCGCCAACAGGGCCGTCATTGTCACTCCCTTCGCCTTAATCTGCAAAAAGGTCGCTCCTTTACCCAATCATCCACAGCATACAAGTAAAACATTCATAAACATTGCAAAGAAGCTCACTTTCTTGTAGAGCTCATCAAGAGCATCAGTCGTGATGGTGTACCCGACTCTGAATGTTGGCACGGCAAGGCTCTCCACCATGTTCTTGCTCACAGCGCCCTGCATTGTGGTGAATGGCACCACCGACCCGAATTGCACATCCGGCCGGGCAGCTGCTGCCACTGGTGCCGGCTTCTTGGGCGCAGCTGCTGCAGACTCGACATCCTTTGCCACAATTCGCCCGCCTGGGCCAGACCCAGTAATTGAGAAAAGATCAACGTTGAGGTCCTTGGCGAGCTTCTTGGCGTATGGCGACGCAACAACCCGCGCCCCGCCTTGTGTTGCTGGCGAGGGCGGCGCCGGAGCAGAGACTGCTACTGGTGCTACCGGTGCCGGAGGAGGAGGAGGCGGCGGCGGAGGGGATGCTTCTTGTGCGGCTGTTTCCTGGGGAGGCGGCGGTGAAGAGGACGAGGGGGAGAAGGATGCGGCCTGGGACTGGGCGAGCAGGATCTCCTCCTCGGACTCCGCGAGGAGCGCGATGGCGGAGCCGACGGGCGCGGACTCGCCAGCGGGGACGAGGACGGCGGCGAGGAACCCGTCGTGGAAGGTCTCGACGTCCATGTCGGCCTTGTCGGACTCGACGACGACGACGGGGTCACCCTTGGCGAGGCGGTCGCCCTCGGCGGCGGTCCAGGAGACGATCTTGCCCTCGGTCATGGTGGAGCTGAGCGCCGGCATGAAGATCTCCCGGATTTTGGCCTCCACCCGACACGCACGGCGCTGCCGGGGGCGGCGCTGCCGAGAGGCGCTGGTAGCCGCGCGGAGCGGGGACGAGGGGAGGAAGGTGGACTGGAGGTGGAGGAGGCCGGCCATTGCGGGCTCGCGGAGGAGGCGGCAGGGCGGAGAGTGGGGAGGGGAGAGAATGGTGAGGTTTTGAGTTGGCTTCTCTCTCTCGCTTGGTGGTGGTGTTGGCTACTGCTGCCGCCGCCTTGGGAGTATCGGAGGCGGGGCGGATTAGCCGAGGACGACGATGCTGGAGGTGGGGTTGCCTTCCACGTCCAAAACTGACAAACAAAACAAGCCCAAATAGTAAAGTGCAAACGGAGCGGATAATTTCTATTTGTCCAAACGATCGAAAATCTGTAGGATGAATACGAAAAAGATATATGGATATTCAGCACTATCCGTGTTCGACTCCGACTCCGAGAAAAAAAAATAGAATAAGATATGAGATAAGTGATATCCGTGCGTATATATCCGTATGTCAAGTGATATAAGGATTGAGGAAGTCTGTTGCGACTTTACCTAGAAACAAGATAATATATAGACAAATTATCATATCTAAATAGGCGGGAGTACTGAGTGTTCTTTCTTTAACATCTCAGTAATAAGTCTCTCTATGTTCGCTTCGATTGTACCATATTGTCCAATGTCCTGTGCATAGAAGTGGATAATTTCTGTCCAACCGACCGTCTGAAAGATTATGAAATGGATACGGAATGAAGAAATGGATATCCGGCATTATCCGTATCTGATTCTGACTTCGAGAAAAAATATAGAATAGGATAAGGATAAACGATATCTATCCGTATACCCTCCGATTGCACCCCTACCAAATACTACTCATCAAGCTTATTAATTTTACTTTTATTCCCATTTCACTTTTTATTTGCTTTGTTCATGCTTTTCATCTGAAGTATCTGAATTTTGAAGAGACTCATGTAGAGTTCTTCGGAAATCAGAACAAAAATAGTATACAAGTTAGGGATTCCAAAAAGAAAAGATTGAAATGTTGATGCGGCTAAACAAGTGGCAGCGCAAGAACTAAAAAACAAAAGTTTAGCAAGAAAATGATGAAAACATTTGAGTATACTAACTGGTAGTTTCATATGGCATGGTTAACTCAAAATCTGCCCACAGGATTTTAGTTAATGATTTACACGCATTTCAGCTGAACTACCCATGACCAACGCCAGCAAAACAATGGACACTGCTTCTAAATGAAAAGCAGAATACAAACGGTTTTTGAGCTTTGCTGATAACCGTAACTTTGATGCTACAGCATAAAAATCGTGTAGTTATTCCACTCCAAAAACCATGTCATAATCCACCATATGAACTATGGCACTAAGGTACTATACAATGATCACCTATATAACGACATCCACAAACTCAGAAAAGATCAAACTCCATTCATAACTTATCTAAGCTATCAAAACAGGTTGCTTTGATTCACATTCACTTTGCGTTGAAGAGCATCCTCAAGACGCTGCGCATCTTTGGCCGAGCCTCTGGAGAGAAAGCAACGCAAGCGAGGGCGATATTCAGGACAGACATCATCTGGCCGTGGACAACAGCCGAAGTTCCTGAGGCCCTGGTGTCAAGGATCTGCCCCCTTTGATCAACGGTAGCTGAAAGACTCAGAGCCCACTTGGCTAACTCGATGCCATCATTGACTGATGGTTTCCCGGTCAACAGCTCTAGTAAAATGACTCCAAAGCTATATACGTTGCCAGCCATCGTGAGCCTCATAGTGTATGCATACTCTGCAATCAATTTAGTATTAGTTATATTTGATATCTTTTGTATTTCAGAAACAAATGTACTAAAGTTTGCAAAGACTATACTAGAGCAAGATTTCAGAAGCTAGTGTCATCTCATAGCATATCTCATGTTGATTTCTTGTTAAACCTGTCCATAAGGAGGAAACAAGTTTCTGATTGGACTTCGGAAAATGAAGTCACAAAATTAGTTGATCTGAAATAGGGGATGGGCTACGGGGTACATATAAATAAGAGATGAAAGAAAGGAAATTATGCACTGAATCTAAATAAGAGATGAAAGAAAGGAAATTATGCACTGCAGAAACTTCAGAATACAAAACTAGCACTTTCAGCTTAGACAGAATTATGGGGCAATTGATGTTTGCAGCTCCTGTTCGAGCAGATTTATAGTCAAGCAAATTACTTACTTCAAGAGTTTGCTACCAACAAGAAATAGATGACATTAAGATAGAATATTTACTGCTCAACAGTTTCAGCATAAGTTGACAGGTGCTCAAATTGAATCAAAATAGTCTGTATTACCTGGTGGGACATAGCCAACTGTACCAGCAATGGTTGAAAGGCTTCCAGAGCTCTTTGAAGGATCAATAATTTTGTAAAGTTCAATATCTCCAATCTGGGGCTCATTCACAGACTTCAAGTGGATAGTCCTTGTCGACAGATCAAGAAGCAGAACCGGCTGAGTGCGCCCATGAAGAAAGGTCAGACCTTGGGCCACCCCCAAAGCAATGCTATACCGCGTGGGCCAGTCCAGAACATCTGACCTTCCACCATGAAGAAAGTCAAACACCGTGCCCTTGTACACATGCTCATAGAGGAGGTATGCGCTTTCTTCTGTCAACATACAGGCCAATGGCACCATGACATTCGAATTGCTCAGCTTCCCAAGCACCTCAAGCTCATGGCCAAATTTCTCTTGGCTCCCAATTTGGAAAATCTTGTCACTCCAATCAAGCTTCTTAACAGAGTAGGTTGACCCATTTGGCATAACGGCCTTGTAGTAGGTGCAAAATCTTGTCTTTAGAAAGATGTTGTGACTGGAGACCGCTTCCATTGCTTTCACGAAATCAATTGCAGTGGTGTGGATGCTGGTCATGGTTATGAGGTGGCCATTGATGATTTGAACAACACCCTCCTCAGCTGAAGGTCCTTCGTCTTCAACACGATAAATTCTCTTGGATAATGACACCATAACAATTGCAGCAAACAAGCATAATCCAACAAGAGCAACAGCAACAGCAACGGTGATGATGACAACATTGTGTCTCTTTCTCTTACCACTAGTAGGAGTGTTATTGTTGTTTCCCGTACCATTTGTAAGATCAGGATTTCCAGTGATATTCACTAACACGTGTTGACGAAATTTAGGAACAGACCCAGAAAGGTGATTATTGTTATGAATATTGTGTGTATTGATATGAGACCCAATAGGCCATATATATAGGAGAGTACAAGAGATATAAGGAAACAAATAAGAGTCATATTCTATCTCTAATACCTTATCTCTAATACCCTTAACACCCCCCACAAATGCAAGGCGTATGCAATACCATTGCATTTGAAAAAGGGTTAATACTAAAACAAAAAATATCCAACATCCGAGTCGTGATAAAGTCGTCGTTGCGTGCAGTCGTCGAATAAACTGTCAAATCAAGCCGAAGAGGAATAGATAGAAGCATGACGGCACAGATCGAAGCCTGAGACGGCAGCGGCGCAGTGCACAAGAAGCGCAACAGAGGCGCAGTGCAGAAGAAGCGCGGCGGCGCAATGCACAAGAAGCGCAACAGAGGCGCAGTGCAGAAGAAGCGCGGCGGCGCAATGCACAATAAGCGCAACAGAGGCGCGGTGCAGAGGAAGCGCGGCGGCCTCATAGAGACTTCTACGATCTGCAGCGGCTCAAGGAAAAGAGCAACGGCTGCTGCCATGCAAAAGAGAATTCCTACACTTCTATGACTGACAATAAATTTGTGGACTCGCACGGCTTGGACGAACGAAAGATCAGAAACTACGGATTTTAGCTGGACGCGACGGAAGACTCACGAAAAATAAATAACTGAAGACCGACTAAAATGCGACTAATACTTAGCGGCGAACGGATGCAGGTGGAACAGAAATCGCAACGAGACCGCCGTTCGGCCGGCCGGCCGGCCCATTTGGCCCACCCGGCCATAACGCTCTCGATCTCTCTCCTCAGTCTCGCTGCGCGACTCACTCCCGTCGCCCGATTTCTCGCTGGAGGCGACCCGAAGATCCGGGGCGGCGGCGACCGTAGAGGCAGCGGAAGACACGAGCCAGCGGTGGCCCGAAGAGGCGCGACGGCGGCCGGATCCGGCGTGAAGGCGGCCTGACCCAGGCGGGGAGAGAGCAGGCGAGAAGCGGCGTCGGCTGCACGGTCGGAGAAGCCAAGGCAGAGCAGAAGCTGCCACGGGCGGAGGCGGCGGCCAGGCCGGAGACGACGACGCGGATCCCACCAAGTTCGACTGCAGAGGCCTAGCGCGGTGATGAGGGCCGGCGGCGGCCAGATCCGGCGCGGGGGAGAGGCTCGGCATCGGCGAAGAGGCCAGATCCACGGGGGAGAGCCCGGATCCGAGGTGGCAAGACGCGGCGACGGCGCGGAGAGCGCTGAAGCCGGCGGCGGAGAGGCCGGATCTGAGGCGGCGCCGGCCGGATCCGGGCGGGAGTCGGCCTGGCGACGGCGGTCGAGGCGACAGCGGTGTGGATCCGAGGCGGCATCGGCCGGATCTGGGCGGCGGCGCGTGGATGAGCCGGCGACGAAGAGGCGCGGCGTCGGTGGAGGCCGAGGCGGGAGCGCGTCAGCGCGTGGAGGGGCCACCGCGGGGGAACGCCGCTCTGAGCAGCGGCGCGACGAGACCGAAGAAGATGGCCCGGATCTGGCGGCGGCGCGAGCCGGGAGGAGCCGGATCCGACAAAGTCGGTGACGGCGGCGGCTCAAGGCGGAGTCGACGGCGGCGGCCTTGGGTGGAACGGCGGCCTGCAGAGCAGCGGAGCGAGCAGCCCAGCCCGATGAAGCCCAACGCGACGGCCCAACTTGGCCTGCCCGTTGCAAACATCCGGCCCACAACAGCCCAAACCGGCCGGCGCAAGATGATTCGGGGGGGAGCAGGTAGGTTTTCCCTGCCCCGATTTTCTTGTGGCGGCGGCTCCTTGGGTGGACCGGGCGGATAGACCTCCGACGGCGGCGGTCGCGGCTGCTGGTCGGGAGGCGGCGTGTGCGGCGCAACCGGCGTCGGGCGGCGGCGGATGCCAGCTTCGGGTGGCAGCGCGGCACTCCAAGCGGGTGCGGGCGGCGGCC
Organism: Dendrocalamus latiflorus; assembly: GCA_017311315.1. Classification (NCBI taxonomy): domain Eukaryota; kingdom Viridiplantae; phylum Streptophyta; class Magnoliopsida; order Poales; family Poaceae; genus Dendrocalamus; species Dendrocalamus latiflorus. The sequence goes on along the minus strand of CM029645.1, from coordinate 23,771,904 downwards.
GACCAGCGGCGTGGCGGCGCGCGGGAGCAGCGCCATGCAGGGCGCGGCGGCGGCCGACCAGCGGCGAGGCGACGCGCGGGAGCAGCGCCATGCAGGGCGCGGCGGTGGGGCTGGAGGCCGGATCTGGACGGGGCCGCGATGGAGTCGGTGCCGGCGACAGCGGAGACGGTGACGGCAACGGCACGGAGAAGGCCGGATCCGCCTCTGATCTGGCCTTGAAGGAGCGGCTGCCAGCGGGAAGAGCATGGCGGCGCGTGGATGAGGCGGCTTGGAAGGCGGCGACGGCTCCAAGAAGAGGACGGCGACGGCCTACTCGCCGGATCCGGTGGCGGGTGGCCAGATCGGCGGGGGGAGACGCGGCTACGTCCCGAGTCCGAGCGGGCGAAGCAGATCCCGAGCGGCGGCCAGCGAAGCCGGCGGCCTCGGCCGGAGAAGACGGCGAAGGTGGCCTCGGGCGGAGACGACGGCGAAGTCGACCCCGAGCGGCAGCCCGCGAGGAAGCGGGATCCAGCGGGAGGCGGCGGTCGACGGCGGTCGATGAAACGGCGGCCCGACGGCGACAACGGCACCGAGGCTTGTCTGGAGACGAGGCAGCGGCGTCTTCGTCGTCAGCAACCCAACAAGATAGCCGCCCCCGGGAGAGGAGAACCATCCTCCCGGGGGAGGCGACGGCGGCGGCCGGCGGTGACCGGCGGCGGCCGGAGCGGAAGTAGATCGAGGTTAGGGTTTTAACCTAAGCTCTGATACCATGTTATGAATATTGTGTGTATTGATATGAGACCCAATGGGCCATATATATAGGAGAGTACAAGAGATATAAGGAAACAAATAAGAGTCCTATTCTATCTCTAATACCTTATCTCTAATACCCTTAACAATTATAAGAAAGCACCAACTGTGTCAAGCTTTGCAGGTTTGAGAGTGAGGTTGGTATGTTGCCAGACAAGTCATTGAGTGAAAGATCAAGAATCTCCAAGTAACTTAAAGTGCCAATAGCTGAAGGAATAGAACCAGTGAGATGATTGTTACTAAGATTCAAAGCTGTCTTCAAGCTGTTTGGCATTGTAGGGATGCCACCGGTCAGATTATTATTTCCCAGATTAAGTTCGATCAGATACTGCAATGAACTGATTAACTTTGGAATTGTGCCGCTGATCTTGTTGCCTTGAAGATCTATGTTGGAAAGCTTCGTTAACTGGAAGAGTCCTGCTGGTATCTCTCCAATGAATGCGTTCTGGCTAAGATTCAATATGGCCAGGTTTCCAATGTCAGAAATGGTAATTGGGATAGATCCATTGAGATTGTTCATTTGTAGCTTGAGAACTTCCAGATTCTTAAGATTGCTGATCTCCCTGGGAACTGGACCTTCCAACCTATTTGATGCCAGATTTAGAAGGGCCAGCTTCTTACATGCACCAAGTTGGGAAGGTGAAAAGTCCCCAAAATTCAAAACCAGAAAAATTTGTGATTTTTGCTGCATTTTTGAGTGAATTTTGAAAACTTTCCTTTTCGGGAAAGTTTTGCCGGAATCCGCTTTCCGTTTTCGGCCGGACGCCTTTTCCTTGGCTTGGCGCCCCGCCTCCCTTTCCGTTTTCCCCGCTGCCCGGCTTCCTTCTCCGCTGGCTCCTTCCCCTCTCCCGCAGCGCCTCCCCGCTCCCTCCTCCCGTTGGCGCCTCTGCCCCCTCCCTCTCTCTCGCTTGCGCTGGCGCCACCCCGACCCCGCCTTCTCCCTCGCCCAGCGCCTCCCTCCGCTCCCCCTTGCCCGCTGGCACCCCGGCTCTTGCCCGCTTTCTCTTCGCGCACGCGCGGAGCGCTGCGCCTGCGTCGCCCCGCACCGCCTCAACGCCGCCCTCGGATCCCTCTCGCGCCCCGCCGCCCCGGACCGAAACTGGCAGCATCTCCGCTCCACGTGTCGCCATTCTTCTGCCCCGACCCCACCTGCCAGCGGCCGTCTACTCCCTCTCCGCGCGCGGACGCACTCCTCCGCCCATGCCGCAGCTCCACCTACTCCCTCTCCCGTCCAGTCGCCATTACTCCCCTGGCAGCACCCCGTCACCTCCATCCCGCGGAGAAGACACCCCCACCAGCTCCTGTTGACCTCCGGCCGCGCCCGTTGCCTTCTCCCCGAAGCTTTCCTCCTCCCTCGCTCGGGTATAAAACCCCCCCCCCCCGCTGCTCTCCTACCCCCTTTGCTTCCCGAGCGGCTCCACTGCCCCCATTCTCCTCCCATCACTCCCGTGCAGCTCCCCGAGCTACCAATTGAACCCCCGTCGCTCCAGTCGCCGCCGCCATCGTCCCCTGCGCCGGCGACCCCGTAACTCGGATCTCCCTCCTCCTCCCTTCATTCCTCGATTGCATTCGGTTGAAGCTTCCTCCCCATCCCCTGACCGCCGTGGTAACCCTTGCAGGCCCGGTGATCGCCCGAGCAGCTCTGCCGTCGAAGCCCCCTTTCGGCCGCCGCCCCTCTCCGTGGCCAGCCTTCTCTGAGACTTCGCAGCTCCCACCTCCGCCGCCAAGGTGAGCCTCCCCCTCCCCTGCCGGTGTAGCCGCCGCAGATTGGGCCCGTTTGGCGCCGGTAGCCCCCTCCACCGCCGGGGACCCGAACCTCCCCTCTTTGCCTCCTGCCGTCCCCTCTGATCCCCTTGCCTCCCAGTCGCCCAAAACGGGTTTCCCTCGTCGAGAGCTAGCCGCCGGTACCTTCCCTTGCCGCCGGAGTCCATGGCTGTCGCCGGAGAGCGGAGGCGCTGCCCCTCTGCCTTTTTGCCATGCGCGCCCGGCGAGAGGTAGGAGACGAGGGACGTGGCCCCTCCTCCGCCGCTCGATCCTCCCCGTCGCCTTTTAACGTCGACCGCCCGATGGCATCAAGCCGCAGCCGTCCGATCCTCTTAAAACTCCCGCCCCACATCCGTTGGATCTCCCTCATACCGCTTCGCCCGCCCTCACCGTTCCCTGCCGTCCGATCTGCCCCGCAGCCCATCTCGTCCGTTCGCCCCGCGTCGCCCCGCTGCCGTCCGCCCCAAGCCACGCGTCGGCCATCCGAGCCGTGCGGGCGCAGCGCAGGCGGGCCGTCTCCCCTCGGCCCATCTCCCTCTCCCGCGCGCGCGTGCGCGAAATCCCGCGGGCCGCGCGTTCAAACCCCGGGCCAGGCCGCACTGTAGCCGAAGGCCGGCCCATCACTGTTCACAGCATTTTCCAGAGTTTTATTCTTTTCTAAAATCCCAGGAAATCCAAATAAATCCTAGAAAATCACAGAAAATCCCAAAAATTCCCAAATTTCACCACTTTGCTCCAAATAATATTCCAGACCCATTGGTGACCTCCATTTCCACAAATTCCTCCCAGATAAATTCCTAAAATTCCCCATTTGGAGATTTATGCATTTTACTCCTTTTTAAATAGTTTATTTTCCCTCGCTTGATTAGTCTCAAGCCGGATTTATTTATTTTGTATGTTTACGCTAGTTTCGAAGACCCCGGAAGTTCAAGTGCAGTTTCAGGAGCCAGGAGGTTCTTCGTTCGAGCTAGCCGAGTTCGTCCCGGTTTACGGCAAGTCCCAAATCCTTTGATCATATTGTATCCCATAATGTTTAAATATGTTAATACATTATTTGCATTGAGCTAGTTCTGAAATGTTAGTTCAAAATAAAATAAAATGTTTAGAATGACTTGTTATGTAGTTAATCCTACCACCGTTAAATGCCCCGTTAAATTTGTTGCCATGCCTTTGTAACCCTAGAATTAATTATCTGTTATTCTAGATAAATTGTAAGTTATTATTATCATGCAAAGTCTTACACTGTTAAGGTTGTGGCTGCGGGCCAATAGAATTTGGAAAACCCGACTCTAGGGCAGGGTAGTATGGGATGCCGTGCCCTAGGGCGGAGTATGTCGACATGTAAGATAGGGTAAGGGGGGCTGTGGTGCGCCGCGAGACGGTTTTCGCCCGCCTCTTACCCTGGGTTGCAGGTTGCGGACCTGGCCGGGGTTGCGGACTCCGGGGGAAAAATATAAGGACTAGACCCTTACGCTGAGCAATTGACATGGTGACCGCTCAACCACAGGAGTTGACTTGTCAACACTGGTTTAGTAGCTGCTCAACTCGATTGAAACTCTACAGGTGTTGTGGAGAAGGTGTTTGGGTAACAAAGGTTAGGCAGACCGTGATTGGGTGCCTAACAACGGTAGAGTTCACTCGAAGCGGCACCGTTTTCTTTTTCTTGTGTGTGTGTGTGAGCGAGCCAGACCCGAGTGAATTCTACCGGGTAGAGCCTATATAAAGAGTTGAGCAGTGAAACGACCTGGCTTTCTTAACTCTGTCGCGGGAGTTAAGGGATCGTGTGGGTAAAGCTGAGCAAACTCTGCAGAGTCTAATAAATGGTATTCGAATACGCCGTGCTCCCGGTTATTGGAGCTGTGTCACTTGGGTGATTCCAGCCGCAAAGCTTAAGTAGTTTTGTAAATGTTTAACTTGATTAGTTGGTTAATTGAAATTTCATGAAAAACCCCTGAGTTCTTGAGGAGTAGTTTTGGGTCCGTCTTCTAAAAATGTTTGCAAAATAAAACTGCATCCACTCAAAATTAATAAACCAAGTATACTCCCTTCCTTTGTTGATCCATGCAAGTAGTAAGTTAGGGTTTCCCTTGTGATTTGCTGAGTACGGGGTCGGAGTACTCAGGCTTGCTATGCCACAGATACCAGAAGGAAAAGAAGACAATTCAAGATTTCGTGTTGGAAAGGTCTCCCCGTCGAAGACCCGAGGCTTTAGGTCTTGGCCGCGCTCAAGCGGATCTTGGAGTTTTTGTAATGTAAGTATACTTTGGGCTTGCACGCCCCGCTTTTGAAAATGGATGTTAATCCGTATGTAAAATATATGCTGGACTTTTGTTGTAAGCATGCAATGGTATACTCTTGCGCGACGTTCCATAACTGTTCATGCGTGAATAGTTGCGGAATGCCGTGTCCGTACGCGCCCCTGGAAACGGGGGCGTTACAAGAAGTGGTATCAGAGCAGGCTCTTTGACCGTAGGTTGAGACCTAAGGCAATCTAGGAAGCGATTTCATCGCAAAACTTAATTTAAGCCATAAAAAGGATTTACGAAAAATATAAGTATTATTGTTGTCTTTTCCCTCTCTTGTTGCTACCTTATCCATCTTAGTTTACTTCCGCTTAAGTTTTACTTTCGCAAAATGTTTACTGCTTTGCTCGTCTAGCTTCAAAATTTCGTTTCTCGGCAGCTGGAGGAGTAGCCGTCGTTCGCTAGACTAGACTGACCCTGAGTAGTAGTGGTGCTTTTGTAATGTAAAGCAGGTGAAATCATGAACCCTAAGAGGTTTGTGTGCCACTTGCATATTGTAAATATATGTTCATTATCCTTGTATATTGTTTGCTTAATTATCAGTAATCCCTCTCAGTTCAAAGCTTTCTCCTGTCCCCTTTTCGCTCTCGTTCTTACCTTTTTCATCCTATACTTACCTTAAAAATTCAATGTCTTACTTATCTACTCCTGTTCTCCAAAGCTGCTGCAAAGCTGATCTCAAATTCCCAATTGGCAGATGGATCCAACACAGCAGAGTGGTCAGACCAACAGGCAGGGTGCACCTGCCACAGATCAAGCCCAGATGTCAGAAAAGCCAAGAGAATCACTATCACAGTTTATTGTCAAGGTGACACCCGAAGAGTCAGTGACAGCGTCAAGCGCAACTACATTGAAGTTTATAGCCTTCCTGCAAACTCAACCCCCGATATTCCCTTCAACAACAGGGTCACTGAATGCAGATGACTGGTTACAAGATATTGAGAGAAGAATGAATACTATCCAGTGTACAAATAAGGAGAAGGTTATCTTTGCCACCTATCAGTTGTCCGAGCCCGCAATTACTTGGTGGAATGCTATCGAGTGGATGCACCCAAATAAGGAAGACATTACCTGGGAAGACTTTGTGAAGAGATTTCGCCAAGCCTGCATTCCTCCTGAAGTTATCGCAGGAAAATATCAGGATTTTCTCGATCTTCAACAAGGAGAGAACTCCATCACAGCATATCTACAGCAGTTCCATCAGTTATCCCAGTATGCTCAAGAAGAGATTGATACTGAAGCCGGAAGGATGGAGTGCTTTATGAAAGGCCTACGACCTAGTATGAGACAACGCCTTCAGTCCATGAAGTTTTCAAGCCTATTAAGCCTAGTTGATCGAGCTCTCCAATTAGAAGAAAGACCAGGTTACGTGAAAGTTATGAAACGAAAGCAGCCTTCGCCTCCTTCACCAACGGCTTGTTTTCACTGTGAACGGGATGGACATTACCGCTGCCAATGCCCACTGAAGTCCTTACCTACAGAAGAAGCTAGAAAGCAAGCAAAGAGGCAGACATCAACATCACGTCCGCCACCGATGGAAGAAGAAGAATCCTACCCTGAGAAGACCCAGTCTGAACAGTCTCAGCAGTATGCCACTCCCTCACCACTCGCCATCAAGTGCCTCACCTGCGGTGGCAAGCATCTTACTAGCAGCTGTCCACGAAGGACAGACGCATGCTTCCATTGTGGAGAGAATGGACACTACAAGCATCAATGTCCCAGGAGGAGTCTGTCATCAGAAGCAGCTAAACTCCAAGCCCAAAACCAGCATACAGTCAAGAAAATATGAGCTAGGCAGAACAAGAAATGAGATGATGTACTTTTGGTTATCCTTTTTTAAGCTAGAACTAAATGGATGTCTGTAAATTACTTTAACTAAGGCTTGTGGCAAGACTATGAAAATGTATGAAAACCATCTGTGAAAAATGTAATGGATGAGAAGTTCATGTTACAATGAAGTTGATCCTAACGGACCCAGACATATATGTGGCCCTGGTACTGCATAATTCAGCTAAGTGTGAACCTGTAGCATATACCCAATGATGATATGCAGGTACAAGTGAGAAGGAGTCAAAGTCAATCCAGCAGAGGTTAAAGCAGATTTACTGCAGCCAGATATGCAAGGGCTAGATGCCATTTGGGCATGAACTGACTAGCCAATAATAAAGGCAAGGTAGTTTGTGAGATCAAAACAGTATCATTGGTAACCTTTGAAGCTCAGAAAGTGGGAAAAAAAAAACGAACGACGAGAAGTATTGAAGGATGCAAGAAAGCGCATGATCAACATGCTAGCAGTCACACCAGATCAAGTGCAAGAATACCCTGATGTATTTCCAGAGTAATTGCCAGGCAGATCCCCTGACAGACAAGTAGAAGTTGTTATAGAATTGATTCCAGGCACAAAACCAGTTGCCAAAGTATCAGTACAGAATGTCAGTCAGTGAATTAAAAGAGCTCAAGAGACAGTTAGATGAACTGCAAGAGAAAGAGTTTATTCGACCAAGTGTTTCGCCTTGGTCAGCCTCAGCCTTGTTTGTGAAAAAGAAGAATGGTGAACTGAGAATGTGCGTGGATTACAGAGGTTGGAATGATGTCACCATCAAGAACAAGTATCCCCTCCCCAGAATTGATGACATGTTTGATCAGCTCAAGGGTGCCAAAGTGTTTTCCAAGATCGACTTGCGCTCGGGTTACCATCAGCTCAAGATCCGAGAGCAAGATCGAGAGAAAACAGCCTTCATCACCAGATATGGATTATTGGAGTTCACGGTCGTTTCACTTGGTTTAACCAATGCGCCAGCCTATTTCATGAACCTTATGAATCTGGTGCATATGGACCAACTGGACCGATCCGTGATAGTCTCCGTTGATGATATTTTGATATACTCCAAAAGCGAAGAAGAGCACAAGGAACATTTGTACATGGCATTAACCAGATTAAGAGAACATCAGCTGTATGCCAAGCTCGACAACTGCAGTTTTTGGCTAAAGGAAGTTGCTTTCTTTGGTCATATCATATCAGCATATGGAGTCAAGGTTGATCCAGAAAAGATCGCCGCAGTCATGGAATGGAAACAACCCAAGACAGTGACAGGAGTGAAGAGCTTTCTTGGATTGGCGGGTTATTATCGCCAATTCATAGAAGGATTCTCAAGAATATCTCGTCCACTCACTCAGTTATTGAAGAAAGACAAGCCATTCACGTGGACAGATGCTTGAAAAGAGAGTTTTCAGTTGTTAAAGACCAAGTTGACAACAACGCCAGTGTTGATTTTGCCCAACCCGGAGAAAGTTCCAAATCTACTGTGATGCTTCAAAGCAAGGTTTGGAATGTGTACTTATGCAAGACGGAAAAGTTGTTACCTATGCCTCAAGATAGTTGAAGCCACATAAAGAGAACTACCCAACACAAGATTTGGAACTAGCAGCTGTGGTACATACACCCAAAGTTTGGCAACACTACCTGCTAGGAAATCGTTGTGAGAGATTCTCAGATCACAAGAGTTTGAAGTACCTATTCACCCAGCCAGAATTGAACATGAGACAGCGCAGATGGCTAGAACTGATTAAAGATTATGATGTTGATCTCCAGTATCACCCGGGCAAGGCGAATGTAGTTGCTGATACCTTTAGCCGCAAGGCTCGTACAAGCAAAGGCAGTCAATCAGAGTACCCACCAGAGTTGCAGAGAGATATATTACAGCTGAACTTGGTGATCACAGAACAGGATGAAGAAACAACATTAGAAATTCAACCGTTATTAACAGGTCAGATTAAAGCAGCACAAGATGAAGATGGAGAGATTCAAAAACTGAAAAAGGATATTCAAGGAGAAGAGTCAGCAGAGTACGCAATAGATGAGCATGGAATCCTCACTTTCCGTGGTCGCTATTGTATACCAAGCAAGAAGGAGTTAAGAGAGTTGATTCTATCCGAAGTCCATTCATCTCAATTCTCAATCCACCCAGGAAGCACCAAGATGTACCAAGACTTGAAGAAGAAGTATTAGTGGAACAAGATGAAGGAAGAAGTAGCAGAGTATGTAGCTAAATGTGATGTTTGCCAACAGGTAAAGATAGATCACCAGAAGCCATCGGGATTGTTGCAACCTTTGCCAATACCCGAATGGAAATGGGATAGTATCGGCATGGACTTCATTACTGGACTTTTCAAGACTCGTGAGGGATATGATGTTATCTGGGTCATTGTCGATAGATTGACCAAGGTGACTCATTTCCTCCCGATTAAGCAAACCTATGGGAAGGATAAACTTGCCGAACTGTATTTGACCAGAATAGTGACATTACATGGAGTTCCCAAGAAAATTGTGTCAGATAAAGGAGTACAATTTACCTCCAAGTTTTGGGGGAAATTGCGTGAAGCTATGGGCACCGATTTGAACTTCAGCTCAGCATATCACCCATAGACAGATGGACAGACAGAGAGGACCAATCAGATTTTAGAAGACATGTTGAGAGCTTGTGCGATAGTGTATGGAGCAACATGGAACGCCTGTCTACCATTTGCTCAGTTCTCATATAACAACAGCTATCAAGCCAGCATCCAAATGGCCCCATTTGAAGCACTTTATGGCAGGAAATGCAGAACTCCACTGAATTGGTCGGAAATAGGTAAACAACAGCTTAATGGCCCTCAGATTGCTCAAGACGCAGAGAAACATGTTCAGATCACCAGAGAAAGACTCAAGATTGTCAAGAAGTTTCAAGTTAAGGGCAAATTAGCATCGAGATATGTGGGACCGTTCCAAGTTACCGGAAAAGTTGGAGAGGTAGCTTATCAAGTACAGCTACCGCCCAATCTGTCAAGAATACGCAATGTGTTCCATGTGTCTCAGCTTCGAAAGTGTCTACGACAGCCAACAGATGAAATGCTATTGTCAGATATTGAGTTACAGGATTATTGCACATATGCTGAAGAACCACTACAAATACTTGAAACATCAGAGAGGCAGATCAGAAGCAAGAATGTCAGATTTTGCAGTGCGGTGGAAGAATCACACAGCGGATGAGTCCACCTGGGAAAGAGTGTCAGACTTGCAGCGTGATTTCCCCAACTTACTCCCTGGACCAAGTTAATCTCGGGGTCGAGATTCTTTTAAGGGGGGTAGGTTGAAAAGTCCCCAAAATTCAAAACCAGAAAAATTTGTGATTTTTGCTGCATTTTTGAGTGAATTTTGAAAACTTTCCTTTTCGGGAAAGTTTTGCCGGAATCCGCTTTCCGTTTTCGGCCGGACGCCTTTTCCTTGGCTTGGCGCCCCGCCTCCCTTTCCGTTTTCCCCGCTGCCCGGCTTCCTTCTCCGCTGGCTCCTTCCCCTCTCCCGCAGCGCCTCCCCGCTCCCTCCTCCCGTTGGCGCCTCTGCCCCCTCCCTCTCTCTCGCTTGCGCTGGCGCCACCCCGACCCCGCCTTCTCCCTCGCCCAGCGCCTCCCTCCGCTCCCCCTTGCCCGCTGGCACCCCGGCTCTTGCCCGCTTTCTCTTCGCGCACGCGCGGAGCGCTGCGCCTGCGTCGCCCCGCACCGCCTCAACGCCGCCCTCGGATCCCTCTCGCGCCCCGCCGCCCCGGACCGAAACTGGCAGCATCTCCGCTCCACGTGTCGCCATTCTTCTGCCCCGACCCCACCTGCCAGCGGCCGTCTACTCCCTCTCCGCGCGCGGACGCACTCCTCCGCCCATGCCGCAGCTCCACCTACTCCCTCTCCCGTCCAGTCGCCATTACTCCCCTGGCAGCACCCCGTCACCTCCATCCCGCGGAGAAGACACCCCCACCAGCTCCTGTTGACCTCCGGCCGCGCCCGTTGCCTTCTCCCCGAAGCTTTCCTCCTCCCTCGCTCGGGTATAAAACCCCCTCCCCGCTGCTCTCCTACCCCCTTTGCTTCCCGAGCGGCTCCACTGCCCCCATTCTCCTCCCATCACTCCCGTGCAGCTCCCCGAGCTACCGATTGAACCCCCGTCGCTCCAGTCGCCGCCGCCATCGTCCCCTGCGCCGGCGACCCCGTAACTCGGATCTCCCTCCTCCTCCCTTCATTCCTCGATTGCATTCGGTTGAAGCTTCCTCCCCATCCCCTGACCGCCGTGGTAACCCTTGCAGGCCCGGTGATCGCCCGAGCAGCTCTGCCGTCGAAGCCCCCTTTCGGCCGCCGCCCCTCTCCGTGGCCAGCCTTCTCTGAGACTTCGCAGCTCCCACCTCCGCCGCCAAGGTGAGCCTCCCCCTCCCCTGCCGGTGTAGCCGCCGCAGATTGGGCCCGTTTGGCGCCGGTAGCCCCCTCCACCGCCGGGGACCCGAACCTCCCCTCTTTGCCTCCTGCCGTCCCCTCTGATCCCCTTGCCTCCCAGTCGCCCAAAACGGGTTTCCCTCGTCGAGAGCTAGCCGCCGGTACCTTCCCTTGCCGCCGGAGTCCATGGCTGTCGCCGGAGAGCGGAGGCGCTGCCCCTCTGCCTTTTTGCCATGCGCGCCCGGCGAGAGGTAGGAGACGAGGGACGTGGCCCCTCCTCCGCCGCTCGATCCTCCCCGTCGCCTTTTAACGTCGACCGCCCGATGGCATCAAGCCGCAGCCGTCCGATCCTCTTAAAACTCCCGCCCCACATCCGTTGGATCTCCCTCATACCGCTTCGCCCGCCCTCACCGTTCCCTGCCGTCCGATCTGCCCCGCAGCCCATCTCGTCCGTTCGCCCCGCGTCGCCCCGCTGCCGTCCGCCCCAAGCCACGCGTCGGCCATCCGAGCCGTGCGGGCGCAGCGCAGGCGGGCCGTCTCCCCTCGGCCCATCTCCCTCTCCCGCGCGCGCGTGCGCGAAATCCCGCGGGCCGCGCGTTCAAACCCCGGGCCAGGCCGCACTGTAGCCGAAGGCCGGCCCATCACTGTTCACAGCATTTTCCAGAGTTTTATTCTTTTCTAAAATCCCAGGAAATCCAAATAAATCCTAGAAAATCACAGAAAATCCCAAAAATTCCCAAATTTCACCACTTTGCTCCAAATAATATTCCAGACCCATTGGTGACCTCCATTTCCACAAATTCCTCCCAGATAAATTCCTAAAATTCCCCATTTGGAGATTTATGCATTTTACTCCTTTTTAAATAGTTTATTTTCCCTCGCTTGATTAGTCTCAAGCCGGATTTATTTATTTTGTATGTTTACGCTAGTTTCGAAGACCCCGGAAGTTCAAGTGCAGTTTCAGGAGCCAGGAGGTTCTTCGTTCGAGCTAGCCGAGTTCGTCCCGGTTTACGGCAAGTCCCAAATCCTTTGATCATATTGTATCCCATAATGTTTAAATATGTTAATACATTATTTGCATTGAGCTAGTTCTGAAATGTTAGTTCAAAATAAAATAAAATGTTTAGAATGACTTGTTATGTAGTTAATCCTACCACCGTTAAATGCCCCGTTAAATTTGTTGCCATGCCTTTGTAACCCTAGAATTAATTATCTGTTATTCTAGATAAATTGTAAGTTATTATTATCATGCAAAGTCTTACACTGTTAAGGTTGTGGCTGCGGGCCAATAGAATTTGGAAAACCCGACTCTAGGGCAGGGTAGTATGGGATGCCGTGCCCTAGGGCGGAGTATGTCGACATGTAAGATAGGGTAAGGGGGGCTGTGGTGCGCCGCGAGACGGTTTTCGCCCGCCTCTTACCCTGGGTTGCAGGTTGCGGACCTGGCCGGGGTTGCGGACTCCGGGGGAAAAATATAAGGACTAGACCCTTACGCTGAGCAATTGACATGGTGACCGCTCAACCACAGGAGTTGACTTGTCAACACTGGTTTAGTAGCTGCTCAACTCGATTGAAACTCTACAGGTGTTGTGGAGAAGGTGTTTGGGTAACAAAGGTTAGGCAGACCGTGATTGGGTGCCTAACAACGGTAGAGTTCACTCGAAGCGGCACCGTTTTCTTTTTCTTGTGTGTGTGTGTGTGAGCGAGCCAGACCCGAGTGAATTCTACCGGGTAGAGCCTATATAAAGAGTTGAGCAGTGAAACGACCTGGCTTTCTTAACTCTGTCGCGGGAGTTAAGGGATCGTGTGGGTAAAGCTGAGCAAACTCTGCAGAGTCTAATAAATGGTATTCGAATACGCCGTGCTCCCGGTTATTGGAGCTGTGTCACTTGGGTGATTCCAGCCGCAAAGCTTAAGTAGTTTTGTAAATGTTTAACTTGATTAGTTGGTTAATTGAAATTTCATGAAAAACCCCTGAGTTCTTGAGGAGTAGTTTTGGGTCCGTCTTCTAAAAATGTTTGCAAAATAAAACTGCATCCACTCAAAATTAATAAACCAAGTATACTCCCTTCCTTTGTTGATCCATGCAAGTAGTAAGTTAGGGTTTCCCTTGTGATTTGCTGAGTACGGGGTCGGAGTACTCAGGCTTGCTATGCCACAGATACCAGAAGGAAAAGAAGACAATTCAAGATTTCGTGTTGGAAAGGTCTCCCCGTCGAAGACCCGAGGCTTTAGGTCTTGGCCGCGCTCAAGCGGATCTTGGAGTTTTTGTAATGTAAGTATACTTTGGGCTTGCACGCCCCGCTTTTGAAAATGGATGTTAATCCGTATGTAAAATATATGCTGGACTTTTGTTGTAAGCATGCAATGGTATACTCTTGCGCGACGTTCCATAACTGTTCATGCGTGAATAGTTGCGGAATGCCGTGTCCGTACGCGCCCCTGGAAACGGGGGCGTTACAGAAGGGATACCTCCTATCAACATATTTTCATCCAACTCAAGATAAGACAAGTTCAAGGCATCTCCAATCGACTCGGGGATACTCCCATTGAGCAAGTTGCCACCAAGGCGAAGGCGATAGAGGCTATGAGAGAAGTTCCCAGGAATTTGCCCATCAAGCATGTTAATACTGAGATCGACGGTCTCCAAACTCGAACCAAAGAAGAAATCAGGAGGGATCTCCCCACTGAGATTATTGTAACTCAAATCCAACATCCTCACGTGCTTAGTAATCCCTCTAGGAATCGAGCCACTAAAATTGTTCTGATTAGCTGCGAACTGAGACAATGTTGTGACCATCGACAAAGTCCCTGGTATTGGCCCTCTCAGATTGTTGTTACCTGAAAGGAGCAAAGTCTGGAGCTTGGGGAGTTTTCCGAACTCATCCGGTACGTCACCAGTTAAATTGTTCTGACTAAGATCCAACATAGTTAGATTTTCATAGGCGAATAAACCTATTGGAATGCCACCACTGAATTGATTACCAGACAGCACTAACTCCTCCAAAGAAAAGACCATACCAGTAGGAACATCACCCTCGAACTTATTGGAACTAAGGTTCAAGCTTCTCAATTTGGGAAAAGAACTCAATCCCGAACTCAAGTTTCCACTCAAAGAACTGAAGGACAAATCGAGAACCTCCAGCCGAGGGAAACCTGGTAAATTGCCAAGCGAACTAACCAAGTGGCTGCTGCTCAGATTGAGTGACCGCAATCTTTTATTTATGGAGCAAGAAGACGTGAAGAAGGATCGGTCCGCCAAATTGTTGAATGAATTTCTTGAGAGATCAAGAACCTCTAACGTGCCAAGAGCGCATATGGAGGCAAAAATGGAGGAGTTGGATATATCATAGCCAGACAAAGTGATTTCAGTCACCACTGAAAAAGAATTGGAATCAGGAACAGAGCAAGTGATTCCCCTCCATAGGCATGGATTTGAATCGCTTGTGTTCCACTTGGTGGTGAGGGATGGACCCATAGGATTCACCATGCTTGAAAGATTCATCATGATCGCTATTTGTGACTTGTCTAGTCGAGGAGATGATGGTGTGGTGGCGGCCATGGACGCATCAAGAAACAAGAACAAGAACAGTAGTAGCAGCAGCAGGAAGCCATGGCTGGCAAAGGAACAATAGCTCCTCACCCCCATGACCACTAGTTCTTGGCTGCTTCTTGAATCCACCGGCTCGAGCAATAGGAAAAAAGGACGAATTTTTTTTCTCTTGATTTTGGGTCTCTCGGTGTTCTTGGCGGCCAGGCTTGTTCTTGGGTTTTGTTCGGAATGCTTCGGCCTTTGAGGCTTTCATGAGCGATGGAGAGGAGTGGCTCAAGTGCGGAGTCTTTTAAAGAGGGAGGGAAAAAATGAGAGTTGGATTTTTTTTCCTGTCCTCTCTTGGGTTTAGAGTTGACTGACTGACGTATCTTATGAGAGTGATCAAAACCTGAGCTGAAAACAGTGAAAAAAGGTAGGTCCATGAATTGTTTTCCTCTTGGTTTTGGGTTTCTCGGTGTTCTTGGCGGCCAGGCTTGTTCATGGGTTTTGTCCGGAATGCTTCGGCCTTCGAGGCTTTGATGAATGGTGAGTGATGGGGAGAGGAGAGGCTGTAGGGGTCTATTCTTTTCTCCTCGTCATATGAGTTTTGCTGCGGTTTATAGTTTTTACTTTTTAAGAAAGAGTTTATAGTGATACAAATTTATGTGTGGTTTTAACCGATATAAATGAAATCGCTATATTATATACTATAATCAATTTATAGATTTCACTTTAAAAATATATTTCTTTTAAAATCTAATTACTTTGAAAAGAAGCCAAAAAAGAGGCTAAGGAATATGGTGCACTCGGAGTGGATACGGACGGATAAAACTTATCCTATATTCTATTCCTTATTTTTTTCTTCGGAGTCAGAGTCGGACACAGATAATACTAGATATCTATTTTTCCATTCCGTATTCATTCCATAACTTTTCGGACGGCTGATCGAACGGAAATTATCCGCTTCTTTGCATACGATATTGGACAGTATGGTACAATCATAGCGAACATAGAAACACTAATTACTGAGATGTTGAAGGAAGAACACTCAGTACTCTCTGCCTATTTAGATGTGACAATCTGCCTATATGTTATCTTGTTACTAGGTGAAGTTACAACAGACTTCCTCATATCACTTGACATACAGATATATACGGACGGATATCATTTATCCCTATCCTATTTTATATTTTTCCTCGGAGTCAGAGCAGAACATGGATAGTGCCGGATACCCACCTACCCCTTTCGTATTCGTTTCGCAAACCTTCGGTCGGTTGGTCGGACGGAAAGTATTTGTTCCGTTTGCACCACTACTAAGGAGTCTTTTAGAGATAATGGGAGAATTTGTTCTGACTCCTTGGAACAAGTTATTTTCAAAAATGACCCCGGTAGCATATTTTTTTGCAAAAATTGCCCCATGGCGTGGCTAGGTTGCGCCAAGTGCACTGTAGCACTTTTCAACAAAATCCACTAAAACATATTTTTTGTACAAATTTTAGATGTATCAAATGAGCTTCAAAATTTATGAAATTTTTTGTGGAGCCTTCGAACATAGTGTACTTTCTTATGTAATTTTTTATATTTTTATCCACTTTGTATTTTTCTTTTGAAATGCATTTAATTATGCTAATTTTACAAATTTTATGGAATAAGTGAGAATGGATAAAATTATTAAAAAAATTACACAAGCAAGAACACTGTGTTAGGAGACTCCACAAAAGCTTTCATAAATTTTGAAGCTCGGTTGATAAATCTGAAGTTTCCTAAAATATATGCTTTAATATACTTTAAAGGTAAATACATAATAGATAAAATTATGGAAAAATTACATAAGTACACTATGTTTAGAGGCTCTACAAAAAAAATTCATAAAATTTGGAGCTCATTTGATACACCTAAAAATTCCTTTAAAAAATATGCTTTAATGGATTTTGCTGAAAAGTGCTACAGTGCACCTGACGCGGCCGTGGTGCGCTCCCTGGCTACGCTAGGTGCCTGGCACATGCCCTAGCCGTGCCATGGGGGCTATTTTCGTAAAAAATGTCATTGGGGTTATTTATACAAATAACTCATTCCATAGGGCCAAAAAAATTTAGAGAATGGGAGGTGGATTTTTTCCTGTCTCTTTTTTGAGTCCGGAGTTGACTGACTAACGTATCTTGTGGGAGTGAGCAAAACCTGAGCGGAATACTATGAAGAAAGGTTGGTCTATGAGGCTACCACATGGACTTTGGAGGGTCAGATTCAAACGAATATTACTTATATCATATTCTACCCTATATTTTTTTTCAAATTTGGAATTAAATACAGTAAACTCATAAATGAATACAAATTCAGAGTTTCGAACATGATACTATCGGGACGAATATGTGACAGTTTCAGATCATAAACAGATTATATAGACATATAGCACGTGCATATGAAAAGAAACATATGCTAAATCATACCACCATCATTTCAAGTCTTAAACTATTAGACATAAGTATATAATAATGATCATAAGTCATAAACCATCAGCCGGAGATGGTATTGCTCACTAAAGATGGAGGTGGAGGTAACGGCACACCAATCTTCAAAGACATCCAACTGTGTTTTTAGTTGGGTGTTAAATACCAATTTCATTATTTAATCTAAACTAATAAAGCACCAGTTCAAATTATTTTACATCCACCCAACAATTACCTGCTCCACAGTCATGACCTTAACTACGTCCACACCACAATATGCACCCATAATTACACCATCATAAAAACGTCTGCACCAGATTAACTCTCCTCCATTCTCTCTCCTTACCCAACCATATCCGACGGTCATCCTTCAATGGATCTGCAGTACCCTCCCGCGTCCCGCTCTCCTCTGCAGTCCTCCGCGTCCCGCTACGCGTGGGCCTCCTCCTCCTCGCCCGCTCAGCCGCCGCCTCCTCCTCCCCGCCTCCGTCTCCCCCGCTCCTCCTCCTCCCCCGCTCAGCCGCCGCCTCCTCCTCCCCCCACCCTGCGCCGCCACCGCCACCGCCTCCTCCTCCCCACCCCACCCTACGCCGCCGCCTCCTCCTCCCCCCACCCCTCCGCTCCGCCGCCGCCTTCTCCTCCCCACTCCGCGCTGCCGCCGCTCCTCCGCTTCGCCCTCGCCTTCTCCTCCCCACGCCGCGCTGCCGTCGCCGCCTCCGCGTTTCGCCTCCCGGAAGTCGCTGTTCGCCTCCCCCGCGGCGTTGCGGGCCAAAACCCCGGCCCCAGCCCTGAGCACGCACCCGAGGCCGAAGCCCAACCCCGCATTCCCGAGGCCTTCCCCTCGCGCCCCCCGCACCTGGCAGGCTCCGCGCCAGCCTCCACCTCGGCGGTGCGAGCGCGGCCAGCAGCAGCATCACCGGCAACGGCAGCGGGCTGCACGTGGTGTCCCCCGCGATCGCGCCGCTGGCCGTGCCGAAGATGGCCGGCGCCGCGGGGGCCCAGAAGAACGTCCTGCTCTTCCACTGCGAGGAGATGCGGGAGCTCGCCGAGCAGGTGGTTGCCCGGAACGACGACAACGATCTCCGCTCCATCTCCTGGAGGTCCAAAGCTTCCCCTTCACTTCTAGCATCGTGTTGTTGTTTTTTCCTTAGATGTTAGATTTTTGTGCCGTGCGTTGGGAATTGGGATTCTCAGGGTTTACAATTGGAGCGCGAATCTTGCATCTGGCAGACTAATGTCCCGGCATCACCATTTCTTGGCAAATTAGTGTAGTCCTAAATTTGGTGTGGGGTAGTTGAAACTAGCACAATATTAATACATATCAAGATGACAATGTTTCCCCTATAAGATGAAAGAAACGTTTTGGGGGAATAGAATGTCTGAAGTGGGTGGAATTTTGTCGAAGATTTCCCAATTGATGCAGCAGAACTGACTCATTTCAGTGTAGTTTTCAGAATTAGTTTGTCAGGATGAAGAACCTTAGCCTATACTGGAGCAGGGAAAGGTGGGTGTCGGATGTGAAGCTATATGCGGGTTTAAGATGCTCACGTGTTGTGTTTAGTCAGGACTTGGGACAACACAAGCATGGTACAGTCTACCCATTGATACATACTATTTGCGTAGAAACACTAATTCCTTTCACAATGTATACACTAAAGCAAACGATCACATGGCCCAATTTATGATCAAGTAGTACTTATGTGATTGCTCCATCAAGCGAACTAGAGTTGAAATGATAAATCATTCTACCCATTGATACATACTATTTGCGTAGAAACATTAATTCCTTTCACAATGTATACACTAAAGCAAACGATCACATGGCCCAATTTATGATCAAGTAGTACTTATGTGATTTCTCCATCAAGCGAACTAGAGTTGAAATGATAAATCATTCCAATGTTCCGATCTTAGTTTTTTATAGGTAGGAACCAACTTTATTCTTTTGGCATATTCCTATAATCTGTCCC
This sequence comes from Dendrocalamus latiflorus, assembly GCA_017311315.1. Taxonomy (NCBI): domain Eukaryota; kingdom Viridiplantae; phylum Streptophyta; class Magnoliopsida; order Poales; family Poaceae; genus Dendrocalamus; species Dendrocalamus latiflorus. The sequence continues at coordinate 23,752,868 of CM029645.1, read as the reverse complement.
AGCAGCAAGTTCTTTTATTTAATGCTATAACTAGACCGAGCTTCTTTCTTATGCTAAGTTATATATGCTCTGCCGAAGTTGTTTATAACCTCGTTTACTCTTATACTCCCATTTTTCCCGACTGGGACTTCTGAGCGTATGGAAGATGGAGGAGATGTTGCAACCGCCTTCACACTCGCTAGAATTTTGTCCAATATACCAATATCAAGAGGTGGACCTTCAAGTTTAGTGATTTATGATATTCATGCTTTGCAAGATGACCAACACGGAAGCACAACACGGAAGCCTTGGAAATAGATACACGGGCAGCAAGGCTCATATCCAATTAAGCTGTTCTATACTTCGAACATGCCCATCATTCTGCATTCTGCACTGATTACAAACCTCTACTTCATATCCCAGGTACAGACTTCAATTTCAGTGCTGTAGACTGTAGTAAGGTAAATATATACATGAATATGCAATTGCTGACATGTTTTTTATTGCTATTGCAGCTTCTGTACAGGAAGTACAGTGGAAATTTCTTGGTTAACCTTCTTGGGAAATGGAAGGAATCTGAATACTCTGGCCATTCTGTTCCTGTTGGTGGTCTTGCTTACTATGTAACTGCACCATCAAGGTGAATAATTATTTTCTTTGACGTTACCACCATTTCTTTATGATGTTGCTTTTGATTTCACAATTTACTGTTAATTATACTTATCTTTGCATGTTTTGACACCTTGCAGTTTGGCTGATGTTCTTGCAAATCCATTCCATGCATTGTTCTATGTTGTATTTATGCTGTCAGCCTGTGCTCTCTTCTCAAAGACCTGGATTGAAGTTTCTGGTTCATCGGCGAAGGATGTTGCTAAGCAGCTGAAGGTAAAAACAGTTTATATGTATTATTTGTGTTTTCTTATGCAGCTACTGTTCCAGTTTACCTACAGCCTACAGGTTGTACCATGCTTCATAACATTGCATGGACAAGGTTGAATTTTTATATGTCAGATCTGTTTGTGTTTTGGTATATGGTAGTACATTGTCCAGTTCTAGAATTTGTGCATATGAAACTCCAAAGATTGTTGTACCATGCAACATTAGTGTCACTGAGGTACAATAATTTTCTAGAATTTTGGTTTAGGATCTGTTCAAGAAACCAGTATTATCTGCCTCTGGAACTATTGGTGTTTTTTTACTGGATCTTTAGAAACTCCAGCCTGGTGTTAGGACATCAATATCTACACACTGTTTTAGATGTATATGCTCGGCCAATTCGTGTAAAAACACGTTACCAAGGATTTATGTAAATCGGGAACCAACTACAAGGAGCACCATACATAAAGAAACAAGGACAGTTTTAACATACAGTGCTAAGAATTAAGCCCGTTTGGATCGATGGTTTATTTTTAAGGAATTGTGGGAATGACCCCAAAGAACTGCAATAATGCAAGAGATGGGTCGTAAATGCCACCAAAATCGTAAATGCCGAGGTGGTCGTAAATGCCAACATGGTCGTAAATACCGCAAACACCAAAGTGGTCGTAAATGCCACCGTAGTCGTAAATTCCCAGGTGGTCGTAAATGCCACCGAAGTCGTAAACGCCAAGGTGGTCGTAAATGCGACCGAAGTCGTAAACGCCAAGGTGGTCGTAAATGCCAACGTAGTCGTAAACGCCACCGAAGTCATAAACGCCAAGGTGGTCGTAAATGCCAACGTAGATACGACCACGTTGTCCGTGGTTGGAAGTCGAACGCACCGTGATGGTCATGGTCGAAAGCTATTACGACCACGTTGGCCATTTTGTTTCCAGTCGGAGGCCATGATGAATCTTCTCATTTTTTGATCCTTCTTTTCTTTCCAGTTGCCACTAAGTAAATATTCTTTTATTCCTTGAGTTATTGTCCAGTTAGCCACTTAATTAGTCATCTCGTAAATCATCAAGCACATACTGATGCAAAGCATGCATTCTGCTGATGGTTGCTGGTGGACAAGATGATTAAATGGCTACAAGTTGACTAATTAGTGTCTTACGTTTTTTCTGACACGGCGGCGGAGGCACAACGATGGCGACAGCGGAGCTCAGCCGGGCACGATGGTAGAGCCATGGTGTGGCAGAGACATGATGCAGGCAAGGGCAGAGCTTGTGTAGGCGCTAGCATGGCCAAAGGCGTGATGTAGTCCAAGCTTGGTGACAATGGCATGACGTGTTGCAATCGTATAGGTTTTTTTAATCTGTAGCAACGCACGAGCATTAAAACATGACTCACAAGGAGTTATTAGTTACATTGGTTATTAGTTGTTACATTTTGTCATTGGTTATTAGTTGTTACATCTCCTGATCTTTGCTTTTTTGATATGTCCAATATGTTCAATTATTGTCCTTTTCAATTTGCAAGTCAAGTGATTGGTTAGATGTGTCATTTACTAGGTTTCAAACATCATGTACCTGGACTCCCCTGCTGGTGTTGGGATGTCATACTCGTTGAACAAATCTGATTACACAACAGGTGACCTGAAAACTGCAGCCGATGCACATATCTTCCTTCTGAAGGTACTCTCTGCTTCAACTGTAATAATACCATATAATACTTTGTCGATCAAATCTGATGCTGATTTGACGTGCTGCTGCAGTGGTTCGAGTTATACCGTGAGTTTCAGTCGAACCCATTCTACATTTCTGGAGAGTCATATGCAGGGGTCTACATTCCCACACTAACTGATGAAGTTGTCAAAGGTTGATTTTGTGACTCACAAAGATGTTAGGTGACATAACTGTTATAATCCAAAGTTTTTACCTCTTATGTATATGCTTGACAGGGATAGAAAAGGGTCTGAAGCCAAGAATTAATCTGAAGGTCATTCCATTAACATGTTCTTATGTTGTCATACAATTCTACATGGCAAAGTTGTGTGTGAGTTTACAATCTGAAGTTCAAAATTTCATTCAGGGCTATCTAATTGGCAACGGAGCAACTGATAAGGACTATGATTTCAATTCTTTTGTGCCATTTGCACATGGGATGGGCCTGATCTCAACTGATTTGTTCGAGGTCTGTGCTTCAGCTCTTTGTGCTCATACAGCTCACAGCTCTTGAGAAGAATCTGTGTCTGTGAGCATCATCTACATGATGGCTAAATACTGCAGTCACAGTTACTGTTGTCATAAGTAGTTTCATTTGATGACTTATAGCAAGCAAAAATTGACCTGATTTGCTTTGTTTCAGGATGTCAATGCCGCTTGCCATGGTACATTCTGGGGCAAGGTTAATGATGTGTGCCAAGAGAAGATAGACAGAGTGCGTTGGGTAATGCCTTCCATGTTTGAACTAAAATTTGGTGATACCGTTTCGAATTTCCTTAGCTGAATGAGGATCTCAACAACATCCATCAATTGCTAAAAGTTTACCCACTTTTCGCTGGAAATTTTCTCTTGTAATTTGGTTGAAGCTTTCTAAGTTCTAACATAGTGATTTCATTTCAGGGATCTGGACACACTGTTCCTGAGTACAAGCCCAAGGAGACGCTTGCGTTCTACAGCCATTGGCTCTCTGGAGAAAAGATATAAATTAATCCGGATGGCTGCAAATTGATCTCTGGCTTACAGTCATCAATTTTCCGGACAACCTGTCCTTTCTTTCACTCACCGAAATTTTTTGCATATTTGGATGAAGTGCGTACCCAAATTCAGTGCAAAACGGTGTCAAACCCAATAAAGAATCCAAGGATCTACGCCGGCCCTGATACCTTTGTTGCTCTCGTGTAAACTGTAAAGCTTGTGATTTTATGCGACGGAGAAAAAGAGAAGTGGCTACTGATATGTGCTCTTACAAGGTGGCCGCGAATGATTCTGTACTCTGGTTCCAGGTTGGTTTTGACAGGTGAAGTGGAGAGATATATATCTTAACGCCAAATAAGGGTCTGATCAATGCTTTTGTTTCTGTCAAGCTGGATCTTGATTTACGCTAGATGTATACTCATACTTTCTAATAAAGCTTGTATTCTTTTATGTACAAGTTATATTTTTTTATTCGACCTATTTGTCCCCTCGAGAAAAGATTATTTAAGGCATTAATATCTCATACTGTCCAGCAACCTGTCAGGCTTCCTTGTATACAGTTTCATGTGGTCGTGGAATGGCGTAAGATTACCAGTTATCAACACTGTGAGCATATAATATTCTCTATGTATATTTTGTAGACTACATAGCAAATTAATAAGTTAACTTATTATCTGCCATGCACAGCGATCACATTCACTGAGGACGAATTTCTTGGTGGACATTTTGAAGAGCAGTGAAAATGAATGTAAAGACATTATCCCTGGAGAACTCCAAGACCTACTTAAGCAAATCAGAAATTAGATGGTTCAGGCGAGACATGACTTATTATTGCCTTGTTATGCATTATAATTGGCCTAGGCTTGTAATTTCATGACCTGAACTTGCTGGTGATATACATGAGTGTTTTCCAGATTATATACATGGTGATATACAATTGCGTGAAACTTAAACTATGAAAAAACAATATCGTCATTTGGTTGTTTTCATGTGCATCCCTGAAATGCCACCGTAGCGTTAGCACGGGCACTATACTAGTATACATATATGCACAGGTAATAGATCACTACGAGGCACCGTAAAAAAACTCTCAAAAAAGTTTAGTTTGCTTATACAGTAAAAAACACTACGAGGCACTTCTAGTGAGTTTTTGACATATTTGGCATTGTTTACAATGGTATTTACAAAAATAGCCACATATCTACAGTATTAACAAAAATGTCATTTTTGCCACCCGTCGTCGGGTGGCAACACGAAGGAAGCTGATGTGTAGGCCCCTACCGTCTTGCCTACAGACAACAAGCTACCTGCCGCCCCTTCACCGGATGGCAATTAGCCTGCTGCCCCACCCAATGCCTACCGTCCTATTACTAGACGGCAATTAGCTGGCTTAATCACCTGCCGTATTTTTTGCATATTATTTATTTTAATTTTTGAATATAGCAAATTGGCTTAAAAACTTACAAAATTTTATGTACAGCCTCTTGACACAACTTACTTGGCTTTGTAATTTTTTTCATAATTTTATCCACTGTGAATGTTGCTCAAAAATTCATATGATTTAAATATTTGTAGGAGATGTTACATATAGTAAATGAGCTCTAAAAATTACAAAATTTTATATGAAGTCTTCCAACATAGTGATAGTAATTGTGTTATTTTTTTAAGAATTTTATATGCTCTGAATTTTCCACATTAATTCATGTTATTTTAATCATGAAATTAACAATGCTCAGGCATTATGAATTTCATACACATCACATGGGATGCGATATGGCTCATCTATCTGAGCCACTACTATCTCCTCTCCGCGTTTGCCTCCCCGTGTGTGGCCTTATTTTTCGTTGAGCACGAGCATGTCCCATGGGGTATGTCAGTCAGTCTAGAGGTTGCGTCTCGATTCGGAGGAGGTATCGAGACTGTTTAGTTTGTTGAGTGGGTGACGGTGGTCTAATAGGCTGAGGTACAGTAGGCTGGGTCCAGTAAGCGTCGGTGTCCTTCAGCTAAGACATGCTGAACTGCGAGCCTCCAGCAATAATGTAGTGAAGAATGACTCTAGAATCCCCTTGTGGTGCGGAGGAGCTCTCGCCTTGATCGTACGACAAGGAAGTGAAGCCGGAGGAGCTCTGCCCACCGAAGTCTCCAAACCCTGGGTATGGTACAAACGCTGAGCTCTGCCCTGCGTACGCTGTAAACCCTAGTGCTGTGTATTGCTCTCTAGAAGCATCCAAGAGGCTTGTATCATCATCGGTGGACTCAACGATTACCCCACATTGAATTGGAGGCTGCAAGATGAAACAATGTTAGTCCTAATAAATATTCTCGATGTACAATACAAATCTCGTACCTCCCGGATGTGCAGCGAAGATGAACGAAGGGGAGTAGTACTCTGTAGGTGGTGTAGACATAAAAAATAATGCATCTCAATGATGGAACAACAGTGGGAGAATGCCATGATGATAGCGGAACATAAGGTCTAATAAGAAAACAAAACGTATATTTGTACGTAAGTTACCTCCTCATCTATATGGCCCATGGATGATCGGTAGCTAGTACTACGGTGCCGAGTAGACTTGGTAAATCACGATGGCTGGCCGGACTCGCTAGGTCGCAATGACCTAGCGGGTGAGCATGGTGCCCCCACTGGGTGCCCGATGTGCATGACGTGATCCATCGAACAGACGTAGCTCAGGTTATGCACTATTTTTTAACCTGCTTTAGGATGTACTTCAAAGTATTCTGCATGGCCGGTGGTGTGTCCAGACTGGTGAGGGTGGTCTCAGACGCGCTTGCATTACGCTGCGCCCGCTCCAACTGAAGTGACATACGAAGCAGATTCAGTAATGACCAGTATGAATTTCGTAAATGAAATAATCTAAAATTACAACTGCCTTACGCTATCATGCTACTGTGAAGCACTGTGGCGATCAATCGAGTGTTGTAGACTGTCCTCGTGCATGATTTGCTTGAGGCGATCTGGTGGACGAACGGTGAGTCTGCTGCACTACCGAGGTATGTACCACTCTAGGTACTCATCATATGTCTGGACATCGAACCAACACTGCTCCATGATGACATCCAAGTGCACCCTGTCTGTCCATGCCATCGTCCACTCATGCTACATTGGCCGCCAGTCCATAGCATGCCAACCCACCCTCGATTGCCTGCATTTTCGGAATCACCGATGTTAAAGAGCAAGATATACAAAGTGTAAACATTACTCGGATGGAGTCTGACTCACCGGTGTACGGCTCGTGGTATGAACCTGCCGTCCAGAGGGGGCACTACCTAGTGGAAACCAAACTGTCGCATTACGCATTGCGGCGCGTAAGCCTCCACCATATATGAGAACACTAGATGGCGTGTCATCGCCCATAGCACTGCGTCTTGCATGCATTGCAGGGACAACTCGTATGGTGATACATTCTCCACGAAGTCTACAGTCCACGGACTCCAGATGATGTCACTGTCGTGCAACGACTCGAACTCGTTGTGCCATAGCAAGTAGCACATCAACGACCTACCCTTGACCCATTGTAGACAGGCACTAGTCTACCGGAAGCCCGTAGTGGGCCCATCTATCTGGTCGACGAACTCTTGAATGGGTGCACTGGCGTCACAATGGATGGACGCCCAACAGGGAAGTGCTCCCAACTCCACAGTTGCAGAAGCATGTAGCGGATGTACATGTTGGGGTTATCAGCAGTGCCACGCTGGCAAGCGTCACACAACCCCCGATATGTGGCGCATAGGACAATTGACCCCCAGTTGTACCGAGGCATCACCCCAAACTTTGCGTCAACCAAAGACTCAGTGAGGCGGATGAACGCAGCATTGCAAATATCATCGTGTGTAGCTGGAAACATGCTCTAACCAAAGAGCTGCATAAGGTACGCGATGAGGTGCATCCAGACGATCCCAAGTGGTGCATCATGTGGCCATACACTAAAATTCTTCAGCCAAGCGTGGGGACGCACCCTCCAAGATAGGTAGCCGATTCGGTCCGTCAACCTCTCCTTCCAGTTCTTCAGTGCAGTGGCCGGAATAAATGCATCACCCTGGAGAGGGAGACCAGTCAAGAACGAGACGTCCTACACAGTGATCGTCATCTCGCCCCATTGAAAGTGGAATATGTGTGTCTCGGACCTCCACCTATCCACCGGTGCAATGAGCAAGCTATCGTTGATGGTGAACTCGCGTTCGTTGGATACCAGCCTCGTAAAGGGCAACAAGCCCATGGCCTTTAGGATTGGGATGTAGTGCTCGTTCAGCTCCCACGGATGCCTCCCACCCCGCAGCTTGAAGGGTAGAGGGCCAGCCACATCACCTGTCATCCATGAGTGGCACCGGTGGTTCTCATCGTAGAACTGTTCGAGAAGCTCCGGTAAAACCATACCTTCCAACAAATAGAATAGACCAAATATTAGTGCGAAGATTGATAATGACACTGAAATACTACAAGTTAGTGATTACATATGTGTAGTTACATACGAATAATTCATTAATTATCGACAATTTGATTACCCGTCTGAAAAAATTACGAGCGATTCATTACCGTCGTCCTTACCACTTAACTAGTTAGCACTAACTCATTACTTAACCCTAACTAATTGCCATTATAGTAATTATGACTGTTTAATTACACACTACCATACAATAACAATTTATGTTTATCGTATGTACACAAAAAAGTACAAACTATGTCTACATTACTACAACCAACATACTCTACAATACAAACTATATTAATTATGACTAACTAAATAACACTAATTAACTAGGACCACGGGAATAACGTCGAAAGCATGCGATAAAAATTATCTGTATTTAGGGATAAGCAATCAGAACTAGCGTGTCCTTAATGAGATATACACTGCCTTCTCAAAATAATTAACTATGCACTCTTAATTTTGAGAGTACCTTGAAATAAATGGGATAGATGAAATATTAGTACAAAGATTAATAATGAAAGTAAAATACAATAGTTATTGATTACATACGTGTAACTACACACGAATAATTCATCAATTACCGACAATTTGATTACCGGTCCGAAAAATTACGAGTAATTCATTACCATCGTCTATAGCACTTCATTATTTAGTACTAACTCATTACTTAACCTTAACTTATTTTCACTACAGTAATTACGACTGCTTAATTATATATTACTATACAATAACAAATTATGGGTACTATACATGCACAATAATAGTAAAAACTATATCTAAATTTTTACGACCAACTTACTTCATAATATAAATTAAATTAATTATGACTAACGAAATAATACTAATTAACTAGGACTAAGAGAATAGTATACGATAAAAAATTACCTTCCTTTCGGGTGAAGCATTCAACACTGTCGTGTCCTTCTGCCGTGTCCTTAATGAGCTATGCACTGGCTTCTCAAAATAATAAGCTACACACTCTTAGTTTTGAGTGACGACTGCGAGAATGAGCTTTTGCAATGAGCGACTGAGATGAGCAATGACGAACTGCAAGAAGTTCGTATTTATGGCCAAGCGAAAAGGAAACCGGGTGCACTCACCCTGCAAATTAAGGACTTCTTGTCGACGAGCAGCACTTCGGGCGAGGGGGGATGGCATGGTAATACTGACAAATGTGTAGACGAGGGAGCGGGCGAGGGGGACGGCACGGACATAACGACATTAGTGCGACGAGGCAGCGTGCGAGGGGGAACGACATGGACAGAGTAACATATATAATTACTATGACTATATCGGAAGGCTTCACATAAAATTTCGTAATTTTGAAGCTCATTTGCTATATGTAACAACTCCTACAATTATCAAAATCATACATAATTTTGAGCAATATTCACTGTGGATAAAATTACCAAAAAAAATATACAGTTAAGTACATTATGTTAAGAGGCTGCACATAAATTTTCATAAATTTTTAAGTCCATTTTCTATATTAAAATATCCAAATACAAAATATGCAAAAATAGGGTAGATCATTAAACCAGCTTAATCACCTGCCGGCAGGTTGGCCAGCTGGTACGGCCGCCTACCGTCCAGTGGTGGGACAGCAGGGGTCTACGCGTCAACTCCCCCCCGGCCCCGCCGGCCCGTATATGGGTGGCAAAACTGATATTTTTGTAAATATCGTTGAAAACAGTGTCAAATGTGTCAAAAAAATCACTTCTAACAAGCCGTGGAAGACACCATCTGGATCATAATTCCACACGCTGGAATACGAGATGGTGATTTGATAATGAGTAGTTTATGGACTCAAGCTGGTCTATTAGAAAGAAGCCGAATAACATTTTCTGACTGAAATTTCAAAAATGAGACTAGTAGTAGTACAGCTCAATAGCCGCCAAGGAATGGCAACACAAGTCCATTGGCACACAATAGGTGCCAGCTAGTAAGGAGCAGTGACTAGTGAGTGTGTGCGTGTCGTATGGGCTAGCAGTGGCCGGTCTCTTCGATCACAAGCAGCAGCGGCATTGCGCGGCCTGTTTGGCCCATTCGTAATGGGCTATATGCCCAGATATCTGACCGAATAATTATCCAGTATCCGGATACCGATACTATTCGGTTGGATCTCGAATTCGACCGAATACCAAATTTCCTTCTCAAATTTGGTATCGATCGGATACAATATCGAATATATCGAAATTAACTCAACCCGTTTGCACCTCTAATTGGAATTATGAGAACAACTTTGGCAGGTCTGTAGAATGGTCCATTATCTCCTGCTGGGTAATTTGACCAGAAAACAGTGGGAAAAAAGGTAGGAGCTCCATTGTCAAATTGACCATAGTTCACAAAACCAGTTAAATAAAGCAAAATTATATACAAATACGAATTCAGAGTTTCAGACATGATACTGTCGAGATGGATATATGATGGTTTTAAATTAGAAACAGATCATATAGACATATAGTACATGCATATGAAAAGAAACATTCGCTCAATCATACCACCATCATTTCAAACCTTAAACTATTTGACATAAGTACATAATAATAATCATAAATCATAAGCCATCAGCCGAAGATGATATCGCTCACTAAAGATGAAGGTGGAGGTAACGGCACACCAATCATCAAAGACATCAAACTATGTTTTTAGTTGGGTGATAAATACCAATTTCGTTATTTTGAGAGGCATGTATCATCATCGGTGGACTCGATGATACCCCCATGTTGAATTGGAGGCTGCAAGATGAAACAATGTTAGTCCCAATAAATATTATGGATGTACAATGTGAATCTCGTACCTCCTAGATGTGCAGCGAAGATGAACGATGGGGAGCGGTACTTTGTAGGTGGTGCGGATGTCAAAAGTGATGCATCTCAACGATGGACCTGCGGCGGGAGAACACCATGATGATAGCAGAACACAAGGTTTAACAGGAAAACAAAACGTAGATTTGTATGTAAGTTACCTCCTCGTCGATATGGCCTGCAGATGATCGACGGCTAGTACTACGATGCCAAGTAGACTCAATAGATCACGATGACCAGTTGGACTCGTTAAGTCGCGATGACCTGGGGGGTGAGCATGGTGCCCCCACTGGGTGCCCGATGTGCATGATGTGATCCGTCAAACGGCTGCAGGTTAGGTTATGCACTATTTTTTTAGCTTGCTTTAGGATGTACTTGAAAGTATTCTACATGGACGGTGGTATGTCCAGGCTGGTGAGGGCGGTCTCGAATGTGCTTGCATTGCGCTGCGCTCACTCCAACTGAAATGACATACGAAACAGGTTCAGTAACGACCAGTATGAATTTCGTAAATGAAATGATCAGAAATTACAACTACCTTACGTTGTCATACCGCCGTGAAGCACTGTGGTGATCAATCGAGTGTTGTAGACTGTCCTCGTGCGTGATTTGCTCGAGACGATTTGGTGGACAAACGATGAGTGTGCTGCATGACCGAGGTATGTACCGCTCTAGGTACTCGTCGTACATCTGGACGTCGTACCGATGTTGCTCCATGATGACATCTAGGTGCGCCCTATCCATCCATGTCGTCGTCCACTCATGCTGCATTGGCCGCCAGTCCGTAGCATGCCAACCCACCCTCGATTGCCTGTATTTTTGGAATCACTGATGTTAAAGAGCAAGTCATACAAAGTGTAAACATTACTCGGATGGAGTTTGACTCATCGGTGTGTGGCTCATGGTAGGAACCTACCATCTGGAAGGGGCACGACCTAGTGGAAACCGAACTGTCACATTACGTGTTACAGCGTGTAAGCCTCTACCATATATGAGAACACCAGATGACGTGTCATCATCCATAGCGCCGCGTCCTGCAGGCATTACAGAGACAGCTCGTATGGCGATACATGCTCCACGAAGTCTACAATTCGTGGACCCCAGAGATGTCGCTATCATGCAACAGCTCAAACTCATTGTGCCACAACAAGTAGCACCTCGATGGTCTACCCTTGACCCAGCGCAGATGGGCTCCAGTCCACCGGAAGCCCATGGTGGGACCGTCTATCAGGTCGATGAACTCGCTGAACGGGTGCACTGGTGTCACGACGGCTGGAGCTCGACAGGGAAGTGCTCCCAACTCCACAGCTACAGGAGCACTTAGCGGAGCACAGGATGGGGTTATCAGCAGTGCCGCACTAGCAAGCGTCACACAATCCCCAATATGTGGCTCATAGGATGGTTGATCCCCATCTGTACCGAGGCATCACCTCAAACTCCGCGTCAACCAAAGACTCAGCGAGGCGGATGAACTCGGTGTTGCAAACATTGCCGTGTGTGGCTGGAAACATGCTCCAACTAAAGAGCTGCATAAGGTACGCGACGAGGTGCGTCCTGACGATCTCAAGTGGTGCATCCAGCGGGCACACAATGAAATTCTTCAGCCAAGCACGGGGGATGCCATGAGCACCCTCCGGGATAGGCAGGCTGAACCAGTCCACTAGCCTCTCCTTCCAGTCCTCCAGTGCAAGGGCTAGGGGTGGCAACGAGCCGAGCCAAGCCTGGCTCAGCTCGGCTCGTGAAAGCTTGGTGGAATGGAGGCTCAGTTCGGCTCGGCGTGGTTAGAATATCAAGGTTTTTTGTGGGCTCGGTTCGGCTCGTGGTGCGGCTTGAGCCAGCTCGCGAGGGCTCGCGAGCCAACAGTGCCCTCGCCGGATCACTGAACACTGGGCACTGCCCCCTTGCTGCTGCCGCACCCGTAACGAGATGAGATCTGGGGGAGGGGTCAAGCGGGAGTCCTCAGCCCACGGTGCCCCCGACCACGGCTAGCCGTCGCGCCGATCTGGCTCCGCTAGTCCGCCCAGCCGTCGCACGCCGAGCGGCCGAGGGAAGCACACGGATTTACAGCAACATACCACATTCATCCAAGCTTAGCCAATAGTGAACTAGAGACAATAAGCAATCAATCCTCAGTAGAGCACAATGGACCAACCCAAAAGTATACCACCAGAGGTAGATGAGGAGAGGAGAGGCTTACCGAAGAGGGTGGCGGCTGCGTGCTACCGCCAGCCGAGCCACACCACTAGCTGCCACCGGGTACTTCCCTGGCGTACGGGCGGCGGCTAGCCGGCCTTGGCTAGCCGGGGCAGCTCGCCTCCCAACCTAAAACCTCGGGCAACCAAAAATAACAAGCCAAAACCGGTAGATCAGGGGTGAGACGTGGAGAAAAGACACCAGATCGGCCGGATCTAGCCGCAGCTTACCCTGCGGCGGCGGACGGCGAGGAGAGGAGGCGTAGAAGAGAGGAATCTGGGGAAGGGAAGCCGAATCGGGAGGCGCGGCGGCGCGGCACCAACGGGTTGGGCGGTGCGACGCCGTCGGGGTAGATGGTGCGAGGGGAGGTGGAACCGAGCGGCGCGAAGGTAGGGGCCAGCGCAGCGGCGCGTCGCCGCTGGGATCGGTCGAGCGAGGAGAAGGCGCGTGCGGGAGAGCCGCACCTGGGCGAAGCGGCGGCACGGCGTGGGAAGTCGGGGCCGGGGAGTCGAACCGCGGAGAGGCGGCGCAAGGGAGCGCAGAGAAAGAGGGAGCCAAGATGAAGAGACGGGGAGGAGAACTGGAGAAGTGGAGGCGTGACTCGTGAGGCGTCTGCGGTGTAGGCACCGCACAAGGGCCGGGGAGGAACGGGGGAGTTGGGGGAGTCGGGACTCGGGAGGGTTTTTAGTTGGGCGGTTGGGCCTATTGGGCCGAGCCAACCGAGCCGCTCGCGAGCTGGCTTGGGTTCGGCTCGTTTAGACCCTGAGCTTTTTTGCTAGCTCGGCTCGGCTCATTTCATCCACGAGCCGAGCCAAGCCTCCACGAGCCCGAGCCGAGCTGGTTCACGAGCCCGAGCTTTTTTGCCAGCCCTAGCAAGGGCTGGAACAAGTGCATCACCCTAGAGAGGGAGACCGATCAAAAATGAGACGTCCTATAGAGTGATTGTGACTCCACAGGATTGGGACGTAGCGCTCGACCAGCTCCCATGGATCACTCCCACCCCGTAGCTTGAAGGACAAAGGGCCAGTCGCGTCACCCGTCATCTATGAGTGGCACCGATGGTTCTCATCTTAGAACTATTCCAGAAGGTCTGGTAAAACCATACCTTCCAACAAATAGAATAGACCAAATACTAGTGTGAAGATTGATAATGACACTAAAATACTACAAGTTAGTGATTACATGCGTGTAATTACATACGAATAATTCATTAATTACCGATAATTTGATTAGCCATCCAAAAAAATTATGAGCGATTCATTACCGTCGTCCTTACCACTTAATTACTTAGCACTAACTCGTTACTTAACCCTAACTAATTGCCACTACAATAATTATGACTGCTTAATTACACACTACCATACAATAACAAATTATGGATACCGTATGTACACAAAAAGTGCAAACTATGTATACATTACTACGACCAACTTACTTCACAATACAAACTATATTAATTACGACTAACTAAATAACACTAATTAACTAGGACTATAGGAATAATGTCGAAAGCATGTGATAAAAAATAGCATGTATTTCGGGATAAGCAATCAGCACTAGCGCATCCTAAAAGAGTTATGCACTGCCTTCTCAAAATAATTATCTGTGCACTCTTACTTTTGAGAGTACCTTGCAACAAATGGGATATATAAAATATTAGTGCAAAGATTAATAATGACAGTAAAATACAAAAGATAGTGATTACATGTGTGAAACAACATACAAATAATTCATTAAATACCAACAATTTGATTACCCATCCGAAAAAAATTACGTGTAATTCATTACCATCGTCTGTAGCACTTAATTATTTAGTACTAACTCATTACTTAATCCTAACTAATTGCCACTACAGTAAATATGACTGCTTAATTACATATTACTATACAATAACAAATTATGAGTGTTGTACGTACACAATAATAGTAAAAACTATATCTAACTTTTTACGACCTACTTACTTTATAATATAAACTACATTAGTTATGACTAATTAAATAATACTAATTAACTAGGACAATGGGAATAATGTCGAAAGTATGCGATAGAAATTACCTGCCTTTCGGGAGAAGCATTCAGCATTGTCGCGTCCTTAATGAGCTATGCACTGGCTTCTCAAAATAATGAGCTGCACACTCTTAATTTCGAGCGACGACTACGAGAATGAGCTTTTGCAATGAGCGACTGAGATGAGCAATGACGAACTACGAGAGGTTCGTATTTATGGCCGAGCGAAAAGGGAACCGGGTGCGCTCACCCCGCAAATTAAGGACTTCTTGTCAACAAGCAGCACTTCGGGTGAGGGGGGATGTCATTGTAATACTGACAAATGTGCATATGAGGGAGCGGGCGAGGGGGGACGACACCGACATAACAACATTAGTGTGGACGAGGGCGTGCGAGGGGGACGACATGGACAGAGTGACAATTATGCGAAAAACGCAGTGGGAAAGAAAAGATAGCAGCAACAGGCCGACATATGTGCGAGGACAGAGGTCAGACACTGCAAAAGATGCCTGAGCATCGTTCATTTCATGATTAAATTAATATAAATTAACGTGATAAATTTGGACCATATAAAATTCTTAAAAATTACACAATTACTATGAATGTGTCGGAAGGTTTCACATAAAATTTCGTAATTTTTTGAGCTCATTTGCTATATGTAACAACTCCTACAATTATCAAAATCATACGAATTTTTTAGCAACATTCACAGCGGATAAATTATCAAACAAATTACACAGTCAAGTACATTGTGTCGAGAGGCTGCATATAAAATTTTATAATTTTTTTGAGTCCATTTGCTATATTAAAAAATTTAAACAAATAATATAAAAAAATAGAGCAGGTGATTAAGCCAGTTTAATCACCTGCCGTCTAGTCATAGGACGGCAGGCAGTGGGTGTTGCAAACAGTGCTAAATATGATAAAAATTCACTTCTAACAGGCCGTGGAAGTCACCATCTGGAGCATAATTCCACACGCTGGAATACGAGATGGTGATTTGATAATGAGTAGTGTATGGACTCAAGCTGGTCTATTTGAAAGAAGCCGAATAACATTTTCTGACTGAAATTTCAAAAATGAGACTGGTAGCAGTACAGCTCAATAGCTGCCAAGGAATGGCAACACAAGTCCATCCGCACACACTCGGTGCCAGCTAGTAAGGAGCAGTGACTAGTGAGTGTATGCGTGTCGCATGGGCTAGTAATTCAACCTGTTTGCACCCCTACTTGGAATTATGAGGACAACTTTGGCAGGTCTGCAGAACGGTCCATTCTCTCCTGCTGGATAATTTGACTAGAAAACAGTGGGAGAAAAGGTTAGGAGCTCCATTGTCAAATTGACCGTAGTTCACAAAACCAGTGTAAAGAAAATTATACGGGTATTGTGTTGATGATTGACAAATAGAGAATTCACTAGTTGAGAAGTTCTCCCCATGTATATATTTTTCACATTTTAGTTGTAAGCTTTTTTCACCAAAGATTTTTAGTTGTAAATATATATTCCATTGTTGCGCCTATCCAATCGAATTGTCATTTTTAGTGGAGCGGCAAGTTTATTGACTGAATGATACCAAGTAAAGATTAAACAATCATGTGATATTACCCTCACTTTAGGCTAATTGAAAACCACAGTAAAGACAAATCTCCACAAAAAATCGTTTGCCATGGTAATTATATCTCAATTCTCTAAAAATTGTCATGATAAATATATCTCAATCCTCAAAAACCGATATATTCCTTCTCATGAAGTTATGCACCTGCCCAACAAAATAAAAGTTCACATTAGCAGCCGGTTCATTTCGGCTGAAAAAAATAGCTTATGGCTGAAATTGCACTGTAGCTAGCTGAAATTACGTTGTAACTAATGGTGGCTTATTTGGCGTAATTAAATTTAAAGAATTTAAAAAAAGAAAAAAAATAGGTTAGTCAATCACAGACAATACAAACAAATACGGGAAAAAATGGTTAAAAAACTTAAAAAAGTCAAAAAGTCAGAAAAAGACGAAATTTAGAAATAATAAAAAATAAGTTAGAAGTTCAAACCGAAATGACATAGACCTAGTTCTATAACATCACAAATTTTAGAAAATACTATGCACCTCATCTATAAGCTAATCCATAAAACGAGAAGACTTGACCCTGAAGGTACTGGGCCTGTTCTTTACGGCTTCTAAAAGCGACTTTTGACTTTTGCTACAGTACCTAACTTTCAAATGGGGTATTTTCTTAAGATGGGATCTACAAGTTAATTGTAGTACACATTAAAAGCCTAATATCTGTATCAACCAAAATCGCAAGCGAGTCCTTTCTCTGTAATCTCTGTCGCAAACAACCAAAATTCAAAAATTTCAGCCAAAAGCTATAAGCCGCAGCCATATCAAACAGGCCCAGTTACGTCGCATTGGTTTACCGCATGACTTTCTTAATTTCCTATGTACCCTTATTAGCCCTCCATTACCAACGCACGCTTGAAGGAAAGCATGCAAAACTAAACAAAAAGCTAACGTTAGTGGGAGATTTGAAAGTCGGAAAAAGAAAAGGTTGGAATGGGAGTGCATGGTCTCGGTCTCCTATGCTGTTCTTTTCATCTCAACTGGCCTACCCCAGACTTTTTTTAGATAAAGGATATAATATCCGGCCTCTATATCCACTTGGGATATACACAGCCAAAAGATACACAAGCCCTTAGGCTCAAAAACTCAACATTGATGATTACACAACAACAAGAAAGAGCGCTTAAGGACTATGAAAAAGCTAAAAAGACTAAGCTTCAGCACTTCTTCGTCCTTGCTTTCAACCAAGCCTTTAACCTCCTCCAACTGAACCACCCAAACTCCGGTCTACTTTGCGTGAAGAAACCTCCGAGGCGACGCCTCCAAAGAAGCGATGAGGGTCGCCGACGCCGCCCGCCTCATTGAGACAAGGCTTTCACCTGGAGAAAAGAGTACATAAGGACTATGGAGTGCCATGACAACCCCTCAGGAAGGAAAATGACATCCAAAGACGTCATAGTTGTCGAGACCGGTATGAACACTGGCACAGCTTTCGCCAGCACCTCCACAGCACCCCAAGCACTACACACACACAAAAGACCGCCACCATCACACCGAGGTTCTAGGCAACAAACCAAATCCAAACTCCAACGCCCAAATGATCGCTGCCAATTCTACGGCTGCTGCTTGGGATCGCGGTACCCGGCATCTACGAGGACCTTCTCCTTAATGGCGAGCTCAACGTCGTGATCGACCATCATCTCGACGAGCTGCTGGAACCTGACATTGGCTTCCACCGAGATCCCTCCTCGCCTTGGTTGAATCCCCCTTGAGGCTGTCCACCTCGGCCGGGCGGAAGTACTTCTTGTCGATGACCACATGGTCTTTCCAGTCCAGCCCGGCATATCCGAAGGCGGCCTGCAAGAAATCCTCACCGCTATGGGATTCGACGGTGGCGACGACGTATTCACCGGGCTTGTCCTGCTGCAGCATGAGCCGCATTGCCTGGACGTAGTCCCCGGCGAAGCCCCAATCTCTGGAGGCAGAGAGGTTGCCGAGGAAGACCTTGGTCTGGAGGCCAACCTTGATGCGGCCGACGGCGCGGGTGATCTTGCTGGTGACGAAGTTCTCGCCGTGGCGGGGGGACTCGCGGTTGAAGAGCACGCCGAAGCAGGCGAAGAGGCCATAGGCCTCGCGGCAGATGACGGTGTACCAAAGCGCGACCAGCACGCCCACCCACTCCGTCCAATGCTCTACCCACCCAGCGCCGCCGCCACACCATCCTCGTGCCCAAACCAACGATGGCTCCGCTCAACGCCGACCTCTCCTTCACTCCCACCGGATCTTGCCGCCGCACGGCACGCAGTGGATCCGCCGAGCTGCCACCGGCCTTCGCTCTTTCGACGCTGCTGGCCACCGCAAACTCTTCCTACCCCACCTCTCTCTCGCCTTCTTCCTCCATTGCCTCCAAGCCGGGCTCCGGCGACCCTCACCGTGCCGGGCCTCAACACCGCCGCCGGACCTGAGTTTAACCAGATCCGGGCCGGAGGCGCACGCCGAAGGCCTTCAAACCGCGTCGCAGACGAGACACGGCCTGGCTGCAGGGCGCCGCCGCACAACCCCGACACAACTCGACGCGAGCGACAACGCCACCACCACGCCCCCGCAGCCTCCACCGGTCACCGCCACCCACTCCACTCAACCTCCGCCGACGACCACCACAGGGTCCCTGCCACCTCGAGCCCAACGCCCAGATCTGGAAGACGCCGTCCAGATCCAGACCCGAGAGCCTCGCCGCCACCTTCGTAGCACCCGCACGAGCCTCCGGCGCGCGTGCTCCAGCGGCGGCAAGGCGGAGAAGGGAGGTAGGGGAGAGCCGGCGCTGGGGCGCTGGGAAGGGGAGGGGTCGCTCAACCGTCCGTAGGTGACGAATTATCTAATATAACATAGCGGTGACGAGACTTTGAATGGACTCCTGCATTGCATTGTCTCTCACTCGTTCACAGATTTTTCTTACCTCACCATACGCGTCCATACATGTGTGTTGTGATCTTTACCAGCAGGCTGCAGCTTCTGTGATGCTACCTTCTTGAGTGACCCTGGAGTGCACACCTCTCTTGAGTGCAGTCTAGACTTTGGGTCCAACCCAATCCTCTTATCCCCGATATGAATACACACACACATCCTATAATCCGGTCTTCCATCCTTTCTCCTAATACCGGTAAAAATAAACAGGATCTTAGTCTACATATACCTTTGCATGAGCCACTTTGATCTTCATGTTCATCCTTAGCATGTGTCTCAACATCATTTTAGGGACTAAGCCTTTTAAACACTTAATAAGCATGTCAGTCACATATTCACATAAATTCATTAATTACCAAAACCATTTTTAGGGCCTAGATGCTTTCAATCTCCTCTTTTTGGTTATTGATGACAATACAAATTTTATGTGAGGTGAATAGAGTTTTGAATATACCACTTGTTTCAAAACTAATTGTATATTCTTTTGTGACTTTGAAAGTACTTAATTCTTACAATGATCTCATGTGAGTTTTAAAGAATCAGTTGCTTTTTAAAGTCAAAATAGGGAAAGCTCCCCCTAAACATGTGCATATAAATGGGAATATATTGCAAGCACAAGAAATATAGCAATTGAGCATAAGATGCATACACCTTCAAATTTATCATTATCAAGGCATAAACATAGCATAGAGTGCACAAGTCATGCAAAAGTTCATTACACCATAAAGACATTACATAAAAGTTCATTACATAAATATATAGATAGATAAATTTGTGCTTCTTCTCTTCTTCTTCCTTGAGCTTCTTTCCCTTCCATGCCTCTCCCCCTTTCACATTTTCTTTCACATCCTCAAAAACCATAAGAGTAGCCTTTCAAATGATAAAAAGGCTACTCCTGTGGTTTTTGAGAAGGGTCACGTCGACGACGGCGACCATATCAGATTGGTGATGGAGGACGAGCCAAAGCATGCTCGATAGATGTGACTCTCTCATCAATAGAGTCCATCCGGGAGGAAAGGGAGGCAAATGCCTCAGCTTGGGAGTCACGAAGCTGAAGGATGGTTGAGTAAATCTGAGAAAGGAAAACTTGCCTTTCTTCTTCTTGCTAAGCTGCTGTAGGTTCTTCTTGTTGTGGAACTTGAGGACGGGTAGCTGGAGGAATTGAAGGATCTGCTCTAGGCTTATAAGCCTTGTGAACACCTCCCAAACCTCCACGGAATTCGATCTTCTTAAGGATCAAAGTCATAATACATGGAGCATAATTAATCCTTCTGATCCTATCATTTTTGGAGGAAGCAATTTTCCAGATGATGAGAACGACCACATCAAAGTTGCGGCCTTGCATAACATAGTTGATGAGATTACGTGCATGGCCTCTGTTTGCATCATAATTTCTAATCTTTTGGGGAATAAGTCTAACAAGCTTGCCTGGAATAAACCTTGAATTCTGATTATAATACTCAGAGAGGGCAGGGAGCTCAAGTGCAGGTCTGTCATACACTTTCTCATATGCACTTGGCTCTATCCTCAGAGCCAGTTCAAATTCATGCTTGTTAGAATCTAAAAGTTGGCAACCTGTCATCCAAGTAATGTATTGGAAATCAGGAGAAATGTAGAGAGTAGCATAAAACTGCCTGATTATATCCTCATTGTAGTCTGATTTCAGAGCGGCAAGATTCTGTATGCCAGCTCTCTAAAACAGTCTATAGGTTCCATCATACTTATTAATAGAGTCCAAATGGTCCCAATCGATATATTTGTGATCAGCAAACAGTCTTGATGGACCATACAGCTGCTCATAAACTTGCTCTTGAAACTTTGCATGGAATCTTGGATTGACAGAGTTGCAAGGAAGTAGAAATTGATTTCTGTGACACATCCTAGCATACTCATCAGCTGTGATCTTTCTAAGGTCAATCTGAGGTTCTTCGCGATCAATCATTTCTTCATTAGATTGCTCAAGAGGTGAGCTCTCCTGTTGTTCTAACTCTGTCCTAGACTCAAAAGCGACTAGCCTTCCTCTATCCTCTTGGGCTTTTCTAGCAGTCTCTGAGGAGGCTGGAGGTGCAGGAGGAAGAACATTGGCTGCAGGAGATTCTGATGATAGACCCAAAGCCACAGATGAAGAGTATACTTTGCAGCTAGGATTACTTGTTCTAGGCATCTAAGAGCAGGGAGAAAAGATATTAGAGATATGGATAGATCAATCAAAAAGGTTTGAAAAGAAATGGAATGATATCGTTGTTTTATCAGGGTAATCGGAAGTACCACCATTCAAGCTGTGGTAGTACCAGGTTGCGGTAGTATCGCACTTGTCGAGTGGTAGTTCCAGTTTCCCTGACAGTTTCTAGGGCAACAATGTACAAAATTGTTTAGTGTTTTTCTTGGATTGAATACATGGAATAGATGTGAAAACATCATTAAACACCAAATCTAGTAATTTGCCCAAAACAAACAGCCCTAAATCATTACATTCCAATCAACCCTGAGATGTAAACCTAGGGTTCTAGAACAAGGTGAAAATGAGGATTTGATCCCGATTACATTGTGGATTGGAGGAGGTGAACCCTTAGGATGCTTGAGATCACCAAAAACCAAAGAAATCCCCACCGGATTTGAAGATCGAAGGAGCAGTTTTGGAGTTTTTGGTGGAGAGGAGAAAGAGGAGGGTGCACGGTCACGGGCGGCAGTCAAGTCAGAGCTTCCAGAGGGAGCGGGGTGTCCACGGGTTAAAAACCTTGGTTTTGATGGTTACCGCCCATATATGCATGCGGAAGTACCACAATTAGACCACTGGTAGTTCCGGAGTGCGAAAGTACCGTAAAAACAACAGCGGTAGTTCCAGAAAGAGGAAGTACTACAAAAACAACAGCGGTAGTTTCGATAATTTTAGAACTTTAGGGAACAAGACTTGAATTATAATAGTATGTAAATGATCCCTAGTTTTGCACTGAACTAAAATCATTCAGGATCATTATGCATTAAATATAACCTTGAAAATAGCAATATAGACATATAGATTTTGGCAAGAAAAAAATAGGAGAAAAATTCTTTTTACAAAAAGCCTCAAACAACTCCAAGTGAGCATGAAATACATGAGCCGTGAGTTCAAACAATGTTAGAGTAGTTTATGACATTTAATTCATTCCTCAACTTGCAAAAGTGGCTTTCATCTAGATGTTTGATGAAAATGTCTACTAATTGGCATTCGATTTGGATGTGGCCAATTGTGATGTCTCCTTTGCTTACATGATCTCTCAAGAAATGGTGACGTATATCTATATGTTTGGTTCTTGAGTATTGGACTGGATTATTTGATATTCTTACTACATTATCATTATTACACAAAAGAGGCATTTTATCAAATTTAATTCCATAATCCATCAAAGTTTGCCTCATCCATAGCAATTGAGTACAACAACTTCCGGTGGAAACATATTCATCTTTGGCGGTGGAAAGTGCTACGGAATTTTATTTCTGAGAAGACCATGATCCTAATGACCTCCCTAGCAATTGACAACTACCTGAGGTGCTTTTTCTATCAACTTTGCAACTCACATAATTGGAGTCTGAATATCCAATTAATTCAAATTTAGCACCTTTAGGATATCAAAGCCCTATGCTGGAGAAATGCTTTAAATATCTCAGAATTCTCTTTACGGCCACTAAATGACATTCTTTTGGAGAAGTTTGAAAGCGAGCACACATGCAAACATTAAACATGATGTCGGGCATAGATGCAGTAAGATAAAGCAAGCTACTAATCATTGATCTATAAAGTTTTGAATCTATCAGCTTACCTCGTTCGTTAAGGTCAAGATGCCCATTTATTGCCATGGGAGTCTTGATGGGTTTTGCATCTTTCATACCAAATTTCTTAAATAGATCCTTCATATACTTTGTTTGGCTTATAAAAGCTCCATCTTTTTGTTGCTTAATTTGAAGTCCAAGAAAATAACCCAATTCTCCTATCATAGACATCTCAAATTTTCTAAACATCATTTCACCAAATTCTTTGTAAAAATCTTGGTTAGTAGACCCAAATATAATATTATCAACATAAATTTGGCATACAAAGAAATCATCGTCAATAATTTTTGTAAATAGAGTTCTATCAACTTTTTCAATTTTAAATCCTTTAGAAAGAAGAAATTCTCGAAGACACTCATACCATGCTCTAGGAGCTTATTTTAAGCCACATAGTGTCTCTGAGAGTTTATACTCAAGGTTAGGATATTTAGAATCTTCAAAACCAGGATGTTGCTCAACTTAAATAAGTTCGGAGATTGTTCCATTTAAGAATGCACTTTTGACATCCATTTGAAATAATTTGATATCAAAGCTAGACATAAAGGCAAGTAGTATACGAATTGACTCAAGTCTAGCTGCAGGTGCAAAAGTTTCATCATAATCTAAACTCTCAACTTAAGTATAACCTTGAGCAACTAATCTTGCCTTGTTTCTTACCACAACTCCATTTTCATCTTGTTTTTGCGGAAGACCCATTTTGTGCCAATCACGTTGTGCTCCTTAGGTCTTTCCACTAATGTCCAAACATTATTTTGGGCAAAGTTGTTTAGTTCTTCACGCATTGCATTTACCCAATCCAGATCATCAAATACTTCATCTACAAATTTTGGCTCAAGAGAAGATACAAAAGATTAATGTTCACAAAATAAAGCTACTCTAGATCTAGTTTGAACACCCTTACTCACATCACCCAATATTTAATCTATTGGATGATCTTTAGCGATTGTGTTATGGATCATTAGTGGTAGAGGTTGTTGTTCTTTTGCTTCATCATCTATAACTTGTATATTGTTTGTTGTGGAGGAAGTGGGGCTTCAACTTGCTTTTATGAAGGAGGTGAACATGGATCATCTTTTGACTTGACATCTCCAATTTACATGTTTTCCATTGCTCGCCTTAGTCCATCATTACATACATCATCTAAGATCTCTTGCTCTTCTTAAGAGCCATTAGTTTCATCAAATTGAACATCACATGATTTTTCAACTAAACTGGAATTTTTGTTGAAGACTCTATAAGCTTTACTATTTGAATAGTAACCAAGTAAAAATTCTTCATCACACCAGCTTTGAAATTTAGAAAGCCGAACACCCTTTCTCAAGATATAGCATTTACAGCCAAATACTCTAAAGTAGGATATGTTCAGTTTTCTTCCAACGAGAAACTCATAGGAAGTCTTTTTCAAAAGATGATGTAAGTAAAGGCGATTTATGGCATGACAAGCGGTGTTAATATCTTCCAGCTAAAATTATCAGAAGTATTATATTCATCAAGAATTGTTCTAGCCATCCCAATTAATGTTCGATTTTTTCTCTCTACTACTCCATTTTGCTAAGGAGTGTAGTTGGTGGAGAACTCATGCTTTATTCAAACTTCGTCATAAAAATCTTCAATTTTAGTGTTTTTGAACTCGGAACCATTATCACTTCTAATTTTTTTATTTTAAAATCAATTTTATTTTGGGCCATTTTTGAAAAACTTTTGAAAGTGCCAGAGGCTTCGCTCTTATCATTTAAGAAAAATACTTATGTATATCTTGAGTAATCATTTACAATGACTAAACAATAACTATTGCCCCCGATGCTCTTATAGGTTGTTAGCCCAAACAAATCCATATGTAAGAGCTCCAATGGCCTAGAAGTTGACATAATACTTTTGGAAGGATGAGAGTTTGCAACTTGCTTTTCGGCTTGGCAAGCGCTACATAATCTATTTTTTTTTCAAACTTCACATCTTTCAAGCCAACTACTAAGACATGTTTGAAAAGTTTTTTAAGTTGAATCATACCCACATAACCTAGCCTACTGTGCCACAACCAACCCAATTAAGTTTTTGCCATTAAACAAGTTTTTAAGCATGAATCACTAGAAGAAAAATTGACAAAATAAAGATTTTCAAATCTAAAACCTTTGAAAACAAGTTCATTTCTGTTTTCTTTTAAAATGGTTACTTCTTCTTTAGAAAAGGAGAACATTAAGCCTAAATCATATAATTGAGCAACTGATAGCAAATTGAAATTTAATGTTTCTACTAGAGATATATTTGCAATGGAAATGTTATTAGGTATAGCAATTTTACCCAATTCAAGTACCTTTTCTTTGCTATTGTCTACAAATGTGATTCTTTCATTGCTTCCATTTTCGAATGTGGTGAACATTTTCCAGTCTCCAGTCATGTGTTGAGTGCGCCCACTATCAAGCACCCAATGCCGTCCACCGGTTTTGTAGTTCACCTACAAAAACAAATCAAGTTCTTTTAGGTACCCAAATGTGTTTGGGTCCTTGAAGGTTAGTAAACAAGGCTTTGGGCATCCAAATGACATTTTTTGGCACCTAAAATTGAAGTGCCAATAAATTTAGCAATAACATTACTATTTTTAGATTTTAATGCATATAGCATGAATCAAATAAATCTATAGATTCAATCTTACCCATTGGACAATTTTGTTGTACATGTCCTAATTCCTGACATTTTTAACAATACCTACCATTTTGCCTCACAAATCTTATGGGCTTATTTGCTGGTTTCTTGTCTTTCTTGGGTATGTACCCAAGACCTTCCTTATTGAATGAGCACCTTTGCTCACTCAATAACTTGTCAAGGGTAGCCTTACCCTTGAAGCATTTTTCTAAATTTTTATTTAGCTTTGTCGCTTGTTCCTTTAGCTTATTATTTTCACTAATGAGCTTATCATCATGTGACATGGCTATTGTATTTTTAGAATCGATATTTGAATAACATGATATAGCAAGCAAGTCATCACATGAAGTAGATATGCTAGCTTTAGAAATTTTTACACTAGGCACTTCATTTTGGATATCACAAGTAATGCCAATACTAGCACAAGATTTGCTTGAATTTTCTTGGATATGCAAGTCATGAGCTTCTTTTAGCTCCCTATAAGATTCTTTTAGAGATATATGCTCTCTCTTTAAAATCTTAAATTTTGACTTCTCTTTTCCAAGAAATTCATTTAGTTCAATTAGCATATCCATAAGCTCATCATAGGAAGTTTCATCATTATCAAGAGTTTTTACCTTCTCTCCTTTTGCCATAAGGTATGTTGGAGATGAGAAGAGTGATGAGCCTCCTTGATGGCAATACCGACAAGTCCCCTTTTCTTACGAGACTCATCCTCACTTAAATCGGAGTCGGAGTACTCCTCATTGGAATCCTACTCTCCAATGTGGGTTTCATTTTTACCATTCTTTTTAAGCTTTTTGAAAAAATTCTTTTTGCCATTGAAGTTCTTCTTCTTGGATGACTTCTCCTTATCATCCTTCTTTGTAGGATATTGAGAGGCAATATGCCCCTTCTCATCACACTCATAGCAATAGATATTGCTATAGCGTTTGTTGGTGTTGTAGGAGTGCCCTTTCTTTGCTTTTTCATGACCAGCGCTTCGGTTTTAGTGCCTTTTCATGAACTTATTCATTCTCCTTACTAGGAGAGCCAATTCCTACTCAGAGTCTTCCTCATTATCTTTGGACTCCTCACTTGACACCGCTTTAGCCTTGAAAGTAGTGATCTTCTTGCCTTTGGAGGAGTATTGCTCTAAGAGCTCCTTGTCTTCCTTGTACAACTCATTTATTATATGGTTACTCAACAGTTGCATTGGTATCATTCTTGTCAACTCGGGTGAATTGAGAAAGAGAGTCACCAATGTTTCATATTTCTCAAGCAAGGCCCTAAACATTTCCCTTACAACATCAACATCGGTTAGATTAGTACCTAGTCCCTTGAGTTCTTTTACAACGTTATTGAGTCGTGAGTATATTTTATTTATATCCTCATGAGGTAACATTGTAAAAGTCTCATATTTAATCCAAAACCTATGCAATTTTGCTTCTTTGACCGTGGATGTCCCCTCATGAATTTCTGAGAGAGTAGTCCAAATAGCGTGAGCGGTTTCTAAATTACTCACCTTATTGAACCCATTCGCATTCAAAGCTCCAAATAAAGCACTCGTGGCTTGGGCATCTAAATGAGTGTTACGGCCGTCATGTTCTGTAGAGTGTAATGGATCAAGAGGCATGATACAACCCTCATTTACGATTCTTCAAATGTTCGAACTCATGGCCTTGAGATATATGGACATTCTAATTTTCGAATAAGAGTAATTTGAGCCATCAAACAAAGGTGTCTTTCCTATAGCAATTCTCTCACTAGCCATCCTTTCTCTCTAGACGGTTAAGTCTAACAAATGAGAGACCAAGTTTTGATACCACTTGTAGGATCAAGAATAACCGACTAGGGGGTGAATAGGAGGTTTAAAATTTTCTTGCTTTCTAAATAATTTCTACAATCTTAATATGGCAGAATTTAAAGCAATTGAAACCTACACAATTCTAGTATGTTCAAGGCATGACAAATATAAAACTTTACAAGAGGCTCAAGCATAAGTAAATAATCACAATATACTAGATGTACACAAGCTGAAAAAGAGACAAAGAGATAACCAATGTACACATAATGTTTTTACCGTGGTGATCGGAAACTTGACAGTTTTCCCTAGTCCATGTTATAAATCTGGTAGTTCTGATAATAAAAAATTCCAAAAATTTGGTGCGGTACTTCCGTTTTCTTGAGACCAAGAGTTGGCGCTCTCTGGAGAAACGTTCCACCTGGGTTATTCGGAGCTTGCATGCTCCAAAAGTACCGTTTAAAGTTGCGGTACTACCGCTCTAGGGTAGTTCCACCATTGAAACTCCAGTACTTCCGTTTGCCGCAGGCACAAACACATCCCAAGGGTGCTCTCTGAAAAAAGGTTCTGCTTGACTTTGTTGGAGCTTCCAGAAAGCGGAAGTACCGCGGTTTGCATGCTGGTACTTCCGATTGTCCAGACAGAGCACCGATTAAGTCCGAGGGAGCTCTTTGGAAAAAAGGTTCCACTCGATTTTTCAGAGCTTCTGTGCACCGGAAGTACCATTTGAGGCTGCGGTACTACCGCTCTACGGTAGTTCCATCGTTGAATCTCCGATACTTCTGTTTTTTCCAGACAGAGCACAGATTTGGCTATCAATTTTAGTTTTTAATGAGTGCATGAATCTAGATTGATCCAAATGGCACAAGCATATGCTATCAAACTATTAGTCATGATCTCTCTTAATAGTATGATATTTATCCTATAATCCGGTCTTCCATCCTTTCTCCTAAGACCAGTAAAAATGAAAAGGATCCTAGTCTACATATACCTTTGCCTTGAGCCACTTTGATCTTCATGTTGATCCTTAGCATGCGTCTTAACATCATTTTAGGGACTAAGCCTTTTAAACACTTAATAAGCATGTCAGTCCCATATTCACATAAATTCATTAATTACCAAAACCATTTTTAGAGGCTTAGATGCTTTCACCGCCACAACCTCACACCGCTGGCCACCCCTGGAGCTCCTTCCCACGTGCCGGATACTCGGTAAGTTTCACTACACCCCATGAATGCTCATGCTCGCCTCTGATTCTTCCCCCTCCCCTCCGACCATTGCCGCCCCCATGGCCTCCCTGCATCGGTCGCTCAAGCTGCCACTGGCCCTCCCTCAGTGTCGCCTGGCTCAAGCCACCGCCTCCCTAGGCATCTTCCAACCCCCGGGGTTCCATTCTATCGCTCGCCATCTCCCCTCCGGTCTCCCATCGCCGGTGACACCATCACCTAAGCCAGCGCCACCACCGCCCTGCACTGGCTTGTGGAACTAATCTTGACTCGTACTATGTAGTCATGGTCGTAGTCATGGTCGAAGCAGTCGAAGCGACCGTGGTCGAAGTAGTGACTACTGTAGCAGTCTTACATCCTAGAAGTCGTAGAGTTATTATAGCAACCATGGTCGTAAGCCGTGGTTGATAGAGTTGGTGTGATCGATAGAGTCGTAGTCGATAGAGTTGGTGTGATCGATAGAGCCGTAGTCAATAGAGTTGGTGTGATCAATAGAGCCATGGTCGATAGAGCCTTGGTCGATAGAGTTGGTGGTCGATACAGCCATGATTGTAAAGCAACTGTGGTTGTAAAATATCCATGGTCGTAAAGCAGCCATGGTCGTAAAATAGCCGTGGTCGTAAAATAGTTGTGGTCGTAAAGCAGCCGGAGTCGTAAAATAGCCGTGGTCGTAAAGCTGCCATGGTCATAAGGCAGTATTGGTCGAAAGACAACATGGTTGTAAGTCATAGCGGCTGCAAGGTTGTCAACCACAGGGCCTCCGCAGCACCTGCCCCTTCTCTATAAATGTGTATCCGAGCCCACCTCTAGCCCTGATGCATCCCCTCCAAAAGCGACCACGTCACCCTACGTCCCACACCCCCAGGAGCCTATTAGCCCGACCAATTGAAGTTCCTCGACCAGAGTTCACCAGAATGGCCACCATCCCCAATTCCAACCGAATGCGCTTCCACCGTCGCCATGACTTACTCAGTGAGCTCTCCTTCAATTCGTTCAGTCTGGAGCATCACATCTCCACCCCAGAGCCTTCCCCGTCATTGGCCGAGGCTTCCCTCCACCTGAGCTCGCTGGCACTGTGAGCCTACTTGCGCCGCCCCAGGCCTCCGTCACCAAGACCACCTCAGCTCCTCCCCGCCTTCACCGAATGCTCTGGTGAGTTCCTTGTGATCTCCTCGTGCTCATGCTCCTACTACTTTTCTCCCTCTTCATCCCAGCCACTGCCGCCTCGTTCCATCCCTGCCTCCAGCTGCCGTGGTTGCTGCCCGCCTGGCTCGATGCCACACGGGCCATGAAATCGCATCGCCCAGCTTCTACTCTTTCCCTGCAATCCATTTTTGGAATAATGACACTAAGATAATCTATCTATCCATAAGTCTAGCTCGACTCATGAAACTTCCTTAATAAATATAAAATTGTAAAAGAAGTTATTAAATTAAGAGTGTAAGCCGTGCTATTCCATAATCAGCTATGCCTAGCCATCTTTAAACCCAAAGCATAATATTCTCGTGAATATTTCTCTTGTCATGAACCATCCTTGGCATTCGTCTCGGTGGACTTCCCTCCATCATTCCTCACTTTGTTCAATCCTCATTTGACTCCAAAAATAACCCACGCCTAATAAACTTTGCCTTAGATCACCCGTGTAATCACAAGAAAACTAAATTAAATTCATTTGAATTTATTTGGGCCTTTTGAGTTATTTTTATTTATTTATATTCAATTGTTTATCACGTAATTAAAATTTTGAGTCTTGAGGGATCAATGGATCAAGCGAGACCAAGATCAAGATGAAGACCAGAATTTCAAGACTATCGAATGAGAAAACTTTGAGTAAGCTCAAGACCGCGGTAAAACCGTGCAAGGAGAGTCAATACTTTGACCATGTTGGACCTACATTTTCTACAAATTTTTCCATTTTAAATTATCAAATTGCATGCTATTATTTCATATGCAAATCTATGTTTGTTTTAAGATTCTAGTTACATGCCTATTATTTATCTTGCGGGTGTGATACCAGCTACATTCCCTTGGAACATTTGAGCTTTCGAGCCTTGTCACCCTAGAAAAAAATATAATGGTAAAGTTTTAAAAATAAGTCTATAATATACGCCATGCTTAGCACTGCTTAGATACTCGTAGGCACCAAAATGCCCTAAGCAACACTTTCAATCATGGTAAACTGAGTTGGTGAGCCATGGGTGGAAATAGCTAGTATATTTTGATATGAATATTTTATGCTCCTATAAACCCCAATTGCTTAAATATCTGAGCGGATGGTAAGAGGGACTGGTGCAGTGTATGCACGAGAGTGTGGATTGTTGTAGACATGCCCAGATAACTCTAAGGATCAAATCATGTCTTGACCTCCTGTGTAAAATAGTATAACCACAAGTCAGCAAAATGTAGACTAAGCTGAATAATTTGCTAGACCCTCGAGTCATCTTGAATAGTGGATGGACTAGTGCAAGCTGGGGTCTGTGTGGACAGCTTGAATGGGACACCTGTTATGAGGTGCAGTTACCCCCTGCGCTGCCGGGAAAACATCGCTCACAACTCCATGACTAGTGTGAGCTAGCTTGATTGGGACACCTTGAAATAAGGTGTGGTTCCCCCTACGCTGCTGGGGAACTTCCCTTACAACTATGGCGTAAACCCATAGGTCGAGATGGTGACAGGGCGAGGTATTGTAAAGGTCTCGTGATGATCTCTCATTTTGCATGACCAAGGAATCGTGCGTGTGCTACGAGTGATTATCTCTTGTGGGTAAAGTATACAACCTCTATAAAGTGAAAACTATTCGAATAGCTGTGCCCACAATCAAGGACGGACATGGGAACTTAACCATATATAGTCCTATTTCAAAACCTTTGTGGGTGAGATTGAAGAAGTGGCAAGCAGTAAAAAGCCCTGATCTGTATTGTCTTGGGTGTCGCCCTAGCGATAAGGTAGGCAGTTATAACGTTGAAAGGTAGCATATAGTGCAGGAGCCATGTAACGGTGGATGGAATTTGTGCTACTATTATTATTGCATTCTTTTTACCCAATATCATGTTTTAGTTCAAACTGCTAGGTCTCAAGAAATTTCTATATATCATATTTTGAAAGCAATTTATGGCAAATAAAACAACCTGAGCCTTCCCTTGATAAGTCATGCATGTTATCTATTTGCATCCTGTGTATTGGCTCGTGGAGCACAGTGGTTTGTGCTCACCCTCACTCACTCAATACACCCAGTCATGATGATGAAAAAGATGAAGAGATCAAGGACTAGGTCACGAACCCCAGTTGGCTGCCTGTGGGCACGTCTTGAGGGTCCCACCTGTGTGTTTCATTTTCGCTGATGTAGTTTATTGATTTTGGCTTGATCGGCCCATGTGTAAGTTTACTATTATATTTGTGCTTCCGCATGATATGTATTTTGATATTCAGTACTGTATCTGTGAGCACTATCGACTGAACCAGGGAATAGTGTGGTGGAATTACAGAGGATTCTAGATTGTAAAATCTAGGTCCGATAGGGCTGGTATCTAGGCGAAAATGGCAGACGAAGTCAAAAAGGCAAAGGCGGTCGTGATCCACTTCATGCATCTTACGACACTCCTGATAGTGTGGAGAGGCCAGCTCATCCAGCTGGTGCCAAAGACTAGCCAGGGCTCAATAGAAGTCATCAACGGTGGAGTCCTCCTAGCGAAGTGTCTCCAGCTCACGCTGAAGTGAAAAGATCTGAGCATCATTGTTTTGCTAGTATCAGTCGCGCAAGTACTCCCATATCTAACGAGTAGAACACATACCAACGTCTGGCTGGTTGGAGTCATCAACGCTGATTACCATGATGGCTCGAACATGGGTCTCATCAGCACACTAGTGCTCAAAAGCGTCAATGGCATACTGAAAGACCTCATTAATAACGTCAACAGGAGCCTCTGCCTCGTTGGTGGTCTCATAAACCAATAATTAACCACTTACTTAGCAAAAGTATAAGGGATAATTGCATATTTGCCCCACATTTCGTTGGCAATAGCTCATTTGCCCCATAGCCAGTTTGAATTGAGTATTTGCCCCATCATTGAATTTTTATTTGATGATTTGCCCTCTTATGATTTTCAGCTCATTTTGTATTTGTGCCAGGCTAAAATCTCAGGTGAAATGACCATACTTCCGCTGAGGGAAATTCCGAGCTACATGTGGACGTTAAATCAAGTGTTGAAGCTCGTTGCGGTAGCTCTTGCTTTCATTGATGCAACATGAACAGAGCCCTAAACCCCCAACAAGATGGATGCAATATTGAGCAGAGCAAACGAAAGCAAAGTTGCTTCTGTTGATGCCCACATAAAAAAGTATTTTGCTCTCAGAGCTCACCGTTTACCATAACCAATAGCTAAAATAAGGAATAGCTGCAATAACATGGCCTCAAGCAGTATATAAGAAAGTAAAATAGTTCAAAATGCACAGACATTAGCATCAAATTACTCCTTATATAGTTCTAATGTTTGTGCATTTTGAACAGTTTTTCTTTCTTATGTAGTGCTTGACGCCATGTTATTGTAGCTATACTTTGTTTTAGCTATTGGTTATGTTAAACGGTGGGCTCTGATAGCAAAATACTTTTTATGTGGGCATCAATAGAAGTAGCTTTGCTTTCGTTTGCTCTACTCAATATTGCATCCATCTTGTTGTGGTTTACGGCTCTACTCAATATTGCATCAACAGAAGTAAGAGCTACTGTAACGCGCTTCAATACTGATTTAACGTCCACCTGTAGCTCAGAATTTCCCTCAGTGGCAGTATGGTCATTTCACCTGAGTTTTCAGCCTGGCACAAATACAAAATGAGCTGAAAATAAGAAGAGGGAAAATCATCAGATTAAAATTCAAAGATGGGCAAATACTCAATTCAAACCAGCTATGGGGCAAACAAGATGTTGCCAACGAAAGGTGGGTCAAATCTGCAATTATCCCGCCCTAGCTACTGGCCACATGTGTCCAAAACTGTCACCATGGAATTTCTTTACAAAATTGTTCAAGTGCCAAAAGAACTCCCTTTGCTCGGCTTGAGGGAAAACCACCTTCACAGCATTTTCTAATCCCTTGCAAGCATCTGTACATATAGCTCGTTTTGGAGAATCTCCAATTACACTATGCAATCGCTTCATGAACCATGTCCAATTATTTTCAGTTTTTGCTTCAAAGAATCCAATAGCTACAGGGTACATCCAGTTATGTCCATCAAGGGCTGTGCATGCAGCCTAATGCCCATTCCACTTCCCATACAATGCAGTCGAATCTATACTAAGATATAGTCTACACCTAGCAAGAAAACCGTCAATGCAGGGCTTAAGTGCTATAAAGAATCTATGGAAGTACACTTTACCTTTGACTGTTCTAGTGTCAACCTCTACAATGCTGCCTGGGGACCTCAAGTCAATTTCTACTTTAAAATTACTATCTCCTCGGTACACTTATCATTGCAAAATACATGTAGTTCCTGTCCAGAGCTCCATGAGATTATCTCGGCGTTGAGGGAATGGAGGTGGCGCCACGTGGTGGAGGGCCGACATGCTGCGCTGCGCAGTGGAGGTGTGATGCGCCGCGCGGTGGAGGGGTGGCGGCCTTGGGCAGCAACGAGGAGAGGGAGTAGGTCGACGTGGAGGAGCCGCTGGTCTTCGGCGCCGACGGTCCACATGAAATGGGGAATGGGGGAAATCGATCTCAATCCAGATTCCATCTTAATCAGTCACAGCATATGGGAATTTTCCCCATTATGGGCAATTCGTCAAATAAAAATTCAAAGATGGGGCAGATACTCAATTCAAACTAATTATAGGGCAAATAAGCTATTGCTAATGAAAGGTGGGGCAAATCTACGATTATGCCAAAGCATAATCATAAGTATCACCCTTCAAAAAGTATATACAACAAATACAGAAAGTATTAAAACTTATTGGCACCCTGCAGCACTGGTGTAATCAACCCACCAACCATGGCCACAGCCACAGCAATGTGGATGCTACTATTGTAACTTTGTAAGTGAAGCTCTTCCCATCCCTGCAACTGGCGCTCACCGTAGGGTGCTGCACCAGCGCCATTGCTGTTGCCTTCACCAACAGGAGGTGGAAATCGCTAGTAATCGCGGATCAGCATGCCGCGGTGAACCTGGGATTGGGCGAGCGGGATCTCCTCCTCGAACTCTGTGAGGAGCGCGATGGTAGAGCCGATGTTAAAGAAGATGGTCATGTTGGCATTGGCTTACATATGCTTCATACAAGTTAGAGATAAACGGTGTTTATCTTCAGATACAGATAGAATTCAGTTATAGATAAACTCCATTATTCTATAGATAAGTTCAGTAGAATTAAACAGAGTTCGGTTGAGATTGTTCAGATATATTTGTAACCTCCTGTACGTACTGTTGAGTATATATATACAATCATAGCCCACGATCAAGGTGCGACAATTGACTCTGAAAACCAATCTACTGAATCCCTATTGTTTCTTGGTATCAAAGCACATGACGACCCTAGCCAATACCAACTCAGTTGTTGGTACCACGGCTGCCGGCGCTATATCATCTTTCGCCGGTCATCTACCCCACACAACTACACCTCCCTTTGGCCAATTAGTCACCATTAAGCTCAAACGGGAAAATTATCTCCTATGGAAAGCTCAAGTGGTGCCATGCCTGATGAGCTATGGGCTCATGGGGTATGTAGATGGCTCCAAGACAGCTCCGCCAAGAGTCATTACTACTGAAGCAGTTACCGAGGGAGGCGCAGCACGCGTCATCCCCAATCCCTCATTTGCGATCTGGGAACTGCAAGATCAAATTGTTGTGAGCGGCTTATTGTCGTCGCTCTCTGAAGATGTACTCGGCCACGTGATGTTTCTCCGCACTTCGTCAGCAATCTGGACTGAGCTTGAACGCATGTTTGCGTCTCGCTCTCGTGCCAAAACTGTTCAAGTACGCATCCAGCTCGCCAACTTCAAGAGGAACGACATGCCTGTCATCGACTACTTCCACAAGATCAAGAATCTGGCGGATACCCTCTCTGCTACAGGGAATCCACTCAGCGATGAGGATATTGTCTCCTATGTACTTGCTGGCCTAGGGCCCCACTACGAGTCACTCGTGGCGTCGATGACAGTGCATCCAGATCCAATCTCACTCGGTGATTTGTATAGTTACCTTGTGACTCATGAGGCACTACTCGAACAAAATTCTTCGTCAAACTTGTAGCAGCAGTTCTCGTCATCAGCAAATCAGGTGTCGCGCGGCAACTATCAAAGTGCTGGCAGGCAAGGACGCGGCAATTGGGGAGGTCGTGGCCGTGGGAGAGGAGGAGGCGGCCGTGGACCAAATCAAGGGCGCAGTGGCAATGGTCAGCAACAGCACTACCGGAGCAATAGCATGCAAGGACAGGGACGGCAGTCGTCGCCTTGTCAGATTTGCTCCAAGCGGGGGCACAATGCTCTCAATTGCTGGCACCGATACTCTGAAGACTATCTGCCTGAGGAAAACAACACACAGGCTTATCAAGTTGATACCAACTGGTACATGGATTCAAGCGCCACAGACCACATCACCTCCGATCTCAGCAGGCTGACAACCAGTGATCGCTATCATGGCACTGAGCAAGTTCAAGTCGCCAATGGAGCAGGTTTGCCCATCTCTTGCATTGGTCATACATCCTTTTCTGGTTCAGTCAGTCCTTTGAAACTCAAAAATGTTCTTCATGTTCCAAAAATCCGCAAGCATCTAGTTTCTGTTCGTAAACTAGCCACTGATAATAATGCCTTTGTTGAGTTTCATCCAAATTCCTTCTTTGTCAAGGATCAAGTCACGAAGAGAATCCTGCACCAAGGACCATGTAAGAGGGGTCTCTATCTTCTTTCAAGTTCAGAGTCTACGTCTCTTCCAAGAAGCATTTTTTCAGCCACTAAAGTCGATCAAGAACTATGGCACCGTAGACTTGGTCATCCATCATCGTCAGTTGTGTCATCCATCCTAGAGTCACTCAAATTGTTTCCTTTGAATAAAGAAATGCATGTCTGTGATGCATGCCAACAAGCAAAAGCTCATAGGTTACCTTACAGTCCATCTTCCAGAGTGTCCACCACTCCATTAGAACTAGTTCATTCAGATGTTTGGGGTCCTACCGTATCATCTGTAAATGGTCATAAATACTATGTGCTATTTATTGATGATTTCGGTCGCTTTACTTGGCTTTACCTTCTCAAGCATAAATCAGATGTAGAGCATGCCTTTCGTCAATTTCAGCAACTTGCCGAAAAGCTATTGAATGCTAAAATCAAATCTGTTCAGTCAGATGGTGGTGGTGAATATATCAAACTTCGGCCCTATTTTGATTCCACCGGTATTATGCATAGAATCTCCTGTCCCCACACTAGCCAGCAAAACGGTATTGCCAAAAGAAAACATCGTCATTTAGTAGAGACAGGGCTTGCACTTCTTGCTCAATCCTCAGTTCCTCTCCGTTTTTGGGATGAGGCTTTTTGTATCTGCATGCTACCTCATAAATAGAATGCCAAGTAAAGTTATTCACAATCAAGCACCAATTGTGCGCCTCCTAAAGAAACCGGTGGACTACTCACTCCTCAAAATATTCGGTTGCGCTTGTTGGCCAAACTTGCGTCCATACAATGCTCACAAATTGAGTTCAGATCAAATCGATGTGTTTTCCTTGGTTACAGTGGCAAGTATAAGGGTTATAAATGCCTAAACATTTCTACAGGACGCATATACATATCACGTGATGTAGTATTTGATGAGAAGGTGTTTCCCTTTGCTACTGTATCTCAAAAATCTTCACCTGAGCCTGTCACCGAGTCACAAATTCCTGTCATATCTTCTTCAGTTCCACCTCTTGCATCATCCTTGTTTGAACCAGGAATTCATAATGATCATGTGATGGATGGTAATCCTATCCTATTACCGACTGACAGTGGTGCTGCAGGTTTTTTTTATTTTTCAGATCATGCTCATGACAATTAGCAGGTTACAGAACAATCAGAGGCGCATGAGGAGTCTGTTTCACCAGCTGCTGCTGCTCCTGCTGAATTAGATACACCACCAACTCTTCAGGTTCGAACACGTTTGAGTCATGGCATCAGTAAACCTAAGCAGTACACAGATGGTACAGTGCGCTATCCTCTAAACAAGCGTGCTTTTCTCGCATCTACAAGCTCCTGCCCTACTGAGCCCATTTCACATGAAGAGGCGGCCAAGTTTCCTGAGTGGCAAGCTGCAATGGACAGTGAGTATGATGCATTGATGCACAATAAAACATGGCGACTCATCCCTCGACAAGCACATCACAATGTTGTCGGATGTCGATGGGTCTTTAAAGTCAAACACAAGGCAGATGGTACACTGGATCGGTACAAAGCTCGACTGGTTGCCAAGGGCTTTACACAGCGGGAGGGAATTGATTACGGCGATACATTTAGCCCTGTGGTAAAACCCACAACAGTGCGTCTAGTACTCTCATTGGCTGTGTCTCGTGGATGGCATTTACGGCAGATTGATATTCAAAATGCTTTTCTCCATGGCGATCTCTCTGAAGATGTTTTCATGCAACAACCACCAGGATATGAAAGCTCTCAACATCCGGATTATGTTTGCAAACTTGACAAAGCGTTGTATGGTCTCAAGCAGGCTCCGCGAGCGTGGAATGCAAAATTCAGTACAAAGCTCTTAGCACTTGGGTTTGTGGCGTCCAAGTCTGATTCCTCACTCTTCATTTTACATCGGCCTATGGTCTCCATCTATATGTTGGTGTATGTCGACGATATAATCATTGCAAGTTCCAATGAGAAGGCTTCTGATCAACTCCTTCGACAACTATATGGTGAGTTTGCAGTTAAGGATCTTGGTCTGCTACATTACTTTCTAGGAATTGAAGCCACATATCATCAAGATGCAGTGGTGCTTACACAAGGCAAATATGTTCAAGATTTACTACATCGTACCAACATGAAACTAAGTAAACCGGCAGATACACCCATGTCAAGCACTAAGAAGCTGTCAAGAGAACATGGCAAGGCCCTCAGTGACCGTGATGCATTCTTGTACAGAAGCACCGTGGGAGCACTTCAGTATTTAACCCTCACACGACCGGACATTGCCTTTTCTGTGAACAAGGTTTGCCAATTCTTACATTGTCCAACTGATGTACATTGGGAAGCCGTCAAGCGAATACTTCGATACTTGAAAGGGACATGCTATGTTGGATTGAAGATACAACGTTCATCTTCTCAAGAACTTAGCGCATTCTCTGACGCTGACTGGGCAGGATGCCCTGATGATCGGCGATCTACGGGAGGGTTTGCAGTGTTTTGTGGTCCAAACTTGGTGTCCTGGAGCTCCCGGAAACAAGCAACCATATCTCGCTCAAGCACGGAAGGAGAATACAAGGCAGTGGCAGATGCAACTGCAGAACTGGTCTGGTTGGAATCCATGTTGTGAGAGTTAAAGGTTTCATCTCAAAAGCCCCCGAAGTTGTGGTGTGACAATCTCAGTGCAATGTACCTCACTGCGAACCCAGTG
Source organism: Dendrocalamus latiflorus (assembly GCA_017311315.1). Classification (NCBI taxonomy): domain Eukaryota; kingdom Viridiplantae; phylum Streptophyta; class Magnoliopsida; order Poales; family Poaceae; genus Dendrocalamus; species Dendrocalamus latiflorus. Next base: position 23,713,330 of record CM029645.1, on the reverse strand, counting down.
TTTCATGCCCGCACTAAACACACTAAAATAGATTTTCATTTTGTGCGAGAACGAGTTGCACAACGACAACTTGAGGTACAGTTCATTTCTTCCAAAGATCAAGTTGCAGACATCTTTACTAAGCCACTGCCGCGCCATATTTTCCGAAAATTCTACAACAATCTCAATCTACTAGAGATAGGTTGAGATTGAGGGGGCGTGTTAAAGAAGATGGTCATGTTGGCATTGGCTTACATATGCTTCATACAAGTTAGAGATAAACGGTGTTTATCTTCAGATACAGATAGAATTCAGTTAGAGATAAACTGCATTGTTCTATAGATAAGTTCAGTAGAATTAAACAGAGTTCGGTTGAGATTGTTCAGATATATTTGTAACCTCCTGTATGTACTGTTGAGTATATATATATATACAATCATAGCCCACGATCAAGGTGCGGCAATTGACTCTGAAAACCAATCTACTGAATCTCTATTCTTTCTGCCGACGGGCGCAGACTCGCCAGCGGGGACGAGGACGGCGGCGTGGAACCCGTCGTGGAAGGTCTCGACGTCCATGTCGGCCTTGTCGGACTCGGTGACGAGGACGGGATCGCCCTGGGCGGCGGTCCAGGAGACAATCTTGCCCTCGATCATGGTGAAGCTGAGCGCCGGCATGAAGATCTCCCGGATCTTGGCTTCCACCCGGCACGCTCGGCGCTGGCGAGAGGCGCTGGTGGCGGCGCGGAACGGGGACGAGGGGAGCGACAAACGCAGCAAGCAACCGTAATCCAACAAGACCAACAGTAACCGCATAATCCAACAAGAGCAACAGGAACAGAAAGAAAGATTAAGACAACATTGTGTGTCTTTCTCTTACCACTAGTAGTGTTATTGTTGTTTCCCGTACCATTTGTAAGATCAGGATTTCCAGTGATATCCACTAACACATGTTGACGAAATGTAGGAACAGATCCAGAAAGGTGATTATAAGAAAGCACCAACTGTGTCAAGCTTTGCAAGTTTGAGAGTGAGGTTGGTATTTGGCCAGACAAGTCATTCAGTGAAAGATCAAGAATCTCCAAGTCACTTAAAGTGCCAATAGCTGAAGGAATAGAACCACTGAGATGATTGTTACTAAGATTCAAAGCTGTCTTCAAGCTGTTTGGCATTGTCGGGATGTCACCGGTCAGATTATTATTTCCCAGATTAAGTTCGATCAGATACTGCAATGAACTGATTAACTTTGGAATTGTGCCGCTGATCTTGTTGCCTTGAAGATCTATGTTGGAAATCTTCGTTAACTGGAAGAGTCCTGCTGGTATCTCTCCAATGAATGCGTTCTGGCTAAGATTCAATATGGCCAGGTTTCCAAAGTCAGAAATGGTAATTGGGATAGATCCATTGAGATTGTTCATTTGTAGCTTGAGAACTTCCAGATTCTTGAGATTGCTGATCTCCCGGGGAACTGGACCTTCCAACCTATTTGATGCCAGATTCAGATTGGCCAGCTTCTTACATGCACCAAGTTGGGAAGGGATACCTCCTGCCAGCATATTTTCATCCAACTCAAGATAAGACAAGTTCAAGGCATCTCCAATCGACTCGGGGATACTCCCATTGAGCAAGTTCCCACCAAGGCGAAGGCGATGGAGGCTATGAGAGAAGTTCCCAGGAATTTTCCCTTCAAGCATGTTAATACTGAGATCAACGGTCTCCAAACTCGAACCAAAGAAGAAATCAGGAGGGATCTCACCACTGAGATTATTGGAACTAAGGTTCAAGCTTCTCAATTTGGGAAAAGAACTCAATCCCGCACTCAAGTTTCCACTAAAAGAATTGAAGGTCAAATCGAGAACCTCCAGCCGAGGGAAACCTGGTAAATTGCCGAGCGAACTAACCAAGTGGCTGCTGCTCAGATTGAGTGACCGCAATCCTTTATTTATGGAGCAAGAAGAGGTGAAGAAGGATCGGTCCGCCAAATTGTTGAATGGATTTCTTGAGAGATCAAGAACCTGTAACGTGTCAAGAGGGCATATGGAGGCAAAAATGGAGGAGTTGGATATATCATAGCCAGACAAAGTGATGCCAGTCACCACTGAAAAAGAATTGGAAGCAGGAACAGAGCAAGTGATTCCCCTCCATAAGCATGGATTTGAATCGCTTGTGTTCCACTTGGTGGTGAGGGATGGACCCATAGGATTCACCATGCTTGAAAGATTCATCATGATGGCTATTTGTGACTTGTGTAGTCGAGGAGATGATGGTGTGGTGGCAGCCATGGACGCATCAAGAAACAAGAACAAGAACAGTAGTAGCAGCAGCAGGAAGCCATGGCTGGCAAAGGAACAATACCTCCTCACCCCCATGGCCACTAGTTCTTGGCTTCTTCTTGAACCCTTTATCTCCTTCCCTCTCTTGAATCCTTGCTGATCTTCACCGGCTCGAGCAATAGGAAAAATGGACGAATTTTTTTTCTCTTGATTTTGGGTTTCTCGGTGTTCTTGGCAGCGTTCATGGGTTTTGTCCGGAACGCTTCGGCCTTCGAGGCTTTGATGAACGGTGAGTGATGGAGAGAGGAGAGGCTGTACGGGTCTATTCTTTTCGCTTCGTCTTATGAATTTTGTTGCGATTTATGGTTTTTTTTGGGAGAGTTATAGTAATAAAAAATTATGTGTATTTTTAACCGATATAAATAAAATCGCTATTTTATGTATCAATCTCAAGGTTCTAAATCTCCGGATATATCTGCCGCTATAGCCGGATATAGCTTCTGAGCAGCTCCGCCGCTAGGAAATTTCACTTTTGCCGCTACGTTATCTCGGGCGCTATTAGCCAGCTATAGCTGGATATAACCGCTAAATGGGCGTCATCTCGGGCGCTATTAGCCAGCTATAACGGGATATAACTGCAATCAAGTACTAAGCGTCTACTAAACTTGATGTTGTTGTTTTGTTTTTGCTAAGTAACGATGTAACAGACTAGCAGTCTTGTTCTTTTGATGAACTATTTATGTCAAGAACAACTCTGTGTATGAGGTATGAACTATGATCATGTGAACTTATGTAAGTATTGGAACTCAGAATTTATGTGAACATGGAATGTTTTTGTCCAGATTTTTTTCAAAACCGCTAAACAGCTTAGCTGCAGATATATCCCGCTATAGCTGGTCATAGCTGATATAGAGCATATCCGCTAAAGGGCATAGCCAGATATTTTGAACACTGAATTCAATCTATAGATCCCACTTTAAAAAGATATTCTTTTTAAAATCTAGTTACTTCGAAAACAAGCCAAAAAATAGGTTAAGGAGTAGGGATGCACTCGAAGCGGATACAGACGGATATAACTTATCATGTATCTTATTTCATATTTTTTTCCCTTGGAGTCGAGTCGGACACATATAATGCCAGATATCTATTTCTCTATTTTGTATCCGTTCCATAATCTTTTAGACGGTCGGTCGAACGAAAATTATCTGCTTATTTGCACAGGACATTGAACAGTGTGGTATAATCAAAGCGAACATTGAGAACTAATTACTGAGATGTTGAAGGAATAACACTCAGTACTCTCCACCTGTTCAAATGTGACAATCTGTCTATATATTATCTTATTCCTAGATGAAGTCACAACAGTCTTCCTCATATCACTTGATATACGGATATATATGGATAGATATCATTTATCCCGTATCATATTCTATATTTTTTTTCTCGGAGTCGAAGCCGAACACGGATAGTGCTAAATACCCATCTACCCCTTTTGTATTCATTTTGCAAGCCTTCGGTCAGTCGGTTGGACGAAAATTATCTGCTCCATTTGCACCCCTACTAAGGAGTCTTTTAGAGAGAGAATGGGAGAATTTTTTCTGGCCCCTTACAACAAGTTATTTTGAAAAATAGCCCTAGTAGTATATTTTTCAAAAAATAGCCCCAATAGCATATTTACTAAAGCATATTTTTTTGTATGAATTTTAGATGTATCAAATGAGTTTCAAAATTTATGAAATTTTTTGTGGAGCCTCTGAACATAGTGTATTTGCTTAAGTAATTTTTTTCATAATTTTATCCACTTTGTATTTTTCCTCTGAAATGCATTTAATTATACTATTTTTATGAATTTTATGGAATAAGTGAGAATGGATAAAATTATAAAAAAAATTATACAAGCACGAACATTATGTTAGGAGACTCCACAAAAACTTTCATAAATTTGAAGCTTAGTTGATAAATCTGAAATTTCCTAAAATAATATGCTTTAATAAATTTTAGAGGTAAATATAAAATGGATAAAATTATGAAAAAATTACATAAGTACACTATGTTTGGAGGCTCTATAAAAAATTTCATAAAATTTGGAGCTCATTTGATACACCTAAAAATTCATATAAAAAATATGCTTTAATGGATTTTACTGAAAAGTGCTACAGTGCACCTGGCGCGGTTGTGCTGCGCTCTCCAACTATGCTAGGTGCCTGGCATAGCCCCTGGCCATGCCAAAGGGCTATTTTCATAAATAAAAAATATGTCACTAGGGTTATTTCTACAAATAACTCGTTCCACAGGGCCAAAAAAATCAGAGAATGGGAGGCGGACTTTTTTTCCTGTCTCTTTCTTGAGTCCAGAGTCGACTAACTGACTTATCTTGTGGGAGTGGCCAAAACCTGAGCTGAAAACTGTGAAGAAAGGTTGGTCCATGAGGCCTACCACATGGACTTTGGAGGGTCAGATGCGGATGAATATTACTTATATCGTATTCTTGTCTATAATTTTTTAGATTTGGAGTTAAATACAGCAAAATTATATACGAATACAAATTCAAAGTTTCGGACATGATACCGTCGAGACAGATATATGATGGTTGGAAATCATAAACAGATCATATAGACACATAGTACGTGCATATGAAAAGAAACATACGCTCAATCATACCACCATCATGTCAAGCCTTAAACTAATAGACATAAGTACATAATAATGATCATAAGTCATAAGCCATCAGCCGAAGATGGTATCGCTCACTAAAGATGGAGGTGGAGGTAACAACACACCAATCTTCAAAGACATCCAATTGTGTTTTTAGTTGGGTGTTAAATACCAATTTCGTTATTTAATATACATATATGTACAGGTAATAGATCACTCTAACTGAATCAACAACTCTCATGAAAGGTGGTGCACTGTAGAAAAACCCCTAAAAAGTTTAGTTTGCTTATACAGTAAAAAACACTACAAGACACTTCTAGTGAGTTTTTAACATATTTGGCACTGTTTGCAATAGTATTTACAAAAATAGCCATATGTCTGCCTATTAACAAAAATATCATTTTTGCCACCCGTCGTCAGGCGGCAACACGGGGGGAGCTGACGCGTAGGCCACTACCGTCCCACCAGTGGACAACAGGAGGCCTGCTGCCCCACTCATTGCCTACCGTCCTATGGCTAGACAGCATTGATTAAGCCGGCTTAATCACCTGCTGTATTTTTTGCATATTATTTATTTGAATTTTTTTAATATATCAAATGGGATTAAAAACTTACAAAATATTATGTATAGCCTCTCGATACAACGTACTTGACTGTGTAATTTTTTGGTAATTTTATCCACTGTGAATGTTGCTCAAAAATTCATATGGTTTTGATATTTGTAGGAGTTGTTACATATAGTAATAGCTTCAAAAATTACAAAATTTTATGTGAAGCATTCTGACATAGTGGTAGTAATTGTGTAATTTTTTTGAGAATTTTATATGCTCCAAATTTTCCACATTAATTCATGTTAATTTAATCGTGAAATTAATGATGCTCAAGCATCTTTTGCAGTGTGTGACCTCTTTTTTTTTAATTTCATACATTATGAATATTTATAGAAGTACATCTAATAATACAAAAAAGCGCATCGCACGAGATGCTATATGGCTCACCCATCGGAGCCACTACTATCTCCTCGCCGCGTCTGCCTCCCCGTACATAGCCTTATTTTTCGTTGAGCATGAGCATGTCCTATGAGGTACATCAGTTGGTCCAGAGGTTGCGTCTCAATTCAGAGGAGGCATGGAGACTGTTCCGTTTGTTGAGTGGCCGACGGCGGTCTAGTAGGCTGATGTACAGCAGGCTGGGTCTAGTAAGCGTCGATGTCCTCCAGCCGAGACATGCTGAACTTCGAGCCACCAGCAATAATGTCATGAAGAATGACTCTAGAATCCCCTCGTGATGCGGATGAACTCTTTCCTTTACCGTACGACATGGAAGCGAAGCCGGAGGAGCTCTGCCCACCGAAGTCTCCAAACTCTGGGTATGGTGTGAGTGCTGAGCTCTACCTTGCATACACTGCAAACCCTAGCGCTATGTACTGCTCTTTGGAAGCATCTGAGAGGCCTATATCATCAGCGGTGGACTCGACGATACCCCCACATTGAATTGGAGGCTGTAAGATGAAACAATGTTAGCCCCAATAAATATTATGGATGTACAATGTGAATCTCGTACCTCCTGGATGTGTAGCGAAGATGAACGATGGGGAGCGGTACTCTGTAGGTGGTGCGGATGTCACAAGTGATGCATCTCAACGATGGACCTGCGGCGGGAGAACGCCATGATGATAGCGGAACATAAGGTCTAACAGGAAAACAAAGCATAGATTTGTATGTAAGATACCTCCTCATCGATACAGCCCGCAGATGATCGACGACTAGTACTACGACGCCGAGTAGACTCGGTAGATCGCAATGGCCAGCTGGACTTGCTAGGTCGCGAATACCTGGCGGGTGAGCATGGTGCCCCCACTGGGTGCCCGATGTGCACAATGTGATCCGTTGAACGGCCATAGCTTAGGTTGTGCACTATTTTTTAGCCTGCTTTAAGATGTACTTCAAAGTATTCTACACGACCGGTGGTGTGTCCAGGCTGATGAGGGCGGTCTCGAACACGCTTGTATTGCGCTGCGCCCGCTCCAACTGAAGTGACATACGAAATAGGTCCAATAACGACCAGCATGAATTTCATAAATGAAATGATCAAAAATTACAATTGCCTTACGCTGTCATGCCGCCGTGAAACATTGTGGCAATCAATCAAGTGTTGTAGACTGTCCTCGTGCGTGATTTTCTCAAGGTGATATGGTGGATGAACGGTGAGTCTGCTGCATAACCAGGGTATGTACCACTCTAGGTACTCATCGTACATCTGGACATCGTACCAACATTGCTCCATGATGACATCCAGGTGCGCCCTGTCCATCCATGCCGTCGTCCACTCATGCTGCATTGGCCACCAGTCCGTAGCATGCCAACCCACCCTCGATTGCCTGTATTTTTGGAATCGCCGATGTTAAAGAGCAAGACAAACAAAGTGTAAACATTACTCGGATGGAGTTTGACTTAACGGTGTATGGCTCACAGTAGGAACCTGCCGTCCGGAAGGGGCATGACCTGGTGGAAACCAAACTTTCACATTACACGTTATGGCGTGTAAGCCTCTACCATATATAAGAACACCAGATGATGTATCGTCGTCCATAGCATCGTGTCCTGCAGGCATTACAAGGACAGCTCGTATGGCGATACATGCTCCACGAAGTCTACAGTTCATGGACCCTAGATGATGTCGCTGTCATGTAACGACAAACTCATTATGCCACAGCAAGTAGCACCTTGACGGTTTGCCCTTGACCCAACGCAGACGGGCACCAGTTCACCGGAAGCCTATAGTGGACCCGTCTATCAGGTCGATGAACTCGCTAAACGGGTGCACTGGCGTCACGATGGCTGGGCGCTCGACAGGGAAGTGCTCCCAACTCCACAGCTACAGGAGCAGTAACGGACGCACAGGTTGGGGTTATCAGCAGTGCCACACTGGCAAGCGTCACACAACCCCCGATATGCGATGCATAGGATGACTGATCCCCATCTGTGCTAAGGCATCACCCCAAACTCCGTGTCGACCAAAGACTCAGCGAGGCAGATGAACTCGGCGTTACAAATATTGCCGTGTGTGGCTGGAAACATGCTCCAACCAAAGAGCTGCATAAGGTACATGACGAGGTGCGTCCTGACGATCTCAAGTGGTGCATCCTGCGGGCACACACTAAAATTCTTCAGCTAGGCGTGGGGGATACCATCAGCACCCTCCGGGATAGGCAGGCCGAACTAGTCCACCAGCCTCTCCTTCCAGTCCTCCAGCCAAGATTGATAATGACACTAAAATAATACAAGTTAGTGATTACATGCATGTAATTACATATGAATAATTCATTAATTACCGACAATTTGATCAGCCGTCCAAAAAAATTACGAGGGATTCATTACCGTCGTCCTTACCACTTAATTACTTAGCACTAATTCATTGCTTAACCCTAACTAATTGCCACTATAGTAATTATGACTGCTTAATTACACACTACCATACAATAACAAATTATGGGTACCATATGTACACAAAAAAGTACAAACTATATCTACATTACTATGACCAACTTACTTCACAATACAAACTATATTAATTATGACTAACTAAATAACACTAATTAACTGGGACTATGGGAATAACGTCGAAAGCATGCGATAAAAAATTTCATGTATTTCGGGATAAACAATTAGCACTGGCGCATCCTAAATGAGCTATGCACTGCCTTCTCAAAATAATTAGCTATGCACTCTTACTTTTGAGAGTACCTTGCAACAAATTGGATAGATAAAATATTAGTGCAAAGATTAATAATGATAATAAAATACAAAAGTTAGTGATTACATGTGTGTAACTACATACGAATAATTCATTAATTACCGACAATTTGATTACCCATCCGAAAAAATTACGAGTAATTCATTTCATCGTCTGTAGCACTTAATTATTTAGTACGAATTCATTCCTTATCTTAACTAATTACCACTACAGTAATTATGACTGCTTAATTACATATTACCATACAATAACAAATTATGAGTATTGTACATACACAATAATAGTAAAACTATATCTAACTTTTTACAACCTACTTACTTCATAATATAAACTACATTACTTACGACTAATTAAATAAAACTAATTAACTAGGACGAGAGGAATAACGTCAAAAGTATGCGGTAAAAAATTACATGCCTTTTGGGAGAAGCATCCAGCTCTGTTCATCCTTAATGAGCTATGCACTGGCTTCTCAAAATAATGAGCTATGCACTCTTAATTTTGAGCGACGATTGCGAGAATGAGCTTCTGCAATGAGTGACTGAGATGAGCAATGATGAATTACAAGAGTTTCGTATTTATGGCTGAGCGAAAAGGGAACCGGGTGCGCCTACCCCGCAAATTAAGGACTTCTTGTCAACAAGCAGCATTTCAGGCGAGGGGGGATGGCATGGTAATATTGCCAAATGTGCAGGCGAGGGAGTGGGCGAGAGGGACGACACCGACATAACAACATTAGTGTGGACGAGGGAGCGTGCGAGGGGGGACGACATGGACAGAGTGACAATTATGCGAAGGACGTAGTGGGAAAGAAAAGATAGCAACACCGGACCAACATATGTGTGAAGTACAGATGTCAGGCACTACAAAAGATAGGCGAGCATCGTTCATTTCATGATTAAATTAATATAAGTTAATGTGATAAATTTTGACCATATAAAATTCTTAAAAATTACTCAATTACTATGAATGTGTTGGAAGGCTTCACATAAAATTTTATAATTTTTGGAGCTCATTTGCTATATGTAACAACTCCTACAATTATCAAAATCATACGAATTTTTTAGCAACATTCACAACGGATAAATTATCAAAAAATACGCAGTCAAGTACATTGTGTTGAGAGACTGCATATAAAATTTGATAATTTTTTGAGTCCATTTGCTATATTCAAAAATTCAAACAAATAATATGGAAAAAATAGAGCAGGCGATTAAGCCGCCGTCTAGCCTACCATCCGGTGGCGGGACGGCAGGGGCCTACGCGTCAACTCCCCCCCCCCCCCCCCCGGGCCGTTTGCTGCCCGTCCACATGCGACAAAAACGATATTTTTGTCAATAAAGCAGATACACACCTATTTTTATAAATACCGTTGCAAACAGTGCTAAATATGATAAAAATTCACTTCTAACAGGCCGTGGAAGTCACCATCTGGAGCATAATTCCACACGCTGGAATACGAGATGGTGATTTGATAATGAGTAGTGTATGGACTCAAGCTGGTCTATTTGAAAGAAGCCGAATAACATTTTCTGACTGAAATTTCAAAAATGAGACTGGTAGCAGTACAGCTCAATAGCTGCCAAGGAATGGCAACACAAGTCCATCCGCACACACTCGGTGCCAGCTAGTAAGGAGCAGTGACTAGTGAGTGTATGCGTGTCGCATGGGCTAGTAATTCAACCTGTTTGCACCCCTACTTGGAATTATGAGGACAACTTTGGCAGGTCTGCAGAACGGTCCATTCTCTCCTGCTGGATAATTTGACTAGAAAACAGTGGGAGAAAAGGTTAGGAGCTCCATTGTCAAATTGACCGTAGTTCACAAAACCAGTGTAAAGAAAATTATACGGGTATTGTGTTGATGATTGACAAATAGAGAATTCACTAGTTGAGAAGTTCTCCCCATGTATATATTTTTCACATTTTAGTTGTAAGCTTTTTTCACCAAAGATTTTTAGTTGTAAATATATATTCCATTGTTGCGCCTATCCAATCGAATTGTCATTTTTAGTGGAGCGGCAAGTTTATTGACTGAATGATACCAAGTAAAGATTAAACAATCATGTGATATTACCCTCACTTTAGGCTAATTGAAAACCACAGTAAAGACAAATCTCCACAAAAAATCGTTTGCCATGGTAATTATATCTCAATTCTCTAAAAATTGTCATGATAAATATATCTCAATCCTCAAAAACCGATATATTCCTTCTCATGAAGTTATGCACCTGCCCAACAAAATAAAAGTTCACATTAGCAGCCGGTTCATTTCGGCTGAAAAAAATAGCTTATGGCTGAAATTGCACTGTAGCTAGCTGAAATTGCACTATATCTGGCTAAAATTACGTTGTAACTAATGGTGGCTTATTTGGCGTAATTAAATTTAAAGAATTTAAAAATAGAAAAAAAAATAGGTTAGTCAATCACAGACAATACAAACAAATACGGGAAAAAATGGTTAAAAAACTTAAAAAAGTCAAAAAGTCAGAAAAAGACGAAATTTAGAAATAATAAAAAATAAGTTAGAAGTTCAAACCGAAATGACATAGACCTAGTTCTATAACATCACAAATTTTAGAAAATACTCTGCACCTCATCTATAAGCTAATCCATAAAACGAGAAGACTTGACCCTGAAGGTACTGGGCCTGTTCTTTACGGCTTCTAAAAGCGACTTTTGACTTTTGCTACAGTACCTAACTTTCAAATGGGGTATTTTCTTAAGATGGGATCTACAAGTTAATTGTAGTACACATTAAAAGCCTAATATCTGTATCAACCAAAATCGCAAGCAAGTCCTTTCTCTGTAATCTCTGTCGCAAACAACCAAAATTTAAAAATTTCAGCCAAAAGCTATAAGCCGCAGCCATATCAAACAGGCCCAGTTACGTCGCATTGGTTTACCGCATGACTTTCTTAATTTCCTATGTACCCTTATTAGCCCTCCATTACCAACGCACGCTTGAAGGAAAGCATGCAAAACTAAACAAAAAGCTAAGGTTAGTGGGAGATTTGAAAGTCGGAAAAAGAAAAGGTTGGAATGGGAGTGCATGGTCTCGGTCTCCTATGCTGTTCTTTTCATCTCAACTGGCCTACCCCAGACTTGACGAGACTTTGAATGGACTCCTGCATTGCATTGTCTCTCACTCGTTCACAGATTTTTCTTACCTCACCATACGCGTCCATACCTGTGTGTTGTGATCTTTACCAGCAGGCTGCAGCTTCTGTGATGCTGCCTTCTTGAGTGACCCTGGAGTGCACACCTCTCTTGAGTGCAGTCTAGACTTTGGGTCCAACCCAATCCTCTTATCCCCGATATGAATACACACACACATCCTATAATCCGGTCTTCCATCCTTTCTCCTAATACCAGTAAAAATAAACAGGATCTTAGTCTACATATACCTTTGCATGAGCCACTTTGATCTTCATGTTCATCCTTAGCATGTGTCTCAACATCATTTTAGGGACTAAGCCTTTTAAACACTTAATAAGCATGTCAGTCACATATTCACATAAATTCATTAATTACCAAAACCATTTTTAGGGCCTAGATGCTTTCAATCTCCTCTTTTTGGTTATTGATGACAATACAAATTTTATGTGAGGTGAATAGAGTTTTGAATATACCACTTGTTTCAAAACTAATTGTATATTCTTTTGTGACTTTGAAAGTACTTAATTCTTACAATGATCTCATGTGAGTTTTAAAGAATCAGTTGCTTTTTAAAGTCAAAATAGGGAAAGCTCCCCCTAAACATGTGCATATAAATGGGAATATATTGCAAGCACAAGAAATAAAGCAATTGAGCATAAGATGCATACACCTTCAAATTTATCATTATCAAGGCATAAACATAGCATAGAGTGCACAAGTCATGCAAAAGTTCATTACACCATAAAGACATTACATAAAAGTTCATTACATAAATATATAGATAGATAAATTTGTGCTTCTTCTCTTCTTCTTCCTTGAGCTTCTTTCCCTTCCATGCCTCTCCCCCTTTCACATTTTCTTTCACATCCTCAAAAACCATAAGAGTAGCCTTTCAAATGATAAAAAGGCTACTCCTGTGGTTTTTGAGAAGGGTCACGTCGACGACGGCGACCATATCAGATTGGTGATGGAGGACGAGCCAAAGCATGCTCGATAGATGTGACTCTCTCATCAATAGAGTCCATCCGGGAGGAAAGGGAGGCAAATGCCTCAGCTTGGGAGTCACGAAGCTGAAGGATGGTTGAGTAAATCTGAGAAAGGAAAACTTGCCTTTCTTCTTCTTGCTAAGCTGCTGTAGGTTCTTCTTGTTGTGGAACTTGAGGACGGGTAGCTGGAGGAATTGAAGGATCTGCTCTAGGCTTATAAGCCTTGTGAACACCTCCCAAACCTCTAAAAATTGTCATGATAAATATATCTCAATCCTCAAAAACCGATATATTCCTTCTCATGAAGTTATGCACCTGCTCAACAAAATAAAAGTTCACATTAGCAGCCGGTTCATTTTGGCTGAAAAAAAGTGGCTTATGGCTAAAATTGTACTGTAGTTGGCTGAAATTATACTATAGTTGACTGTGACTTATTTGGCGTAATTAACATTTAAAAAATTTAAAAATAGGAAAAAACATGTTATCCAGTCACGGATAATATAAACGAATACAGAAACAAAACAACCGGTAAAAAAGCCAAAAAAAGTCAAAAAAAAAAAGACGAAATTTAGAAATAAAAAAAATAAACCAGAAGTTCAAACCAAAATGACCGAGGGCCTAATTCTATAACATCACAAATTTTAGAAAATACGCTGCACCTCATCTATAAGTTAACCCATAAAACGAGAAGACCTGACCCTGAAGGCACTACATCGCATTGGTTTACCACATGACTTTCTTAATTTCCTGTGTACCCTGATTAGTCCTCCATTACCAGCGCACACCTGAAGAAAAGCATGCAAAACTAAAGAGCCACTCAGTTAGATTAAAATAAATTGGCTTATGGCTGAAATTATATTGTAACTAATGGTGATTTATTTAGCGTAACTAAATTTTAAAAATAAAAATAGAAAAAAACAGGTTAGCCCATCACGGACAACGCAAACAAATACGAGAAAAAAAAGAACCAGCAAAAAAGCTCGAAAAAAGCTAAAAAGCCAGAAAAAAAACAAAATTTAAAAATAGTGAAAAATAAATTAGAAGCTAGAAATTTAAGTCAAATAAATGAAGCCTAAACAAAATGCTGTGGTTAGTGGGGAATTTGAAAGTCGGAAAAAGAAAAGGGGAAATTTAACTTTTTGCCACTCTTAACATTGCCACCTACTCAAATGCCATCCTCTACATTGCAATTAATATTTTGCCACTCTCCAGCCTACGTGGCGCCTAGTCACCGCCATGTCACGCCCGCGCCTCCCCGCGCCCACGCCCCGCGCCCGCGCCGCCGCCCGGCCTCCCCGCGCCCGCGCCTGCGCCTCCGTCCCCTGCGCAGGCGCGAGGAGGCGCGGGGAGGCCGGGTGGCGGCGCGGGGAGGCGTGGGGAGGCCGGGCGGCGGCGCGAGGAGGCGCGGGGAGGCCGAGCGGCTGCGCGGGGAGGCGCGGGGAGGCCGGGCGGCGGCGCGGGGAGGCGCGGGGAGGCCGGGCGGCGGCGCGAGGAGGCGCGGGGAGGCGCGGGCGTGACATGGCGGTGACTAGGCGCCACGTAGGCTGGAGAGTGGCAAAATATTAATTGCAATGTAGAGGATGGCATTTGAGTTGGTGGCAATGTTAAGAGTGGCAAAAAGTTAAATTTCCCAAAGAAAAGAGCTGGAATGGGAGTGCATGGTCTCGGTCTCCTATGCTGTTCTTTTCATCTCAGCTGGCCTACCCCACACTTGACGAGGAGACTTTGAATGGACTCCTGCATTGCATCGTCTCACTCGTTCACAGATTTACCAGCAGGCTGCAGCTTCTGCGATGCTGCCTTCTTGAGTGACCCTGGAGTGCTCACCTCTCTTGAGTGCAGTCTAGACTTCGGGTCCAATCCAGTCCTCTTGTCGCTGATATGAATATTATGTATATATTTATAAAATCAAAAGGCAATATATGTTGAGAGTACAAAAGAAATATGTCTACTCTACCAAAGGTATAGAGAAGGAATATATCTATTCTACACGCTGAGTTTCAAAACAAAATACAAATTTCACATTAGTCTGTGGCATCGTGAAGAAGTCAGCAATATGTAAGTCTAGGTATAAACTATAGAGCAAACACTCCCTCCTGCACCTGAAAGCGAGTGTATGAAAATCTAGCTCATGCTTCACTAGGTTACGGATAATACTGATAGCACATGTACTGTCAGACAAAAGAGGCATAGATTCCATTATAGGCACTCCAAAATTTGCAAGTAGCCACCTCAACCAACTCACCTCTGATGTCGTTACTGCCATAACTCCTAACTCAACCTCAGTACTCGAACGAGAAATTACAATTTCCTTCTTTGTCTTCCAAGTAATCAGGGAGAAACAAAAAAATACAGTAAGCAGAAAGAGAATGATGATCAGAGCGATCACTAGTCCAAGACGATCAGAGAAGAGCGGCTCAGCAGTTGAGCCCTGAGAGGCTCAAACTTGTAACATTCTAAATTTCGGGTGTTTGAAATTGTGAAGAATTTAAAACTTTTATTTGCATCTCGTTGGCATTTGAAAATCTTGTCAAAATCTTATTTGATTTTTTCCAAGTTTTGTGCTAAGCAAAATAATAACCAGAAATAATTCTCAAATACAAATAACAAATATGACAATAAAACATAGATAATAATTTAAATGTGAGTTTAAAACTCTGAAAAATTAAATAAAAATTCGTCTTCAATCAAATTGACCTAAGAACTCAAACTCGTATTTAATTTTGAGTTTTCCGAATTGGAAATGAAAATTAGAAATATGAATTCCAAAATTTTGTCGTATCCATCTCCCTCGTCACCGTAGTGCGCCATCGCATCTGACCCTGCCCTTTTTGACCCGCTGCTCGAGCGGAGAACGGTGGAGCACCACTTGGACCACTGCGCCACATCTGCCGAGGTAAGCTACAGGGCGTGCCCGACAGGCCGCGCTGCTCCCCACTTCTTGCTGCAGTCAGTCACAGCGCCACGCCATGCCCTGCAACTAGCACCTCGGTGCTTGCGCCCACGTCGCCGCCTACTCCACACCTGCCTCCTCACGTCCCCGCCTGGGCTCTCGCGCCAGAATTCCCTTCTTCTCCCCTATTCTAACGTCAGCCACGCCTGCTCCCGTCGAGTCACCTCGCCCTGCCCTACCTCCGTCAAGTCACCTCGCCATCACTATGACGCCCATGCCCTGCACAAGCTCGTGCACCCGGCCAAGCCATGGCTGTCCTGACACCTGTGCGCGCACGTTGCCCGGCCGGGCGCCGCTTGCGTTGACCACAGACGTCATTGTCCCGTCCCAGACACTGCACCTCGATTGTCTGCAGCGTGTGTCAACCGACACCCCATCGCCATCACCATGCCCTGCGTCGGCCATCCCGTCGCCCATGCCATGTCACCATGCTCCGTTCAAAGCCCCCAAGTCGCCCAGCCGGCTCAGCACCTATAAAGGTGTATGCGTGCTCTCATCAACCTCACCTCATCCCCCTCTCACTCCCACCTTGAGGAATTGGCCCTTAGAGCCTCACAGCTCGTTGGTCGCCCGATCTTCTCTAGCTCTAGCAAACCGGCGATCCACCGATTGAGACCACATCGGACCAATTGCTCTTGTCCAGAGCCTCTCCAGAGCACTACAATCCTAAGCACGTCCTTGGCCGAAGCTCCCCTTAACACTGTAGCCTCATGCCGCCGGCCTCCCCTGGAGCTCCTTCCCATGTGCCGGTTACTCGGTAAGTTTCACTACACCCCATGAATGCTCATGCTCATCTCCAATTCTTCCCCTTCCCCTCTGGCTGTTGATGCCCCCGTAGCCTCCTTGCGTTAGTCGCTCAAGCCACCGCCGGCCCTCCCTCAGTGTCATCTGGCCTGAGCCATCGCGTCCCTAGGCATTTTCCAACCCTCGGGGTTCCATTCTACTGCTCATCGTCTCCCCTACAGTCTCTCATCGCCGACGATACCATCACCCAAGCCGGCGCCACCACCGCCCTGCACTGGCTTGTGGAACTAATCTTGACTCGTATTGGTAGTCGCGGTCGAAGCAGTCGAAGTGACCGTGGTCGAAGTAGCGACTACTGCAACAGTCGTAAGTCCTAACAGTGTAGAGTTACTGTAGCACCCACGGTTGTAAGCCGTGGTCGATGCAGTTGGTGTGGTCGATAGAGCCGTAGTCAGTAGAGTTAGTATGGTCGATAGAGTTGGTGGTTGATACAGCCATGGTCGTAAAGCAGCCGTGGTCGTAAAATATCTGTGGTCGTAAAGCAGCCATGATCATAAAATAGATGTGGTCATAAAATAGCCGTGGTCGTAAAGCAGCCGTGGTCATAAAATAGTTGTGGTTGTAAAGTAGCCATGGTCGTAAAGCTGCCATGGTCGTAAAGCAGTCGTGGTTGAAAGACAACATGGTCGTAAGTCGTCGTGGTTGCAAGGTCGTCGACCACAAGGCCTCCACAACACCCCACCCTTGTCAGCTTGTTGGCACCGTGAGCCTACTCGCGCTGCCCAGGCCTCCGTCACTAGGACTACCTTAGCTCCTCCTCGCCTTCACCAAATGCTCTGGTGAGTTCCTTGTGATCTCTTCATGCTCATGCTCATGCTCTTGCTATTTTTCTATCTCTTCCTCCCAACCGTTGCCGCCTTGTTCCATCCCTACCTCTGGCCACCGTGCAATGCCACCTGCCTAGCTCGGTGCTGCCCGGGCTATGAAGTCGCATCTCCTAGCCTCCACTCTTTTCCTGCAACCCATTTTGGTGGTTTCTACTCCCTCCCTGGCCACCACCCGTCGCCGGCAAAGCCACCCAACCATGCACCGTCGCTCCTCTACTCTCCCTCTGTTTCAACCGAATGCAACTGCTCTCCTCTGTTCTTACGTAAGATCTCTTGTGTCTCCCCCATGTCTGTCTTGTGGACCCAGCTCAATAAGAATTAGTTGGGGGCAGCTAACACCAGTATGTCATTAGTGTCCAGATAGCATGTGTTCAAATCCTATAAGAATAAAATAGAATCATGAAATTAGATTAAAAGTTTAGGTGAAATTAGATTGAAAGTTTAGGTAAACTAAGAATCCATTTCTGGAATAATGACATAAGATAATCTATCTATCCGTAAGTTTAACCCAACTCATGGAACTTCCTTAATAAATATAAAATTATAAAAGAAATTATTAAATTAAGAGTTTAAGTCATGCTATTCCATAGTCGGCTATGCCTAGCCGTCTTTGAACCCAAAGGAGAATATTCCCGTGAATATTCCTCTTGTCATGAACCTTCCTTGGCACTCATCTCAGCGGATTTCCCTCCATCATTCCTCACTTAGTTCAATCCTCATTTGACTCCATGACTCCAGAAATAACCCACGCCTAATCAACTTTGCCTTAGATCACCCGTGTAATCACAATAAAACTAAATTAAATTCATTTGGATTTATTTGGGCCTTCTGAATTATTTGCATTTATTTGGATTCGGTTGTTTATCGCGTAATTAGAAATTGGAGTCCTGAAGAATCAATGGATCAAACGAGACCAAGATCGAGATGAAGATAAAAACCAGGAGCTCAAGACCATCAAATGAGAAAGCTTTGAGTGAGCTCAAGACCATGGTAAAACCGCGCAAGGCGAGTCAATACTTTGATCATTTTGAACCTATATTTTTGTAAATTATTTTTGTTTTGAATTATCAAATAACATGATGTTATTTCATATGCAAATCTATGTTTGTTTTAAGATTCTAGTTACATGCCTATTATTTATCTTATAGGTATGATATCAACTACATTTCCTTGGAAAATTTGAGCTTTCAAGTCTTGTCACCCTAGAAAAATTATAATGGTAAACTTTTAAAAATAAGTCTATAATTATACACCATGCTTAGTACTACTTAGATACTCGGGGGGCACCAAAATGCCCCAAGCATCACTTTCAATCATGGTAAACTGATTTGGAGATTCATGGGTGGAAATGGCTGGTATATTTTGATATGAATATTTTATTCTCCCAAAGACCCCAACTTACTTAAATATCTGGGCAGATGGTAAGAGAGGCTGGTGCAGTGGATGCATGAGAGTGTGGACTGTGATAGGCCCGCCCAGATAACCCTAAGAACTAAATCTTGTCATGACCTCCTGTGTAAATCAATATAATCACAAGTTGGCAAAATGTAGAAGGCTAAATCATTTACTGGACCCTCGAGTCATCTCGAATAGCAGAGGGACTAGTGTGAGCTGAGGTCTGTGTGGACAGCTTGAATGGGACACCTGTTATGAGGTGTAGTTTCCCCCTGCGCTGCCGGGGAAACATCCTCACAACTCCACGACTAGTGCGAGCTAAGGTATGTGTGAGCTAGCTTGATTGGGACACCTTGAAATAAGGTGCAGTTCCCCCTACGCTACCGGAGAATTTCCCTTACAACTATGGCGTAAACCCATAGGTCGAGATGGTGACAGGGCGAGGTATTGTAAAGGCCTCATGATGATCTCTCATTCTGCATGACCAAGGAATTGTGTAGGTGCTACGAGTGATTTTCTCTTTTGGTTAAAGTATACAACCCCTACAAAGTGAAAACTATTTGAATAGTCGTGCCCATGGTCAAGGGCAGACATGGGAACTTAACCAGATATAGTCATATTTCAAAAACTTTATAGGTGGGATTGAAAAAGTGGCGGACAGTGAAAAGCCCTGATTGTGTGGTCCTGGGTGTCGCCCCAGTGATAAAGTAGGCGGTTATAATGCTGAAAGGTAGCATATGGTGCAGGAGCCATGTAACGGTGGATTAAATCTATGCTACTATTATTACTGCATTCTTTTTACCCAATATCATGTTTTAGTTCAAACTGCTAAGTCTCAGGAAATTTCTATGTATCGTATTTTGAAAGCAATTTATGGCTAATAAAACAATCCGAGCCTTCCCTTAATAAGCCATGCATGTTATCTATTTTCATCCTGTGTATTGGCTTACGGAGAACGGTGGTTTGCGCTTACCCTCGCTCACTCAATTAATCGAGAATCGGGAATCAGATCACTACGCTTCAACAATACACCTAGTCATGATGGTGAAGAAGATGAAGAGGTCAAAGACTAGGTCACGAACCCCAGTTGGCTGCCTGTGGGCACGTCCTAAAGGTCCCACCTATGTGTTTTGTTTCCGCTGCTGCAGTTTATTAATTTCATCTTGATCAGCCCATGGGTAAGTTTACTATTATATCTACGCTTCTGTATGATATGTATTTTGATGTTCAGTACTATATCTGTGAGCACTATCTACTGATCCAGGGAATAGTGCGGTGGAATCACAGAAGATTTTGGATTGTGAAATCCGAGTCCGACAGGGCTGGTATCTAGGCAAAGATGGTAAATGAAGTCAAAAAGGCTAAGGTGCTCACGATCCACTTTCTACATCTTATGACACTCCTGAGTGTGTGGACAGGCCAGCTCATCCAAGTAGCGCTAAAGACTATCCAGGGCTTGATAGAAGTCATTGACGGATGAGTCCTCTTGGCAAAGTATCTCCAGCTCATGCTCAAGTGAAAAGATTTGAGCATCACTGCTTTTCTGGTATCGCGCACGCAAGTACTTCCATATCTAACGAGTAGAACACATACCAACAATGTCTGGCTGGTTGGAGTCATCAACGCTGATTACCATGATGGCTCAAACATGGGTCTCATCAGCACACCAGTGCTTGAAAGCGTCAATGGGATACTGAAAGATCTTATCAGTAACGTCAACAGCAACAGCCTCTGCTTTCTTGGTGGTCTCATATTCTGCAGGTGGTGCGAAAGTAGATTGCCTGGGAGGAGACTGAACTGGTGGTGGCAGACAAAGTCATGTATTAGAGATATGTCCCCAGAGACAGAGACCACCAAGCATGATCTCTGTAAGTAAAAACCATAACTTGTAGTTCGTCCTAGAGAGCTTTATTCTTGAGAATGGGATCATAGCTGATAGAACAAAAACCAACAGTAGGTGGCGCTGGATAGCATGGCGATCAAGGCAACGAAGTCTAACAGGCAGCACTTGATGGCACAGTGGTTAGAACGACGTGAAGAAGTTTTTTGGAAACTAAAAACTATTTATATAGAAACTGATGCGGTATCTATATGAAGCATCAGTCACCCGAAGAGGCAACCAACGGTGGCGACAGCGGTGGCGGTGATAGTGGCTAGCAATGACGGTGGCGGTGGCTGCAGCTAGCGGTGACGCGGTCTACTGGAATGGTGGCGACAGCGGTGGTAGTGATAGTAGCCTAATCTGGCGGTGGCGTCCCAATCCGAGCGGGGAAGTAGTGGATCCGACTCTCCAAGCGACGGCAGCTAGTCTAGACGACGACAACCCTCACGAAGCAACAACGACCTCGACGACGGCAACAGTGGCAGGATGACAACGAAAGGTGCTAGGTTAGTGCCCTAACTCTTATATCATGTTATGAATATTGTGTGTATATTCATGAGGCCTAAATGGCAATATATACATATAGTACAAAAGGAATATGCCTACTCTACCAAAGGAATACAAAAGGAATATGTTTATTCTAATAGCCCTACTAATACCTTTGTGTTGTCGACAGTTACAATTTAGATAACCTCCAACACAAAATTCCTTACACCAATTTTGGATTTAATTTCTTGTTTGTGGGAATTTTGGATTTAATTTGTTTAATTTCTTACATAGAATTTTCCTACTCTGATACCCTTTGTTCAATCAATATTTCATGAATGCTACTGGATGCATTGGATTTGGATCGCTTCAACAGTATACTATCATGATGTATACAGTACATATAGAAATCAAAGATGATGATCGTACCGATTAGGCAATAATTAAGAACAAAGAGAACAAAAAGGCAAAGGTGCAGATTGTCTATGATTTTGTGTCAGAGACAAGCTGTGTTTGATGGAGAGGAGCTGGAGAAAAGTCATCTTTTGTACATGTAGACTCTCTAGTCAGGGTTACAATGTCTTAGGCGACGCAGAGGGGCTGGAGGCGGTGCCACACAGTGGAGGGCCGACGTGCTATGTCGCGCAGTGGAGGGACAGTGGCCTCAGGCAGCGAGGAGGAGAGGGATGCGGCCGACGTGGCGGCCTCAAGCGGCGATGATGAGAGGGAGCAGACCGACATGGAGGAGTCACCGGTCTCCGATGGCGGCGAGGGGATGGAGGTGGCGCCACGCGGTGGAGGGCCGACACGCCGCGCCGCGCGCGGTGGAGGGGTGACGCGCCGTGTGGTGGAGGGGCAATGGCCTTGGGTAGCGACGAGGAGAGGGAGCAGGCCGACGTGAAGGAGCCGTCGGTCTTCGACGCTGGCGGTGGAGGGACGACGAGCCGCGTGATGGGTGCCCCAACCCTAACGCTAGCTCCACATGAAATGGGGAATGGGGGGAATCGATCTCAATCGGGATTCCATCTTAATCGGTCACAGCATATGGGGATTTCCCTTAGGGGCACTTTAGTCATTTCCTCTATGTATTTAGCCTTGCAGAAATACAAAATGAGCTGAAAATCAGAAGAGGGCAATTCATCAAATAAAAATTCAAAGATGGAGCAAATACTTAATTCAAACCAGTTATGGGACAAATAAGATATTGCCAACAAAAGGTGGGGCAAATCTGCGATTATCCCAAAGTATAATCATAAGCATCACCCTTCAGAAAGTATATACAACAAATATAGAAAGTATTAAAACTTATCAGCATCCTGAAGCACTGGTGTAATCAACCCACCACCCATGGCTACTGCCACAGCTAGGGGTGGAAACGGATCGGATACGGTCGAATAGTCTCAAATATGAATACGAATCCATATTTTTAAAACGAATACGAATATGAATTCGAATATGCTCAAATACGAATACGGATATTCTCGAATACGAATATGGATATTTTCGAATACGGATTTTCTCGGATACGAATATCGGATAAAATGGATTCCTAGCGGTTTTGCCGATTTTTCACTGGTTTTTGACCGGTTACCGGTTTTAAACCGCCTAAATTCAAATTTTGAATCACAAAATTTGTACGGATTTTTTATGGGTTTTAGAAACGGATCGAATATGAATCGAATAGTCTCGAATACGAATACGGATACGAATATTCTCGAATGCGAATACGAATACTCTCAAATACGGATACGAATATTATCGAATATGAATACATATATTTTCGAATACGGATTTTGCTTACCATATTCGTATTTTTTCGGATACGAATATCGGATAAAATGAATTATCCGTTACCGTTTTCCACCCCTAGCCACAGCAATGTTGATGCTACTATTGTAAGTGGAGCTCTTCCCATCCCTGCAGATGGCGCTCACCACAGGGTACTGCACTAGCGCCATTGATGTTGCCTTCGCCAACACGCGGTGAAGAGGACGGGGAGAGGATGCGGCCTGGGACTGGGCGAGAGGGATCTCCTCCTCAGACTCTATGAGGAGCGCGATGGCGGAGCTGACGGGCGTGGACTCGCCAGCAGGGACGAGGGCGGCGGCGAGGAACCCATCGTGGAAGGTCTTGATGTCCATGTCGGCCTTGTCGGACTCGATGACGACGAGGGGGTCACCCTGGGCGGTAGTCCAGGAGACAATCTTGCCCTCGGTCATGGTGGAGCTGAGCGCTGGCATGAAGATCTCCCGGACCTTGGCCTCCACCCGGCTTGCTCGACACTGGCGAGAGGCACTGGTGGCGGTGTGGAACAGGGACAAGAGGAGGAAGGTGGACTGAAGGTGGAGGAGGTCGGCCATTGCGGGCTTGCGGGGGAGGTGGCGGGCGCAAAGCGGGGAAGGGAGAGAGTGGTGAGGTTTTGAGTTGGTTGCTCCCTCTCGCTAGTGTGGTGTTGTTGGCTGCTGCTGCTTTGTGGTTGCCTCCCAAATTCAAAACTGTAACAAACAAGCCCAAGTACTACTCATCAAGGTTATTAATTTTAACTTTTATTCCCATTTCATTTTTTTATTTGCTTTGTTCATGCGTTTCATCTGAAGTATCTGAATTTTGAAGAGACTCATGTTGAGTTATTCGGAAATCAGAACAAAAAATAGTATAGAAGTTAGGAAATCCAAAAAGGAGATTGAAATGTTGATGTGGTTAAACAAGTGGCAGCGCAAGAACTACAAAAAAAGATAGCAAGCAAATGCCGGAAACATTGAGTATGACTAATGCCAGTTAATGATTTACACACACCCACAGGATTTTAGTAATGATTCACACACATTTCAGATGAACTACCCATGACCAATGCCAGCAAAACAAAGGAATCTGCTTCTAAATGAAAAGCAGAATACACACGGTTTTTGAGCTTTGCAAATAACCATAACTTTCATGTGACAGCATAAAAATCGTGTAGTTATTCCACTCCAAAAACCACGTCAAAATCTACCATATGAACTATGGGCCTATGGCACTAAGGTACTATACAATGATCACCTATATAGCGACATCCACACACTCAGAAAAGATCAAACTCCATTCATAACTTATCTAAGCTATCAAAACAGGTTGCTTTGATTCACATTCACTTTGCGTTGAAGAGCATCCTCAAGACGCTGCGCATCTTTGGCCGGGCGTTTGGAGAGAAAGCAACGCAAGCGAGGGCGATATTCAGGACAGACATCATCTGGCCGTGGACAACAGCCGAAGTTCCTGAGGCCCTGGTGTCAAGGATCTGCCCCCTTTGATCAACGGTAGCTGAAAGACTCAGAGCCCACTTGGCTAACTCGATGCCATCATTGACTGATGGTTTCCCGGTCAACAGCTCTAGCAAAATGACTCCAAAGCTATATACGTTGCCAGCCATCGTGAGCCTCATAGTGTATGCATACTCTGCAATCAATTTAGTATTAGTTATATTTGATATCTTTTGTATTTCAGAAACAAATGAACTAAAGTTTGCAAAGACTATACTAGAGCAAGATTTCAGAAGCTAGTGTCATCTCATAGCATATCTCATGTTGATTTCTTGTTAAACCTGTCCATAAGGAGGAAACAAGTTTCTGATTGGACTTCGGAAAATGAAGTCACAAAATTAGTTGATCTGAAATAGGGGATGGGCTACGGGGTACATATAAATAAGAGATGAAAGAAAGGAAATTATGCACTGAATCTAAATAAGAGATGAAAGAAAGGAAATTATGCACTGCAGAAACTTCAGAATACAAAACTAGCACTTTCAGCTTAGACAGAATTATGGGGCAATTGATGTTTGCAGCTCCTGTTCGAGCAGATTTATAGTCAAGCAAATTACTTACTTCAAGAGTTTGCTACCAACAAGAAATAGATGACATTACGATAGAATATTTACTGCTCAACAGTTTCAGCATAAGTTGACAGGTGCTCAAATTGAATCAAAATAGTCTGTATTACCTGGTGGGATATAGCCAACTGTACCAGCAATGGTTGAAAGGCTTCCAGAGCTCTTTGAAGGATCTATAATTTTGTAAAGTTCAATATCTCCAATCTGGGGCTCATTCATTGACTTCAAGTGGATAGTCCTTGTCGACAGATCAAGAAGCAGAACTGGCTGAGTGCGCCCATGAAGAAAGGTCAGACCTTGGGCCACCCCCAAAGCAATGCTATACCGCGTGGGCCAGTCCAGAACATCTGACCTTCCACCGTGAAGAAAGTCAAACACCGTGCCCTTGTACACATGCTCATAGAGGAGGTATGCGCTGTCTTCTGTCAACATATAGGCCAACGGCACCATGACATTCGAATTGCTCAGCTTCCCAAGCACCTCAAGTTCATGGCCAAATTTCTCTTGGCTCCCAATTTGGAAAATCTTGTCACTCCAATCAAGCTTCTTAACAGAGTAGGTTGACCCATTCGGCATAACAGCCTTGTAGTAGGTGCAAAATCTTGTCTTTAGAAAGATGTTGTGACTGGAGACCGCTTCCATTGCTTTCACGAAATCAATTGCAGAGGTGTGGATGCTGTTCATGGTTATGAGATGGCCATTGATGATTTGAACAACACCCCCCTCAGCTGAAGGTCCTTCGTCTTCAACACGATAAATTCTCTTGGATAATGATACCATAACAATTGCAGCAAGCAAGCATAATCCAACAAGAGCAACAGCAACAGCAATGAAGATGATGACAACATTGTGTGTCTTTCTCTTACCACTAGTAGGAGTGTTATTGCTGTTTCCCGTACCATTCGTAAGATCAGGATTTCCAGTGATATTCACTAACACATGTTGACGAAATGTAGGAACAGACCCAGAAAGGTGATTATAAGAAAGCACCAACTGTGTCAAGCTTTGCAGGTTTGAGAGTGAGGTTGGTATGTTACCAGACAAGTCATTGAGTGAAAGATCAAGAATCTCCAAGTCACTTAAAGTGCCAATAGCTGAAGGAATAGAACCAGTGAGATGATTGTTACTAAGATTCAAAGCTGTCTTCAAGCTGTTTGGCATTGTCGGGATGCCACCGGTCAGATTATTATTTCCCAGATTAAGTTCAATCAGATACTGCAATGAACTGATTAACTTTGGAATTGTGCCACTGATCTTGTTGCCTTGAAGATCTATGTTGGAAAGCTTCGTTAACTGGAAGAGTCCTGCTGGTATCTCTCCAATGAATGCGTTCTGGCTAAGATTCAATATGGCCAGGTTTCCAAAGTCAGAAATGGTAATTGGGATAGATCCATTGAGATTGTTCATTTGTAGCTTGAGAACTTCCAGATTCTTAAGATTGCTGATCTCCCTGGGAACTGGACCTTCCAACCTATTTGATGCCAGATTCAGAAGGGCCAGCTTCTTACATGCACCAAGTTGGGAAGGGATAACTCCTGTCAACATATTTTCATCCAACTCAAGATAAGACAAGTTCATGGCATCCCCAATCGACTCGGGGATACTACCATTGAGCGAGTTCCCACCAAGGCGAAGGCGATAGAGGCTAGGAGAGAACTTCCCAGGAATTGGCCCTTCAAGCATGTTAATACTGAGATCAACGGTCTCCAAACTCGAACCAAAGAAGAAATCAGGAGGGATCTCACCACTGAGATTATTGTAACTCAAATCCAACATCCTCACGTGCTTAGTAATCCCGCTAGGAATCGAGCCAGTAAAATTGTTCTGATTAGCTGCGAACCGAGACAATGTTGTGACCATCGACAAAGTCCCTGGTATTGGCCCTCTCAGATTGTTGTTACCTGAAAGGAGCAAAGTCTGGAGCTTGGGGAGTTTTCTGAACTCATCCGGTACGACACCAGTTAAATTGTTCTGACTAAGATCCAACATAGTAAGATTTTCATTCGCGAATAAACCTATTGGAATGCCACCACTGAGTTGATTACCAGACAGCACTAACTCCTCCAAAGAAAAGACCATACTAGTAGGAACATCACCCTCGAAGTTATTGGAACTAAGGTTCAAGCTTCTCAATTTGGGAAAAGAACTCAATCCCGCACTCAAGTTTCCACTAAAAGAATTGAAGGACAAATCGAGAACCTCCAGCCGAGGGAAACCTGGTAAATTGCCGAGCGAACTAACCAAGTGGCTGCTGCTCAGATTGAGTGAGCGCAATCCTTTATTTATGGAGCAAGAAGAGGCGAAGAAGGATCGGTCCGAAAGATTGTTGAATGGATTTCTTGAGAGATCAAGAACCTGTAACGTGTCAAGAGCGCATATGGAGGCAAAAATGGAGGAGTTGGATATATCATAGCCAGACAAAGTGATGTTAGTCACCACTGAAAAAGAATTGGAATCAGGAACAGAGCAAGTGATTCCCCTCCATAGGCATGGATTTGAATCGCTTGTGTTCCACTTGGTGGTGAGAGATGGACCCATATGATTCACCAAGCTTGAAAGATTCATCATGATCGCTATTTGTGACTTGTCTAGTGGAGGAGATGATGGTGTGGTGGCGGCCATGGACGCATCAAGAAACAAGAACAAGAACAGTAGTAGCAGCAGCAGGAAGCCATGGCTGGCAAAGGAACAATACCTCCTCACCCCCATGACCACTAGTTCTTGGCTTCTTGTTGAATCCTTTATCTCCTTTCCTCCCTTGAATCCTTGCTGATCTTCACCGGCTTGAGCAGTAGGAAAAAAGGACGGATTTTTCTCTCTAGGTTTTGGGTCTCTCGGTGTTCTTGGCGGCCAGGCTTGCTCTTGTTGTTGGGTTTTGTTCGGAATGCTTCGGCCTTTGAGGCTTTCATGAGAGGGGAGGGGAGGCTGTAGTGCGGAGTCCTTTAGCGAGAGAGAGAGAAAATGAGTGTTGGATTTTTTTTCCCCTGTCCTCTCTTGGGTTTAGAGTTGACTGACTGACGTATCTTGTGGGAGTGACTAAAATCTGAGCTGAAAACAGTGAAGAAAGGCAGGTCCATGAGGCTTGCCGGATGAACTTCGGAATTCTGAGGACAACTTTGGCAAGTCTGCAGAATGGCCCTTTCTCTCCTGATAGGTAATTTGACTAATTTCTTAGCTTGTGATTCTTTCAAAAGAAAATTCACTTCATATGTGAGGCATAGAGCTGGGAGTTGGGCAGGTTTATCTATGCCAACCCGAAGCCCGGCTAGCCTGACACAACCCATGCACGGCACGGCACGACGCTATGTTCAGGCCGGCCCAACCCAGCGAGCACGGCTAGCACAGGGGTACAACCGACACGCCAGCACCCACGGTCGCATCGGCCTCCCGTTGTCATCCCATCATCCCATGGATTCCAACCCCACAAAGCATCACAGAGCAGAGAGAGGGAGTAGAGGACTAGAGGGGAAAGAGCATACTAGAGCTCGGCGTCATGCTTGGACACGAGTGGCCTGAGCTCCTCGTGCTCCTCGAAGCCCTGGTCGCAGGTGTCGATGTAGGTGCGGATGGAGTTGTGAATGGTGCCGATGGTGCCCTTGTTGCCTGCGGCCATGGCCTTGTCGGCCTGGTCGAGGCTGTACACTATATCGTCGTACAACTCCAGACAGTCCCGGAGCAAGCCCTGAGCCAGCGGCGCCGTCATGAGGCCACCGCTTCTTGCCTGCCTCCTCCTCCTCCTTGCCGCGGCGGCGGCATTGCCGGCTACCGCAGTTTGCATGCCACGTAAGCCCAGTCTAGGAAAGCCCCAGTACCCCATCAGCCCCAGCCTCCCTGCCACAGCGCCACCGAAGCCAACACCGATCGCCCCCGGCAGTGACATCATGAAAGCCCTGTGAGCCAAGACGTACTACCCGGACGTGTGCCAGGCATCCATCGTGAAGCAGCTGGCGGGAAAGAAGGTGGAGGACAGCAGCATGTTGAGGCTAGCGATGGGCGTGGTGTGCACTAAGGCGTCTGAGGCAAAGAAGGCAGCGGGCGCGCTCATCACCGACCCTAGGAGGGAGGTGGCCATGGGAGGAGGAGGCGCCGGGGGTCAGGGAGGAGGGAGGCGAGGGGTCACTGGGGGGGTGGGGGAGGAGGGAGACGGTTGAGGGAGGAGGGGTCGCTGGGGGGCTGGGGGAGGAGGGAGGCGAGTGGTCGTCATGGGGGGTGGGGGACAGGGGAGGACCGAGGCAACTGGGGGAGAAGGGGTGAGGAAGGAGGCAAGGGGTCGCTGGGAGATGGGGGAGGAGGTAGGCGGCCGAGGGAGGAGGGGTCGCCGGGGGGTCGAGGGAGGAGGTCGTTGGGGGTCTGGGGAGGAGGTGTCGCTGGGGGGGTCGTGGGAGGAGGGAGGTGAGGGGTCACTAGGGACGGGGGAGCAGGGAGGCGGCCAAGGGAGGAGGGGTCGCCGGGGGAGGAAGGAGGGGGCTAGGGAGGCTAGGGGATGAGGGAGGCGACCAGGGGACAGGGGAGGAGGGAGGGGGCTGAGGAAAGTGGGGATGGCCTGGAAAGGTGGGGGAGGAGGAAGGCGACTAGGGAACAGGGGAGGGAGGGGCAGAGGGAGGAGGAGGCGATCGGGGGAGGTGGGGGAGGAAGGAGGCAACCGGGGGACGGGAGGAGGAGGGGGCCGGGAAGGATGAGGCGGCCAGGGGAGGTGGAGGGTATGGAGGCGACTGGGGGACAGGAGGAGGAGGGAGGGGGCCGGGGAGGATGAGGCGGCGGGGGGAGGTGGGGGTGAGGGAGGCGACTGGGGGATAGCCGGACGGGGGGAGGAGGGAGGAAGCCGGGAGAATTTGAGGTGATGGGGGACTGGGGGTGTCGGCCTGCCAGGCCAACTGCGGTGAGGGAGTAGTAGTCCGGTAGTTCCTCACTCCCTTTGGCTCTAGTAGTAGTAGACTAGTAGGAGAGGAGAGCTGAGCGTCTGATTCGCTGAGCTAAGAGTTGATTGAGAGAGACAACAGTCGGCACAACGTTCAGACTTTAGAAGAAACATTCGAGGGAATCAACGTTCGGAAGCTGCAACGATTGGGAGCAACGGCTCCTTCCTAATGCATATAAATTCATTTCGCTTCTCATTTCTTCACAAGTTATCCAATCTCTCATTTCTTCAAATCCCTCTACACTCCCCATTTCTTCAATATCCCTCTACACTCCCTATTTCTTCAACATCCCTCTACACTCACCAAGCCTCCATTTATTCACCAATCACCATCCATTCACTATGCTACCAAGGAGTCGAAGTACCAAAGAGCTCCCGAGCGGTATGCAGAGGAGTCAGAGCACAAAAAGGCCAGCAGGACAACTTAGTGTAAGCTCCCACGTTGCTTCCCTAGTCCTCCTTCGGCTCCAACTCCCTTTGATGCTCGTCGGCTCTCACCAAGCATAGGAGACTACAGCATAGATGACCGTCATATGGACGGTACAGAGGGCTACGAAGAGTATCAAGGCAGTCCGGAGCCAATGGAATTATAAACTAAACAAGAAAATTATAGGATTTGAAGTAATTAATGAATCATACACGGGAGAGGCCATTGACGAGCGTATACTACACGTACTTGATATTTTAAGATAGATAATAAAATTGTTTCTATAACTCTTGATAACGCATCGGCAAACATAACGGCTATGAACATCCTCACCCCCAAAGTTGCAGACATATATTGGTGGTTATGTCCTCCACCAAAGATGTGTATGCAATATTTTGAACCTTGTTGTCAAGACAATATGTAAGCAATTGGTGCATATTTGAATAACATTCGTGATACCATTCGTTACCTCACAAGTTCCCCATAAGTGGTAGCCAGGTTCATGGAGTACTACGCGGTCAATGGGAAAGAGCCAAGAAAATGCAGTCTTGATATGAAGATAAGGTGGAACTCAACATACATCTTGTTAAAAAGTTACAAGGGTACAAATATGTCATATCTATTTTTGTCAATGCTAACTTCTCAAAATAATGAACTGATAGTTACTAATTCAAGTTGGCAGATTGCTAGTCATTTTTAGAGTTTTTAAGACCTTTTTATTAGGTGTTTATTATCCTAGCTCTTATTTAGTTATAAAATTTATTTAGTTAATTGTAGATAAGATTACCAAATCTAGGGAGGATCCCCTTTTAGGCTATACCGTCGTAGGAATGGAGAAAATTTTATTAAATATTTTGGTTCTATTTCACACTTGTATTGCTTTACTATTATTTTTATCCTACGAAAAAGTCAGCAAGTTGTAGGTTGGTATGAAGCGAATAGGTGAATGCCTTAGCCTTGATTATTCGGAAGCTTTCGCACATGTCAAAGAAGAGTTTTTTTCGTGTTTTTCGTATGTATCATGACAAGTCTAGCAGCAACGCGAGATCAGAGGGCTCATAACAGACATAACAAGGAAAGACAATCTTGACACCACACTTATGGAAGAAGGTAAAGGGCAAGTCTACTTCTTCGTCCTCTCAGCTTCAAGGGGTATCGAAGTAAAATTTTGTCTCGGAGCTGAATCACTACTTGGACCATGATTTTGCAAATATT
The DNA here is from genome assembly GCA_017311315.1 of Dendrocalamus latiflorus. Classification (NCBI taxonomy): domain Eukaryota; kingdom Viridiplantae; phylum Streptophyta; class Magnoliopsida; order Poales; family Poaceae; genus Dendrocalamus; species Dendrocalamus latiflorus. The sequence goes on along the minus strand of CM029645.1, from coordinate 23,681,752 downwards.
GATCATAATCTTACTAGCGGAGGCAAGATAGATTTGCTCGAATAGTGGAAGAACAACAAGCGGATATTTTTCCTGTGCTGTCACATTTCGCACGGGATGTTATTCTGGTGTCGGTGTCCACTGTCTCTTCAGAAGTGATGGTGGAGGCAATAACATGCGCCAAAGATGAGAATTAGCTAAAGAGAGGATCTTGAAATCGTGCAGACGTACGCTGACTTCAAACGCATGAACAACCTAAACATTTATGAGTAAATACTATGTATACATGTTGTTATAGTTAGTATGTACATATATTATTATATTATTACTATACTCTTTTATTTACTCAAGGAATTCCACTCTAGGGCATAAGGTTTTTTAATGACGTAGTAATATTATATTTTTAAAATATCAAAGAAATTATATTTTTCCCTGAAATATTTACGTTATTGTGTGCCCATGATTTTATGCAACCAATTCAATTTTAAGTAGTTTTTAACGAGGTGGGTATGAGAGAAAGAAAGATAGCGGTCGTCGCCACCATTGTCATGACTGCCTTTATCGTGTGTAGTTACTTCAAGCTGGACTTGGATTGGTATGGCACGAACACCGGCACGGCAGACTTTGGGCCGTGCTTGGGCCTAGCCAGAGGCGAGGCGGGCCGGCATGGCACGGCAGGTTGACTGAGCTGAGCCAGCACGGCATGAAGCGGCCCAAAGTACGGTGGACCCGAGCTGTGCCGGCACGGCATGGCCCAATGCCCACCTCTAGTGAACTAAAATGACTGGAATATTATAGCCTTGTAATCTTGTCTGTTTTGGGTTTTAGATGTGTGTGGTTTGAATACTGTGATTTTTGTCTTTTATATATATGTTGGAATAAGTTTAGTGTAAGTTTAACTTTAAAAATATCCATTCTAAACAAATAAAACTAGTGCATGAAGATATGCATGGCCTTGAGAACATTTTCCTGGCCACCGGAACTAATAAAGTTCTTTTTTTCTTAGCCTCTTTTGGAAAGAATAGATCAACTTTTTTAAGAGCTAATTCGCCTTGGCTAGCTTTATGCTGTGTCAAGAGAATCCTATGCCATTGGAAGGAACAACGTGAACGCGCCATTTAACAACTTTCATGCTATTTCATTTGAGACCAAACTATCTTCCAACAGATTAGAACTATTTAGAACTGTTGTTGCTTTACTTGTCGATTCATGACTCGAACAACACATGCCATTCTTTAATCTTTATGAATTCAGTGCATCCAAATCCATCAAAGAGGTAGACTGAGATGCAACATTGTGCTAGATCTTAGGTTCACATTTGCAGATGCCGGGTCAAACAAGCTGCAGCTCAGTTACACCAAAAACTTCTCAAATCTGAAAAGGGCTGGTACTACGCCAAGCTAAAATTAAGATCAATGCATGCAAGTATGAAATGCAAACGAGATTGTTGAAACAAACGAAATGAATTAAAGGCAAGTCTTAAACAACTGTGGATCATGGGAAAAGGACGACGCGTTGGAAGTGCGAGAGGAGCTTGACCAAACGAGGTTCGCTTGGTTAACCTGAAAACAGTGGGAAAAAAAGGTTAGGTGCTCCATTGTCAGATTGACCATAGTTCACAAAACCAGTGTAAAGAAAATTATACGGGTATTGTATTGATGATTGACAAATAGAGAATTCACTAATTGAGAAGTTCTCTCCAAGTAGATATTTTTCAGATTTTTGTTGTAAGCTTTTTTCACGAAAGATTTTTAGTTGTAAATCGATATTCCATTGTTGTGCCTACCCAACCGAATTGTTATTTTTAGTGGAGCGGCAAGTTTATTGACTGAATGATACCAAGTAAAGATCGAATAATCATGTGATATTACCCTCACTTTAGGCTAATTGAAAAACATAGTAAAGATAAACCTCCACAACAATCGTTTGCCATGGTAATTATATCTCAATTCTCTAAACATTGTCATGATAAATATATCTCAATCCTCAAAAGACGATATATTCCTTCTCATGAAGTTATGCACCTGCTCAACGAAATAAAATCTCACATTAGTTCTATAATAACATCACAAATTTTAGAAACTACTCTGCACCTCATCTAGGAGTTAACCCATAAAACAAGTACGAGAAGACCTGACCCTGAAGGTGCTACATCGCATTGGTTTTGCCGCATGACTTTCTTAATTTCCTATGTACCCTTATCAGTCCTCCATTACCAACGCACACCTGAAGAAAAGCACGCGAAACTAAACAAAACGCTGTGGTTAGTGGGGGGTTTGAAAGCCGGGAAAAAGAAAGGTTGGAATGGGAGTGCATGGTCTCGGTCTCCTATGCTGTTCTTTTCATCTCAGCTGGCCTACCCCACACTTGACGAGGAGACTTTGAATGGACTCCTGCGTTGGATTGTCTCTCGCCCGTTCACAGATTTTTCTTTCCACACCACACGTCCACACCTGTGTGTGGTGGTCTTTACCAGCAGGCTGCAGCTTCTGTGATGCTGCCTTCTTGAGTGACCCTGGACTGCTCTCCTCTCTTGAGTGCAGTCTAGACTTGGACCAGGTCCAATCCAATCCCCCTTGCACCTACTAATAATTTAGATAACCTCCAACATAAAATTCCAAACACCAATCTTGGATTTGATTTCTTGTTTGTGGGAATTTTGGATTCAATTCCTTACACAGAATTTCCTGCTCTGATACCCTTTGCTCAATCAATCAGTGTTTCATGAATGCTACTGGATGCATTGGATTTGGATCGCTTCAACGGTATAACATCATGACGTACACGGTATATATAGAAATCAAAGATGATGATCGTACCAATTAGGCAATAATTAAGAACAAAGAGAACAACAAGACAAAGGTGCGGATTGTCTTTGATTTTGCGTCAGAGACAGGCCGTGTTTGAAGGAGAGGAGCCGGAGAAAAAGTCATCTTTTGTACATGTAGACAGACTCTCTAGTCAAGGCTACAATGTCCTATATAATAAGCCTATGCACTCTTGGTGTTTTGGGTCTCGATAAGCATCTGGCAAACCTAGCTTAATTACACAACCAGCTATGGATTAAAGTTTGGGTAACACATTAGCAACTATATTATTTAGGAGTGTTACTTGCCTACACTCCCATTGTACATAATTTTTATCCCTAATCAGATCTAAACTTCAAGGTACAATGCACAGTGGCAAAAGCCTAATGGAAAAAGGAACCAGTTAATAGTTTAATGAGATTATTGATAACCACTCACTAATCTCTATGGCAGAGCATTAATATAATATAACCTTCTCTCAAAGCAGGCAATGCGATGATGGTTATGTTAAGCAGGTACAGTACATGCTTTTTTTGTTATTAAAACTAGGACGACGTTTGTGTCTCTCTTGCAGGACTCTAGATACATGGTATCATGACAAATGCAGAGATATGGAAGTTTGCTAAAGCAAGGTTTCTTTATTTGCTAATGGGACTGGCTAATCTATGGTTTGGAGCTAAGCGTTATTTTTCAATTACACTGATGGATAATATGCAATGCATGAATAGTACATTTGATGTATCGTTGTCTTGACTGCTTGATGGCTGATGCACCTGAAACTTGGAGGAAAGGATACTGAATTTGTTTCTTTTGAAAGCACAATGTGAGAACAAGCTAGGTTTAAAAAAGGATACCAAATGTTAAAAAAAAAAGGGAAAGAAACCAGGGGGAGAGACGTTCCCTGATTTTTTTTTCCTAAGTTGGGTGAGGGACTCCCGAATTTTTTCTATTTTAGCCTTTTTTTGAAAAATATTCACATTTAGACCCCTGGTAGTTTTAATTCTGTTTTTGGACCCAAAGCTCGGCGGTAAGACGTCTCGGCGCCGTGGACCATAGCATAGAGGTGCCAGCCCCGCGCCAGCGGTGCGGCCTGCGTGGCGCCGACGTGGCAGGCACCTCGGCGCCGTGGATAGTGGCGCCGAGCTCGGCGCCGTGGATCGTGGCGCCGAGCTGTGAAAATTCAGCAATGCCGCCGTGACCGGTGGCGCTCCTGCTCGGCGCCTTCAAAATAATCCGTAGCTTTTGCAAACATTCAGAAAATTGATGAACTGTGTGAAACACAATTTTTGTTTCCTGCTACATTTTTTGATGATGTCGTGTTCAATCTGAAAAGGTAAGGTAATAATGTTTGTAACGTCTTTCCTAAGTAGGGAACTCCGATTGTCAAACACTAATTGTTAGAGAAGGGGATAATGGTGTTGCTTATTCATGAAATTCAAAAGAGCTAAAATGGGGCAAGGTAAGAACCTATGTGCCTTAGACTTTTCCATTATATTGCCCATAAGTAACTATGTTGCTACCTCAAATCACATGGTATAATCTGCGAAGTTGAGGATATAGTTTAATGTCTTGTTGTTCTTTTGCAGACATTTATGTGCTTGAAAATGTGAATTTTGCATGTAATGATTTACAATTTTGAACTGAGTAGGCATGATTTCCCTGTTCTTTTCTATATGCAAACTAATCCATTATGCAGACATTCTTTGGAGCAAGCATGGGTGGGCAACATTATGCACTCTATTAAATTGTAGTTTTGTGAAGCCGATACGCAATACCGTCATACCGGTAGTCTCAAGTGCAGTCGATACAGCTAGGCAAACACAATACAGTGCATAATAATAGGATTACATAGACCGTAGATAGCGTGGGTCTATTCTACTGGATGTAGCGTGGTTGTTTCCCCTTTTTATTGGGCCCTGAGGATGGCTCCGCTGCATCATTCTTCCTGTCACTCTTGGTCTTGAGAGCTGCCTCACGAGCTTGAAGCTCTTCCTCCTGACGCTTGATGGCTGCTTCACGCAGACTTAACTGCTCCCGCCTCCTTTGCAACTCATCCTCCTTGCCCTTCAGACGGTTTTGGTCCACCCTCACGCGGCGCTCTCGCTCAAGCCGCATCTGTCGTTCCACCTCGCGAGCCTGAGTCATCTTGACAAAGTATTGTCCCTTGTTTTCCACCTCCACTGCCCGGTTATTTGGCCATGCCGGCGACACCCGATCCACCCATTTGATGAACGTGCAAGCCTATGTGTGGCGTGGTAGATGTCATGGATCAAGTTGAAAAATGATAACGAGAAACACATGATTTAGTTGTCGTCGTTACCACGAAGTCGTCATCCAGGTCTGGACACTTGAAGAACCTACGGCCGTATTTGGCTCGTTGTACTCGATCCGTCCAGACTCCCAACATCGTCCTAAAGCCGCAATGGCACTTCGGGCGCTTATGCCACTCCGGCACTCCAAATGGGTCGGACCTCCAGGAAGACATTGTTGTGTAGTAGTATTGTGATGGCTTGAGGAGGAGATGTGGTATGGAAGACAAAGGAGGCCTTTATGTAGGCAGGTTATCTGGTGCAGTGGGCATAGTCCATGGAGAGGAGGTCGTACGAATCTTTTCGCTTTTTCAGGATTCCAGTTTAGCAATAAATGTTCCTAAGTAAGCTTTTCAGAGTCTGTAGTCTCGTAATAAATTCATAGTTCGTAGCCTTTTCAGTCGTTTGCAGGAAACAGCTCGTAGGCTTTTTCAGGATTGTAGTGTAGCAATAAATGTTCCTATGTAGGCTTTTCAGAGCCTGTAGTCTCGTAATAAATACATAGTTCGTAGGCTTTGCAGTCGTTTGCAGGAAACATAAATTCATTGCAGGAATTATAGAACCACAAAGTACAGACTACGGATTCGAACACAAATATCACATGAATATAACATATACACATATATACAACAAGTAGCTCATTACAAACACATCTCAGTCCAACCATATACCAAGTGCCTCCTAGCTCATTACAACATATATACAACGACTTTTAAGCCCAACCACAAGCCTACACATAAGTATCACTGCCTCCTAGCCTTACCCTTACCCAGGGCGTCGGTGCCTGGAGTGTAACGGCTAGGCTCGCGGCGGCGTCTGCGTGGTACAGGCTGTGAAGGCTGAGTCGAAGGAGCGTCTACGAGCTGAGACGGGCCTATCTCATCGTAAGTCTGCTGCTCCACCTCGTCCTCACCGCCCTCACCAGGGAAAGTGTCGCTCCTCGTGGGGGACGAGCTCTGCCCCGTGTACGACCCTAGCCGCGTCGGGTCTGCAAGACGTGTCGCAGGCACGTCTACGTCCCTCGCCGCGCCTGTGCTGCAACCACAACGACCAGCCGCACGACGTAGCCGACCTGCCAGCCTCTGTCATCCAACATTTTGTTAACCAACAAGATACGAAGATACCAACCTCTCTACCAGGGCCGACCACGTGCCTCCGAACGAGCCGCAAGAACTATCCCCAGCTGTCTTTGTTCTCCCTCTCAACCAAAGCAAACGCCAAAGGAACCAACGCGTTGTCTGCGTCACAGGAAATGGCTATCAGAAGTGTGCCCTGGTACTTGCCAAGAAGAAACGTACCGTCAATGGAGAAGACGGGACGACAATGCCGAAAGGCCTCGATGGACTGAGCAAAGCACCAGAAAGCACGGAAGAATATCTGCATCCCATCTTGAGTCCATTCGTTTGGTTTCGGGACGTACTCATAATGCATGCCTGGATTAACCGCTTTGATTGCATTGAAGAGTGCTGGCAACTGCAAGTGCCCATCTTCCCAGTCCCCATATATCATCTTCCAGATGCGTTGCTTTGCCCTCCATACTTTTCCATACCTTATCTCGTATCCAAATTTCTCCTTAACAATCCCAGCAAGTGTCTTCACCTTCATATTGGGTTCTCCCTTTACTATGTGACACAGTGACTTGGCAATAATGGTAGAGGTCAACTGCCGATGCTTCTGTTTGAGCTCTGCTTCGGCACAAGTGTGTGGGCCAACGATTCTTGTGATCTTGAACTTTCCCGTGTCCTTCTGTTTGCTAGCAGAAACCCTCCATTCACATGTTTCCTTCTCGCACACAACTGTGTACCTCCGCTCCACATAAGAATGTCTCACCTTGAATGGCCTTTTACGGATCACTGAATACTCCTGCAGCCACCTTTTCAATGTAGACAAGTCCTCAAACACCATGCCCTTCTCAATTGTCATGCTTGACCCGGCCTCAGGAGCATCTAGCAACTCGTCATCCCTTCCTTCTGCATATGCCTCATGAGAATGCCTAAGATCGCTGAATTCATGAACTGATGGATCCCGGCCAGGGCAATAACGCCTGATCAGCTCAATATCACTTTCGGTCAGCTCTCCAAAAGGGCGGTCATCATCAGAATCAACGGCCCTTGCGATCTCGTAAGGCTCCAGATCATCCACAATTTGAACATCCACAATTTGAACATCCACACTGTTGGAGTCCCTGCAGACTTCTTCAACGTTGCTAGATGGAGCAACGGGAGGAACAGCCACATTATCAGGAATGTTTCCTGCATCATAAGCACGACAACGATGGGATTGAGACAAAATAAAGGAATGACGGGAAAAGGCTAAAGTGTTGCTCGACACTTACTGGGATGATTCTGGGTCAATCCCATCTCCTGAGGGGCCGCCACGACATCATCAATCCGACATTCAACTCGAACTGGTTGAGAAATCTGAACCTCGTTCGGGGCAGATAGAGCATCGGGCACCTCAGGCACTTCTTCCACATCCACCGCAAGGTCCGGTAACGGAGGGTCAAAGGGTGCCTGATCACCTAGTTCTGGTGAATAACCGTGAGAGGTGGGATCAATGGACACCTTCCGCACAACAAGGTCCAAACATTGAAACTCATTCCTCATAACCAATTTGACATATTTGTCCCACTGATCCTCACAACCAATTAAGATCAACCGCCTTAGAATTGTGTCTTTCGAACCGAAGTGAAGTAACCCCTCAACTATGATACTCTCCTCGTTTGCATGACAATGTAGCTCCTCCCGGGCCCTAGCAACCAACTCACTAAACGACGGCCGTTCACCGAATATCAGAGGCACCCTTTGCATTTCAACAAATCGAACATTTCCATAATCATCACTTGTCACACTGCCTCCATAATATAGGGTGACTAGGTTGTCCATCTAGTTCATACAGAAAACCAAACTAATAAGAACCTTTAATTGAAATCGGATACTACATAGTAACTAATAAGTACCTAGTCACTAACTAAATGCTACCTTTATTCGAAATTGATGCTAATTAACTAACTAAATTGCATAGTCAATTGCATACCCAAAGATAAACATTCCTTTTGTTCGTGATTTGCTTGACTCGTTGTGGCAAACATTTCTATAGCACTAACTAAATTGCATAGTCAATTACATCACAGCAACACAACACATTTCTATAGCACTAGTCCTCTGGTCGCAAAATAATCAACTTAACTTATAGCGAGCCATATCGCCGACTCCAATACGCCACACAATCCTTCCATTCTACGGCACCATTGCCCAAGCGACAGTGATAAATAAGGGATAAACAGCCTACTCGACATTCATAGCACCACACATTAGACATTCATAGCACCACACATCAGCCCACTCGACATCACATCCTCAAAAACTAGCTAAAAATATCCTCGACATCACATCTGAGCGCCAAGAACGAACATTTTGGAGGAGAAGTCATCACCTTGAGGCACTTGTAGCGGTCGCTCTGGGGCCTCTCGACAGCAGCGGCGGGGAGGACGGCCGGGCGGGAAGCACGTCGGACGGGCGGCCGGCCGAGGACGCGCGTGCGGGAAGGGGAGGCGCGCGGGCGGCCGCGGCGGGGAGGACGTCGGACGGGCGGCCGAGGACGCGCGTGCGGGGAGGGGAGGCGCGCGGGCGGCCGCGGCGGGGAGGACCTCGGACGGGCGGCCGCGGCGTGGAGGACGTCGGACGGGCGGCCGAGGCGGTCGAGAAGGGGTGGCGGGCGGCCGCGGCGGGGAGGACGCGCGTGCGGGGAGGGGAGGCGCGCGGGCGGCCGCGGCGGGGAGGACGCGAGTGCGGGGAGGGGACGGGAGGCGGCGGCACCACTGGGCGGCGGCGGGGACAGAGGGAGGAGGAGTTGCGAATGAACGAGGCCCGCGTGCTCGGTGCCGTTTCAGAAGCCGCATGCTCGGCGCCAAGATCCACGGCGCCGAGCTCGGCGCCACGAGCCACGGCGCCGAGATGCCTGCCACGTCGGCGCCACGCCGGCCGCCACGCTGGCGCGGGTCTGGCACCTCGGCGCCGTGGTCCACGGCGCCGAGACGTGTTACCTCGGCGCCGTGGGTCACGGCGCCGAGACGTGTTACCTCGGCGCCGTGGGTCACGGCGCCGAGCTCTGGGTCCAAAAACGGAATTAAAACTACCAGGGGTCTAAATGTGAATATTTTTCAAAAAAGGGCTAAAATAGAAAAAATTTGGGAGGGACTCCAACCCCTGGACTAGCTAAGTGAGACGACCTCACTCTAGCTAGGTCCCCCGGGACAACTCCTTATCAAAAGAATGCCAAATGCGAAAATAAAATGTATTGTTAAAATCAGGTTTAAAATTTTAATTTGGATGAATTTTAAATTAGAACTCAAGCTATAACTGATTTGGTTTTTCATATGATTGAAAATTTGTAACTGGGGAAATGCAAGAACCTGACCGGCCGGCCCTCTTGAATTCAGCACCAAATAATCTGGAAGGTACAATGCCCAGGGAGTTGACTAACCTTGAGAAACTGCAACTTTTTTTAAGCTTCATTATCCATATGAACAAATCTTACAGGTAATCCGTAACCCCAACTGCCTTGTCCATAGCAAACCTGTGGTTTTAGTCGGAATTCATTCTCTGGTGAGGTTCAACCTGTAACAACCCCCATTTCTGGGAGCGTAGGTTAACCTCGATTCTGTCGCTTCTGTCGATTCTTAGTTTGTGGCGATAGTACTATTCTCCTTTTGGGTGCTTTTGATGCTAATGCTCCTACGACTCCAGTGGGGATATAGGTTTGTCGGAATGACTCTTCAAATTCTTCCCAAGATATTTGTTGGTTTCCACGCATTATTCGGTAGTTCATCCACCATGCAGCGGCTTGTCCTTGTAATTGACGGGAGGCATATAAAGTCTTTTCTCCATTCGTACATTGCACCGTATTCAATTTCTTTTCGATGTCCCTAATCCAATCATCGGCTGCTGTTGGGTCTGGAGGGGATGAGAAAATCGGAGGTCTTGTCTTCTGGAAATCTAACCACTTGGACGTGATTTGTTCTCCTCCCTGATTGCTAGCAAATCTTGATGTGATTCTTGTCATTGCTTCTGCTGTTGCTGTTCCTTGCATTGCTATTTGTTCCAAAGTTCTGGCTTGTTGCTCCATCAGCATCTTTTGGGTCTGTTCAATCTGGAATCGGTTTTGTTCCACCATTGCTAGAATGTCGGCCAAACTGATTTGTGGGTCATGGGCTTGCCTTATTTCTGCTGCGCCACTTTGATTGACTTCCTCCACTTGTGGACTACCTTGGCCATGAGATCCATTTCCTGCCATCTTAACTGCTTGGGTTTTGGAGTTGGTTCTGCAGCGATTTTTAATAAGATCAGATAGGTGAGTAAGGATTTAGAATCAAAGGTAAGAGGGGATTGAGCAAGACGAGCTAAGACGAATTGAGAAAGATAGAATTTTGAGAAAGATAAGATATCAAATATTTATTGCAAACAAATTATGGGGTAACAAACAACATAGTTTTTATTTATCTTTACAAGCTGAACACATACCATACATACGAGGTACATATTACAACTCGTGTTACACGCAAAGAAACTTCTATTAAAGGGTCACTTCTATTTTAACGTGATCTATACAACTATACAGCGGATACTTTGAGATTAGATAAGGGTAGACGTAAATTCTTTTGCAAAAACAAGGCCAAACCAAATAAAAATTCTAAGATAGATAAGATAGCATTTAGAAAAGAGAAGACAGCAGTAATACTTATATTTTATGTAAACTCTTTTAATATTTTTGAATTAAAATTTTGTAAACATTCCTAGTATCACTTAGGGTTTATCCTACAGTCAAGCAAACTAGCTCTGATACCATTCTGTAACAACCCCCATTTCTGGGAGCGTAGGTTAACCTCGCAACTACCCAGGATTGTTCAGCTGCGAGTATTGTAGAAGAATTGTACCATTGCCAAAGCATGCTTAAACATAAAATCAAACTTTATTACAAAAGTAAAGCTTACAGCTAAGTTTTACATAAAGGCGTGCAGCCCAAAGATACATTACCAAAAGAAACTCCACAGGCAGGCCTGAGTGTAGAATAAACCCTAACACTCAGCGTCGTCTATTTCGTAGAATTCTGCGTCGTCTTCGGAAAACTCCTTCTCCTTCTTATTAAGCATTATCTGGTAATGATTTTTGCAAGCATGAGTACAACCAACCGTACTCAACAAGTCACACGGAGGCTACCATTAACTACATGTAAGGTACATCAAGTGATGGGGAAATGTTCATTATTTTATGTGGATGCAGTTTTGGTTGTAAACAGATTTTGAACATAAAATCATAGCTTTCTATGAACTTTAGGGGGGTTTTCAAAGTTCAATTACCAAACCACCAACATCACCAAATCCTTTCCAAATCTACTTATGCCTTGTTATTGGATTCACCCATTAAATACAGCTTCATTTACCGGAAGCACGGCGTATTCGAATACCATGATTTTATGACTCTGCAGAGCTGCCCTGCTTTACCCACAAGATTCCTCAATCCTCATGACTGAATTGGGAAAACAAGGTTGTTCACTGCTCAATTCTTTATATAGCCTCTACCTAGTAGACTTCCTCAACAAGCCCAGGCCACAACCTTTGACTTATCTCAGTCTACTATTGTGTGGACACCCGATAATCAAAACAATAATAAAAACAATAACGGTGCCAACTTCCATACGGCCCTCCCTTAACTCCCTTCCGTATGTACTCACACTTTGCCTCTAACCGCCTATGTAAAGGTTCAATCGAAGTTGAGCACTTACTAGCCCTTCAATCGAAGTCGAACTTGCCTGGCGGATTTACTATTTCGGTTAATTCGTAATCTTCGACGGGCTGGGCCTGGACTTGAGCTTCTCCCTCCTGGTCTTGCAAAACCTCGATCCCGGAAGCTAGCGTAAAACAATTAAAATAAATCAATTCCATGCCCGAAGGAATGAGCCAGGAATAAAGAAATTAAAAGAATAAAGAAAATCCAAAGAACTCCATTAAATTGAGGATACTGGGTTATAGGAGGGCTATATGGGGAAATGGGCCTTGGATTTGGGTTGGCGGGCTCGAAACGAATCCGGGGAGTATAAACTTGTATTTTTGGGTTTTGGGCTAGCACTGTTCATTGGACTCGGTCGATTACTGTTGCTCTGGCTCGGACCTGACGCGGCTAGCGGACTCGGCGCAGCCACCTCGCCTCCGACTCGGTCGGTTGCAACGGGCTCGGGCGAGCGGCGCGGTCGGGCGCGGGCGAGCGGGCCTGGCGGGGACGCGGCGTGGCGGCTCGGGTCGGACGCGGGCGGGCGACGCGAGCGGGCGCGCTTGGCGCGGCGGGTGCGGGGGCGACGCGGTCGGGCGCGGTCGGCTGGCTTGGCCCAGCCAAGTCGGGGCGGCGGGGTCGGGTGAACAGTGCCCAGGGGCACTGTTCTTCTTCCTCCTCGCGTTCCCGCGCGCGCAGAGGAGCAGAGGGAATGGGCGGCGAGTGGCGGCGGAGCTCCGGTGACTTGCGACGCGAACCGAGGGTATGGACGGGTTCCTGGGAGTGAGGGGAGTCCGTTTTTGGTGGTTGAGGGGCCGGCGGATGCGGCGTTCGCCGGCGGCGAGGCCATCCCTTCCACGGTCATTTTTGAAAGCTAGGGCGGCTGGGAGATTCTTGAGGCAATTGGGCTGGTCCTAGGGCATCAGTGGGGCCTAGGGAGGATGGGAGGGGAGTTGGCCGAAGCTCAGAAGGCTCAGGCTGGGCTGGCCACGGTGGCCGGTTTTGGGAGTGAGGAGGCTCACGGTGCTGGGGAAGAAGAGGGGTCAAGGGCTCAAGGGGAGGGTTGAGGGGTGTTTCTACGGCCCTAGGGGTGCTGTAGGCGAAGGGGATTGGAAAGGAGAGGGCTGGAGGTCGGATATTGGATTAGGGCATGAATTTGGGGGTTTTGGCCATTACCGGCAATCGGGCGAGAGAGGGAGCTTGGGGCTGCTTGGAGAGCTTCAGGAGAGTGTGATGCTTCAATTGAGGGGGTCGGGCGGGCTTTAAATAGGCCCGGCATGGCGGTTCACCGGGAGGGGAAAATATCCGAGCGGCGGCCGTAGCTTCAGGAGAGGCCGGGGCAGCTCGGGGGCTTTCGGGTGGGGTGTAGCTGGCCAGGGCAGTACAAGGTGGCAGTCAAATGTGTCAGAAGCGGCAGTGGTCGGCCGTGAGAGGAAGGGGCGCGAAGGGGGCAAAAGCAGGCGCGCACGGACGGCGGCGGCTTTGCCACGGCTCACGGCCGGTCGGGGCGCATTTAAGGCGGGGGTACGGCATCTGACAGAGGGGGCAGGAGCTGGCAGCGGCGTGCAGGCGCGAGAAGGCGCGGGAGGTCGACGGCGGGGCAAAAATCAGAGGCGGCGGCGATTTTTCGGGCCAGCTACAGTAACCGCGGGAGGAAAAATCCGTTTTTGCCATGATAACGCCATGATGACTGGGATTAAGGGGTGGTTTTGCTTTGAGATTCGTGTAGATTATGGCTGTGGAGGAGATGGAGCTCAAATCCAAAGCAATTCAACTCAATTTTGAATTTTGAAAAATTTTGGTTGTTTCACAACCTGCCCAATTAACTATCAAACCTCTCCAACCTGATCATCCACGGCAGCAGCAACATCACTGGCTCAATTCCGAGCACTCTGTGTGACTCAGAGAAAATCACAGGCCTAATAAAAATAAGGAGAGAAAAAACGAGTGTGTTTACCTACTACCAAGCAAATACGGTTCAACGTTCAGATCATCATTCATCAAGCTACACTGTTCTGACAGATGTATCAGGCTTACCAAGATATGAAAAATGAGTCAGTTCTGTCCAGCCACGTATCAGATTTTGAGGGGGTTGTCAAGCAGGCGTGGACGCTCTTATTTGTTAAACAGCCGAGCACACTGAGACCAGTAAGCTGCTCTGCAAAAATGCATGGTTGCACCCCAATTTTTCAGCAGTAATATGACATCAGAATCAGATGTGTGCCAAGAGAGTCACCATCAGGCATGTGCATGCTCGATGGTGGTATCCTAGAAATCAACAAGTGGATTCCCCAAGGAAGCAAAAACACAGCAATTGGTTCACCAATCGTTCATTTATCACAAAATGTGTATCTGAAGAGTGTCGCAGCTGCAGCACACTTCAGTTAAATGCGCACATCGTCATACAGCCACACAGGACAGGCAGATTGGCCTAATTATTCCTGTATCCACCACTGGTCTCTTTTCCCCCGCGCCCACTAATTAAACGCAATTACAAATCGACAGAGGAATCACGTTATCATCGCCTTTCCATCCCATCCAAGCTCGACTGACCTCCACTCCCTCCTCAACCAACGAAAACCCAAACCAATAGCAGGACTGCGAGAGTAAGATTAAGCAGCAGCACTAGCCTGAGCCTGTCTGTCCATCACAACGGGGATACTAATGATTCCCATCACCACTTGCAAACTAGGCGATCGGAACGAGCCACTCACCGGCACGAACACCGCAACGGAGTCGGATACACGACGGAGAAGGCGCCTGAGGATTCACCGGCGCCGTGATGACCTCAGGGCGTTCCTCTAATTTAGGAGACTCTAGGGCGTAATAAAAGTGGAGACCAGTCGTTCTAATATAAATATATAATAATATATTTTATTTCAATTGCAAAAGCTAAAACTCAATACAATAACCATTAGACTTAGTATATCATAAAATACAAAGTATTTATTGATGATATTAGACTTAGTACATCACAAAAATACAAAATCATATAAAGCAATTTCTTCTAACATTTCTAGATGCAAAGTCATTGACAATAGTATCAACATCGATATGATCCAACATATCATTCTCAATGCATAAAGTGGTCAGACCATTCAACCTTTCATGTGACATTGATGACCTTAAATAATTTTTCAATAATTTCAACTTCGAAAAGTTTCTTTCAGCTGATGCTACAGTCATAGAAACAGTAAACAAGATTCGATAAGCAACTGAAACATTTGGATAGCAGTCTATATCTCTAACAAAATCAAAAATCTCAATAGCAGACATTGGCACATCTGGCAAAGTCATTTGCAGCATTCTTAATTCAGAAAAAAGTTCATCTAACTCAACATCAAATGAATTATTTCGAGAAAAAGTATTTGCAAATTTAATGCAACATTTTCTTAGTTCAACATCATCCAATGACTTCATGTTTTTTGAGTTAAGTAAAAATCCAAATATACTTTTAAACACTTTAAGTTCTTCAAATCTATTTTTCAATGAAACATTTGCCACATCCACCATAAACAAAAAGTAATTAACTTCAAAAGCCTTCTCAGCCGATAAAATTTCTTCATTGTGATCACTTTCATCGAATTGGTTTTTCCTAATAGCATGACGTTTTATCAAAAATGATGAATCTATATTCATATCAGATACAAGGCCTTTAGCAATAGCCAAACTAGATGCAAATAGATCCCAGATGGCTGGATTTTGAGTTTTGACTTGCCACACGGGTCACATTGAACTTCACCTTCGCCCTGCTGACTGCTGTAGCTATGCCCCAGGCTAAGCTGCGTGGCTGCGCCTTTGGCCTTTAGCCTTCTCCAAGTCCGATTTCTACCTCGAAGAAACACATAAAACCAAAGTAAGCTATCCATCAAATAAACAGAATAGGTGTGTGTGAGTGTGTCACGGCTCACGAGCATAATCATACCACCAGGAATCGCACATTAGAATGCAGATTGCAGAATGACTGAATGAGAACATGTGTGGTGGGAAATCGAAAATCGTGTCACCTTGAGCTCGTTGATGACCCAGTTAGGTCAAAGAGACGATGAGTCGAAGACTCAAAGTGTAGCCTGTGGAGGCGGATGCTGGCGGCACGCCGCGCCGCCACAGAGGCACGGAGCAACTCCTCTGCTCTTGGACAAACTCGTTACTCTAGCACTGGTGGTAGGGGAATAGGGGATGCAAATGACCTTAGACTTCTGACCTTCATCCGCCCACGGCCCAGGCTATATGAGGGGATTTCGAGTAGAGCAGTTACAAAACGAAGAAATCAAAGACGAATTGGTTGGGAATCGAAGAAATCGGGCTCTTCCTCTTCTCCTCCATTAATGGTGACACAGCGACAACGGTGATGTTTTTTGTGGGGAAGAGATCAGATTGGGGAATGGGGATCTCCGGATCTGGTGATTGGCGAATCGATGTGTCTCTCAGCGGAAGAGTCGAGTGGTGAAGGTGAAACCATGGAGAGGAATAGGATACGAGTAGGAGGAGGCGGCGTGCGATTGGGGAATGGGGATCTCAGATCTGGTGAATCGATGTGTCTCTCAGGCTCTCAACGGAAACTGTGGAAGAGACGAAGAGTCGAGTGGTGAATGGGGATCAGGCGAATCGATCATCGATGCGTCACCGTCTCTCAGCGCTAGATAATGCCAATATGCCATTATGGATTGGGCCGTCCGTTATTGTCTAATTGTCTTCCGCTGGGCGTTGGCCCAATCAAAGATAAGAATGGCTGTCGGCACGGCAGAACCCCAATACATAGACTATTCATGTATTGATGTATATATACATGGGCTTGGGCTAGGGGCCCCTAGTTTTCATGGGCCCTAGGCGGTTGCCCCTGCTGCCTAGGCCCAAGGCCGACCCTAGATGACCTCTGTAACGCCCTCATTTCTGGGACCGTTAGAAATCCCTGTAACTATCTAGAACTGTTCAGTTACAAAGTACTGTACACGAGTAAGTATCATACCAACACATGATTATAACATAAGATCCAAACTTTATTACAGAAATAAGACTTAACAGTTAACTTTTGGACACAGTGAAGCATGCAAGCCCAAAGTTTATTACAGTACAGAAGAAAAACTTCAAAGGCGTGCCTGAGCGAGGACGAGACTTAAAATCACTTATCATCTATACTGTAAGACTCTTCAAGCTCTTCATTGGCATTTTCTTCATTATCTTCTCAAGAATTTTCTGTTAATTGTTTAGCAAGTAATAAGTATAACTGTACCCAACAAGTCATAAGGAGAAACCCTAATTAATTATTTACCAGGGCGTTCAAGGAACGAGAATATATTAGTTTTATTATTATTGTAGTTGTAGATGCAAATTTTATTTGCAAATATTTTTGAACAATAAATTATTAACTTCTTAAGAAAATAGGGTTTCAATAAATTGATTATTAGACTGAAACATTATGAAAACTACTTAAGTCTTACTGTTGGAATTACCTATTAAACACGGTTTCATTTATCGAAAGTATGACATATGTGAATACTATTTATTATATGTTGTAAAGTTACCCAGCTTTACTCATAAGATTTCTCAAACTCTCAATGTCATACAATAGACACGCGACAGATAGCATGTGACTGAGTTGAGAAAACAAGGTCTTTCACTACTACTCTTTCTAGTCTCTACCCCGGTAGATTATGGACCACACATTGTCGGTATCTATTGGTCAATATGGAACGCTACTGTCCGATTTTGAGTAGATCTACCGTTGTCAAGTATAGTTTTACCGTTTCCATACCATCCCTTTGTTTTTGGGCCATTCCTGCAATGGAAACCTCACCATCCTATAGATATTCAATTGATTTGATCAGCTGCTAAACTAGGTTTGACAAATCAACACTATGGTTGAGTGATTTCTGTGCCCTTTACTCAGTATAAAATTCTGATCCTTACTTTTTACCAATGAGGCAACCGTCCACAAACCAATAACCTAACGCTCTACAACACTACCACCAATCCAATCCAAGCCTTCTCTCTAAGGTAAGTTCGTGGGCTCCAATCAACTTGTGGTTTTCCACGATTCATCCTTAGCCCTAGAACTATTTTTATGAACCTATCAGCAAAATGCCGATGTCACTTAGTAGTATAAATACTTTGGTTCGACTAATGTACAGTTAATTAATTATATAGTAATTTAATATTACTAAGGTTGCCAAGGTGAATAAGACCACAAATTAAACATGGCATTTTCTGGTGGTAGAACATAACTAATTTTCATGTCATTCTAATCCATTATTGTAATTAAATAGTAGTGCATAAATAGCTATAATGAAAATACTGTAATTAAATAATTTAAACACTATGGGATTCAACATATTGAAAAATATGTGACTTGCCTTATTGTTCAAAATATTCCACTGGCTTTGAAGGCTTCGGTGTCTGGATCAAATCCTTGCAATGTTGCGTCGGAGAACTCCGATGCTAGCGCAAACAATCAAAATAACCTAAGTTTGTGTTTGAAACAGATCAAACTAGAAAAATAAATAAAATAAAAACAGAGTAAAATTTAATAAAAATCCAAATGTAGGTGGGGTTGGGTTTTATGGGAGTCTGAGTTGGCGAAACGAAACTCGAAATGGTTTTACCGGGTTCGAAATGATCAAAATAGGTATAAACATATTATCGAGTATGCTAGTGAACAGTACCAGGTCTGACACTACTCACTGTGGGTTGAGTGCAAATAGTGACGGGTTTAACAGTGTTCGGGCTTCAATTCTAGCAGCAGTGGACCGGATTTTACAGGGAGATGGATCGGGGCGATTAGTGAACAGTGCTGCATAGTAAGCTACAACGGCGGGCTAAACTATTGGGCTCAGCTCATCATCTCTCACTTTTGGGCTGCCTAACTGGGCTTTCTTTCGCGTGCGTGAGCGGCCTCCTCGCGAGTGCGTGGCCCAAATGTATGCACAACGTCGTCTTCCTCTCCGAGCGATGCCACTGTTCACCGGACAGAGCAACACAGTAGCGGCCATGATTAGACGTTGGTGAAGCTCACTGACGGAAACCAAGGGTGTTACTGGTCTCTACTAGACGCTGGAAACGGAAAGCGGATTCCATGGGGATTGCCAAATCGGGAAGGTTGGGGAATTCAAGCAAACTCAAACAAAAACTCAAATTTTTTGAATTTTCATGATATTTCAATCTCCGCCCTATTCTCCGCTAGCTTTCTATGGAGACGAAGGCAGGTTCAGAGAGCGAGCGATGGGTGGGAAAGGACGGTAGAGTTGCAACCGAGGGGAGGAGGCCCAAAAGTCCGAAAGATTTAAGACAAATGGCCCGGCCCGGTCCGGGCAAGCATGAATGTTCCCAGTTTGATTGTAATCGACCTATCAGATTACACAGGAACGGGCCGATTTGGAACAAAAGAAATAGATCTGATTCTTTTTGGCTTTTTTATGCTTTTGTTTTTTTTCAGAAGTCAAAACAAACAATGCGGCTTCTCTAAGCAGTTTCTCAAAGCCGCTTCTTCAAACGGCTTATCGAATCTAAAACCATGTGTACAATTCGTACCAGCGTCTCTGCCGTTCCATCCGTCGTCGTCTCAAAAAACATAGTAAACAATTATCAGCCGTGGTTTAAAAGAATATGACCATAGTTGTAGAAATATGAGAAGAAATCTCGTGTTGCAAAAGGAGCATAAATAGTTATTGCATCTTACAAAACATACCCTCAAGCAGTAGCGAAGCTATATACAACATTGTGGATGCGGATGCACCCATGAAAAAAAATAGAATACCATTGAGTAGATCAATTTTTCACCATAGCTACGGCTCAAATCTACCGATCTATAAAACAGACGCACCCCCCTCTGATTTGCTCTAGCTTCGCCGCTGCCCTCAAGCCTTGTTTGGATGGGCCGAAATCCCAATCCACCTATGTAGAAGGAAGTAGGAGTTAGGTCAACCTCCATTGCCGACCCATCTAAACAAGGTCGTAAATTAGCCCAAGCGTGGTCTCTCTCTCGCTAGCCCAACATTAGCCGCGGAGACAAAAGCCGTTGACCGTTGGATGAGCAATGGATGGATCAAATTTAGTGAGGCTCTGTTTGGCATTGCATTGATTTTTTTTTAAAAAAAACCACTTTTTATATTTTATATTTACATATATATAATATCCGCTTACATGCCTGTTCTGTTAAGCTATAACAACGAAATCTTGCTAAAAAAATTGATGGGTAGCATAGCACGGCACAACAAGTACAAATATTTTTTAGACCAAAACTATAAACTGGATATAACGTGGTGTTTTAGACATCTATTTGGTTTTCAAAATACAACTTTGACTATTGCTTTTTATATAGATATATTCATAAAATAATCTAATTATATCATTTTCACATGACCAATACAACATAGTTTTTTTTATATATTAGTGATCAAAGCTAAGGAAGTTTTACTGCACACGTTTTTTAAAACGTCGTATATTTCTGAGCGGAGAGAGTATCACATAACCTTCTATGTTAAACAAGTCTGAAGATAGCTGCGCTAGATAATTATTCTTGCAAAACAAAATGCTAAACAGGTGGTTTCTCTTTTACACTAGCCTCAGCAATCAGTAACACACGCTAATAACACTCCATGCTATTCTCAAACTTGAGTTCAAGTGGCAACACACAGAGAAGAGACTAGGATAGCCACGGGGTGCCTATTACCTTTATCTAAAGCTATATCAATACTATTGAGTAGAGTATAGATAAAAAATAAAATACCTATTTAGATTTGGGTATGGTGAGGATAATATCTATTTACCCATCTTTACCCATACCCATTCAAAAATAAGGTTGAGAGTGTATTCATGGGCTTAGACTACCTATACTCAGTTATAGTTTCCTATAAAAACACGTGGGAGTCACCTATGCACCTGTACCTGCTAATTTACACAGATTAGCTCCCCTACACACATAATCATTTTCAATAACTTTTAGTTGATTTTCTAATACTTTTGTGGTGTGAATGCGAGGTTGAAATTTCAAGTACTGAAGTTTTACGAAAACTTACTATAAAAGCATATTGGGTTCATGTGTACGTCTAGCCTTACCAATTTGCATAGAGTAGCTCCCCTACATGCAGAATCATCTCTAACAAATTTTATTCGATTTCGGAGAACTTTTATGGTGTGAACGCGGGGTTGAAATTCTAAGTACTGAAGTTTTACAAAAATTTCCTTCGTAAACCTCTTTGACTTAGCCCCTTATTTTTCTTCTCCTTTATCCACCGGGTTAATTAAACCCATTAGGTGTATCATTTTTCATTTGAATGTGAGTAATATCATTTCAAATGGACATAAATAAAATTAGATATATATTTAGGTTATCTATACTCTAAGTGGCACCCCTAAAAGAGACAAGGCAGGACAGGACACGCCAGAACAATTCGTCGCACAGGTGGCATCCCCTAGCCATTTAAATTCATGCCACCTCGGATGCTGACAAGGCATTTGGGCCACCTTTACTCTTTTACAGAGAAGTGCGCATCGCCCCGGGCGCGGGGGATGGATTCCAAACAGCATCTAGCAGGCAGCAGCTGCAAGCACTGCATGCCTGCTTCCATGCTCTTCCTGCCTCCCTCCAAAACCATTCAAAAGAGATGCCTGCTCCCAACCTCACTACGATATGGATTCCAGCTTGACTTTGTTTTTGAATGCAATCACCTATCAGGCAATCACCCTAACTAACACTACAATTATTTTACAAACAAAATGCAGCCCACACATATATGTATGCCTGATTGGTTAGCTCAGCATGCAGTTGCAGCTTGTCTTTCTAGAATATATATATCAGCAGTTGCAGCTAGTATATATGTTCAGGCTCAGTTATGTCTGAACTGAACATTCTTTAGGGCCATTTATTATAAGCTTTAGCTCTTGGACTTTAGCTGTATATAATGGCCCTGCAATTAGACATCAACAATTAGGTCCTTTTCTCTTAGTGCTTGCCTGCTTGGCATTTCTTGATGGACCAATCTAATCAACCAAGCATGTAACTAACCACCATATTATAAATTTATAATAAGAAACCATACCCTCCTCTCTCTCTCCCCTCCGATTCCTTTCTAGGTATTTCAAGAGGTAGATAAGAAGTTGCAACCTCCATGACAAGTACTCCACATATACATCTCACACAGATGCTTCCATAGAGAGAGAAGCTCAGAAGCAGATACTCTCATAGGTTCATACACCAACGCAAATTTGAAGCCATGGAAGAGTTCACATTCCCCAGCATTCCACTGGAGCAATGCAATGCCAAGAAGCTCTCCTTCCCGCACTTCGCCTCCCCGCCGCCGTGGTTCGTCCCCGGCGGTGCTGCCGACGCGGCGGCGCACGATCACCGGAGGAGCTTCTCGGCCGTCGAACAGGCCGGCAAGGCAGGCAACGACTACCAGGGGGGAGGCCACCACTACCATGGCCCGGAAAGGTTCGCTGTCGAGGAGAACAAGATGGACATGCTGTGGGAGGACTTCAACGAGGAGCTCGCCCGCGCGGCGCCGCCGTGCCCCCTGAGCAAGGAATGGGCGAGAGAAGCGTGGCTCGCCGGCGACGGCACCGCCACCGTCGAGATGCGCCGGCACGCGGTCGCCTCCGGCAGCGTGGTCCGGCGAAGGAGGCTGAACCTGCTGATGATGCTGAAGCTGCTCAAGAAGCTCTTCTTGGCGCATAAGTCGAATGCCACCTCGAGGAAGGCTCCACCAATCTGAGCAATAATTTGGATGCAAGAAAGTTAGTGCAACAGAGCATCCATGCATGATATATCAGGTGTATATATCGATCAATACATATTTCTCAGAGGTTTTCTAGTTGTCAATGGCTAAGGTTTTTTTCCTGAGAATATGTTTTTGTTTCTGTCTGAAAATTTTCTTGTCTTTGTGGCTCTTCAGAGTATGATTTTTGCTCACTTTTGGTTACGCCTTGGGTTTGGCATGCCAGAACATACTGGAATTGTGATTATTATGCCACTTTGTTAATTATTTTCGGATGGACTTGTCATGCCAACTTCAAAGATTCAAAACCATATGAAATTTTGGGACCTTAAGTTGGTAAAAATTGCAA
Organism: Dendrocalamus latiflorus; assembly: GCA_017311315.1. Lineage (NCBI taxonomy): Eukaryota > Viridiplantae > Streptophyta > Magnoliopsida > Poales > Poaceae > Dendrocalamus > Dendrocalamus latiflorus. The sequence goes on along the minus strand of CM029645.1, from coordinate 23,658,829 downwards.
GATAATTTGCTCTCTCCCTTTTGGCATTCCGCATTCATCCATCATCATGCAAATATTTGTCCTAAAGCTCAAAGTTCATCCATGATTACCCATTGAAATCATCATGGCACAATTAATCAAGTGACCTATCACCTATCCCAATTTTTTTTTTTAAAAATAGAGACACATCTAAAATGGATCTGATATCATACCACTGAATGTGACATTCCTGACGTGACATGAAGACTAACTGACAAAAAAATCAGTTAAATTACTGAAGGTGGCATAAGGAGATTCAACATTTTGTACTAAAATCAAAATGCAGCTCTGCCAAACACACTTACACCATCTTTCTCATACCTTCAGCTTTCGGCCGTTTAGATGTCCCTACTTTGTCGCAAAGAAGAATAAAAGCAGCTTTAATGAATACAATCTTATCATTAGAACAGAATGGACCGAATATAATCCGGCCCCTCTTGTGCATATATAATGCTTGACTGCATTATGACATCTATCTAAGATAAGCAACGAATTAAGGAACGGCCATGTGGAGGACATACCAACAAACTGGTTGGTCCCAAGTAGACAGCAAGAATTAGTTGTATTGTGTTGTGGTCAGTGATTAGGTACGGATCTAAGAATCGAGAGTAAGACACTTGCCTTTGAACGGTCAGCCATGCCGCCTCTAAGACTCGGAGGCTTAGTAGAATAAGAGAGAGGCTATGAACTTTGTTTATTTTATTGTTTAATGATAACGATACAGTGTTGTCTTTTTTATATAGTGATAGCTAGATTTGACCACTAAGAAATATATATCTATATTAAGAAAACTAATCCTAATAATAGAAAACTTATTCTTAATAAATATAATAAACCCAAATAATGAGAAAACTAATTATTATATTCTTAATCCGTGATATGCTGCCAATACTATCAAATCACCCAAACACATAACATGCTAGAGTACTGTGCCATAACACTTCGTTCCTCGCAGCAAGACAACTCGTCGTCGAGCTGTCAAGTTGCAGCCACGGATGGAGGCCTTTGCAACCCCCATGTTGATAGGAGTGACCAATACCGACGCTGAGTAATTTAAGAGCAGATCAGCGATACTCCGATATATGGAGCCCAAAGAGAATCAACTTAGCATGACGTGGCGTCGAGGAAGACACCAGCGACATGGGCTACCGACACAGGACAACAATGACACCCCTTCTACCATGGGGCGTGATGATTACGGGAAGGACGTGATGGCAGGGCTAGCCCTTCAGTCGCTGCACTCCGCATTGCCTATGCCACGGTGTCGGCTAGCCGTGCAAAAAAGACTAGCGTTGGATAGCAACAACCTTCCTCCTCAGTGAAGGCACCAAAGATGCAGCCAAAAATAGCGAAGCTTAGAGAAGAGTCGTTGTTGATAAAGGCCATAGCGGGACCAACACCGATGGGAGCTCAGAAACTGCAGCAATATATTGTGCCTTCTCCTTTGCCATTGTCTCCATCTTGTACTCCAATACGAGTTTCTTGATGCTCGCAAGTGCCTCACGGATGATAGCGTAGTCGGCCCTCATGGTTGTGATCTCATCAGCAACAGAAACCATGGTGAGTGGTTTTAATACCAAATATTGTGGTCGGTGGTTGGGTATAGGACAACAGAAGACATAGTGAGTGGCTTTAATACCAAATGTTGTTATCGGTGGTTAGGTACGGGTTCGAGGACCGAGGGTAAAACAATCGCCCTTGAATGGCCGGCCATGCTGCCGCCGAGACTCTGAAGTTTAGTTGAAGAAGAGAGGGAGAGACTAGGAACTTTAAGTTGGTTCTTTTGAGCTATGGTTTATGGCTTAAATTTTTGAATTCTAGCTTTCGCAAGAGGCAGTAAGCAGAGGAAAATAGTCGCATGCAATTTTGGCCGGTACAGCTGAACTTGGTACACTTTTTACTACAATCTTTCTGTTGACTTCGCCTTAAAAAACGCACCATTTGAAAGCAAGTTACTATAGAACAAGCCAAAAGCCACAAGACATAAGTGAAAAAGAACTCAGCCTTTGTCTATGAAGAAGAGAGGGACAGACTAAAAACTTTGTTTATTTTATTGCTTAATGATAACGTTACAATGATGTCCCTTTTATAGGAATAGACTTGACCCCTAAGAAACATGTCTATATTAAGTAAACTAATCCTAATAATAGGAAACTTATCCCTAATACATATAATAAATCTAAAAGAAAATAAACTCAAATAATAAGAAAATTAATTATTATATTTTTAACCCGCAATATGTTGTTAATACTATTAAACTATTCAAACACATAATGTGTGACAGTACCAGTTCACGTGTCCCTATCAAACCCACAGGTACTGTTTACGTACTGCTACAGCACCATGTTATAACATACAGATAGCAGAATCACTACTACAGAAAGCCTCATAGTAGACGCCTCATCACAGACGGTTTTGTGAAACCGTCTCTGATGAACACTATTACAGACGGTTGTAATTAGGAGGCCGTCTGTGGTATTTGTGGCGGGAAAATGGATTATCATAGGCGGTTATTACCGAAGTATCACAGACGGTCTGTATTAAAAACCGTCTGTGATAATCCCAGATTATCACAGACGGTTTTTAATAAAAAACCGTCTGTGATAAGCTAGTTATCACAGACGGTTTTTAATCAAAAACCGTCTGTGATAATGGCTAAGGCATTTATTGCGCTGCTCAGACCGCATCTGTCTTCATTTCGATCCAGATCTATCCACTGCTGCGCACTTTTTCACTCGGGAGGAAGCTAGGCAATTTCAGGCCAGTTAATTTGGTGGGAAGAGGCAGAGATTGAGCTTTGAATATTCAGTTTTTCCTGGTTGCTCTAGATATGGTTAGTAATGTAATTTATTTTTTCTTTAATTGCGTTACAATTTAGGTCTGAGTAATCCATTAGTGGTTATTGAAGATGGTTAATTTGCAAAATTGTTGGTTATATAATAGCTGTTGTGTTTGTAATATGAATTGAGCTAGCAAATTAAGTCTCAATATAATAAATGTGGCCCCTATATATGTAGTTATAATTAGTTAATCTAGATTTTAATACTAAGTTGTTATATATGTACGTAACGTAGGACCGAAGCTGGATGTATGCCGCGAGCCGTGTGAGTGAAGAGTACATTAATGGCGTTTCTGCTTTTATAAGAGCCGCCGAGGAGGATATGTTGAATAAGGGGGTAGAATATATGTGCTGTCCATGCACTGACTGCGAGAATTTGAAGATGTTTAAGAACCGAGGGCAAATTGTAGCGCACTTGATTCGGAGGGGTTTCAAAAAAGATTATACGTGTTGGACCAGTCATGGCGAAGTGAATGATCATATGCCGCCGGATGACATCGTCGGTGAAGTGAATGATATGCCCCCGGATGACATCGCCGGCGAAGTGAATGATATGCCCCCGGATGACATCGCCGGCGAAGTGAATGATATGCCCCCGGATGACATCGCCGGCGAAGTGAATGATATGCCCCCGGATGACATCGCCGGCGAAGTGAATGATATGCCCCCGGATGACATCGCCGGTGAAGTGAATGACATGCCGCCGGTTGATGTCGATTGTGGCTCGGATTCGGATAGGTTGCACGATGATAATCTGAATCAGATGCTTCGCGATGTAGAAGAGAACTATGATGAGAGAGAGTATGTTAAATTCCGTGGCTTGATGGAGGACTCAGAGAAACCTTTGTACACGAGCTGCAAGTACACGAGGTTGTCGGCCGTGCTTGAATTGTTGAAATTGAAGGCAAGCAACGGTTGGTCCGACAAGAGTTTCACGGCGCTGCTAGGTCTTTTAGCGGATATGCTTCCGGAGGGAAATGAGTTGCCTAAAACCACGTATAAAGCCAAGAAGGTTCTTTGTCCGTTGGGAATGGAAGTAGAAAGAATACATGCATGCCCGAACGACTGTATCCTCTACCGTAAAGAGTATGCAAACATGCATGTATGTCCGGTGTGCAACGCATCCCGATACAAACGTAACAATCAATCAGATGATGGCGAGTGAACAGAGGCGAAGAAAGGACCTCCTGCTAAGGTGGCATGTATTTTCCTATAATTCCCCGTTTGAAAAGGTTTTTTGCAAATCCAAAGGAGGCAAAACTGCTGCATTGGCACTCGGAGGAGCGCAAGAAGGATGGAATGATAAGACACCTTGCTGATTCCGCGCAGTGGAGAAACATCGATAGGAGTTTTGCAGAGTTTGGTGCAGAACCAAGGAATATAAGGTTTGGACTGAGTACAGATGGAATGAATCCTTTCAGTAGCATGAGCAGCCGACACAGCACATGGCCCGTGACTCTCTGCATCTATAACTTTGCTCCTTGGTTGTGTATGAAGCGAAAGTACATTTTGCTGTCGATACTTATTCAAGGGCCAAAACAACCTGGGAATGATATCGATGTGTTCCTAGCACCGTTGGTGGAAGATCTAAAAGTACTGTGGAACGAAGGGGTACAGGTATGGGATGCATACAAACGAGAGAACTTCACTCTGCGCTCCTTATTGTTCTGCACCATAAATGATTATCCTGCCCTTGGTAACCTATCAGGCCATAGTACAAAAGGTGCCAAAGCTTGTACTCACTGTTTAGATGGTACCGAGAGTGTGTGGCATGAATGCAGATGGTTGGCTGTTGATCATGAATGACTACAGTTGGGCATAGTCTTATCACAGACGGTTCTAACCTTAGAACCGTCTGTGATATGAATATCACAGACGGTTCTAAGTTTAGAACCGTCTGTGATAAGCCTACTATCTCAGACGGTTCTAAACGTAGAACCATCTGAGATAGTATGCTTATTACAGACGGTTCTAAACTTAGAACCGTCTGTGATATTCATATCCCAGACGGTTCTAAGTTTAGAACCGTCTGTAATAATCCGCTATATATACCCGTGTCTAGGGTTTTCCGTGTATTATGCAGTTATTCTAATATCTAAATCCCGATCTGCCTCCCCCGAGCCCTCGCCGCCGCCTCCCTCGAGCCCTCGCCGGCCGCCTCACTCGAGCCCTCTCCGGCCGCCTCACTCGAGCCCGTCGTCGTCGCCGCCTCCCCGAGCCCGTCGTCGCCTCCTCCTCCTCCTCCGTCGTCGCCGCCGCCTCCCCGAGCCCGGGGCCTCCTCCTCCTGCATCGCCGCCGCCTCCTCCTCCTCCGTCGTCGTCGCCTCCTCCTCCTCCTCCGTCGTCGCCGCCGCCTCCCCGAGCCCGGGGCCTCCTCCTCCTGCGTCGCCGCCGCCTCCTCCTCCTCCGTCGTCGCCGCCTCCTCCTCCGTCACCAAAACCCTAAGGTCATCAAATCCCTCCCCGAGCTTCATGCTTACTGTTAGGGTTTAGGGTTGATGCTTGATACTTCATACTGAGTGTTAGGGTTGATGCTTGATACTTCATACTGATGCCTGTGGGATTTACAGTTGCTCGATGATGATAAATTCATATACTGAGATTGGTTCATTCGGTCTTTGAGCTCTAATAGCCGTTATATACAATCTTCCATATACTGAGATTGCCTGTGGGATTTACAGTTGCTCGATGATGATAAATTCATATACTGAGATTGGTTCATTCGGTCTTTGAGCTCTAATAGCTGTTATATACAATCTTCCATATACTGAGATTGCCTGTGGGATTTACAGTTATGGCATGTTATTAAATTGATCTGTTAGGATTTCATCTTGACAAGTTAAAAGTTAACTGCTGTCTGAATATATGCATGCTGAATATATCTTGATCTTGAGATTGTAGAGTTTGTATCTAGAGCTCAAAAGACTGAATTCATTATTTGGCATAACCAATCAAGGAAGAGTATATGATTTAGTAGCGGGACGGCCAAGATTAATCTTGTGCAACCCTACAATTTGAGAGCACATATTCATGTTGAGACTGTTATTGATTCTATTATTTGGTTTATAGTATTAGCAACTAAAGTAGGTGCTACGATAGGCACATCACCCCCTCTCTATGTCCATATCACCCCCTCCCTTCTCCCCCTCCCCTCTACTCCTCTCTTCCAATTCAATATGATTACATTCTCATCTTATCTTAATAGACCCACAAAATGAGCAACATGTCACCCGCGCATGCTTCAGCATCATCGTCGGAGGCGTCCGCTCCAACATCAAGACGCCAAGGAAGAGGGCTATCAAAGAAGCCTCAGAGCCGACAGACCATCACAGCGGTAAACGCAGCTGGGGTCCCTATCCTTCCTAAGCAAGCGGTAAACGCATTCCGAACCATGGTCGGAATAGTTGCACGAGAACGAATTGAGATCACATACAATTCGTGGAAGAACGTGCCTGACACTCGGAAACGTGAGCTGTGGACCAAAATTTTGGCATCGTTCGAGTTCCCAGAAGAACACTTACACGCTGTGGAACGACAAACCTACCAAGCGGCGTGCAAAGCATGGAAGAATTTCAAGAGCACGCTTGTCAGGAAATACGTGGAGACGGACGAAACGCCTTTGACTAAATACCCATTCCTGGAACCACAATGGGAAGAGTTCAAGGCGATGAAAACGACCGAAGAGTTCAAAAGTACAAGTGTGGTGCACAAGGCCCTCCAGGCAAAAAACACGCACCCCCACAGACTTGGCACAGCTGGGTATGCGGGTAAAATCCCGCAATGGAGGTTGGAGGATGAGCTGGTAGCTGCAGAGGACATCGCCCCGCCGTTTTCCAATATCCCGGATGACCGCGCTCGAAATTGGCTTAGAGCAAGGTCATCTACAATGACATCGGGGGACGTCTCCTTTCGAAACCCTGCAGACCAGCAAGTGTCCCAGCGCCTGGTAAGATATCGATCGAACTACGTAGCTTGTAATTACTCCACAACTTCGTACGAATTGAAATGACATGTCGTGCTCTTGCAGGAAGAGCTGAGTTTTCAATCTACGGAGGGATCATTCCAGGGAACAAGGGAGAATGATATGCTCTCTGTGGCCCTGGGAAACAAGGAGCACCCGGGCCGTACGAGAGGCCTTGGGCTTTACGTTCCATGAAAACATGGTTTCCAAGATGACTCTGACATGTATCGGCGCAGGAAGAGAAACAAAGGCGAGCGTGACGCACAGCTACGAGAAGAGATCAAGGCATCTCTTAAAGAGGAGCTACTGGGTTCGATGGCTGATATAATCAGAGATGAGGTGCGGAAACAGACAGAAAGTCAGCAGGCCGCCACCGCCGCTGCTGCGCTAGCTAGCCCGCACAACCGTCCGAGTAGCTGCGCGTCCAATCCGACGCAAATCCAGTCCAAATTTCCTGTGGACGACATCCAGGTAATAATTATTACCTCTCGAATGCTTGCTCCATTGGTAGGCCTATTCGAGTAGCTAATTTTGTATCGTTATGTAGGAGCCTACGAATTGCAAGCTCCAAGTGAGATATGGCTCCGTTCCCTTGTACGCTGCTTGGGGCCAGGCATATTCGTCTGGTATCGGGGCCATGGTGCACGGTCAAGCTTTAGCGCCAGGCTTCGCAAAAGTTAATGTGGATGGTGTGCATGTCAATTTTGAGGTGGTCCTGCTACCGAAGCCCCCCAACGACGAGATCATGACTCTAGGACAGGCCATCGGAACATTCATTCAGTGGCCCAAAAGCGACATCTCCCTGGAGTCTTCTTCACCGGTGGCAGGACCAGAGCAACATGCACTGGTTCCATCTCCATTACAACACCAGTCGGTTCCACCACCGGATACTGCACCGGTGCTATCTCCACTGGTCATACTCTCGCCAGAGCAACTTGCACTGGTGCCATCTCCATTACAAGACCAGTCGGTTCCACCACCGGATACTGCACCGGTGCTATCTCCACGGGTCCTATTCTCGCCAGAGCAACTTGCACCGCTGATGCCGACTGCCGTTAAGTCGGCCTATAGCCGAAGCAGCAAGGGCAAAGCAAAGAAGACCAATGATGATATTTCGTACCTACCTTTGGCCCGCAAATTCGTGCTTGGTCAGCCGTTGCTCGAGGAAAAATACCTCCAAAAGCTACCATATAGTTGCACGCAATTGCACATGTGGTATATGCAGCAGTCCAATAAGCTAGAGGGAGAACGGACTTCAAGTATCACTGTCAAATTCACCGAAGAAGATTTACACCACAGTTTTCATGAGTGTATGTTCGTGGTCGCCTTTGAGGATTTATTCGATCTGTTCACGTTCAACGCTCTTGATGTCTCAATCCTTCGATGTTGTACGCTATAAGTGTGTACAATCACAGTCTCCGGTAATGTCATACCGATAAATGCCATATCTAATTTTTTGCTTTTGTGTGTATATATATAGACACATGCTGATTAAAGCTAGATCATCCAACTTATCAGTTGGTTTCTTGGACCCACAATTGGTCGCCAAGCAAACCATCGACCAGGATACACCCCTCGTCGAGAGGTATATTGCATCAGGACTGCTGGGTTGCATCAAGAAGGATTATGTACTTATGCCCTTCCTTCAAAACTTTCATTGGATTTTAGTAGTAAATGTACCAAAATGGAACAAGGTATATTACCTTGATTCCCTAAGTAAGAATAAAATGGACTTCACAGTTCTCAGCCAAGTAATCGATAGGTAAGCACATATTCCCCATACATATCTACATTGTACTTTCTTTCCTTCCGAATGATTAAGGTTAACTTTTTTGAATTACGTAGGGCGTTTGCCACCTACATTGAAAAGGGAGGTGACTCGAAGCGCGGGGCCAAAGGCTTGCTGACACATGTTCGAGATTTTAAGGTATTCGCTATTTCACATTAATTAATTCTATGCAACAGTTGGTACTAATGCCTCTTGAACTAACACATTTCATTTTTTGCAGTGTCACCAGCAGGAGCCGGGCAACACATGTGGATACTACGTTTGCCAACATATGGAACTACTCCTCGATTCCTCGAGGCTCACCAATCGCAAGGTTTGTCACTCTTCTCATAATTACTTCATACTTAACACGTTACATATATACGCACATTGATATTCCTATCGACAGGCTGCGTCCATCCCGTCAACTGCATTGAAACAGCCTGTTCTTGGAGGGATTCGAGGAGAGTTGGCGTACTTTTTGCTGACTCAAGTCATAACGCCAGGAGGACGGTTCTACTGCGCACCATGATTTCTTATTGATCTTATCACTAAGTGCAAATGCAGTGCACATCTTTTGTAAATGAGATGTGTTAATGGACATTTCATTTCAATTCAATTAATCGATTTGCGAAATGGATGCATGCTTTATGTTTGTGAAATGAAGTGCGATGTCAATGGAATGTTTTATGTCTGTGAAATGTATCTGAAAGGAAATGAGATGTGTGAATTGTATGTTTTTTGTCTGTGATTATCTGCTTGTTTCAGAGGGCATGGCTAGCATTTCCTGAGGCTAGCTATAAACAGAAATAGATTCTGCTGGGGGGAGGAGTATCACAGACGGTTTTTCATTAAAAACCGTCTGTGATTATGCGATATCACAGACGGTTTTTTATTAAAAACCGTCTGTGATTATCCGATATCACAGACGGTTTTTTTAAAAAACCGTATGTGATATCGGATAATCACAGACGGTTTTTAATAAAAAACCGTCTGTGATATCGCATAATCACAGACGGTTTTTAATGAAAAACCGTCTGTGATATCGCATAATCACAGACGGTTCGAAAACCGTCTGTGATAACTTGGATTATCACTGACCCATAATTTCAGACGGTTCAGAAAACCGTCTGTGATGACGTTTCTGAACCGTCTGTAATGTGGATTTCTGTAGTAGTGAATGTAATGTACATGTCAGCTTGAAGTCATTGCATTGCATACCAATCTACACTTGCTTGGTAGGTATTGCATCACAAAAGATAAGCCTCCTTTCACAAGCCAAGGCTGTTGGTTACAAACAGTAGAAAACTCATGGCAGTGTACATAATGCCTCGAATAGAGTACTTAACAACAACCTGAAACTAGTTACAAATGCTAAGCAATGGGATAATGACATCATATGATCTCACGGATTAGCTTATTGACATCATACCTAACATACTAAGAGTACATTGTACAATACCGTGTTTAATTATTCTCTTTCCAAAAAGACAAGTCTCGTGTTTTTCTAAACTCAATTTCCTTACCATGGGACATTGCAATGGCAAATGGGGGGCAGCCAAAACATTTGCACTATCACATGTGTATAAATGTACATGCAACTCCAGTGGCTCACTTATTTTAATTATTTATGAATGATCATATGAGAAGGTTTAGAATTATATTACGATGAACCATAATCATTTGAGAAGTGTGGAAATTTGAATTTGCAAATTTATCGGTTTTTGAACGGCTTGTAGACCAACCAGTCTGACTGGCCAGCCGGCGGTCAGACCGGCTCTCCCCAACGGTCAGACCGGCTCTCCCCAACGGTCAGACCGCCAGCTAAACCGATATGACCGGCCATCGTCAACGGTCTGACCGGCCTGGGCTCTCAGTCTGACCGGCATTGGCTTTTGCCTTGGTATGGAGTTTGTGATTTTTTTTGGGAGATTAATTCATGAGTGAGTTGGATTGATCTAGGTCCGTGCATATGTATTGCATGAGGCATATTACAGCTAACATGAGTCAAGTTATGAATAACTTATACCTAGAAATAATTTTTTTATCTTTTGTGCAAAGTCACTTGGAGTCAACTATGATTAACGATAAGGATCGGGGCTACGCTTGTGGTGGAGTCGAGTCCCAGAATGATCAAGGATACCAGGTGAAATGGATGAGCTCAAACATAGTGCAAGAAAGGCGAAAAATGCTGAAGGAAAGTTCAAGCGGTAGATTGCACCATGTGGCTTGATCAGTCTTAGTTAGACGTGGTCTGGTGGAACAAGAATGGGGGAGAGCTACCAACGCGTGGCAAGCCAGTGGTGTATCTACACATGGCAAGTATGGTGATTTCTTACAATGGAAAGTGAAGATTGGGTCAAAATGATATTTTGGTAAGATGATCAAACTACCATAAACTATTTTGGATCAAAATCACAACGCTTGAACGACATTTGGTAAGGCAGTTTACATCAAGGAGAAGTTGAGAAGATTAATTTGGATCAAGGCTAAAAATTTAGCAGATTCGGACTTATATATTTTGAAAAGCATGTATAATTATAGGCAATTTACATCAAGGAGAAGTTGAGAAGATTAATTTGGATCAAGGCTAAAAATTTAGCAGATTCGGACTTATATATTTTGAAAAGCATGTATAATTATAGTGTGAGTAAAACCGAATTATGTGGGGTTAACAAGACGCCCTCATTTGTGCTAAGTGGATAGGGTTAACAAGCCACTCTCATTTATGCTAAATGAATAGTATCCACTAGGGTTAGATGTGGCTGATTGTCTTGTCTATTTAATAGATTGAGATGAAGACTTCCTAATTAATTATCTAACATTGCTTATTAAAGCCAAGTGTTTTAGAGTTAAGATTAGAGAAGTGTGGGGTTAACATTGATTTTTTTTAGTGTTCTTATTTGCTATGATATGTAAAATCATATAAAGCCATTTTAGCCATCATCTACTCACGTGCAAGTCATATTCATTGTTTTTTGTTTTTGCCTGCTTTTGGCGTAACCTTCCTTTAAATTGAAAAATGTCATAATTTTGATAGTGATTTTTATTAAGGATAGAATAGGAAATAGAATAAGACTGTTATCTGTTTCCTTATATGATTTGTATTCCTTCTGTACATCCCTCTTGTACTCTATATATATTGCCCTTTGGGTCTCATGAATAGATGCACAATATTCATAACATAGTATCAGAGCTTAGGTTAAACCCTAACCTCGATCTACTTCCGCCCTAGCCGCCGCTGTTCGGGACACCCCTGCCCGTGCAGCCGCCGCTGACCCTCGGGTGACCTCTGCTCCTCGAGCCGCCGCCGCCGTCGTCCAGGCCCCATCGCCCGAGCCGCTGCCGCCGCACGAGCCGCCGTCGCCCGAGCCGAATCTTCATCAGATTCGCCGCCACCGTCTGCTGTCGTCCCTCTGCTCTGCAGCCGTCGCCGTCGGTCGCTGCACCGTCGTCCGGCCCAGATCCGGTCGCCGTCGGTCGCTGCACCGTCGTCCGGCCCAGATCCGGTCGCCGCCGGTTGCTGCACCGTCGCCCGGCCTCAGATCCGGTCGCCGCCGGTTGTCGCACTGTCGGTCGGCCCAGATTCGGTCGCTGCACCGTAGCGGCCCAGATCCGGTCGCCTGCGCCTGGCCACCGCCTACGCTCACCGCTGGGCCCCCGCCTGCGCCAGAGGAGTCGGCCAACCGAAGCCTCTGGGAAGTGAAGTGAGACTTCACTTTTATAGTTAGTAAAAAAACAAAAAAAAGCAAAAAAAAACGTTGTTCTAACCGCCGCGCCGTCCAGTGCCGCCTGTTAGACTTCGTTGCCTTGGTCGCCGTACCATCCAGCACCGCCTACCGATGGCTTCCGTTCCATCTGCTGCGATCCTATTCTCGGGAACAAAGCTCCGTGGAACGGACTACAGGTTATGGTCTTCCCTCATGGAGATCACGCTTGAAGGTCTCCGCCTTTGGGGACATGTTACCGGTGCTCGTCCTTCTCCGCCACCGTCGATTCAGCCTCCTCCTAGGCAGCGTACTTCTGCACCTCTTGGAGCAGATGACGCTACTAAGAAGAAGGCAGAGGCTGATGCTGCTGCTGCTGATGAGGCTTTTTAGTATGTCATTGACGCTTACGAGCGCTGGTGTGCTGATGAGGCCCGTGTTCGTGCCATCCTGGTGGTCAGCGTTGACGACTCCATTCAGCCAGATATTGTTGGTCTGCGGTCTACTCGATAGATCTGGGAGTACTTGCGTGAGCGATACCAGCAGAGCAGTGATGCTCAGTTCTTTTCACTTCAGCGTGAGTTGGAGACGCTTCGCCAGGGAGATTCTTCCGTCGATGACTTCTTCCGAGCTCTGGCTAGTCTCTGGCGACAGATAGATGAGCTGGCTTCTCCACTGTGCCAGGAGTGCCACAAAGTTCAGAAGGTGGATCATGATCGCCTTCGTCTTTATGATTTTGTCTACCGTCTTCGCCCATAGTTTGAACCTGTCAGAGCTCAGCTGCTAAGTCGCTCGCCACGACCGACTGTCACCGAGGCTCTTTCGACACTTCGGGCTGAGGAGCTTCGTCTCGGGCTAGCAGCACAGTCCGTTTCGACTGTGCTTGTTGCTCCTTCTTCGACTACATCGACGATTCCTGCTACGACTACGGTTCCTTCCCAAATGCCTGTTGCCGCTCCTGCCTTTGCACCTACTGGAGTTCAATGCAACTACTGCAAGAACTTCGGGCATGACTACCAGAGTTGTGCGGTGCGAAAAAAGCGAAATAAGACGCGTGGGGCTGGACGATCCAAGGGGGGCAGGGAGGCCCTTCCTTCACAGGAGGACAGACCAGCATATTAGGATCACAGCGAGGTGACTCTGTTCAGCAGCTTTGCCAAGCTCTTCTTCAACAGCTCTCTCACAGCTCAGCGGGTCTTGCTAGTCTAGCTCAGACATCTCCCCCAGGTACCTCTTGGGTTCTAGATTCTGGTGCCTCTTTCCACATGACACCAGATTCCACATCTCTCACTTCAGTAGGACCTCCTGCCCTCCCTATCTCTGTACAGACTGTTGATGGTACTTCCTTGTCTGTTAGCTGTCAGGGCACTCTTTTGTCCACTGATTTTTCTGTTCCAGCTGTTTCTCATGTTCCCCAACTAACCATGCAGCTTCTTTCAGTGGGACAGCTCACTGACCTTGGTTGTAGGGTTGGTTTTGACTCTCACACCTGTTTCGTTCAGGATTGACAGACAGGGACGATACTTGGGACTGGCCGGCGCCGTAGGGATCGTCAATGTCTCTACATTCTCGACCGTCTTCATCTTCCGTCCGCTTCAGCTGCTCCTACCACGTCTCCTGTCACGCCTACCTCCACTGCCACTGCTGCCACCACCTCTGGAGTTTTTGCGCAGTGGCATCACCGTTTAGGCCACCTGTGTGGGTCTCGTCTTTCGTCATTAGTTCGTCAGGGTGTCCTTGGACGTGTTACTGTTGACACGTCCATGTTTTGTCGAGGTTGTAAGCTGGGCAAGCAGCTACAACTTACTTATCATTCTAGTGAGTCATTGTCTTCTCGTCCTTTTGATTTAGTTCATTCAGATGTATGGGGACATGCGCCTATTATCTCTAAAGGCGGGCATAAATTCTATGTTATTTTCATTGATGACTATTCTCGTTTTACTTGGCTTTTCCCTATGTCTAATTGTGGTCAGTTTCTTACGATCTATCGTAGCTTTGCCATGATGGTTCGTACTCAGTTTGAGTCCTCTATTCGTACCTTTCGTTGTGATTATGCTGGCGAGTATTGTTCTAGTGCGTTCAGACAATTTCTTTCTGAGCAGGGCACTCTTTACCAGTCTTCTTGCCCTGGTGCCTATGCTCAAAATGGGGTTGCTAAACGCAAGCATCGTCATCTGATTGAGACTGTTCGCACCCTTCTTCTTGCTTCTCACGTTCCACCACAGTTTTGGGCTGAGGCTGTTTCTACGGCTGCCTATCTCATTAATATGCAGCCTTCCACTGCTCTTAAGGATGTCAGTCCTATAGAGCGTCTCTACTCTAGAGCCCCCAGTACGATCACCTTCGTGTTTTTGGCTGCACCTGTTTTTGTCCTGCTGCCACCTCGTGAGCGCACTAAACTGACAGCCCAGTCAGTTGAGTGTGTGTTTCTTGGGTACAGTTCTGAGCATAAGGGTTATCATTGCTATGGTCCTTCTACTCGACAGATTAGGATCTCACGAGATATTGTCTTTGACGAATCTCGACCTTTCTTCTATCGAGATTCGGCTCCTCACACTGTTTCCACCATCGAGACGATCTCCTGGTTGTCTCTCCCTGACTCCTCACCCATTTACCCCCTTTCCCCGCCTTCGGTACCTACATCTCCTGTGTTGCCTCCTGCAGCACCGTCTCCTGCTCCTATGGCACCACCGTCTCGTTTCTCTGGGGTGCACTACTCCAGACGTCCTCATCCTTCACCAGATCCCTCTCCTGGTCTTTTGCCGACACCGACGTCTGATTCATTTGATGATGCTCCTCGTTACGCCCTTCGTGACCGGGCAACCATTCGGCCTCCTGATCGTCTTGGTTTTACTTTGACAGCTCATGCTCTCTCTGTCACTGAGCCTAGTTCTTATCGTGAGGCTGCTTCTCATTCTAAGTGGTAGCTCGCTGTGGCAGAGGAGCTTGATGCGCTTCATCGTACGGAGACTTGGGATATTGTCCCGACACCTGTGCACGCTCGTCCTATCACGTGCAAGTGGGTGTACAAGATTAAGACCAGGTCTGACGGTACTATCGAGCGCTACAAGGCTCGTCTTGTGGCTCGTGGTTTTCACCATGAGTATGGTCGAGATTACGATGAGACATTTGCTCCTGTTGCTCATATGACCACTGTTCGCACTCTTGTTGCGGTTGCTTCTGTTCGCCGGTGGTCTATCTCTCAGCTAGATGTTAAGAATGCTTTTCTTAATGGCGTCTTGCATGAGGAGGTTTACATGCAGCCACCACCCGGGTATTCTGTTCCAGCTGGTCATGTCTGTCGTCTTCGTCGTGCTCTTTATGGTCTCAAACAGGCCCCTCGTGCCTGGTTTGCACGTTTTACCTCAGTGATCACCGCTGTCGGTTTCACTGTCAGTGCCCATGATCCTGCTCTATTTATCCATCTCTCACCTCGAGGTAGGACACTGCTTTTTCTATATGTGGATGATATGCTCATTACTGGTGATGATCCCTCGTTCATTGCATATGTGAAGAAGCATCTCAGTGAGTAATTTCTGATGACTGATCTTGGCTTGCTTACATAATTTCTTGGGATTGAGGTTTCTGTCACGCCTGAGGGTTACTGCCTCTCCCAACAGAAGTATGTCTAGAATCTTCTTGATCGGTATGGTCTGACTGATACTCGCACTGCTGAGACTCCTATGGAGCTCTCTCTTCAGCTTCGTGCTACTGATGGTGATCCTCTTGAGGATCCTACTCGGTATCGCCATCTTGTTGGCAGTTTGGTATATCTTGTGAGCACTCGTCCTGATATTGCTCATGCTGTCCATATCTTGAGTCAGTTCATGGCTTGTCCTACTCATCTTCACTACAGTCATCTTCTTCGTGTTTTTCGCTACTTGCGTGGGACCATCTCTGGTCGCTTGTTTTTCCCTAGCTCCACCTCACTCCAGCTTCAGGCGTACTCTGATGCGACCTGGGTTAGTGATCCTTCTGATCGTCGTTCTCTTTCTGCTTACTGTGTTTTTCTTGGCTCCTCCCTAATTGCCTGGAAGACAAAGAAGCAGACTGCAGTTTCCCGTTCGAGTGCAAAGACTGAGTTGAGAGCTATGGCAGCTGTGACAACAGAGATTACTTGGTTGAGATGGTTACTTGCAGACTTTGGCGTACCTGTGAGGGGACCTACTACTCTTATGACTGACAGTACATGAGCTATCAGCATTGCTCGTGATCCAGTGAAGCATGAGCTCACCAAGCACATTGGTGTGGATGCTTCATACACTCGCTCCCAGGTGCAGGAGGGTGTACTTGCTCTTCAGTTTGTGTCATCAGAGTTACAGATTGCTGACTTCTTCACGAAGCCACAGACTAGAGCACAGCATTTGTATTTTCTCTCCAAACTCAGTGTGTGTGATCCACCATGAGTTTGAGGGGGTGTTAAGGATAGAATAGGAAATAGAATAGGATTGTTATCTGTTTCCTTATATGATTTGTATTCCTTCTGTACATCCCTCTTGTACTCTATATATATTGCCCTTTGGCCCTCATGAATAGATGCACAATATTCATAACAATTTTCTCAATCGTTAATTGAAATATATTCGTGTCATTCTAGAGAAGATATATGTCAAGTTTCATATCATTTAAATCTATAGATCAAAAGTTTCATAGATTTTTAGTTTTAAAATAATGCTGAAATTAATATTCCCATCCTAAATTAGGTATGTCTGGGTACTATTCATCCGGTCTGACCTCCGAGCGAGGATTGTTTTGCTCTGTTTCACTTGGATTTTTTTGTGTGGTGATTGCTCTCTGATCTTCATAGCTATTGGAGTAAAGACCGATAAATACTTTGAGGAAAATTCAAAGGCATTATTTACCTCATCTGTTGCCATATCGGTCTTATAATTTTTGAAGGGAACATGAGATTACATGGGTACAGGAGCATAAGAACTGTAGGTATAAGGGTACAAGTATCTATCTAAAGAAACGTCTATCTGTTGACCAACCAAGTACCAAGACAACTCGGCAACAAGAGAATCATTTTTCTGGTTATGATGGCTGCATTACTTTTTCCACTGAGTCATCCTGCAAGTAGAAAAAAAACCATTTAATTGAGCCAATCAAATAGAAGAGCGTGTGACTTCTTATCGTAATAGCATCAAAACTGAAACTCAATACGGAAGGTTCGGGTCAAAAAGGACCCACTAAGCTGTGTAAACTCAGGTAGGTACCCAGATCATGTTGTACCTTCATGCATCAGAGACTCTGATATCCCTCCCAACTCTAAAGCAAACCTAAAAAACCTGTAAAAACAAAATGCTCCATCAACTATACTGTATTTCTATCAACATCTAAATGAAAAAGAAAAACTGTATGGCAGTAGCACATAATTTTGCATGTAATATTTAGCCAAGTGTATGGTCAAGTCGGCATACTACTTATCTACAGTGTCAGAATTGACTCCAATGGTACTAAGAGGCCGATTGTACTAGCCAATTCTGATCAAGTAGATTCAACTACCGTTCAACCATGTGTTGTATTTATGCTGCAATGTAGTCTATGTTGACCACTCTCAAGGTCTGTTTTTTAGGCTACAGCTTATGGCTTATGACTGCAGTTTATGACTTTTGGCTATTCGTGAAAAAGAATATAATAAAAGAAACTCATGTGCGGTTTTGGCCGATATAAATGAAGTCGTTACAGTGTGTACTACACTCAACTTGTAAACCCTACCTTAAAAAGATACTTCGTTTGAAATCTAGTTATTATAGAAAAATCGAAAAACAACATTTAGAAACTGAAAAGAAGAGACCCTGACACTGCCATCAGGCTTGAAAGTGTCACATTTTCCCTCAATTTATATTTTCTTTTCCAGTGCATGCCTATCATCCTCAATTTATATTTTCTTTTCCAGTGCATGCCTATCATTCACCCATATATAACAATAAATTTTTATTGGTCAGGGATACTACACAGATCTGTGTTGACAATTTCAAAATGACAAACTAATGCATCTATGCTTGGACATACACAGATGACAATATATTGTTTGTTGTTTGTACTCCATCTTAATGTATTTACCATGTACAAAGTACGCAGTGATAAAAATGAGATGTAGATCATACAAAAATGGCATGTCCTTATCACCAAACTAGGGTCATGTTTATATTGGCTTCTAAAAGCTATTTTTATAGTAAACAACTTTTCTACAGTAACTAGTTTTCAAACGGAGTGTATTTTTAAGGCGAAGTCTACTAGCTGATTGTAGTACACAATGCAGCAACTTCATTTGTATCGGTCAAAATCGCACGTGGGTGTCTCCCTATAAGCTTCTCCATAATCTGTTACTATTCATAAATCAAAACCAAAAACCTATATGAATGGACACTAGACTTCAAAGTTTAGCACCATCTATTAGGTTGACACTTCTTATAAAACAATAAAAGAGACAAAAAAAAGTCAGATAGAAAACCTTAGCCACAAGAATCGAGCTTAAATTTAAAAATTCCAAGTGAGAATTTAGAATCGGAACTGGAATTTACGAACTGCAGAACTTCAATGAGAATTTGGTAACTGTAGAAATGAAGCTTACTTTTATTGAATAGTCTTGTTTCACCACTTAAAAATGTTTTTCAGCAATCCAGACAAAGGACTACAGTGTGTTGTTTTGTACTCGCACAGCTCACAGCAAGCTTGAAGTGACAGAAACTCTCAAACACCTGAAAAAAAGCAAGCATGAATAACGCTCCCACATAAGTGTCACATATCTCATGCCAAGACTAATCAATTTCAGCCAACAAAAATAGTAGTCACTGCCACGTAATTGTCCTATCAACAGATGAACATTCGGCATATCGTAACAGTGTAAAGCTCAAAAGTCAAAAGAGTCATCTAAGTCTACGGTCATGGACCACATTACATGTTATGGAAGGCAACGAAGTACAAATGTTCATCTCTGGAATTTCGGCAAACATAAATACGTTCTAAAATTCTAATGCATTATCCAGCTATATGGTGAAGACAATAATGAAAGAAACCTCTCTCATAATCAAAATGTATACGGGAGAAATTATGTCAAATTGACAAACCATGTATTCTGGGCACAAATCAATCAACATCATGTGTTATGCGTATAGAAAATATACCAGAGAAGAGCAACAGAGTAGCACATCATTATTTTACCATCCAATCTAGACTAACAGTTCCTTGATAATGGCTTGATGCTAGTGGTACTGAAGGACATGTGGTGGTTGCTAGTGATATACAACCAACGGCTAATCTTACAGATAACTCCGACACATTGAAGCCCAACAAATTGTATTTTGGAATTCGTGCATCCCTATAGGAGAAAATGCCTCAATTCATACTTGAATAGGTCACTTCTTAAAAAAAAAGGGCTAGCCCATCCTGGCACCTGTGAAATAGACTACAGATACCTGCTTAAGGCATAGGATGACATGCTGGTTATTCAGAAATAACACTTGGATTCTTATCATTTATCTCCCATTTCTCCTTATGATCAATAAATAGGCGATGAAATCGCAGCAATTGGATATAAGGGCGTCTCCAACAGCTGGCTATTTAGTTAGCTAGATCTGATGTGGCAAGGAAAAAGTAGGAGAGAGAGTAGTCACTAGCGACGAGCAAATAGCTGATCTATTTCACGTAGTCCAAGAACATGAGAGAGGAGCATGTGGGTCCAACAGTATAAAATAGTCTTTGCTTTTGTCTCTCACCTCCACGTCAGCTGACTATATAGCTAGTACTAGCTATTACCATTGCGGACGCCCTAATTGGTAATGCATGTACTATTTTCTCGTAATCGGCATACATATTAATCACCCAACTGAACTTGGCACAGCAACCAACAAGCGACCTACTCAACCAGCTTTCAACGGGCTGCCAATTTCTGATTTCTAGCTGAAATTGCACTACAGTGATTGTTAGTTTTTTTCTGACTCATTTCATTAAAAATTAAAAAGAAATAAAAAAACATAGTTATATCATGACAGACAATACAAAGAATAAGAAAAAATGCAAAAAAATAAATAAATAAAACTAAAATTAAGAAGTCGACACAGTAAGTGGTTAGAAGCCAAAGACTTTTAAATCGGTTGGTGCAGAACCAAAATCTTGCTGCTATGACCATCCATCAGAAATTACCTCAACTTGCCCCAACAACAAAGGCCAATTTCCGCATGCCTTTGACGCTACAACCACGCATAGCTAGTAATAACGACGAGGTCACCAGCAATCCCTCCTAACGACCTAACCTGATACAAGGCGAAACTACCAAGACCACCATAGCATGAGGTCTCGATGACTCCTAATTCCCAGGTCCAAATCAATGCTTATCTAGGGCTCCCCAAATCTCAAGAAAGAAATCAAGAACTACCCAAGAACCCAGGAAAAAAAGGAGCTAGGAATTGGAGGATGGGGGATGCCGTACTTCCCGGAGTCGAACATGTTCTTGGAGAGGCAGGCCTGGATGTCGCACGCCTCGTTCTTGCACGGCTCCTTGCTCGGCTGCGCCATCTCCTCCTCTTCTTCCCCCTCCTGCCGCTGCTCGTATCAAGGCTAGAGAATAGAGAGTGTTGGGTTTTGACGTCCCGTGCGAATAAGAAAAGACGCTAGTCGCGGTGTTCGCTTTTTTTTTTATCTCGGAAAGCTTGTTTCCATTAGACACTCTCTCCAACCCGATCGTTGGAGATCAAACTGAAAACAAAGTTGGGGACTTAACTCATTAACTCCATCGAGCGAGAGCTAACCACGTTCGCCCCATGCATTGCAAGGCGATCAGCTACCTTGTTGCAATCTCTCGGGCAATGCCGAATACTGCAGTAGTCGAAGGATGAACCAATAAGATCTCTAAATTGCTTGAAGAGGCTTTCATGCACGCTTTGATCAAGGTCCAGAGAAGTCAAGCCCCGAACCAGCTCAGACGCATCAGACTCCAGAATAATTCTTGACATACCCAAATGCGCTGTCCTCTGCAGACTGTACAAAGCGGCCAGCGCTTCGGCTTGAAGAGGGCTGTCCACTCTGCACAGATTGCCACATCCCCCCGTAGGAACTCACCAGCCCTGTCCCTCGCAATGAAGTCCCATCCTCCCTGACTCGACCCAGTTGTAAAAGAGTCATCAATATTAATCTTGTAAACATCTTCCGGTGGCGGCTACCAGAAGTTGAGACTGATTTGCTGCTGACTTTTCGTTGTTTTCCTTCTCTTTTCAAATTCTGTCACATAGAAGGTTACAAGAGAACAGATCGCAGGACCAGCAACTCTTTTTTCCCCAACAATCACCTTATTCCTAACCGACCACCATCTCCATAATAGTACCACAATTTGTAGCTGGGTTGACTGTGGAAGGGACCAGATTTTCCTCAACACATCCCGCCCAGACTGACAAACTGCTAACATATTGCGATAATCCTCCAAATTTAGTCCTCTCCAGCACTCATTTACCTCTTTACATCTGAAAAAGAGGTGCCCACCATCTTCATCCAGCCTGTGACACATTGGGCACCGGGTGTCCTCCTTCATCCCTCTACGGCTCAAATTCCACCTAACCGGAAGACTATTATGAGCTAAGCGCCACAGGAATATTTTCACTTTGTTTGGGACCTCCATCCTCCAAATTTTATCCCACCTGAACACGGAGTCCCTATCTGGGCCTGGGTCAGAACTGGCTGCATTTCTACCAAGCTCATTCTCTCTGTTCTAAATCGCCAACCTATAGGCTGACTTAACTGAGAAAATCCCCTTTTTTTCAAAGTGCCAAGCCGGTCTATCTTCCATATCTTGGTTCACTCTTAGCTTTAAAATTGCCTCAGCATCAAACTCTGAGAAAACATCCTGCACTAAGGACTCATCCCATGATCCCAAGCTCGGGTCCATCAAATCAGCCACCTTGGTCAACACCGTAGACCCCCTATGTGTAACAGGGCATCTTGTACAGCCGTGTGGAATCCAAGGATCCGTCCAGATATTCACCGAATCATCGTTACCAATGCGCCAAATGAGCCCCTGTTTCAGCAGATTTACACCTTTGAGGATGCTCTTCCAAGTGTAAGAGATCCCATCCTGCTCCGCACATTGCAGGATGCTACCATTGGGGAAATATTTTGCTTTAAGCACTTGGCCACACAAAGTATCCGGAAAGACCAGAAGCCTCCAAGCTTGTCTAGCCAGCATGGCCAGATTGAACAGGTAAAGATCCCGAAAGCCCAAGCCCCCCTTATCCTTAGAGAGAGTCAACTTGTCCCATGCCAACCAATGAATCTTGTTTTTCTTATCATTCTGGCTCCACCACCACCTGCCAATCATAGTGTTCAACTCATCGCACAGCCCTTTTGTCAGTTCAAAGCAAGACATAGCATAGGTTGGGATTGCTTAGGCCACAGCCTTTACTAGAATTTCCTTACCAGCCTTAGATAGCAGTTTCTCCTGCCACCCTTGAATACGAAGCCAAACTTTCCTCTTAATATACTCAAAGGCTTTCTTTCGAGATTTACCAATAGAAACTGGCATCCCCAAATATCTCTCACTCTTAGCTTCTTGCATGATGTCAAGGGCTTGTCTCACCTCGTCCTTATCAACTAAGCTAGAGTTTGGGCTGAACAGGACAGACGATTTATCCCTATTGGCCACTTGACCTGAGGCTCGCTCATAAGCCTGTAAGATCCTCCTTAATTCCTTAGCGTCTCCTCCACCTGCTCTCATCAAAATCAGGGAGTCATCAGCAAAGAAGAGATGGTTAATCCTTGGGGTTTCCCTGCACACTCTAATACCCTCAATCTTGCCCTCTGCCTCAGCCTTCTGTAACATTGCTGAAAGACCCTCCACATAAAGAATAAACAGATAAGGCGACAAAGGGTCCCCCTGGCGAAGACCCCTCTGAGGATGAATGATATTTGAGTATTCCCCATTGACCTTGATACGGTAGTTCACTGTTGTAACACACTTCATCACCTTTTCCACCCATTGCACTGTGAACCCCAATTTTAGCATCATCTTCTCCAAAAAGGACCACTCAACTCGATCATAGGCCTTACTCATGTCTAACTTAATTGCAGCCACCCCTGTTTTTGCCCACCTCCTCTGCCTAAGATAGTGTGTGAGCTCGTAAGCCAGCAGGACATTATCAGTAATAAGTCTACCAGGAACAAAAGCACTCTGAGATGGAGTAATGATCTCCGGAAGCATCAGCTTCAATCTGTTTGCAAGCACTTTGGAGATGAGCTTGTACACTACATTGCATAAGCTGATTGGCCTAAGATCCTTCAATTTTTCCCGGTGACTTGGTCTTTGGGATTAGAACAATAACAGTATCATTCCAACCTTCCGGCATAGCAGCTCCATTAAGCACAGCAAGCACTTCTTCTTTAACCTTATCACCCGCTAAGGACCAGAATTTCCTATAAAAAACCACCGGCATGCCATCAGGCCCTGGGGCTTTCAGCTCACCCATATCCTTCAAAGCCCCCCTAATTTCGTCACTTGAGAACGGTGCTACCAGATTGTCATTCATTTCTTGAGTAACCTTCACTTGAACGCAATCAAGAACCTCATCGGCCTGGGATCCTGCAGTGCACAAGAAAAGTTGCTGGTACTGATTGGCAATAAATCTCTTCAGGTGTTTTTCCTCCACCACCCCACCACCCTCATCTTTCAACTTGCTTATAGTGTTCCTCCTTTTCCTTTCTGAAGCCTGGGCATGGAAGAATTTTGTATTACGATCGCCTTTGGCCAACCAAGTAGAGTGAGCCCGCTGCTTCCAGTAGACATGTTGCTGGTCTAGGAGGCGCTCAAGCTTATAGCGCAGCAAGTGCTCCTTGTTTATGTGCCTTTGGGAAATAGAGGCCCTCCTGATCCTCTCCAACTCCCTTTTGGCATTTTTAATTCTCTTCTCCAAGGCTCCAAGGACCTCACTATCCCACTGCCATAACTCCCCCAATACCCGAGATTGGATTTCCATAAGGCTAACCCCTCCTCCTCTAATAGCGTTTTCCCATGCCTCCTCCACCCGCTCGCCACACTCCTCCTCCTCCAACCATCTCGCCTCAAACTTCTTCATGACCTCCAATGGTTTCCTCCAATGGGCCTTTTCCTTCGCACCGGGATCCACAATGATGGGCCTATGATCTGAGTGCCGAGGATCACCGTTAATAACACGGACCAAAGGAAAGCGAGCCCGCCAAGCACTATTCGCCACCGCCCTGTCCAGTCTTTCCCTAGTATAACTGGACGCATTTTGATAGAGATTCCTCCAAGTGAAAGTATCCCCCACAAAGCCCAAATCATGCAGGTCACACTCCTCCAAAACCTCTCTGAACTTCAGCATGCTGCCCTCTGCCCTAGTAGCTCCCCCTTCCTTCTCACAACTGAAGAGAATTTCATTGAAATCGCCACAACACAGCCAAGGGAGCTTACTGCGGTGCATTAGAATTCGAAGCAGCTTCCAAGTTTTCTCCTTCTCTTCACTACGGGGCTCGCCATAAATCCCGGTAAACCGCCAAGCACACCCACCCTCCTCTGTTATTTTGGCATCAATATGATACCTAGACCACGACAGCACCCTCAAATCCACCTCCTTCTTCCAAAACAGCGCCAAACCACCCTTCGCCCCTACACTGTCCTTTACCACCATATAAGGCATGTTCAGCTTCCATTTGAGACTCTCCATCCATTTCTCTCCATGTTTTGTTTCAGAGAGAAACAAAACATCGGGGTCCTCCTTCCTCTGGACATCCAGAAGACCACGAACTGCCGGGCCGTTCCCCAACCCCCGGCAGTTCCACGCCACAAGCCTCATTTGGACCGGCCGGGCTGACCATGTAGCCCCGCCAAATAGGGAGTTTCCTCCCCCATCTCCACCTCCACTGAAACAACCTGGAGCTTAGCCTTCTTCTGCACTTCTTTCTCCCCTCCCGCATCCTCTCCCCCTCGCTTGCGCGATACAGGAGGGGAAGAATACTGTTCCCCCTTCGCTTTCCCAAGCTCGCGCGGGCGGCGTTTGAAGGTAGACCTCATCTTTTTTGCCTCGTTTCCCCCAGCCTTGGCCTGTTTAAGCTCCTCCACCAGCGGCTCCCCTGCCCTACTTAACCCTGCTTCCGCACCCTCCCCTGAGGGCATAGAGCCCACCCCATCCACCTCCATGCCGGCCCTTTCAGAGACCCTTTGCACAACACCCTCCTGCGAGTTAACTCCTCTACCTTCACCCTCCCATGCAGCCACCCCAGAATCCTCTTTCCCTACTCGAACCCCACCGGATCCCCCTCCCTTTCCTCCCGGGCCACCCCTCTCACCTCCACCAGCCCCACCAACTCCACCCTACTCTCCTTGTCATTACTTGTACTGTCCCCAAACAACAATTTTTTCGGTACTCCTCCCGTTGTAGTATTGCTTGACGGCAACTTAAGCGGGCTCGACCCATCATCCCGAAGCTCATTGTCCTCCGAAGCCTTCCCCCTCCTTTCTTCCCCATTCTGCTGCAGCCTCCTCCCCACCTCCCCCTCCTCCAAGAACCCGACGACTTATGCTGATAACTCCCACCTGAACTGCTGCCCCCCGACCAGTGGCTACGCTGATCACGTTTCTTTGCCGGAGAGGCCCTCATCCAGTCCCCAAACTGATAATCATGCACCTTCCAAACCTTTTCATCACACTCCTTTTCCACATGACCCAACACACCGCAAGAATAACAAAAGTTTGGGAGAAATTCATATCTGAAATTACACCAACAACTTGGTTCACCAACCCCATTCTCCACCATCACTCCCCTGAAAAGCGGCTTGCGCACATCAATTAGAGCTTTAATCCTAAGGAAGCACCCCACGGCCGACCCATCTTCATCAGTTTCAACATCCAACGGCTTCCCCACCTTTTCCCCAATCGAACGGCCTGTACTTTCATTCATCAAACCTAAAGGCAAGTTGAAGACACGAATCCATACCGGAATATGAGTGAACTCCAAATCCTTCAGCCTCTTAGTCTCATCAAAATCCACCACGATGAGCAGATCACCTCCAAATTCCCATGGACCCTCCGTAACAGCTCTTCTCTTGCCCCCCCCCCCCGCCAGAAGGAAAGCAAACAGGAACATGTTATCCCCCAACTCCTTGCACCGGATTCCTTTCACCGGACACCAGATTTTGTCCAGAGTCTGCACCATCCCTTCCACATATCCAGCCTTCGTCGAGAACAGCTTGCCCACCGCCTGAGGAGGTCGACCAGCCTCCCTCGAATCTGACTGCCATGCACCCTTGACAGCCTTACGCTCCTCCTCCGACAGCTTCAGACCCCCCAACAAACCCTTCAGATCCTCCACGCCCTGCTTTCGCCCCTTCTCCATCGAAACCCCAGCACCGACCAGAACCACCGGCTTCCCAAACCACCCAAACCCACCACCACCCACCTCCCAACACAGCCCCAGTCACTTACCTCCGCCGCCCGCTAGCTCTGGACACCCTTCCCCAGCCACCACCTTCGCGGCTCCTCCACGCCGGCCTCCTCGCGCCACAGCAACACTCCAGCACGCCCCCGCTCCAGGCGCCCTTCCGCCCTCTCCCTGCGGCCTCCCAACCCAGCACCGGGGTCAGGGGCGAAGCCAGCCGGGGAGGCAGACCTCCATTGGGGGACCGAATCGAGCTCTCGGTGAAGAAGAACCGGACCGAAACCCTAACCCTAGGCTCGGGCGCGGCATAGGGCTCCAACTCGAGAGAAACGAGCGGAGACGTCGCGGTGTTCGTTTTGTAGAAGAGTGAACCGGAGGAGTACTAACAGCTATTAAATAGAGGTATAAGAACATAGAACCTAAGAGTTACCTCGAGGAGACGAATGACTCTTACGAATGACTCTTTTATATGATAGTATAGATTATATCAGTATTATCTGTGACCTAGTGAAACATGAGTTTACCAAACATATTGGTGTTGATGCATTATATACTCGCTCACAGGTGCAAAAAGGAGTGTTTGCTCTACAATTTGTGTCCACAGATTGATTGCAGACTTATTCATGAAGCCACAGATTAGGGTATACCATTTGTGTTTTCTCTCCAAACTTAGTATGTGTGATCCATCATAAGTTTGAGGAAAGTGTTAGCATATGCATTTTCCTTTTGTATTTACTTATATGTGTAGAGTTGTCATTGCATATAGTAACTTGTACTCTCTATATATTATCCATCGGTCTCATAAATATACATACAATATTCATAACACTAATATCAAGATATATGAGATATTTCTTAGTTCACGGACTTCATGAGATGTATACATAGTGTAAGCTTGTGATTAGGTCAACTCATTATTTTGAAGTTAGAAGCAACTATAGAGCTTCTTATCCATAAATCAAGAAAAAAAACCACAAAAACATGATATCTTTTTGCAGTGGTATTCAAAGACTTGCCAGTCTCCTCTAGTTCACATTGAGATTAGTCTAAACGAATTGGATCGGCTCTACGAATTAAGCCGAAACACCTCAATTCACTAAGGTTGCTCTTCCTCTATTCCGGAGATGGCGAGCACCACACCACTCACAATTCATCGAGACTTCTCACAATCTTCTTTGAGAAGCTCACCACGTACAATGCCTCTAACACCATCTAGGAGTCAGCAAACTCCAAGAGTAATAAGTCAAACCCCTCGCTTGACTCTCACCACGTGCAACAAATACACAAACTCAAATAGACACTAAGTCCAAATCTAGATGCAACATCTGCACTCTAGATCACTCTCCTTGCTCACAGGGTGCAACATATACACAATTGAGAGGAGAGGCTCACACTAGCTCAAGGGAATTGAAATGGGTCAAGCAACTCTATCTCCAACCAGCCACACGGGGTATTTATACCCCCACACAAGAAATTTAGCCGTTAGAACCAAATCCCTGAAAAATAAGGGAAATCGAAAGTACTGCAGGCAAAACACCGGTACTTTTGCTCCCCTCGCAATGGTCAAAAACTAGCCGTTATAGTCAAATTCAGAAGTTCTACCATTCATTTTCCGGTACTTTCAATCATCGGAAGTACCGCTCTACACATGCGGAACTACCACTCTCGCGGGGAGGAGAAGACTACCACATAGGTGTCTCTCTGGAAAAAAACATACCGTAGAAAAATCCAGAACTTCTGAAGTCCGGTAGTTCCACGCAACACATGCCGGTAGTTCTGATTTTCCAAATAAGTGCAGATACTTCAATAGATTTTACACAACACATTTGCAAGCTATAGTATCGTGCACACAAGGATCATCCATGACTCCCAACAAGTTGCAAAACACATTTACACACTTTTGAAATCATGACACAAGGAATCGGTATATGGACTTAGCACATTTACAAAAACACATTCGCAAACCAAAGTTACGTGCTACAAGGATTGTATATGAGATTCAATTATTTGCAAAACACATTTGTAAATATAAACCTCATACCACAAAGAGTAGAAAACATGAACTTCAAACACTTGCAAAACACATTCGCAATATATAATCCCATGTTATAAGGATTTCACACATGAGTTTCAACTATTTACAAAACACATTCACAAATATAAGTATGCTAAAGAAAGAAGAGCAAGTGAGATTGAGCTATCAACACATGATGAGACTCAAGCTATTAGACATGACCTCTCTTAATAGTACGACAACTTATACTAACAATTCGGTCTTCCAACCAAACACCAAGACCAGTAAAAGATTAGGAACACATCCTTAGCCCTACCTAGTCATACATTTGCCTTGAGTATCCTTTTGAAGCTTGATGACGCACATCATCACTTCAAGTCCAGGTCATCGTCTTGACATACATCAACATATGATACATCCATTTCTTGAACTCTATCAATACATGATGGGTCTTTACTTAACTTGATGATCAACACATGATCATTTCCTCTTGGACATGCATTAACTTATGAAACATCTTCTTCTTGATGGCCTTCAACACATGAAGCCATCTCCATCTAGACTTGATGATTTTCAATACATGATGTCATCACAAGTCATTCTCATTTGTGGAACCTAGTCTATTCATCCAACTCATAAAAAATGTTAGTCCACAAATTAATTACCATCAATTATCAAACTTCACTATAAACACATAATGGAGGGACTAGATTCTACAATCTTCCCTTTTTGGTAATTCATGACAATCTCAACAAATAAATGAGATACAAATTATATTTACGAGTATACAATATGTATACAACACTGTATACTCTAAGATAAACCTTAAAGAAAACTTACTTATCCGATTATCATTAATCATCCAACCATTACACACATAATGGAGAGGTTAGATGACAACCTGATTGCAAATGAGTATATATAAACTACATAATTTATATATACTCAAAGGATGTGTTTCAAAGTAAAGATCCTAAATATGTGTATTAAAGGAAATATAGATCTATATTTATGAAATCTCAAAACATATAATGAACTCCCCCTAAATATGTGCATACAAGTATGTATAATGAAAGCATATACACATATTCATTTTGGACTATTTATGGAGTTCAATCTATATTTTAGATCCGATGAATGCACTAATATATAAGAATGTGATTTCGAAAGCATACCTATTTGATTTCACTTTTTCATCTAAATAAGACTAAGTAATATCATGATCAATAAACAAGTTTAGTCTCAAAATCTCATAATTGTATTTGTCATTATCACTAAAACTAACTTAATGGAGTTTGATTTTTCACCATCTTGGTCATCATTCACCAATGAGCAAGTCGTATCCACCGTTTTAGGTTTTTGACCCATTTTTGGTGCAATCCGCCTTCAAACGAATAAAAGTCAGAACTTTGGTAACAATTTTCTTAATTATTGTTTGAAATAGGTTTAAGACATCATATGAAAGGTGTGTACCAAATTTTAAGTAATTTGAAGGTTTGATTTGAAAGTTAGTTGAATTTTATGTTTTAAGCTGGTTTTGGTGTAGCAGGGTTTCACAAATTAAAATATCCCAAATCTCTTAAGTTCTTTCAAGTTCTTTGATTGGATAGGTTCTTAAAGTCATGAACTACCTGTGTTTCAAGTTCCAAGTCTTTTGGTTTGATGAATAAAAAGTTACATTATTTTTTGTATTTGAAATAGTGTTGAAATCACTATTTATAGGCTGAAAATTTCAATAGCTCTGAGAATTTTTGGAGTTTTGGCTTCTTGATCTTCATAGTTTCTCATAGCTATTGGAGTAAAGATTAGGTAAATACTTGGGAAAAAATTTGAAGGCACCATTCACTCCTTCTATTGCCATATCGGTCGTACAGTCTATATGAGATCTTCATAGTATTTGTGATCTTGATAGTAGTCAACTCAGAAAGAAATGCGTGCTATCCAGTGATATTTTATTGCCCACGCAATCGACGTATATGCTCCCACTGTGTGCTCCTCACTGGTGGCGCAACAACCTCCAGTGATGATGACCACCTTTGCTACTTGTTGTCGTGTCGTCTGTGTGTTTCCTCTGGGTACGATTTGTAGGCATTATTTGTAGGAAGTGTCTTGATTATTGTGATGTTGCTGTCCTCTAGATGCTATTATGTTTTTTTTGTTGTAGCTGAAGCGGGATTTTGTTGTAAAGATAGCAACTTTTTTATCGAAAGATGAAAGGCGGAGGAAGTAACTCTCTCTACCGTGATTTTTGTTGTGTGTTGAATTCTAAACGTTGCACCTATTGATTAGATTTGTTATGTTGCTAGGAAATGTTGTGTCGGATGGTTTTGCTTCCATTAGATGTCCGAACGCCTGTAGCTCATTAGTTTTAAAATCCTTGTTAACCTATAGCTCCATTCATATTCAATCTGTACCCGTCACATATCCGCATCCGACTATCCAATCCATTTTCCAAAGTCGAAGGCGTACTACACTTAATGCCGCCAGTGAGATGTCAAGGCGTATTCGGCTCTATGTATACATGTTCTCGGATAGGGATGGCAATTATGCCCGTTTACCCGTGTACCCGTGGGTAAATACCCTAATGGAGTCGAGTATGGGATGCATTCTTTACCCACGGGTATGAAATGGGGAGAAATCTCTACCCATCGGGTAAACGGGTACGGGTATAGGTTAGCTCTACCTGTACCCGTCTCACCCGTTTACCCGTGAAATAATGACAAGTGGGCCATCCTAAAATAAAAAACCCTAACTCCCCGCCGCCCGCTCAGTCACCCAGACCGCCCCCTCGGCCCGCTCTCGCCTCTCCGCCCCCACTCCCTCTCGCGTCTCCGGCTCCGCCCCCTTCGGCCCCTCCACCCCCACTCCCTCTCGCGTCTCCGCCCCCCTCGGCCCCTCCGCCGCTCCACCCTGCACTGGGACGCCTGTCAGAATCTGATATATGTATGTGAATGCTGGGGAGAGACTCTATTTGAAATAACGTTTCGTCAGAGCTATCTGGTTTCATTGGGCGGCCAGGATGTCTTCATACTCAAAGAGGAAGCATCAAGGGTTCAGATCGGTTCAGCAGTGTTGGTTTAAGCATCCACATTAAGTTACTTACATTAGTGTTTATCATGTGTTAAACTGGTGTAATGGCAGCTGTAATTTTCCTTAAGCTTACTGTTAGTTGTACCCATAGATACTTCTTTCAGACGGAATAGAGGATATGCAATATTGCTGCCGTCCTTAGTTACTGTAGCCCTAGCTTGTTCTCTATTGTTCCCTTTTCTTGCGATTCTAGATCTCCTTTGTTCCCCTGCGATTCGGATTCCTCCCCGGGATCTGACAACGCCGCCGCCTCCTTCTTCGCCCCGCCCCTCCGCCCCCCACCAGGCTGCCGGCCTCCTCCTCCGCCCCCACCAGGCCACCGGCCTCCTCCTCCGCCCCCAGATCCGCCGCCTCCTCTTCCTCCTCCTCCGCCCCCAGATCCGCCGCCTCCTCTTCCTCCTCCTCCGCCCCCCACCCGGCCGTCGGCCTCCTCCTCCGCCCCCACCCGTCCGCCAGCCTCCTTCTCCTCCTTCATCCGCCTCAGCCCTCAGCGCCTCCGCCCTCCGCCGCTCCACCCTGCACTGGGACGCCGCCGCCTCCATCTTCGCCCCGCCCTTCCGCTCCCGCCGCTGCCGCCGCCGCGTGCCCCCTCCGGCCGCGGCTCTGCCCGTGAAGTTCCGCGCCCGCGCCAGGGCTGGCCTCCCTCTCTCTGCTCCCGGCCGACGACA
Organism: Dendrocalamus latiflorus; assembly: GCA_017311315.1. Lineage (NCBI taxonomy): Eukaryota > Viridiplantae > Streptophyta > Magnoliopsida > Poales > Poaceae > Dendrocalamus > Dendrocalamus latiflorus. The sequence goes on along the minus strand of CM029645.1, from coordinate 23,626,384 downwards.
GCGCCCCGGCCGAGCCGCCGCCCCGCCGCCGTCCCCACCCGCCGAGACACCGGATCCAGCCGCCATCCTCCAGATCCAGCAATCAAGTAATTTCTGTTGGTAATTTCTGTCTAGCTTATGCAATCAAGTAGCAATAACAGAGCTCTGTTGGTAATGGTAGCAATGGTTACTTGTGACTTGTGAAATTTCCATCATACACGTTATTGTATTGCAGTTTAATGCTCCAAGGTCTGGAGCACATGCTATAACATTGTGGTTTATCTACGTTAAATATGCCCTTTTGGCTTGTTAGAATTATACCAAGTGAACTTGTTAAGAGCAAGGTTTACCAAAAGTTTGTCATCCCAGAACAAAAATGTGAAACTGTCAATTTGATTATGCGTAAGTAATTTCTGTTGCAATGCCTATGCCTAGTGCTGCTTCATTTTGTATCATATCTTTTGGACTTAATAATCTATCTAAATTGTGTATGTTAAAATCTCAAGATAGAATCACATACTTTTTTCTTGAGAATCCTCAACAGCTCCAGATCCTCCTTGTTTTCATTTTTTAAATGTGATATGGCTAGTGCCTTATATGATGGCATCTGTATAATTTTGCCCAGTGACTTACTAGTTACTAAATTAACATATTACTAGTTACTAGCTCCATGGTTGTTACGGCGTCGCCTAGGCGACGCCTAGGCGTCGCCTAGGCGTCCTGGCGGCCGGAGGAGGACGCCGTGGCTGCTCGCCTCGCCTGATCCTGCTGTTGACGCCGGCTAGGGTTAGGAGATCGGGCGCGGGGAGCCGGAGGCGGCGGGGAGAGGAGCCGGACGCGGGAGGCGGCGGCGGAGAGAGGAGGCGGACGCGGGAGGCGGCGGAGGGAGAGGAGGCGGACGCGGGAGGCGGCGGCGGGGAGAGGCGGAGACGTCGGGCGGCGGCGGGGAGACGGGAGAGGCGGAGACGTCGGGCGGCGGCGGGGAGACGGGAGAGAGAGACGGGAGCGGAGAGGTCGGGAGAGACGCGAGCGAGCGAGCGAGGCGGAGAGGACGAGGCCGAGGGGGTATGAGAATGCCTGAATATGTGCTAGTTGGCTTCATATAGGCCGAGTGGGTATGAGCCGGCGTATGAGATACCTCTCTGGAATGCTGGATACGGGCATACGGCGCTCGCCTGGCGTCGCCTGGACGTCGCCTAGGCGTCCAGGCGCCTCTCACTCGCCGTGGTCGCCGATGTCGCCATGACAACCATGACTAGCTCTAGATTCTCCTTGTTTGAATGTGATGTACTCAGTTCGCGGGTAAACGGGTATGCCCGCGGGCGACGGGTATAGGCGAGGTTTTTTTACCCGTGGTCCTTCGCGGGTACGCCCGCGGGCGTAAATCGGGGTCGCGGGTACGGGTATGGGTGAGCACTACCCGTACCCGCCGCGCCCGATTGCCATCCCTACGCACAGCAATAAACCATCCACCTCTAATAATCCTAGAGTCTCTAGTAAATTTAAGCGAGGTTTCTATGAGTCGAATCGTGTGGCTTCCTCACCTTTTGCTTCTCTCGTGTGCTGTTGAACCGGGTGCAGGAGCGGAGACGCCAGGCGGGTAGTCGGCGGGCGGGCGGCGGCGGCGCAGGCGCGGAGAGGAGGAAGGACGGGAGGAAGCCGCCCCGAGTAGGTACAGTTACGCCCGAAGGAAAATGCTCCGAGAACATGTATACATAGAGCCGAATACGCCTTGACATCTCACTGGCGGCCGGAGGGTGCGATTCTCGCCGGCGACGAGGTGTGGGCTCTGGGCTGCCTTCTGCGACACACGTTGCTTGATTCTTGCAAATGATTTGAACTTTTAGTTGCATCTGTCACCTGTGTATCTTGCTCATCTTGCTAAAGATTATCCCAATCTGATGACCATGCCGCCTCCTTTATATCAATTCTGGCCCATGGATCTTGCAATCAGCATGCTATTGGACGCCACCGCTGTAAAGATTTTCAATTTTATGGTAGACTCTGCCCTTCCAGCTTAATCAACAGAGGGGAATGTTTTATCAGCTTCTCTGAACAAGCAGTTCGATCTCATTTCAGGACTAAAGGCGCATCATGTCTTCAGAGGAGCTGAGAACAAGCTTTTCAGATTTGGTGGTGGGTTCGCAAACTCGGACGGACAGCCAAATTGATTCTTCAAGTGATCCGTCATCGGAGGGGGGTGTGCAAGTCACTTGTTTCACGGAGGACCTGCATGACGTCACGCTTCATTTTCAGATAATAAGGTTCTCTAAACAGGTACGCGAGGTTTCGTGGCTCCAACCAAGCTGAAGTTGTGTAAATTGCAAATGAAACTCTACCTTTATCTCTAGAATTTCAAGGGTTGTCTGGTTCATGTACTAAATAAATAATGCCTCCTCTTAGTTATGCTTGTCAAAATTGACTAATTGAGATTTGAGACATTGTTTGGTTTGTGTCCTCTCTCCCCAACATTAGCCTTAACTCAAAATTTGCATCAAAATGTTACTCAAGCAAGGCATCAAAATTGTAGGTTCTGTTCAAGGCATATCTGATCTGACACCACTACTCTAGTTAATGAGCATATAAAGATAATAGAGCAATCTAATGGAAAACAAAGCCCACAAATCAACATTTCTAGCAAGGCGCTGTTGAGTTTCATGGAGAAAACACATCATAAAGCTTGGAGAACATATTGGGGGGGGGGGGGGGGGGGGGTCAAAGGAAGATGTTTTACCAGACATCATAAAGCAATTTGAATAAGAAGTTCTAAACTTATGTATGTGTTATGACATGAAGCATGCTAATTTGAGCATTTGTCCATTGTCCCCATGTGAGTTAAACTTATGTATTTGCTATGGCATGAAGCATGCTGGTTTAAGGCTTTAAGTATTTGTCTGTTGTCCCCATGTGAGTTAAGCTTATGCATTTGCTATGGCATGAAGCATGCTAGTTTAAGCATTTGTCCGTTGTACCCATGTGAGTTAAGCTTATGTATTTGCTATGACATGAAGCATGCTAGTTTAAGCATTTGTCTGTTGTCCCGTCCCCATGTGAGTTAAGCTTATGTATTTTCTATGACATGAAGCGTGCTAGTTTAAGCATGTGTCTGTTGTCCCCATGTGAGTTAAACTTGCTTCAGATAGTTTTGGTATATCATGATTATGATGAAAAATGCTTATGGTACTTCTACTAGTTGACTTCAACCTGTCTGAACAAAACTGGGAGCATGACTGTGTTCTTACGTTAGGCATGAAGCATGATTTGGATGAATATTTCGTTTGAATCCCGTCATGTTTGTTTACAGTACGCTATGATCTCCATGCTGCAATTGGTGTAATGTATACTGTAGGAAACATCTGTGAGTTATCTTTTTTTCTTCTTTTTTATGCAGATCTATGCATGGATCGGATGCAACACAGCAAAGTTTGGCCATTTATATGCTGCTGCAACCACTCGGCCGGTAACAAGCACTAGTTATATTATTAGAAACTGATGTATAGTTATTTCTGTAGAATCTGATCATTTTACCATGTTGCCTCTTCATGGTCGTTGCAGGGTAATGGGGTGAGCGTCACCTCTGTACTTGGAGGAACATCTGATAACACTGGATCAAGCATGGCCCGCCGCTTAGGTACTACTATTTCTGTTGGTAATTGACCTACATTTATCATACTAATATATGAAAAACAGCAACCTTACATCACCTCTTGTTTCAGTGTTAAAGACAGGTCTAAATATAGTTCTAGCATGCAACATTCCAAAAGACAGCCCCATGCTTGAGGTACTCACCGGTGCATCTTTGCGTTTCAATTGCAAAGTTCTGTATCTCATAGAATCATGGTTTCAGGCTGCTGCAGAGAGGAAGCTGGTAGAGAAGCTCAGAAGTTTAGGTTATATCAGATCAAAAGCAGGAGACGCTAACACGTCCGCTGCACATTGATGATGTATACTTGCGGAGCTCTCAGTCAAATTGGAGTTTCATCATTAGGTACAGGAAGCCTTGTGATCTGCTGGGTTCAATTGATGGATTGGCTACTTCTGTTATGTGCCCGACATATTCTGAATTATACCTTCCAAAACTTGGTTCAGTTGATGGATTGGATACTTCTGTTATGTGCTCGAAATATTCTGAATTATACCTTCCAAAACTCAGCAACTACTTGCGATGTAGTTTGGTTGCTCTGAAATTCCTGGGTGATTGGTGATTGCGGCATGTTGACAAAATGATTAAACATCTTGTGATGTAATACAGAAAGTAGATCATTTGAATACCTAACCCGTGTACCGGTTACATTTCCAAGTGGGTATATTTTCATCTATTATTAGCCTGTCTCTGATGATTGTACTAATCCGTCTTAATTAATTCCAAATAAAGCTTATTTTTCTCTTCATTAGAAAAGCAACTACTGTTTAACCATCAGTACCCAAATTTTCTTATTAAGAAAAAAAAGATGAAACTTTGCATTTGGAGAAGCAGAACATGTCATATGCGACTGTACTTGATGGACAAACTGCACTGTTATGTACTGAGTGTTGAGCTACCACGGGTCCATCTTGTGAAGGTTACAAGAACAGTTGTCAAAATACAGTCACAATCTTGACCCAACCTGGGCAATGTCTGGAGTGCATGTGTTTCCCAAACGGGCTCGAAAAGGTTTGCTTGAGCTTGCAAGATTTGCACTATTGATATTGTAGCAGGTGGACACTGCAGACAGGAAAGGAATGGTGGCGAACTGGCGATCAATCTAAAGTGGAAGGCAATACATGTACCTGTTTTTTACCTCACAAGCTGGCGACTTTTGGTTTTTACTATAGTACCTAATTTTCAAATGGAGTATTTTCTCAAGACGAGGTCTACAAGTTAAACGATCTACACATTAAAAACCCAACATCTGTACCAGCTAAAATCATAAGTGAATATATGTCTCTCCGTAATCTGTATCGTAAACAATTAAAATTTAAAAATTTCAGCCAAAAGTCATAAACCGCAGCCGAAAAGAACAGTCCCTGAAGAATGCTTAAATTTCTGTGAGCACCACTAGAAACACTGATGCGTAAATTTTATCAGTACACTTCGAAGAAAAAAAGGCTACAAGAGAATCATCATCCCACGTCACGGCGTAGCAAAACGGATCTAAGGAGCGGTGGCGTAGTCGGAGTCGGACTATTTCTGTGGGGTCAACTTTAACTATATTACAGATTTTTACAAAACTATTTAATTAGTACTAATATTTATCCATAAATTTATAAAACTTTTAAATTTTTATAATAGTTGATCCATATGTTTCAAGACCAGGCTATGCAAGTACATTTGCTGTCGCCTTTTAAGACGAGGACCACAGTGATGAGCATGGCGAGTCATGTTGTCTGTTCTTGAAGTTGTCACCATAAGTTTTTTTTTGAAAAAAGACCCATTCTTTTTTCTCTGTACAACACACAATTTTTCAGGTAAAGAAACTATTTTCCTCTGTCTTTTCTGTACTTTCCATATCCATTATTTGCGTCTTATGTTAGTGATATGCTATAGAGACAATCATAAAGACGATTATATTATTTTCTACGTTTATGTTCTTTTAAATAATATGTTATTTTGTTTGTTGAATAAATATATTTTGTATTAATTAATAAGTATGTAACTTGTTCGTGGAACTCTTTATTTATGTTTTGATGTTATTTTAAATTATCTTTGATCTTATATTATTATGTGGGACAATTATGCCTTATAGATCAACACATATATTGATTAATGATCATGTTTCATGTATCGGATATGGGGATATCAAGTTAATAATATGGACACATGTTAGAGAATATGGTGTTAGATTAACCCATCTTGATATATTATTGAGATTGTTATGTTTTTATGTGTCATTGGTTGGTCTTAAGAAGTGAGGATGTATAATCCTTGTACCTGATATTAGCATAGTTTTCTACATGTGTAATAATACACTTAGGGGTTGTGAGCCGGTACTCTTAACTAGATAATTATAAAGGTAACTTTCAGCTATGCTATGAAACATGTTAAAGATGTAACTGGTTGAATATGGGATTTACCCCTCCTACATAATAGGAGAGATATCTCGGAGCCTCTCGATATGGTTGGATAAAGGAAGTGCATGGCCACGCCACGAATAGTCGAAGAGTCGATCACATGAAGTTATCTATCACTAGATCAGGAAAAGATTGAATAGTCCATAAATGACACATTTATTGCCTGGAGTTCAATTAGGTATCATGAGGCAACAAGAAAATACACAAACAGGTTGTTTAGTCCAACCAAATACGAATTGGTCATATGTGTATACTGACTGGTCATGAACTGGTCAGATATATCACAAATTGGTTGCGAACTGGTCGTATGAGGATACAGACTGGTCATAATCGCATATGAATTGGTCGTAAGAAGTTACGAATTGATCATGAGCGACTAGGACAAGATTGCTGATCGTATTGTATAAGATTCGTTCAGTTTGATCTTTGTGTACATTTGAGATTGATATGTCCTACTAGAGACCACTACTGATCAGTGATTAGAAAGGTGTTTCTGGGTTACAACCAAGTATACATAAACCTACAGGGTCACACACTTAACAGTTGGAAAAATAAGGATCCGGATGATACACTGAGGCTCTATATAAAGAGGAGCATTAGACTATGGGCTAGATAGAAAGAGATATTGTACCACCCACAGAAACCCTGGCTACCTTCTTCAAAAGGCCTGCTGTATGCGCTGGTGCTAGCACACCAGTGCACAGTATTTTATTTCTGAACGTGTGAACATTGATAAAGACATTGCTGTGACTGGGTGCTGATTGGGATAATCCGAGGAGAAATCGATCGGCTTCCGATGATCGCTTTTCAAAGACGTTAGAGAATCGACTATTTCTACTAAACCGACGCCCGTTACGTTGAACTGAGCTGCTTCAATTCTTCTTTCACTGCACTGTAAGTCTAGTGTTAATAATATATAATTTCTTATTTGTATAGCTTCTTAATTTGCATGATAAAATTTTTAATTTACGCTACTCCGTAACCAACACCTTAGTACGGAACACACGAGCGTGCCTCTGAGGTGACGACGTTTCTTTCTTTCTGACGTGGTCAGCTCATCTCTCCAGCCCCGACCGGCCCCCACAAGACAGCCAGCCAATCATCCATCACCTCCTGTAGCCACAGTCCCCGACGAGTGGGCCCCCCTGTCCGTCACTCTCCGCTGAGCCGTGCCCATCTGCTCCTCCCCATACACTCGTCTTTCTCCTCTCTTTCCTTGCTTGTTTTCTTCTTCTCCTCCTCGTCTCTATCCAACTCCAACACGGCCACCTATATGTAAATTCAGCCACCCTCGCAGCCACCGCCATTAGAGATTTAGAGAGGATTCCTCTAGCTGAGCACTTGGGAGTCGTCGTACGTGAGTGTGACATATATAGCGTGCGCATGGCTGCTGCTTGGCTGGCAAGGACGTCGTCCCAGTTGGCGCGCCTTGCCGCGAGGAGGCTCCTTTCGCCTCATCATCATCCCTGCAGTCCCAATCCATGGTTCTTGGGTTCAGTGCCGCCGGTTCTTGGGTCGCCGGCGGCGGTAGCTGGTGTTGTGGGGGATCGCCGGGGCTTCTGCTCCGTCCGGCGCTTCGCCGGAGGGAGCAGCAGCGCCGCCGCCGCCGAGTATCCGGAGAACGGGTCCGCCGGTGGTGATCAGGTATATGCACGTGTATCTTGTGTTGTATGTACAGTAGCTTGTCTGCTTCTTGATTTGTGTGTTCCATGTCTGTCTAAGGATAAATTAGTGCTATGAATATTCAGACTGTTGTGGCTTGGATCATGTGAGTTTTTCTTCTTCATTAAGAAAATTTGCTGCTCTTTTGGGGATCTAGAAGGATCATCCTGGATATCATAGATAATGGCTAATTAGAAATGCTTCAAAATTATGCTCCCAAAAAATAGTTTAATAGTAGATAAGAAGATGAAAGGGACTATCTTTCTCACTTTCTGGTTGGTGCCATTTGTCAGTAGCTTGGTCCTTCGTTCACCATTTTCTTTCACTGCACCTGTGTTTTTCCCCACTGAGATGCAGATTTTCGATACACCTAGTTGTGAATTCGCGGCCAATTCTTCCACGATCTTGCCGTGCGTTGGGAAAAAAATGAAGGAAAAGTAGCACAACACAATTGTGGATAGAATTGACAACAAGTAGTAAACTAAGCAGATAAGGATGGATGCGTCAATGGATTGGTGTGATTGAGTTCGTGTTTGGTAAGCTCACACGGCTGTAGAAACGTGTGTCACGACTACTTTTAGTTTTATACTTCCTGTGCTTTCGGTGTCAATGGATGACCAATGATTAGGAGTCTCTCATGATCTCTTACGTGTAAGAAATGCTGACTTTCTTATGGTCAAGATGATCATGTGCCGTCAACCGGGCAAAATTGTCTATTACCTCCAAGGTCAATTTAGGTCTAATCTTGCTGTGCTTTTCAAATCCAATGGAATTTCCCCTTTTTCTGTCAATAACGCTCAGGGAAATTTGTCCATTACCTCCAGGTTCAATGTTAGACTAATCCGCGTTCGAGAAAAAAAAATGTTAGACTAATCCTGCTGTGCTTTTCGATTTGATGGAATTCATTTTTTTATCACCATTTCCACTGCAGGTAGTAGACTTCCCTGGAGGAAAGGTTTCATTTATAGCTGAAATGAACTTCCTGCCGGAGTCGCAAAGGGAAAGGATCAACTGTTATCGTGTTCTTGACGACGATGGCAGAACTATATCTGGTAGCAGATTCCAAGAGGTGTGCTACCATTCATCAATCCATGAGTGGGGATTATTCTCCAAACATGTTGTGAAAGATAATTTTGTTCTCAAGTATGTGTCTCACTGTTGTCAGATCAGCAAGGAGGTGGCTTTGAAAATGTACAGTGACATGGTCACCCTCCAGATCATGGATACCATCTTCTATGAAGCTCAGAGGCAGGGAAGAATCTCATTCTATCTCACTTCCAATGGTGAGGAAGCAATCAACATAGCCTCTCCTGCCGCACTTAGTGTTGACGACATGGTACTACCTCAGGTACATATCAGTTACTCCAAAGCTTAGATGCTTAATCTAGCAATGTTCCTGAAAATTGATTTACTAACCATCCTTTTCTTGGCTGGAAACTATGGAGCCCAATGTAGTACAGGGAACCTGGTGTTCTTCTATGGCGTGGCTTCACACTGCAAGAATTTGCAAACCAGTGCTTTGGGAATAAGCTGGATTATGGTAAAGGAAGGCAAATGCCAATACATTACGGATCGAACCGTCTGAATTATTTCACGGTCTCATCGCCTATTGCGTAAGTCTGAAACATCTCTTCCATGTCACAAAAATCATGCAAGTGAAGGACGGATTTATCATTCTTGATGATACATCAGCACGCAGATCCCTCATGCTGTTGGAGCCGCCTACTCTCTGAAGATGGACAAGAAGAACGCATGTGCCATCACGTATTTTGGTGATGGCGGTACAAGTGAGGTAGATGAACAATCGCTCATCAGTAACTTACAACTTGTTACCCAGCCTTTCTGACTGTTGGATAATGTTCAGGGAGACTTCCATGCGGCACTAAACTTTGCTGCTGTTTTGGAAGCGCCAGTGATCTTCTTCTGCCGAAACAATGGCTGGGCAATCAGCACCCCAACTACCGAACAATTCAGAAGTACGAAATGTTTCTCCATGCTGAATCATGACTTTTACAAGTGATCAATGCAACGTTGTGTTACATTCAACTGTTATTATAGGTGATGGTTGTGTTACATTCAACTGTTATTACAGGTGATGGTGCTGTTATCCGTGGTCAGGCTTATGGAATCCGCAGTATCAGAGTAGATGGCAACGATGCTCTTGCTGTGTACAGCGCAGTTCATGCAGCCCGCGAGATGGCTATAACCGAAGGAAGACCTATTTTAGTTGAGGTACGCAATAGTTCAACGAAGTTACATTATCCGGAACAACAGAACTTCATAATATACTCGATGTGAGTACTGAGTAGTAAATTTTCAGGCACTGACTTATCGAGTTGGCCATCACTCGACATCCGATGATTCGACCAAGTACAGGCCAGTTGATGAGATCGAGCATTGGCGAACAGCGCGGGATCCCATTTCCAGGTACAGAAAATGGGTTCAGGGGAATGGCTGGTGGTGTGATGCTGAAGAATCTGAACTCAGGAACAAAGTGCGACAAGAGGTAATATTGCTACGCAGAAAGATGCATCTGTCATTCTGTCTAGTGCACTGTCATACATGACATCTGAAACTACCTGTTTACTTCTCTGCAGCTTCTGCAAGCCATTCAGGTGGCAGAAAGAATGCCGAAACCACCGCTCGCTGACCTATTCACCGATGTTTATGATCAAATTCCTTCCAACCTACTCGAGCAAGAGCAATTACTGCGGGATACCATCAAGAAGCACCCTGCAGACTACCCAGCTGATGTGCCTGCTTAGGTCTATGGACCTTAGGTCTGCAATGTTCTTGTGCAAGTATTGATGAATGATGATTCAGGTTCATAGCATTAATAGATGACGATGATGATGATAATAATAATTCAGCCAATAAGCTGTTGATCCAGCAGGCTCTAAACACAAAATAATACAATCGGCTGTTGCTCACAGAAAGCCAATTGTTGTATAATATTGTTGCTGACTTTTATGCGGAGCAAAGCCATGCTAAGATATTTCAGCACTACAACAAGGTATATGAGCTAAACTAAGGTTTAACTAAGAGACAGATAAAAAATGCTGAACCCAATCGGATAAATATATATCTATTATTCAGGTAAAGGACATGTGATCATCCTGAGTTCCTGACAATGTAAAATAATATGGTACAACAAGAAATTGTACTCACTCCAACACAAGCTTGTTTAAACAGTCACAATTACCATTCTGGGATCAACTTTTCATCTGATACATGAGCGAATTACCGTAGCATTCCTCCTTTATAGCCCTCTTGGTCCGCCTTTAGAACTAACGGCATTAAATGTTATCTGTCACAATAATGCCGGTGTCGCGATGAAGATTACTAGAAATCCAAATCGTTTCCTGAGGCATCCTTTACCACACCTCCAGCTTCTGTAAACAGCAAATATCATAAACATCAAAACCTTAGCAAATAGATCTTTAGTTCATTTAAGAGCAGATGGATCTTTTAGTGGAATTCATTGTTTTGTGAAAGAGAGTTATATACCCGTGACAACAATTGACCCAACTGCATGATCCCATACCGGCACTATGTAACCTTTGTGAGGAAAGCACAAATACATGGCACCGTCCCCTCGGGCTAGATTCCTAAACTAAGCACAGAATTGTTGGGGACCAACCTCTGCATTGGAGTGAGTGCAACCACGCATGGAGTGTGATCTTTCATAGGACTAGAATTCAAACAGTAAGGCCAAGGCCAGCATAATCATGCGTGTGTATTGAGCAATGATATATACAATGCCGCACCAGCTGATCGCAATAGCCAAAGAACTCAGACGACGTAAATTATGCTTCCTGTCCACAAGTGCGAATCAGCGAGTGGACACTAACCTTAGTGTCTACTTGAGAGCTATCCTGGTATAAATATGTTTGTGTAAGCTGCACATCTCGAAGATAAAGAACAATCTCACCTGGTATTTTAAGATTTTATGACTTCACAAGTGCTCTTTTGGTCGGGAGGCTTTGAAGGTAGGAGGTGAAAGGCAACAAAAAACCTGCTTACGTGTAATGCATTATCAGATTTCTTTATTGTCAGGTCGATGTAAATGTCAGCTGTTATATATAAGCGAAGTAAATAAACTATGTCGCACAGATTTGACAATCTGCAGAGCTAAAGGTCGCACTTTCAGACGCAAAGTGCTAATAAAAAGAAATTAGATGAAACATCATCTCCCAGAGAATCGAGAGTGATGTAAGTGGAATTTTCAGATCAATCACTACTTCATTAGTTCCAACCGCAACTTTCTAAGCAATTATTTGCTGGCTTAGTGTGGAAGCGCCGCAGATCAAACAATTGGAGGAAAAAAACCGCAACAAAGAAGTGGACCATCCACTTAAGCCCCAAATGTGTTTGGAAGTTAGTACGTTGAGTATTGCTTAATGGCATCTTCCGATCGTGGGACCGATCTCTCAGGAATGTCCAAATGAATGCAACTCTAAGCCAAAGGTTCAGTGTCTCTGCAAATGTTATGCTTTGATCGCAAGGTAGCAACCTAACTGTTCCGACAAAATGGATTGATCATCTTTATTGATGTTTTTCTCATATATAGATCATAATGCCGACATGTTTGAAACTGCCATGCAATATGGATTGTGGTGAGTTTATTGTCAAGCGTCGCAGGCTTGCTTGCAGCTAAGCTAAAAAAACAGTGATACTAACTTCCATTCCCTTTCTTTACAAAAGGAATGACTGCTTGTAACAATCTTGACAACAAAGGGGCTATTTTATCTGGCAAGGCAAAAGGATCTGGCATGCATACATTCCCTCAAAGCTATGCACTGGAAATTTTCACAAAGCTTGGCACCTTAGTCGTGCATTGCCCATAACTCAGGACCTGTCTATACATCTAGAGTTCTAGATCCTTTGAAAGCCATATCTCACCTAATAAAGTAGATAGGGTGCATCACATGAGAGATCATTCGATGCAAGCACTTCAATGACTTTATGGATTTTATCAGAAAGAAAAAAAAAGGACATCACCTGTCCATAGTGAAATAAGCCGCTTATCACATGGAAATTGACGCGAGCAAAGGATGGAAGATGGAACATGTCTCTGCTACAAATGCTTTCATCATGGAAGATTCCTGCTTCTCCCACAAACATTCACTACCAGCTTAGATGGAGTGTCAACCAGTGGGATCCTGTGAACAGTGATACAGAAGAAAGTGCTGAAACGGTGGGCACGGGAAAACAGTGAACACATCAACTGGTTCCTGCATGGGCAGCCAATCTATCTATCGTTCTAAAGCATACGTTACCATTAAATTCACGCAGAAGTACCTTACCTTTTACACTATACAGTAGTCTTGTAAACCAAAGCTGTGAGGATTGAGGACCAGTCTAACGTTGGTGAGAAATGACAATCAAAGCATCAAATCACGTAACAATCATTTGCTCACTGCTTCTCTCTCTCTATATATATGTATATGATTCCATACTCCTAGGGTACGTACTCCCACTTCTTATATACTACTTAAATGATATTATTTTATATCTTTATCTTTTAAGTGTACTCTAATAATGATTATAAGATACTCTAAAATGACTTTAACGAAAAATTTCATCAAAATCCACTTTTTAGATATGGATAGCAGCAAATGCAGGATTGACAGCACATACAGAAAAAACACTGCGGGCAGTTGCGCTACCATGGTTGTCTCCACTCTCCAGAACCCAGAGTACTGCTGCCTGACATTAATTATACAACGATGCCACCCAAGGAGAATGTCATGTTATCGATGTAATCTTCATACGGCTAATAGTAGAACCATGTCAGCCTGTAAATGTGTGTACCTATTATGTACACTAGAACATTGGGCGCCCTTCGCGCGCCTTGCCATGATACTTCTACCTCTTTTTGATTTATTAAACCATGACCACAGTTCACTGAGATCCAAGTAATGTATACACATTTGAGGTAAACAAAAAGAACCATGTTAGAACCATATCACATTACTACACTAAACTACAACCGAAGCAAAATCAAAAGAACCATGTAATCGTATGAAAAAGGAACATGAAGTCCAATTTCAGCGGAAGGATCATTGCAGAAAAGATAATCGTGCATGGAAAATGTTTACCTTCTGCAGAATTCAAAAGACAGCTACAAAAAGATGATTCCCACATCCATCCACATTGAACATGGTGACATCGGCTCACGAAGACCTGCTCGAAAGATCTAGAATCATGAACACAGCAATATAGCCCATATCACAGAACTCAAACGATAGAACCAAGCAACAACAGATGATATAGCAATGACAAATTTGTCTCTAAAAAAATCAAAAGGCAGCCTTTTTCACAACTTTAGTCCAATCTGCAATGAAGAGAGGAATATCTTACCATTCATCTGAAAATGTAAAGGAAAAATACAGTCGCTTGCCTGTACTATAAAGCCTAGCATCGCCCAAAATTCAGCCACGATGGCCAATGATATGTTTCTACAAATGATTCTAGGCAAGCAAAAAAGGAACAATGAATATCACACAATTAGTAAAGTATAGAATTGGTGGAAACTTAATTCTTACTTCCAGGTTCCAAGCTTCATCTCATTCCCCTATTCTTGAGGACATGCTCATCCAGGCCCAGAACAACCCCAACTAAACAGCAAAATAAAATGGGCATACCAGTGAGGAAGGGGAAGCAAAAGATAAATTCAGCTCAAAATAGTTTTCCCTAACCTTTTCCATCCATCCTTGCCACCATAATCTCAGCAACACCTCTACGGACCTGCACCAATCTTATCATACACATCATTTTTAACCTAAGGAAGCACATGCACTTCAAGAATCACATATCCATATACGCTTGAAGAACCACATGTCCATATATGATTGAAAAACATGTCTGGAAAGGAGAGGAGTTGGGGGCGGTGGTCGTCCTTGCAGGACGGGGGCAGCAGCAAGGTTAGTGAACTCCCCCTCCGGCCTCTGGGCCCAAGCATAGCAATTGTGCTCCTGTGGCTGAGCTCAGCGTGGCATGGGCGGTGTAGTAGACGGCGCGTGGCCGGAATGGCCGAAGGGAGTGGGCGCGGCAGGGTATGGGCGACGACGGGACGGGGACGTGAGGAGAGAGAGAGCAGGAGCGCAAGGGGGCGACAGAAAATCCGGGGGAGGCGCCGACCAGATCCGGCCTCCCCCTCCGGCCTCCGGGCTCTGGCCTCCCCCTCCGGCCTCCGCGGCTCCCCCTCCGCCTTCGTGCCGACCGGATCCGGCCTCCCTCTCCGGCCTCTGGGCTCTGGCCTCCCCCTCCGCCCTCCGCGGCTCCCCCTCCGCCTCCGCGCCGACCGGATCCGGCCTCCCCCTCCGGCCTCGGCGCCTCCCCTCCGCCTCCGCGCCGACCGGATCCGGCCGCAGCTGAGTCCATCCACCCCCGCGAGCATCCCAACCCGCGGCGGCGGTGGGGGAGGAAGGGGGAGGCGGCGAGGGAGCGGGGGAGGAGGGGGTTGGGGGGAGGAGGAGGGAGGAGGGGGCGGCGGGGGAGGAGGAGGCGGCGGGGTAGGAAGGGGGAGGGGGAAGCGGCGGCCGGCGGGTGAGCGGGGGAGACGGCGAGGGGGGGGGGAGGGGGCGGCGGCGGGGGAGCGGGGGAGGAGGGGGGAGGCGGAATGGTGGCACGGGCGGCATGGGCAAGGGCGCCTACGTACGCGCGAGACTGCGAGAGGGAGGAAGGCGGGGTTCGGGCGGGCGCCAGCGCGAGAGGGAGCAGGTCGCGCGCGGGAGCCTCGCCACGCGTCGCCGCGCGAAGGCCTCCGCGGGCGCGTGAAACGCTCTCGCGCGAGCAGACCGGGGGAGGTTTTAATAACTTCCGATTCGAAGAATGAGGCATTGACCGGATTGTTGATAGAGCAAACTGTTGCGATCCAACCGACTACTCCCAGGATTTGTACGACCACCTTGTAGTCATTACAACCACATCCTGCAGCCATACGACCACGTTGAAGGGGCTACGACCACCTCCTGTGTCGTTACAGCCGCTCTGCTGGTTCACCGACCATGCTGACAGTCATTACGACCACACTGTGACCCTTCCGATCACTCCTTGCTGCTCTGACCATGTAGTCGTATCTGAAGTTACGACCACGTTCACCGCTTCTCGCTGCACTTCCTTCAACTATGGTCGATCATCGTAGTCATAGCTCCTTTACGACCACGCAGTGATACTGTCGATCACGTCGAAGGCTCTGTCGACTCCTATTGTCGTAACCCTTACGACCATGTTCAGCACCTTCACGACCATGGTCGTAACTCTTTTACGACCACGTCTTCAGCACTTGAGGACACCTCCACTCGGCACCGTCGTGGTCGTAACTCTGTTTACGACCATGTCCTCTGCTCAGTGACCGTGGTCGTAAGTCCTTTACGACCACGTCTACTGTTCTTGCGGACATATCTGCTCGATCGCCATGGTCGTAACTGTAATACCAGTAGAAATTACACTAAATAGTACATGGACCACCTTTGGACCAGAATGCCCTTGAGGCTAATAGCCACCTGGGAAGGGATAAGCAAGGGCAAATTTTGGTATTTCATCAAGCTAGGAGAGTAGAGGGGATATGAAAGCACTGCCAGCACATCCACATCAGCCAGGAGAAGGTATATCCCCCTTCCTCCATAAGTAGCAAGCCTTCCTATTTCTCATCCCTTTTCTTTTCTTTCTCCGAACCGAGAGCTCATCCATGACCACCTCGAAGAGACAGTGAAGAAGAGAGAGTGACTAGAGGCAAGAAGCCCAAGAAGTTGCGGGACGACGGTGAAGCAAGGACGACGGTCATGACTTAGGTCATCCACGGCCGCCGGGAACCTCGACCCTCGCCATCGCCACGACCTTCATCAACGGCCACTTACTTTTCTAGCTCGACACACACGTAGGTCCCCTCACCATACCTTTAGCTCACCATCCTCGGCATAGCTTGTTCATGGCACGATGCACATAGCACAGAGGGTACAAAGTTGGTGAAGGGAGGGGATGTACCTTAGATAAGCCGAGGCAGGCTCGAGGGGAGGCAACCGGTGTAGATTCGTCGCAACAGGAGGCGTAGTGGCCGAAGGTTGGTACCGAGAGCGGCGTCAATCTGGAGCTGGCCATGCGCATAGGAGGGAGGAGGCATTTGGCCATGCGGCTGGCACCGGAGGGGCCGGAGCCAGGTGGCGGCGTGGTGTGGCAAGGGGAGCCAGGCAGTGGTGCTGGAGGGCCCAGACCAGAGGTGACGACGTGGCCGGACTAGTAGACCCAAGCACCCAAGGTGAAGGCTGGAGCCTAAGACTGAGGGGAGAGCCCATCGATGGCGTGCGGTACTGGGTGGCCTACGACGCGTGGGTCGACTGCGGGCCTAGCCTGCGTGCCCACGGCCCTAAGGCGGCGAGACTGCCTTAGTGAAGCAGGGGAGACGGAGAGTCACGAGAGGTAAGGAGAGGTCCGGAGAGGCGGATGGTGGCCGCCAGCGGATGGTGGCCGGCGGCGAGCTCAGGGCCGGCGAGCACCGAGCTCGGCCATGAGCAGCCGTGCCGCCTGGAGGAGCCCCAAATGAGAACGAAAGAGATAGAGAGAGTAATGGGAGGAGATAAGGAGGTGAGAGAAGGAGTTCGGCCGGTAAAACGGTAAATTTGGGTAGTGTTGGCTGTTAGATGAATGATGGTGCATTGCTTACCATGTTGTGGTAAGTTAACTATTTCTGAATGCATGAGGAGGAATGATGAATGATGATTATTGAGACATCACATGTTGATATGCATGAATGAAGAACTTGCATTGCATGCATGTCATGAAAAGAGATATTATTGTGATATCATTGGTCCACTTTATGTGGACGCTCTACGGGAGTGGAGATTTAGGTACCCGAATGAAAATGACGGGCTACTGTGATCCCCGTATGAAAAAGGACGGGCTTGCGATCCCCTCATGTGAATAGGGCGGGCCTGGGTGAGCATCGACGGGTTCTCGCTCTGCTATACCGGTATAGGCTAAAGAGATAAGAGAGAAGTGCATGTGCATATGCATAATGAATGTATTATAAGAGCTTAAAGAGTTTAAATGGAAACAAATGGCGATTGAAACTGTGATGATTTTGGACTGATTTGTGAACCTATTATTTACTGTTTTGCTTTGTACTTGCTGAGTCTATGGACTCATCCTTGCTTGTTTTTTTTAGGTGACTGTTGAGGATGTCATGCATGGGTGGGAATACCACATGAATAATTTTCACGAACCAGTAGCACTCATTGTACCACCTTTTGTCAGTATATTTTAGATTCTACCAGTATGCTAGAGTAATCGCTAAAAATTCTATGATGTATCTGGTCGCTGCAACATAAATAAATTAGTGTTGGCTTAAAAATTTTCTAGTAGTTGATGGAATGGTAAAAGTATGCAATGGTGGTAGCATTCCGGGCCCAGAGGATAGGTGGGGTGTTACAGTTTTTCCTTTATGACCACGTCTGTGAACCTCTGTGATCTCACCGACCGCCTGCGACCACACCGGTCGCCTCTCTGCTCGGCACCACCTTTCAACTACATCTTGTCAACTCGATGCGTCTTCTCTCGGAACAAAGCTCTGCCCTTTTATACCCGACTCTACAACTATGACTCCGAGAAGAACTCGAAGTCTGACTCGCACTAGGACTCGACACCGACTCGGATACAAAGTCGTACTCGACTACGATCACGACAACTGACTCGAACTCCGACTACGATATAGACGTACTCGTACACGGACTCGACAATGACGAATACAACTTCTACGGCTAGAAACAAGATTATTCTAACACAAACTTTAATCTAAAAATTGAAGTTAGAAAAAAGAGAGGGTAATTTTCGTGGCTCCAACCAAACTGAAGTTGTGTAAATTGCAAATTGCAAATGAAACTCTACCGTTATCTCTAGAATTTCAAGGGTTGTCTGGTTCATGTACTAAATAAATAATGCCTCATCTTAGTTATGCTTGTCAAAATTGACTAATTGAGATTTGAGACACTGTTTGGTTTGTGTCCTCTCTCCCCAACATTAGCCTTACCTCAAAATTTGCATCAAAATGTTACTCAAGCAAGGCATCAAAATTGTAGGTTCTGTTCAAGGCATATCTGATCTGACACCACTATTCTAGTTAATGAGCTTATAAAGATAATAGAGCAATCTAATGGAAACAAAACCCACAAATCAACATTATAGTTTTGGTATATCACGATTATGATGGAAAAATGCTTATGGTACTTCTACTAGTTGACTTCAACCTGTCTGAACGAAACTAGGAGCATGACTGTGTTCTTACGTTAGGCATGAAGCATGATTTGGATGAATATTTCGTTTGAATCCCTCATGTTTGTTTACAGTACGCTATGACCTCCATGCTGCAATTGGTGTAATGTATACTGTAGGAAACATCTGTGAGTTATCTTTCTTTTTTTTTCTTTTTTATGCAGATCTATGCATGGATCGGATGCAACACAACAAAGTTTGGCCATTTATATGCTGCTGCAACCACTCGGCCGGTAACAAGCACTAATTATATTATTAAAAACTGATGTATAGTTATTTCTGTAGAATCTGACCATTTTACCATGTTGCCTCTTCATGGTCGTTGCAGGGTAATGGGGTGAGCGTCACCTCTGTACTTGGAGGAACATCTGATAATCAAGCATGGCCCGCCGCTCAGGTACTATTATTTCTGTTGGTAATTGACCTACATTTATCATACTAATATATGAATGAAAAACGTGTTTTGCTGATCAGTTATCCATCAGAATCAGATAGTGATCGGATTTTTTTGGTGCTACAGTAACTGCTACAGTACCTGAGAAAAGAAAAGATATTTTCTTGATGTTTTTTTTGTGATTTTGTGGAGAGGCTTCCTTTAGGCGTTGCAATCATTCACCCCCTCTGATTGCCATCGACGATCCTACAAGTGGTATCAGAGCAGGTTACAATGGCATCAGATCGGGATCGATTTTCAGGTAAGCCACCATTTTTCAATGGATTAGATTATCTTTATTGGAAGACGCGTATGGAGGTTTTTCTTCAAGCACAAGGTAATTCTATTTGGCAAAAAGTTGAAAATATATATGAAGTGCCTCCTGTTGTTACAACTGAAAATTTCTCTGATGTTGAAGCTAATGCTAAGGCTAGAAATATATTGTTGCATGGTTTAAGTAGAAACGAGTTTGTCAGAATTGCTCACCTTAAATCTGCAAATAAAATTTGGACCACTCTAGCTGATTATCATGAAGGATCTAAATCTGTTAAATGTGTGCGTCAGAATCAATTTATAAAGGAGTCTTCTAAATTTGGGATGAAACCTGGAGAATCAGTAGATGCTCTTTTTGATCGCTTCAATAAAATTATTAGTGATTTGCAATCTGTTAATGTCACATATTATGATTCTGACAGTGCCCGTCAAATTTTAAATGCATTGGATATGTCTGTTTGGAATGTGTTAGTCACTACTATTATTCATTATGTTAACATAGAAACACTTACTTTAAATAATCTTTATTCCAAGATGAAAACACATGAGATTGATGTTTTTGCTAGGATAAATAAGACTAATTCTTTGGGCTTAGTGACTAACCAAGCTGACAGTTCTTCTAGCTTTTCTATTGTTTCTTTGTCTGCATTGTGCTCTATTTCCAGTGAACAATTAGAGGAGATTCCAGAAGAGCAGCTTGTACTTCTCTCCAATAGGGTAACCAAGGCAATTAATAATATCAGATTAAGACAGAGAGGAGGTCCAATCAGATGCTATGAATGTGGTGAGCTTAACCACATCAAGATGAATTGCCCCAAAATGAGAAGCAAGGAGATTAAAGATGACAAGACACCAACTCGTCACTCTCAATTCAAGATTGACCCAAACAAGAAGCGTAATTACCGCAGGACAGTTAACAAAGTACTTTCAGCACTTGAGGAGATTGATTTGAGTGATGTTGATTCTGCGAGCGACGATGAAGACAATGGCAAGAAAGCAAAGGAGGTGGACTTCACAGGGATGTGCTTTATGGCAAACAGTGAGGAGCTTGACAGTGATGATCTTTATAGTGATCCTGATGAGGTAAAACCTTCTTATGCTGATTTATCTCGTGCTGTGCTTAGATTGACAGATGAGCTTAAAAAGTATAAAAAGAAAATTAAAAATCATGATTTTGTTGTTGAGGGCTTAAATTCTGAAATCAATAGACTTAAAACTTCTATTCTTGATGATGAATTTTATGGGTTTTGTCAAGTTTTACATACTGAGTTAGAATCTGTTAGAAAAATTAATGCATCAAACTTGGTTCAACTTAGTAATGTAACTGCTAAACTTGATGAGTTGAGATTGGCACATGTCTCTTATGTTGAAAAGTTAAAACTTACAAACGATGAAATTAAAAAGCTCAAGTTTAGCTCTTCTACATGTTTAGAGTCAAGTATTTCAAATGCTCAATCTAAAATTTGCTCTAATTGTGAACTGTTAAAAGCTAGACTTAATTCATTACAAGAACCAATTCAACAGATGCTTTATCATGAGATATCTTCTTGCTCTAACCGTCGTAAGCTTAACACAGAAATAGAAGTTTTGATTAGACAACTTAGTGATTTTGCTAAAAAAGAAAGATTGGCTCGATCTAGTGCTTCTAAGAATCTTGTGAATGAACTTGTTGAAAGCACAACTTGTCCCACTTTGGCTAAATAAAATGAGTATCTTAAGGACACCTTAGAGAGATTCTCTTTTGGCAAGAAAAATTTAAATATAATTCTAAACAAGTCAAAAACAAGTGTGAAAAATCGTGGTCTAGGATTTAGTTTTGTTGAGCATGCCAAGAATAATCCTTCTAAGGTTATTAAGTTTCTTGAACCTAAAAAAATTGAAGTAAAACTTGAACCAAAACAAACTGTGTTTAAATTTGTTGGCTTTGTACAAAGGTCATCGAATAATAATGTAGGTGCTAACTCATCATCTCAAAAGAATTCTGGTTATGTTAAATTCCATTGCACCTATTGTGGTAGAGATGGACACTTACATGAATTTTGCTTTAAGCGTGCTAAGAAAGAGAAGAAGGAAAGATTGAATGCTTTTAGACAAAAACGTGCAACCTTTTTTGTTCCTAGATCAAATGCAAAAGCTATATTTTTGGAAAACTTTTATGATGGCTTGAAATCTGCTTCACATGTTAGATTGAGATTTAATTCAAATAATTCATGTTCTTTTTGGCATTCTGATCATCCACATGCACGTGATTTTGGTTCTAGCTTTGTTGCTCCTGTTCATCGTGTGTCTCAATACTGGATTCCTAGATCTTATTTCACTAACCCCAGTACTGTGAGGCCGATGTTTCCTATGATGTAAGAACAGCTGATAAGGATGTTTGACATGAGCTAGATTGTGTTTTGGTCTTTTACATCATTACTTGATTGGAACACTTGATGGCTCTTCAATCTATTTGATGGCTTCCAAGAGATTTCACTTTTTGAGAGACCATGTGAAAAAGGTAATGTTGTTCTACATCTTATTGAGTTAGATTCTCAGGTTGCCGATATTATTTCGGAATTGCTTTATACTCCTCATTTTGTTCATTTGCGACGTGAGTTGGGTGTGTTACATCTTATAGGATTATTCTGAGGGGGGTTTGTTGTTTAAAAATTTAGGAAGTTTTGTTTATTATACTTATCAAATAAATCAATAAGTCCAAGCCATTGAAATTAAATGAGTTGTTTAAATAAAGCTTTCTTTATCATATTTACTCATATGCTATGTAGATTTGATCATGACTGGTTATAATTAATTTGCTATATTTGAACTAAAATAGGACATAGCGGAATACTTTGACTAGATTAATTATAGGTAGTACTTTACGATGTTCATCGAAAAGGATTAGCTTGATTGTGAGTCTTATTTTAAATCTTGGCTATGAGGCTTGCATGTTTCATATTGCAATCTTTTTATGATCACTCAATTTGGCATGTTATAAAAAAAATAAGAAAGAGAAAATTGAAAAGATGTATGCTTCAAGCATGTCATGGTACACAAAAAGAAAAAGGTACAAAAAGTACACAAATAAAAAGAAGTATGCTTCAAGCATGCCACCATCTAAAGCAAGTATGCTACAAGCATTTCATTATGAAAAGAAGTATGCTACAAGCATGCCACATGCCTATGAATTGAGTGTGGAACAATAGGTTGTTATATGAGACTGCTAACTCGTCTAGATTTAAAATTTGCTTCACTTTTAGGCTTTGACTTTTTGTTATGATATCTCATTGTGCTCTTTATAATTGATTTGGTCATTGTTGAGATGCTTGTTATTAATATAAATTGTTTAATCATGCTCAAGACTGGTTTTGACATTGTTATATGATATATGACTTCATATGATCTAGATAGCTCTATTAAAAAATATAGCTTGATTACTTTATTAAATCAATGCTTCTTGATTTTTACTCTTGTTATTCTTTCTTAGAATTATTCCTTCTTTGAATTTTCTTGATGATTACATTGCCAAAGGGGGAGAGATTTGGTGTGCTTTGTGAGAAGTTAAAGAAAATGGTGAGAAGTTAAAGAAAATGGAGAGATATTGGAGATTTGGTGTGCTTTTGAAGAGATTTGAATGTGTGGCTTAAAATGTTTTTTGTTTTTTCGGCTTTAGTTTTTCACTTATATCTGTTTGAAGCTAATTCATCATGCTATCTTGAGGTGTTGTCAATGTATTCATCAAGGGGCAGATTGTTAGGCCATGTGTTTTGGTCTAGGTGATTTTGGTGATGAATAATTGACAATGATTAATTTGTTATGATGAAATTTTGTTTAGCGTTGTTATGCGAGTTGTGTTGCGTCTGTACGGATTGATGTTGGTCAAGTTTGGACGAACTTGTGCCGGAAGAATGTTATTTGGGCTTTACATGTGCAGGGTCAGTATAGAGGCGATCATGGTCTGTGATGAGGTGGACCAGGACTAGGATGGGAGATCCGAGGTTCAGACGGTCAAGGAGGTCACGAGATGGTCGGCCTCATGCTTAGGGCGCATGGAGATCAGAGATGGATGGATGATACGTGTTGGAGCTACGGAGGTGCGGTCCGGAGGCTACGACACGTGGTGGATGATGCGTGGAGAAGCTACGGGAGGTGCGTTCCTAGGGGCTTCGACACGTGACGTGTTAGGAATGTTGGAATTTTGGAAAAACCCGTGTTAGGACGGGTTTCGGGTCCCTTGAAAATTAGTGGGCCAAAAGCCTAGTTTAGGTAAAAAAAAGGCTTGGGCCCAGTTGGATGAGTTGTATTAGGGTTTTGAGTAGAAATTGAATATGTGTGGTAGGATGCTGTATAAAAACACGTTACGTGTGTGCAATGGCGCTGCATGGAGTGATCGGGAAAAGAAAAAATAGGGACGCAGGATATGGCGAGCACGACGCAAAGGAAGAAGATGAAAAGTGTCTGCCTTTTTGAATAAAAGTTTGTGAGTTTTTTAATTCACATATATTATCATTTTTCCTGGTTTTTTTATCCCTAGGGATTCTCCATGCATTAGTCTCTATCTATATATTTTTTTGCGTATATTTATGAATTAGTTTTGTTAAAAATCGATTGCTAGATTGAATGAAAAACGTGTTTTGCTGATCAGTTATCCATCGGAATCAGATAGCGATCGGATTTTTTTCCGGTACTACAGTAACTGCTACAGGTTATATCATAGAATCATGGTTTCAGGCTGCTGCAGAGAGGAAGCTGGTAGAGAAGCTCAGAAGTTTAGGTTATATCACGGGCTTGAAAAGTTTTGCTTGAGCTTGCAAGATTTGCATTATAGATATTGTAGCAGGTGGGCACTGCAGACAGGAAAGGAATGGTGGCGATCCGGCGATCAATCTAAAGTGGAAGGCAATACATAAGATGGTTTCCATACAGGCATGCATGCATTCAAGGGCGTATGTATGTGAGCAGTGTTGAGGAACCGTCGCTGGCGACCAGTCCGATCGATTCCTCTACTTAGAACAAATTGAATCAATCATAGGAGACAGAATAAATAGATTGAACACAGAGAGAGGTAGAGAGCTCCTGGTCTTTCTTTATTGCTTTCAATTTCATGTGTGTACAAGATATGCCGATACGACTACCTATTTATAGTCTTCGGTGGGGTGCTCATAATGGGCCAGGTCTGCTGGCCTGGCCCAAGTTTCTTAACACCCCCCTTGGGCACTCATCAGACACGTTCATGCCTCGTTAAAACTCCATAAAAACCCAGTGGGAAAAATTTGGAGAAAGAGTACATGATACATGTTATGCTGCGATGCACGAAGTGCCTCATTAAAAACCTTGGTTGAGAAACTTCAGGAAAATTCATCAAGGGAAAAAGAATACAATTCACCCAACTTCATTCAGTCTTCAGGACTTTATTCTTTTGGGTACTTAATCTTCATGATCAAGGTTTACTAGCGGGCTTGAGAGAATTCTCCCCCTGAATTCTGCACTTCTCTAAGTCTCATCATTCTAATTCCTCGCACGCACCTTTCAAAGTTAGATGCGGGGAGTGACTTAGTGAATAAATCTGTTAGATTTTCACAGACTTAGTATGCAGTACTTTAATTTCATCCATCTTTTGCAATTCATGTGCATAGAAGAACTTGGGGTTGATATGCTTTGTGAGAAGATTCTTCACATAGTCCGTTTGCACCTGTACAATGCAAGCTGCATTATCTTCATAGATAATCGTGGGGGGTTTGCACCATGTTCACCCCACATGACTGCTGGATGTGGTGAACCATTCGGTGGAGCCAAGCGCACTCTCGTGCGGCTTTGTACAGTGCTATAATTTCTGAGTGGTTCGTCGAAGTAGCTACAAGGCTTTGCTTAGACGACTTGCAGGAAATTGCAGTTCCACCACACAGGAATACATAGCATGTTTGTGACTTTGCGGTATGCGGGTCTGACAGGTACCCAGCATCTGCATAGCCAATCAAGTTCAGATCTTGATTCTTTCTGTAGAATAATCCAAGATCCTTGGTTCCTTAGAGATATCAGAAGATGTCCTTTATGCCCTACCAATGCCTTTTGGTAGGTTCTGCACTGTACCTTGCTAACAGGTTCACGGCAAATACAATGTCCAGCCTATTGCAGTTTGCTAAGTACATGACTGCTCCCATTGCACTTAAGTATGTGAATTTCGGTCCCAGGACTTCGTCCCCGTCTTCCCTAGGTTGGAAAGGATCTTTTTCTTGCTGTAAAGACCTCCCGATTATCGGTACTTTCGATGGGTATGCCTTCTCAAAGCCAAACCTTTCTAGCACCTTTTGGGTGTAGGCCGACTGATGCACCAATATTCCTTCAGGGACATGCTCAAGCTGTAGGCCTAAGCAGAACTTGGTTTTGCCCAAATCTTTCATTTCAAATTCTGATCCAAGTAGGAGTTCGCTTCTTTTATGTCTTCTACTATTCCGATGATGTTCAGATCATCTACATACACCGAGATTATATAGAATCCATTCTGGGATCGCCGTATAAATACACAAGGACAATCTTCATTGTTCGTGTAGCCTTTCTTGCAGAGAAAGTCGCTTAAGCGATTATACTACATTCTTTCAGATTGCTTCAGTCCATACAGTGACTTTCTAAGTTTCACACTATACAGATTTCTATTTGCTCTGTATTGGTTCGGGAGAGGGATTCCTTTAGGGACTTCATATAAATCTCTGAATCCAAGTTACCATAAAGGTATGCAGTCACCATTTCAAGTTCATTGCCATTGAGATCAAATATCTAAAGGTAATTCCACTCATGATTGGGGAGTAGGTTTCTTCATAATCAACTCCAGGACGTTGAGTGAAACCTTGTGCTACCAGCCTTGCTTTGTATCTCACCACTTCGTTTCTTTCATTTACCCACTTATGCTCTACAAGGTGCATATGGGGAGGTGTGCGGCATACGGGCCCAAACACCTCTCTTTTGTTTAGAGATAGCAATTCAGTTGCTATTGCCTTCTTCCAATCTTCCCAATCTGATCTTTTCTTACATTCAACGAGCGATGCAGGATCGGGATCAAGATCGATAATGGTGGCAATTTTCTTTACGAAGTAGATATCGATATTGGATGTTGTCCTGTTCATGGACTCTCCCGTGTGCACATAATTTATAGCTAGTTCTTCATGAGTTGCTTCTTTTGGAGCGATTGCTTCTTCTGGAGCTTCACCTTGCGCATCGCTTCTTTCAATTGTGGTGGCAAGTCCCTTTAGTTTTTCTGCTCCGATGCGTGCGCACACATCCATGCCGATGGGGATATTCAGATCCGGTATGCTCTTTTCTGAAGGTGTCATACTTGTGCCAGGTCTCAACTGGCTCCCCTTCTCATTCTGGGGGACTTTAGTGATCGGCTGTGATAAGTCCTTCTTGTCCTTTTTCGCCGGGCGTCCCCGGTTACTTTGGAATCGAGGAGCCGAAGTTCTCGTCCTTTTATTCTGAGGCCTCTGACGGGATTAGGGATACCTTCAAATTTTTTTGGTATTTCAACCCTCTCCGGTGCATTGCGTGCAGGCACATGCGACTTAGTCACGCTCTTCAAATCACTAAAGTGATCGGGCAGTTGGTTTGCTAATGCTTGCAAATCGATGATCTTCTGGACCTCTTTCTTTGTTTCACTAGTGCACAGGTCATGTGTATGAATTCCCGTGGCTTCCCATGTAATTTCCCGATATTTTTCATCAAGAGGTCGATTTCCTCCCCCTAATGTTGGGAAATTATCCTCATCAAAAATGCAGTCAGCGAAGCGGGCAGTATGCAAATCTCCTGACATGGGTTCCAAATACCTGATTATGGGTGCAGTCTCATAACCAACGTATATCCCAGTCTTGCGGAGTGGGCCCATTGCAGTACGCTGCAGAGGGGGTATAGGTACATAAATCTTACATCCAAACCTCCTGAGATGAGAGATTTTTGGTGGTGACCCTTGCGCTAGTTGCATAGGTGAATGGATGTTGTAGGCCGAAGGTCTAAAGTTGATGGGATTCGCTGCATGTAGAACTGCGTGTCCCCAACATATAGCTGGCAAATTACAATTATGCAAAAGGGGTTGGGCAATAAATTTAAGTCTCTTGATTAAAGCCTCTGCCAAACCATTCTGGGTATGGACATGCGGTACCGAATGCTCAACTGCAATCCTCATCGCCCTGCAATAATCATTAAATGCCTTTGAAGTAAATTCTCCGGCGTTGTCCATTCTGATGGACTTGATGTGATGATCAGGAAACACGTTTCTGATGCGAATGATCTGCGAGATCAATTTTGCGAAAGCATGGTTTCTTTTGGACAACAGACCCACATATGACCACTTCGAGGAAGCGTCGATGAGTACCATGAAATACTTTAATGGCCCTGAGATAGGCCGAATGAGACCGCAAATGTCTCCCTGGATGCGTTCTAGGAATGCAAGGACTTCATCCTTCACTTTCAAAGTGGAGGGTCTAGCAATTAATTTCCCAGTGGCACATGCAGGGCACACAAAATCTTCATGATTGGGAAATTTTTCATATTAATATTATACCCTTGGGAATTGTTGATTATATTTCTCATCATCCTAAGACCTGGGTGGCCTAATCTGTCATGTCAGAGACAGAATAGTTCAGAGCTTCTAAATACTGTCTTCAGGACAGTGTAGGTTGCAGGTGCCTTGATGTTGGTATAATATAGCCCAGTTTCTAGTGAAGGAAGGTTTTCTAATACCCTTTTGCTATTCTCTTCGCGCTTCGTGATGAGCAGGTATTCCTTACCGTACTATCCTTCAGTCTCAACGTGGAAACCATTGGCGCGAATATCCTTAAAACTTAGGAGAGTTCTATACGATTCTGGGTACAATAAGGCTTCTTCAATGACCAAAGTTGTACCCATTGGAAGTATAATTGTGGCTCTTCCGGAACCAATTATACATGCATCGCTTCCGGCGATTGTCGTAAGGCTGCCAGTGCACTTACGAATCGACTGAAAATACTTAGTCTCTCTTAAGATGGTATTCGTTGTGCCGTTGTCGGCAAGGCACACTTCCTCCATAGGGCGCCACACGTGTTCTAATATTCAGAGACCATGTGGTCATGACCCCATGGGTGTGATGAGTAATTGACATCAGTTTAGTAAAGTCGAGTTTGGTTTGGGTGGTTCGGACCTTGACGTTGCGTGGTGCAATCGGGCTCGGTCCGACTTGGTCAAATCTGGTCAAAGAAATTAGGGTGCATATTATGTTGACTTGTCAGATTTGGGTTATTTCATGCTTAATGTGATTCATTGATGCTATTTATGCTTTCATGTATCGAGTGGTGCTATTTGATGCGTTTCTTGTCTGTGATGGCTGCAGGACGTCGAGGCGGAGTCGTGGTGAGACACGAAGTGACCGGACTAGGCGCAGGTGGCGCTGAGGTCAGAACAGTCGGGATGTGTCGAAGACGGCGGAGACTCGAGGTGGTTACGAGGCTTGGACGACAAGGAACGCGGAAGCTTCCTGGAAGGTGCAGGAGGGGCGTTTCGGTAAAAACGCAAGGCTGCACAAGCGGGAGCGGGTTCCGTTGGATTTAGCGGGTGTAACGGGTTGGAGACCCGTTAGCCAAGAGCTATAAATAGGAGAGAGTGGCTGCATGTATTCACACCACTTGAGAGATGTTTTAGGGTTTTGCTTTAGTCAAAATGGGCTTTAGAGAGTTGCTTTGGCTTTAGGCTTTAGTGGTTGGAGAGTAGTTGAGGGCAGCAGTTTATGTCCCCCTCGTAGCTTCTCCCTCTGTGTGTTCTTGTGAGATAGGGAGATGGTTTCTTGATCATTCCAAGCATGTATGGGGTTGTAGGGATGATATGAGTTGATACTCTCTGTAATCATGTATCTCTCTTCCTCAATATCAACCCAGAATGTTTTTGTTTGAGTTTGATTGAGTTCTTGAGCCCCTTCTGTTATTTTGCTTCGATGCCCTCTCTGTTGGATTTCTCAAGTTTTCATTTTTGTGTTGATTCTTGCTGGGAAGGTGCAAAATGGGTTGCAGTGATCTAGGTGATGTTCCAAAGCCATTTGGCTAGTCAATCCTGAGAGCAAACCACGTTTAATTTCAGTTTTTGCATCTCATCCTTCTCTGTTCTTCTTTTTCTCCTTCTAGGGTTTTGGGGTAGTTCTTGTTTCCCCTCATAAGTTTGCCTGATATTTGAGCCTTAGTGTCCTAAGTTCATTGCTAATGTTCTTGCAAAAGCTCAGGATCAAAGGACTTGGGATTGTTGAGAAATTTGGATTTTGGCTCTCTCTCTGTAGAAGTTCAGTTTTTGGACTTCCTAGGGTTTGAGGTGATTCTTGATTTCCCTTGAGAGAATGTGCCCAAATTTGAGTTTCAGAGTCACAAGGCTATTCCCTAGCTAATCTCTGAGTTTCATGGACAAAGGACTAGAGATAAGTGGGAATTTGTGTTTTTGTGTAGCACTCTGTATCTTTCAGTTTTTGTCCCAATTTTTCTTTTCTTGGTTGTGAGTTGGCTTTTCTTAGCTCCTTGTGCTCCCATTGTTATTTAAGAAGTTTTCTCACAGTTCTGGAACTAAAATCTCTAGAGAGAAATCATCAATTTTATTGCAGTTTAAAGTTCTTGATTTTAGTCTGAAAAACTGCCTGTTGTTTCCTCTAAAAACCATGGGGCGGTCTGATCAGAGGAACGAAAGCGGTCAGACCGGCCGAACCACACCGGTCAGACCGACAGCCAATGGGCGGTCTGATCGGCGGCTTGGGAGTGGTCAGACCGGCCCAATAGCTGCGGTCTGACCGGCCTCCCCCTGGCGGTCTGCGTTGCCTGCTGTTTTTGGTGAAGTTGTGAGTTTTTGGTTTCTCCTTTTGTCGTGTCTTTTCTTCCGAGTGTTCAAGTTTCCAGAGAGAATATTTTAACCCCTTCATAGCTCTTCATAGCTATTGGAGAGGCGATTCTTTAAGTGGAGACTTTTTGGGGGCAATTTTTTAGGTCGACATTCACCCCCCCTCTGTCGCCATTTCGGTCCAACAAATATAACATATTTAATTAACATGTATTAGAAGGCATTCAACACATAATTAAAATACACCAATATCATAACATATCATGCCATCATAAATTGAACAAATGAATGAATTATTCCAAAATAATCCAACCATCACGAGAAAACAAAACTAAAATACCATCCATGCAAGATCTAACTTGTTCTTTTAACACAAAATAAATGACAATTAAAGTCTAATGCATTCTGTGCATCAGACTGAATCAACTAGAAAATCAGAGACTTCTTCGGCTATCTTCTCAGGAGTGATCTTCTCTTCGAGAGAGATCATGGCGGTGGCTACCTCTAGGTCGTAAGGGGGTGCTGCTGTTGGGATGGGTTCAACCTCCATCAACTCAGGCAGCTGCTCAAGATGCCCCCCCCCCCCCGCAACTGCTGCAAAGTGGACTTCAGGCTGCCCTTTGTCATCCTTCTTCTTCTGAGCTTGGTAGACATCAATGACATGCTGCGGTTCTTTGCATATCCGTGACTAATGCCCCCACTTGCCACACTTGTAGCAACCCGGGTTCTGCTGGCCAAGGTCTTGCTACTCTTCTTAGCCTTTTTGTCACTTGGAGCATCTGACTTGCCTTTCTGGGCAATGGACTTACCCTTCTTCCCCCTTCCCTTCATCAAGGGCTTTAGCACCTTGTAGCTCCTAGCGTTGGCTTCACGGCCAGTGGAGCTGTCTGGTGGCTGAGTGACGTAATTCTTGTGGAGAAGTTCGTTTTGAGCCTCCGCAACCTGCATCATATCAATCAATTCAGCGTACTCCTTGTAGCCGTTTTGACGATAGTTACTGGCGGATTGTACAGCATTGGGTTGAAAGGTGGACAGGGCCTTCTCGATCTTCTGCTCATCTATGATCTGCTTGCCACAGAGTTGAAGATTGGTACAAATTCTGTGCAAGGCAGAATTGTACTCCCCGATCGTCTTAAAGTCGGCAAACCTCAGTCTGATCCACTCCTGCTCTGCTTGAGGAAGAATGATGTACTTTAGCCTCTCAAACTGCTTTTGAGTGCGGTCCAGAGTGCTAGCGCGCTTTTCTCTGCCATATACTCATTCTTGAGAGTGAGGCAGAGGTGGTGCCTGAGAAAATGAAGTGCCTGATCATTCTCCTCAGGTGTGGTTTGGGTGTCATTCAGTCCACCAATACTACTAGCCGCGTGGAGCTTCTTGGCTCCAAACACTATCTTGACATCGGATGCCCACGTCAGATAGTTTTTGCCATGCTGGGCCAGCTCCTCAAACTCATGGTTCGTGATGCCAGTCTTCTACATGAGTATGAACGGAATAAATAAGTTTACTACTGGTAAACATGCATGGAATAATTTACTGCGGGTAAACAAATGGCACAATAGATTCTCGTAATGTTTCATAATTTTCTATGTATTTTCTATAAATTTACTACTAATTTCAGTGATTAAAAGCAATTTAAACAATTACAATTAACCAAAAATAGTAAATAAATACAGAACATAATAATGGCAGAAATAAATAAGCTTCAAATGCTAAAAATAATTCAAAATTCGGATTCATGAGGCCCTTTTATGCTAGAATATGAATTTTCAGCGAATTCTGCAATTTTTATGGGTTTCTACGCAAATTTTCAGTTCAGAGAAAATTCGCGCAATTTTCTGATTTTCCGAGAGGTTTTCTGCAAAATTCGGGACCCATACGTAAATCTGAGGACTTATTCATAATTTTTGGAATTACCGAGGCCTCTCTGCAAAATTCGGCACTCATATGCAAGTTTTAAGGGTCTTTCGGTAATTTCTAACGTAACAGGGGCCTTTTTGGAAAATTGCCGGATCCTCCCTCAATCGGGCCGTTTCTTAGCCCGTTTTCCTCCGGCCGATCGACCCATTATGGCCCATCAGCCCGACCGGCCTGCCGACCGCTTATCCCACGGGTGGAATAGGGTTTCCCCCTACCCGTTTCACTTGGTGGCGGCGGCGGTGCAACGGCCCGAGGCGCGGGAGCCGAGCGGGCGTAGGCGCGGCGCGGGCGCGGAAGCTGAGCAAGCGCAAGCGCGGCGCGGGCGCGGCGGCGCGGCGCATGCGGGTGTAGCGACGGCTGCACGGGGGCCGAGGCCGGTGGTCGTGCGCGGGACGGCGGCGCCATCGGCGGCTTCAAGCACGGGCGGCGGTTGCCATGCACGGGACGGAGGTGCCGGCGCCGGCTTCAAGCACGGGCGGCCGCGACCATGGGGCCGGACGACTTTGGGCGGCGCATGTCAGGGCGACTGCGGCGCGTGTTCGGACGGCGGCCGAGGACGGCGATTCGGGTGCGGAACCAGCCTCGGGCGCGGCCCATGCGGGGGTGGCAGCCCGTACGGGGGCAGCGGCTGCAGGCCAGAGCGGGTGGAGACGGCCGGTGCACATCTCGGGCGGCGGCCGAGCGTGAGGTCCGAGGCGACGGCCCGTTCGGGGGCACGGTCCACTGGCGGCGAGACAAGCACTTCGGCCGGCTGCTGGCCGGCGGCGCGCATGCGGGCGGGGCGGCGGTTGGCCGGCGACCGGTCTCCTTTTTTTTGTGTAGAGGCTGTGTGAGAACCATGCAAAATATTTTTTTTTCGTTTCTAATCTACAATGCAATCAACATCTACCCCATGTTGCAATCTACCGATCGACATTGTGCCGGCGACTTCAGGTCTGCTCGCGGTAGATTAGGGCGGATTTGCACTGTAGAGATTCAATCTAGAATGCAAAAACTTCAAATTTAAAGCGATCTAGATAATTCAATCTATTAGGGCTTCGATGATTACCTTTATTCACCAGAGCGATCTCGTGCTGATAACGTGTTGAGGAATCGTCGCTGGCGACCAGTCCGATCGATTCCTCTGCTTAGAACAAATCGAATCAATCACAGAAGCCAGAATAATAGATTGAACACAGAGAGAGGTAGAGAGAATTCCTGGTCTTTCTTTATTGCTTTCTATTGCATGTGTATACAAAATATGCTGGTACAGCTCCCTATTTATAGTCTTCGGTGGGGTGACCATAATGGGCCAGGTCTGCTGGCCTGGGCCCAAGTTTCTTAATAAGCAACACTAGAAACACTGATGCCTAAATTTTATTAGTACACTTCAAAAAAAAGGCTACAAGAGAATCATCATCCCATGTCGCGGCGTAGCAAAACAGATCGAAGGAGCAGTGGCATAGTCGGAGTCAGACTATTTCTGTGGGGGTCAACTTTAACTGATCTTATAGATTTTTACAAAAATACTTAATTAGTACTATTATTTATTCATAAGTTTATAAAACTTTAAAATTTTTATAATAGTTGATCCATATGTTTCAAGACCAGGCTATGCAAGTTTATTTGCTGTTGCCTTTTAAGACGAGGACCACAGTGATGAGCATGACGAGTCATGTTGTATGTTCTTGAAGTTGTCACCATAAGTATTTTTTTTTAAAAAGACCCATTCTTTTTTCTGTGTACAACACACAATTTTTCAGGTAAAAAACTATTTTCCTATCTTTTTCTGTACTTTCCATATCCATTATCTGCGTCTTATGTTATTGACTAGCTGAATGCCTGTGCGTTGCTATGGATTTTAAAATTTTATAATAGTACATGTTTTAAAATTCACGGGTGGTAAAAATTTTTAGAATATGCATACAATTATGTTCTAAAAGTTTTTAAATCCGTCAAGTAAGTCTAAAGTTGTTGATCACACCTTGTGGTCATAAGTCGGAAGACATCGACCACACCTCGTGGTCGTAGGTCGGGAGCCCTGGAGCACACCTCGTCGTCGTAAGTCAGAAGCCGTCGACAATCATGCGTGATCGTAGGTCGGGAGCAGTCGACCATCACTGGTGTTCGTATGTTGGCAGCGGTCGACGATCGATTGTGGTCCTAAATCGGGAGCCTTCGACAATGGCTCTTGGTTGTACATCGGAAGCCGACGACCATCGTTCGTGGTCGTAAGTCAGAAGCTATCAAGGATACCTCATGGTCGTAAGTCGAAACACATCGACCAGTGCTCGTAGTTGTAAGTCGAAAGACATCGACCATACCTCGTAGTCGTAAGTCGAAACACATTGACCAATGCTCATGGTTGTAAATTAGAAGCTGTTGATCACACCTCATGGTCGTAAGTTAGAAGCCGTCGACCACGCGCGTGATCGTAGGTCAGGAGCGGTTGACCATCGTTGGTGGTCATATGTTGGCAGGCCTCTGGTGCGCTTGTGTCCTATCACCGACTGCCGGCGCCAGCCTGCTCGGCCCCGACTTTGAGCACGGACCCGACTTCGACCACTGCCCGCTTCGACTTTGATCACTGCCCCCTTCAATCACTGTCCCCTTCGACCATGACCTTTCGACGTCGACCACTTACCCCTTCGACCATGGCTTCGAGTTCGACCACCTTGTGGGTCTTGCCATTGAGGATGGGGAGCTCGATCTTGGGGGTGACGTGGGGGTAAGCGACGAGGATGTCCAACTGGAGGGGAATTCGTAGCGGTGGAGGTTGTGGACGAACCAGCAAGTGCCCTCTGGGTTGGCACTATGACTATGACCATGACCGCTACAACCACGTCTACGGGCGCTACAACTATGACCATGACTGTGACTTTGACCACTGCCCCTTTCGACTTCGACTACTGCCCCCTTCAACCACTGTCCCCTTCGACCATGGCCCTTTGATGTCGATCACTGCCCTCTTCGACCATGAGTTCGACAACCACCATAGATCTTCGACTTCGACCACTGCCCCCCTCAACCATTGTCCCCTTCGACCACGGCCCTTCAACGACCATGGCCCTTCAACGACGACCACTTCCCCCTTCGACCACGACCACTTCGACCACGGCTTTGACTTCGATCAAGGATCTTCGACTTTGACCACGGATCTTCGACTTCGACCACTGCCCCCTTCGACCACTGTCTCCTTCGACCATGGTCCTTCAACGTCAACCACTTCCTCCTTCGACCACGGATCTTCGACTTCAACCACTGATCTATGACTTTGACCACTACCCCCTTCGACCACTATCCCCTTCGACCATGGCCCTTCGATGACTAGAGCCCTTCGACGTCAACCACTTTTCCTTTCAACCACTTTTCCTTTTGACTACGGATTCGACTTCGACCACAGATCTTCGACTACGACAACTGCCCCCTTCGACCACTGTCTCCTTCGACCACGACCCTTCAACGACCATAGCCCTTCGACATCGACCAATTCCCACTTTGACCACCGTCCCCTTCGACCACTGTTCCCTTCAACCATGGCCCTTCGACATCGACCAATGTCCCCTTCCACCATGACCCTTCGACGTCGACCACAACTTCGACTTCAACCACTGTCCCCTTCGATGACCACGACCATTTGACGTCGACTACTTACCCCTTCGACCACTGCCCCCTTCGACCATGGCATCGACTTTGACCATAGATCTTCGACTTTGGCCACGACCACTCAACCATAGCCCCCTTCGACCACAGCCCCAACGTCGACCACGGCCCCAACATCAACCACAGCCCTTCGACTTCATCCGCAGACCGACTTCATCCACGGCCCTTCGACTTCGACCATTGTCCCCTTCGACCATGACCCTTCGACTTTGACCGTGGACTGACTTCATCCATGGCCCTTCAACTTCGACCATTGCCCCTTCGACCACTGTCCCCTTCGACCATGGTTTGGACTTTGACATGACCCTTCGACTTTGATTACGGCCTGACTTCAACCACAGCCCTTCGACTTCGTCTGCGGACCGACTTCGTCTACGGCACTTCGACTTTGACCACTGGCCCCTTCGACCACTATCCCCTTCGACCACGGCTTGGATTTTGACCACACCCCTTCGACTTCGACCACGGCCCTTCGACTTCGACCACCACCCCTTCGGCCACGGCTTCGACTTCGACCACAGATGTTTGATTTCGGCCATGGCCCCCTTTAACCATGCTTCCACTTTGATCACGGCCCCTCGACTTCGGCCATGGCCCCTCGACCACGGCCCCATTCGAACACGGCACCAACTTCGACGACTAGCTTGGGAGACCAAAATCGCCAGACAGCACGACGAGCTCCGAATAAAGAGTAGGAGGAGGTAGAGAGGCTCACCGGGCGAGCAACCGCTAGGCGGCAGCAGGGGGAGAGCCACGTGGGCAGGCGTAGTAAGAGGAAGCCGCCTCCAACGCCGAGTGCCCTTCTTTATGATCCATCGGCCGCTGTCGCCAAGTGCCATTCTCTCCGATCCACCAGCCGCTGTCGCCGAGCATCGTGCCACTGGTTGGAGGGGCAATGGGAGATGGAATTGGTGGCGACGCCTTGGGGAGAGTTGGGAGACTGCGACCAGATGCTGCCACGCGGGGAAGGAGTTGGTGGTGATATCAAGGAGGAGCGACACGAGGGTTCGGGGGAGAAGGAGGCGGCAGTTACGGGAGGTGGAGGTGGGGAGGTGTTGGCGAGCAGATGGGGAGTGGAGGCGACAGGCAAATGTGTTGGGGAGGCGATGACGAGGGGATGCGACGCTGCTGGGGGAAGTTGGGGGACTGCGACCAGGTGTTGCCATACGGGGAAGGAATTGGTGGCGGTGCTGAGGAGGAGGAGGCACGGCATGAGGGTTTGGGGGAGAGAAGGAGGTGGCGGTCGCGGGAGGTGGAGTGGTTGCGGGAGGTGAAGGATGCGTGGGAAGAAAAGAGGAGGAGCGCACCCCCACGCGTTGGCCCGACCTTCTCTACGGGGAGCGGAAGAATTATCTACATGCAGATCTGGACAGCTGATCTTTGATCAAACAATTGAGAAGAGAGGGGGGAGAACGAACCGACGACCACCAACTCACATTTTTAAAATATTAAAGATATGCCATAGAGACAATCATGAAGACGATTATATTATATTCTACGTTTATGTTCTTTTAAATAATATGTTATTTTGTCTGTTGAATAAATATAAATAAATATACTTTGTATTAATCAATAAGTATGTAACTTGTTCGTGGAACTCTTTATTTATGTTTTGATGTTATTCTAAATTATTCCTGATCTTATATTATTATGTGGGACAATTATGCCTTATAGATCAACATATATATTGATTAATGATCATGTTTCATGCATTGGATATGGGGATATCAAGCTAATAATATGGACACATGTTAGAGAACATGGTGTTAAAGTAACCCATCTTGATATATTGTCGAGATTGTTACGTTTTTATGTGTCATCGGTTGGTCTCAAGGTGTTTCTGGGTTACAACCAAGTATACATGAACATACAGGGTCACACACTTAACAGTTGGAAAAATAAGGATCCGGATGATACACTAAGGCTCTATATAAAGAGGAGCATTAGACTATGGGCTAGATAGAAAGAGATAATGCAACACCCATGGAAACCTTGGCTACCTTCTTCAGAAGGCCTGCTGTGTGAATTGGTGCTAGCACACCAGTGCACGGTGTTTTATTTCTGAACGTGCGAACTTTAGTAAAGACATTGTTGTGACTGCAGTGCTGATTAGGATAATCTGAGGAGAAGACGATCGGCTTCCGATGATCGCTTTTCTAAGACGTTGGAGAATCAACTACTACTAAACCGACACACGTTACGTTGAACTGAGTTGTTTCAGCTCTTCTTTCACTGTACTGTATGTCTAGTGTTAACGATATATAATTTCTTATTCGTATAGCTTTCTAATTTACACGATAAAACTTTTAATGTACGCTAGTGTAGGATTACGCCTTAGTACGGAACACACGGGCGTGCCTTGTCACCCCGTCTCTCTCCCAGCTCTGCATCTCCTAGCTTAAGGTGACGACGTTTCTTTCTTTCTGTAGCCACAGTCCCCGACCGGCCCCACAAGCAGCCAGCCAGTCATCCATCACCTCCTGTAGCTACAGTCCCCGACCAGTGGGCCCCCCTGTCCGTCACTCTCCGCTGAGCCGTGCCCATCTGCTCCTCCCCATACTCCTCGCTGCCCTCCCCTCCCCGCACACTAGTCTTTCCAATTCACACACTCGTCTTTCTCCTCTCTTTCCTTGCTTGTTTTCTTCTCCTTCTCTTCTCTATCCAACTCCAACACGGCCACCTATAAATTCAGCCACCCTCGCAGCTGTTGAAAATATAGGCAATATTTTAATTCCAAATTTTATTAGGAGACAGAAATAATAAACTAATGATGCAAAACTCACAACTAACAGCAAGCTATTCACCATACTTCAGATTTTGCACAAGAAAACAATACAGAGACAAAGTCGAACGTGCGCACGAACGACTTACTTGTTAGTCTGATGAAGAATAGGAAGCCGCGCAGGCTTACGAACGACTTACTTGTTAGTCTGATGAAGAATAGGAAGCCGCGCAGGCTTGACGCAGTGCAGAACGAAGGTGTCGCAGTGCAGTGAGCGGTCGCGCAGTTGCGCTGCCCAGAAACCTTATTGCCGCCCCCGTGCAGGTCTTCACGACAGCAAAGGTCCGGAGATACCGCTCCTCTTCTTCACGGTGCACGCCGGGAAGAAGAGTCGACGAAGTTCTTGCAGCACAATACCACAGCACAAGATCGCAGAGCAGAAAGTAGAGACAGAATGGAGGTGCAAAAATTCTCTTCTTTTCCTGGACGTCTCCAGGCCCTTTTAAGGGCGCTGCTGTTACTACTCACTAGTAACTGCTGCGTTTAAACAGAATTATGCACTGGTAACTGCCTCATCAAATCACAAATTAAGCAGTGCAAATTGACTAGTAACTGCCTCATTCAACTGTTTGAATCTCATTCAATCAGAGAGATAGTGGTGCGCGCAGAGTTTAGCAAAAAATAAAGATGGACTTGGTCTGCCACGCGGCGCGCCACGTCACGACACGGTCGCGCGTCGCAAGTCACAAGTCACGCGATTTTCACGCGAAAATACGCGAGTAAGCGCGCGCGCGTGCGTGCGCGTGTGTGTGACTAGACAGAGCCATCCTCATACCATCTCTTTCCATATTCAAGGAGTGGGGAGGACTCCACCTTATAAATTGGTCTTCCTCCCCCTACCTTAGCAATATGGTACTAACCATGCATGCTTTGGGATTCACGAAAATGGGCCTCGCTCATTGGGCCATTTTCTAACAATCCCCCACCAATTCCAAAGCAGAATTAGAAGTCAAAGATATTGTGCTAAAGTACTGTTAATATACCAGTCTTTTAGTGTAAGTCCCGTACGGGTTGAACTTGCACCTAGAATGACAAGATTCATCTTCTCACAACTGATGAATGGACTATGCCTTGAATTCATAGCTTTTTGTGATCAGATTTCACTTGAAATCTCAACTAGTACTAGGCTGCCAATGAACCACGCCTAAACGGAGCGTTATATGGTCATGCTCCCTTATCTGCTCATGAGCTTTCTAGAGAATGCCCCGTTCTCGTGAACTGCGACCACACAGTTAGGCTCAAGTAGGTGTATTCTTTCTAGGTATCCTGCAGGCTAATACCTTTTCCTTATTTGGACAACAGAATACATTAAGGTTTTATGCCAACCTTCCATACAGTCGAAAGTACATTGTTTATTAGGACATGGGTACAATAAATATGTACTCTCTTGTTACAACATCAATTTGTTTTTCCCATTGCCTAAGTCACGGGATCTCCGATCAAGAAGGTATGGGTTACCATTGTGATGTAACTTAAATGGGCCTCATTCCCATGTCCATAGATGCAACGGAAATCGCTTTCCGTGCTAACCCCTTTGTAAAAGGGTCTGCCAGATTTTTCTCAGTGTGAATATAGTTCACAGCAATCACTCCGGAGTTTCTTAGTTTTCTGACAGATTTAAGCCTACGCTTCACATGTCTAGAGGACTTCATATTATCCTTTGTACTTGTGACTTTGGCCAACACTGTTTGATTATCACAGTACATCAGGATTGCAGGTATTGGTTTCTCAACCAATGGCAAGTCCAATAGAAGTTCTCTCAGCCATTCAGCCTCAACTGTGGCTGTATCAAGTGCTACTAGTTCTGCTTCCATGGTTGACCTCGTCAATATGGTCTGTTTGCAAGATCTCCATGAAACTGCAGCACCAGCTAAAGTGAATACATAACCACTTGTAGCTTTGATCTCATCCGCATCAGAGATCCAATTGGAGTCACTGTATCCTTCTAATACAGAAGGGTGTCCAGTATAATGTATTCCAAAAGATGTTGTGCCTCTCAAGTAACGCAACACTCTTTCAAGTGCCTCCCAGTGATCATCTCCTGGGTTAGAAGTAAACCGACTTAATTTGCTCACAGCAAATGAAATGTCAGGTCTTGTGGCACCAGCTAAATACATTAGTGACCCAATAATTTGTGAATATCTTAATTGATCTTTTCCTAACCCCTGGTTCTTTCGAAGCTTAATGCTCGCATCATAGGGTGTTGGTGAAACTTTACAGTTTTCAAAACCAAACCGGCTTAATATTTTCTCAGCATAATGGGATTGATTCAAAGTAATCCCATCCTTGCTTTTGATCAATTTAATATTCAGAATAACATCTGCCTCTCCCAAGTCTTTCATATCAAAACACCGAGATAAGAAAGATTTGACCTCGTCAATTAAGGCAGTATTTGTTCCAAATATAAGTATGTCATCTACATACAGACATAAGATAACTCCTTGACCCCCACCATAACGATAATACACACATTTATCAGCTTCATTCACAACAAAGCCAGCGGATGTTAAAGTTTTATCAAACTTTTCGTGCCATTGTTTTGGTGCTTGTTTTAGACCATACAAAGATTTCAATAATCTGCATACTTTATTTTCCTGTCCAGAAATCACAAAACCATCCGGTTGATCCATATAGATTTCTTCCTCCAACTCTCCATTAAGGAAAGCTGTCTTCACGTCCATTTGATGAACATGTAGACCATAGGAAGATGCTAACGCAAGGAGCACTCTGATGGTAGTTAGTCTGGCGACAGGAGAATAGGTATCAAAGAAATCTTCTCCCTCTTTCTGGGTGTAACCCTTGGCCACAAGTCTTGCCTTGTACTTCTCAATTGTTCCATCAGGCCTTAGTTTCTTTTTAAAGATCCACTTACATCCTACAGGTTTACACCCGATAGGACGATCCGTGATCTCCCAAGTCCCATTAGCCATGATAGAGTCCATCTCGCTACGGACTGCCTCTTTCCAATACTCAGCATCAGGAGATGCATAAGCCTCTGAAAGAGTCTTTGGCACATCATCCACGAGGTATACAATAAAGTCGTCACCAAAGGTTTTCTCAACCTTTTGTCTCTTGCTCCTGCGAGGAGCTTCTGCGACTAGATTGTTATCCTCCTCAGGGATATCACATATTGGTTCAGAAATGGTGGGAAGTTCAGAAGTTTGATTATTCTCATTTTCAATATTATCAGTTTGAACATTCTCTGTTCGTGAAGTACTGCCTGCTGTTTTCATAGGAAAGATATTCTCAAAGAATGAAGCATCTCTAGACTCCATTATTGTATTAGCAATAATCTCAGGAGTTTCTGATTTAA
The DNA here is from genome assembly GCA_017311315.1 of Dendrocalamus latiflorus. Classification (NCBI taxonomy): domain Eukaryota; kingdom Viridiplantae; phylum Streptophyta; class Magnoliopsida; order Poales; family Poaceae; genus Dendrocalamus; species Dendrocalamus latiflorus. The sequence goes on along the minus strand of CM029645.1, from coordinate 23,584,246 downwards.
CTACTAAAAATCTATAGGCCGTGCTATTTTGTGCATATCCTAGAAAAATACAATCGACTGTTTTTGGTCCAAGTTTTCTCTTTTTCTGCAATGGTATATTGACTTTTGCCAAACACCCCCAAGTTCGCAGAAAATTAATATTAGGTTTTCTCCCCTTCCATCCCTCATACGGAGTAATCTCACTCTTTTTAGTGATTACTCTGTTTAGGACGAAAGTTGCTGTTAGAATAGCTTCCCCCCACCATGCCTTAGGCATACCGGCACTCTCTAACATGGCATTAACCAAGTCTGTTAGTGTCCGGTTTTTCCTCTCAGCTACCCCGTTTGATTGGGGTGAATATGGTGGAGTAAATTCATGGACTATTCCATGCTCAGAACAGAATTGAGAGAATTCATGAGAGACATACTCTCCTCCACGATCAGACCTCAATCTTTTTATTTTCTTTTCTAGTTGGTTCTCAACCTCGGCCTTATAAGTTTTAAAGTAGTTTAAAGCTTCATCCTTAGTTTTCAGCAAATACACATAGCAGTAGCGTGTTGCATCATCAATAAAAGTTAGAAAGTATCTTTTGCCTCCTTTTGTCAATAATCCATTCATTTCACACAAATCTGAATGAATAAGATCTAAAGGTGCCAAGTTCTTTTCATCCTCTAATCCCTTAAAGGGTTTTCGAGGTTGCTTTGCTTGCACACATGACTGGCACTTTGATCTTTTGACAATTTCACATCTTGGAATTAAATCTAATCTGGACATTCTAGCAATACTATCAAAACCAATATGACAGAAACGAGAATGCCAAATATTTGCCTCACATTTATTTGAACCAGTTGCAATATTCAAATTATAACAAGACTCTAAGATACTTAGGCGGAACAAGCCTCCGCTCTCATAGCCTTTACCAACAAATTTTCCGAACTTAGACATTACAATTTTATTTGACTCAAAAACTAGCTTATAACCATCCCTGCATAGGAGAGAACCACTAGCGAGGTTCTTCTTTATTGTAGGCGCATGCTGTACGTTCTTCAAGTGGACAATCTTCCCTGAAGTAAGCTTCAGATCCACCGTGCCAACACCAAGAACAGAAGCATGCGACCCGTTTCCCATTAGGACGGAGGAAGCCCCTGCTGCCTGATAAGAGGAAAACAAGGAAATATCAGAACATACGTGAACATTAGCTCCAGTATCAACCCACCAATCAGTGGATTGACAAGCTGAAAAGACAACAGGTGAATTACCATACCCTCCTGAAGTCGAGGCCTCGCCTATGGTCACGTTAACAGCCTTCTTCTTAGGCTGTTCACCATCTCTGATTTTGCGGAAACGACAGTCCTTCGCCATATGACCGTCTTTACCGCACACAAAGCAGGTGATGTCCTTCAAATCCTTTTTCTCAGTTTTCTTCTTAAAACTAGTTGTCTTGTTCGGTTTGTTGGATTTGTACTTCTTAGCAACAGTCTTTCTCTGTATGACATTTGCATTGTTCTGGCCAGATGTGCTAGGTGCATCTTTTGCTCTTGCTTTTTCTTCCACATCGAGGGCTGCAATGAGATCCTCAACAGAAATCTCTTCCCTCTTATGTTTCAAGCTAGTAGCAAAATCCCGCCAAGAGGCAGGGAGTTTAGCAACAATGCCCGCAGCCACAAACTTTGGAGGCAACACACAGCCCAAGTGCGCAATTTCACCAACTAGTAGCTGGAGGTCATGAGCTTGTCCGACTATGGACTTAGCCTCATCCATGCTAAAGTCGAAAAACTGCTCACATATGTAGAGCCAGCGACCTGCCTCTGCCTCTGCATATTTGAGCTCTAGTGCATCCCACAACTCTGTGGCGGACTTGAAGTCCATGTACACATCATATAGTTGATCTGCCAGAACAGTTAGAATGCAGCCAAGGGCAGTATTGTTCGCAGTCTCGAACTGCATGTACTGCTCAATCGTAAATGGATACTGCGGGTGGATAACCCACCACAGTCCCAAAGACATGAGCCAAAACTTGACTCTAGTCTGCCATCTACGAAAGTTCTGACCAGAAAACCTCTCAGGTTTCATCGCATCAGAAGCATTAGCCATTTCTGTATTGCAACAAAATTCACAATAAGGTTTCTGGAATGTTGAAAATATAGGCAATATTTTAATTCCAAATTTTATTAGGAGACAGAAATAATAAACTAATGATGCAAAACTCACAACTAACAGCAAGCTATTCACCATACTTCAGATTTTGCACAAGAAAACAATACAGAGACAAAGTCGAACGTGCGCACGAACGACTTACTTGTTAGTCTGATGAAGAATAGGAAGCCGCGCAGGCTTACGAACGACTTACTTGTTAGTCTGATGAAGAATAGGAAGCCGCGCAGGCTTGACGCAGTGCAGAACGAAGGTGTCGCAGTGCAGTGAGCGGTCGCGCAGTTGCGCTGCCCAGAAACCTTATTGCCGCCCCCGTGCAGGTCTTCACGACAGCAAAGGTCCGGAGATACCGCTCCTCTTCTTCACGGTGCACGCCGGGAAGAAGAGTCGACGAAGTTCTTGCAGCACAATACCACAGCACAAGATCGCAGAGCAGAAAGTAGAGACAGAATGGAGGTGCAAAAATTCTCTTCTTTTCCTGGACGTCTCCAGGCCCTTTTAAGGGCGCTGCTGTTACTACTCACTAGTAACTGCTGCGTTTAAACAGAATTATGCACTGGTAACTGCCTCATCAAATCACAAATTAAGCAGTGCAAATTGACTAGTAACTGCCTCATTCAACTGTTTGAATCTCATTCAATCAGAGAGATAGTGGTGCGCGCAGAGTTTAGCAAAAAATAAAGATGGACTTGGTCTGCCACGCGGCGCGCCACGTCACGACACGGTCGCGCGTCGCAAGTCACAAGTCACGCGATTTTCACGCGAAAATACGCGAGTAAGCGCGCGCGCGTGCGTGCGCGTGTGTGTGACTAGACAGAGCCATCCTCATACCATCTCTTTCCATATTCAAGGAGTGGGGAGGACTCCACCTTATAAATTGGTCTTCCTCCCCCTACCTTAGCAATATGGTACTAACCATGCATGCTTTGGGATTCACGAAAATGGGCCTCGCTCATTGGGCCATTTTCTAACAGCAGCCACCACCATTAGAGATTTAGAGAGGATTCCTCTAGCTGAGCACTTGGGAGTCGTCGTACGTGAGTGTGACATATATAGCGTGCGCATGGCTGCTGCTTGGCTGGCAAGGACGTCGTCCCAGTTGGCGCGCCTTGCCGCGAGGAGGCTTCTTTCGCCTCATCATCCCTGCAGTCCCAATCCATGGTTCTTGGGTTCAGTGCCGCCGGTTCTTGGGTCGCCGGCGGCGGTAGCTGCTGTGGTGGGGGATCGCCGGGGCTTCTGCTCCGTCCGGCGCTTCGCCGGAGGGAGCAGCAGCGCCGCCGCCGCCGCCGCCGAGTATCCGGAGAACGGGTCCGCCGGTGGTGATCAGGTATATGCACATCAATGGCGAAGCCAGGAATAAAATGGAGAGTGGGCTAAATTATTTGTTGGACTAAGCTAAGTTGATACAAATATAGTCTTATACTCTAATAGAATTTTAAATTCATACAGAAATTATACAGTTAGAGTATTGGAGACAAACAAAGAAAAACAGAAAAATACAAAGTAGATACCTCGAGTTCTCGACAATAGAAATCGTTATACCCAAGAATATATAATTATTTTGCTATGAGTACGGAGTAGAAATAAATCACATGTGTATGAAACATATGAAAATTAGAAAAATAATAGAAAATTATGAATAATAATGCCGGATCAGCAATTATTTCATCTGGATTAAATTCTAGTCAAAGATTCTTTTGTTGAGTTGTACTCTCATCGATTGGGCAAGAACTACTTGAATTACTTGCGAAATAGTTGCACAAAGTTCGTTTCTCCATTATAGCAAAATCTATAAATAAATTATTAATTTCTATAAATAGAAAGCTATAAATATATAAATTAATTCTAAGAACTAAACTATCTATATACACTGAATATAAAAGTTTAAAATCTAAACTCTAAAATACTAAATTGATAAAAAAAAACTAGAGACAAATTACCCTGAAGCAGTGAAGCCGTCGGCCAACCCTATCCTCCTCAATTCTCTGTTCACTGTACACTTGTCTCTCCTGAATTCGTCCGCCCGACCGGCCGCATTCGCAATCGCAGGCTCGCAGCTCCGCCTTTATATCTTCGATTCGTCCGCTCCGCCCGGTGCCCGCAACACAACGCCCTCACTCTGTCTCTTTCACTTCTCACGCCTCCTCGCCACTCTCACTTCAATCGCTCGCCGCCTCGTCTTGCTCCTCGACTCCTCCGCTCCTCGCCTCGCTCGGACTCCGCCGTCTCTAGCTCTCCAGTCTCCCTTCTCCAGTTATCCCGTCTCCGGCCTCCAGGACTCGGTGCTCCTCCGCAGCACCGCGCCGCAGCCCAGACTCGCCGGCGGCGCCTTGGGCCTCGCCGCCCCGGTCCGGTTCCCCCTGCCCCGGCTCGGCCCCTCATCGGCTCGTCGCTTCGCTTCGACTCCTCCCACCGGGTCACCGCCAGATCTGGCGAACAGCCTCCCCTCGGCCGGCTCGCCGCCAAATCTGGCTCCGGTGGCGCACCCTCGCCCGGTTGCCCCCAGCCCCAGCCCCCCTCTGGCTTTGCGTTGTGGCAGCGCCGACGGGTGTCTCCTCTGGGTCTGCCACCGCCTGGGAAGTGGAACTGTGGAATGGAATGGGAAGTGAATGGTGCGTTGTTGGAGTGGGTGTTTTGGTGGGCGAATGAGATAATTTGTTGGGCCTCTTTATGGGCTGCCACTTGGAGTGTTAATCTTTTTTGTTGTTTGTTGCTTGTGGGCTTCTCAGCCTCTGTGAACTGTGATTATCGCCGTCGGCCGGCTGCTGTGGGCACTCACCTAGGTGGGGGGGTCGCAGGGGGGGGTGTCCATCGCCGGGGGACGTGAGGCTCGAGCCTCACTAAGCCTCCCCCTTGGCTTCGCCCCTGATGCACTTGTATCTTGTGTTGTATGTACAGTAGCATGTCTGCTTCTCGATTTGGGGATCTAGAAGGATCATCCTGGATATCATAGATAATGGCTAATTAGAAATGCTTCAAATTATGCTCCCAAAAAATAGTTTAATAGTAGATAAGAAGATGAAAGGGACTATGTTTCTCACTTTCTGTTTGGTGCCATTAGTCAGTAGCTTGGTCCTTCGTTCACCATTTTCTTTCACTGCACCTGTGTTTTTCCCCACTGAGATGCAGATTTTCGATACACCTAGTTGTGAATTCGCGGCCAATTCTTCCACAATCTTGCCGTGCGTTGGGAAAAAAATGAAGGAAAAGTAGCACAACACAATTGTGGATAGAATTGACAACAAGTAGTAAACTAAGCAGATTTTGAAAAGATACTTCGTTTAAAAGCTAGTTAGTGTAGAAAAGTCGTAAAGCAGATTTTACAAGTTGAAAAGAAGAGGACCAATGATGGATGCGTCAATGGATTGGTGTGATTGACTTCGTGTTTGGTAAGCTCACACGGCTGTAGAAACGTGTGTCACGACTACTTTTACTTTCCTGTGCTTTCGGTGTCAATGGATGACCAATGATTAATTAGGAGTCTCTCATGGTCTCTTACGTGTAAGAAATACTGACTTTCTGATGGTCAAGATGATCATGTGCCGTCAAATGGGCAAAATTGTCTATTACCTCCAAGGTCAATGTAGGTCTAATCCTGCTGTGCTTTTCAAATCCAATGGAATTTCCCCTTTCTCTGTCAATAACGCTCAGGAAAATTTGTCCATTACCTCCAGGTTCAATGTTAGACTAATCCTGCTGTGCTTTTCGATTTGATGGAATTCATTTTTTTTATCACAGAGATAAATTTGTCCATATATATACAGTTCACTTAATTTTCACCATTTCCACTGCAGGTAGTAGACTTCCCTGGAGGAAAGGTTTCATTTATAGCTGAAATGAACTTCCTGCCGGAGTCGCAAAGGGAAAGGATCAACTGTTATCGTGTTCTTGACGACGATGGCAGAACTATATCTGGTAGCAGATTCCAAGAGGTGTGCTACCATTCATCACTCCATGAGTGGGGATTATTCTCCAAACATGTTGTGAAAGACAATTTTGTTCTCAAGTATGTGTCTCACTGTTGTCAGATCAGCAAGGAGGTGGCTTTGAAAATGTACAGTGACATGGTCACCCTCCAGATCATGGATACCATCTTCTATGAAGCTCAGAGGCAGGGAAAAATCTCATTCTATCTCACTTCCAATGGTGAGGAAGCAATCAACATAGCCTCTCCTGCCGCACTTAGTGTTGACGACATGGTACTACCTCAGGTACATATCAGTTACTCCAAAGCTTAGATGCTTAATCTAGCAATGTTCCTGAAAATTGATTTACTAACCATCCTTTTCTTGGCTGGAAACTATGGAGCCCAATGTAGTACAGGGAACCTGGTGTTCTTCTATGGCGTGGCTTCACACTGCAAGAATTTGCAAACCAGTGCTTTGGGAATAAGCTGGATTATGATAAAGGAAGGCAAATGCCAATACATTACGGATCGAACCGCCTGAATTATTTCACTGTCTCATCGCCTATTGCGTAAGTCTGAAACATCTCTTCCATGTCACAAAAATCATGCAAGTGAAGGACAGATTTATCATTCTTGATGATACATCAGCACGCAGATCCCTCATGCTGTTGGAGCCGCCTACTCTCTGAAGATGGACAAGAAGAACGCATGTGCCATCACGTATTTTGGTGATGGCGCCACAAGTGAGGTTGATGAACAATCGCTCATCATAACTTACAACTTGTTACCCAGCCTTTCTGAGTGTTGAATAATGTTCAGGGAGACTTCCATGCGGCACTAAACTTTGCTGCTGTTTTGGAAGCGCCAGTGATCTTCTTCTGCCGAAACAATGGCTGGGCAATCAGCACCCCAACTACCGAACAATTCAGAAGTATGAAATGTTTCTCCATGCTGAATCATGACTTCACAAGTGATCAATGCATCGTTGTGTTACATTTAACTGTTATTACAGGTGATGGTTGTGTTACATTCAACTGTTATTACAGGTGATGGTGTTGTTATCCGTGGTCAGGCTTACGGAATCCGCAGTATCAGAGTAGATGGCAACGATGCTCTTGCTGTGTACAGTGCAGTTCATGCAGCCCGCGAGATGGCTATAACTGAAGGAAGACCTATTTTAGTTGAGGTACGCAATAGTTCAACGAAGTTACATTAGCTGGAACAACAGAACTTCAGGACATAGTTGATGTGAGTACTGAGTAGTAAATTTTCAGGCACTGACTTATCGAGTTGGCCATCACTCGACATCCGATGATTCAACCATGTACAGGCCAGTTGATGAGATCGAGCATTGGCGAACAGCGCGGGATCCCATTTCCAGGTACAGAAAATGGGTTCAGGGGAATGGCTGGTGGTGTGATGCTGAAGAATCTGAACTCAGGAACAAAGTGCGACAAGAGGTAATATTGCTACGCAGAAAGATGCATCTGTCTAGTGCACTGTCATACATGACATCTGAAACTACCTGTTTACTTCTCTGCAGCTTCTGCAAGCCATTCAGGTGGCAGAAAGAATGCCGAAACCACCGCTCGCTGACCTATTCACCGATGTTTATGATCAAGTTCCTTCCAACCTACTCGAGCAAGAGCAATTACTGCGGGATACGATCAAGAAGCACCCTGCAGACTACCCAGCTGATGTGCCTGCTTAGGTCTATGGACCTTAGGTCTGCAATGTTCTTGTGCAAGTATTGATGAATGATGATTCAGGTTCATAGCATTAATAGATGACGATGATGATGATAATAATAATTCAGCCAATAAGCTGCTGATCCAGCAGGCTCTAAGCACAAAATAATACAATCGGCTGTTGCTCACAGAAAGCCAATTGTTGTATAATATTGTTGCTGACTTCTATGCGAAGCAAAGCCATGCTAAGATATTTCAGCACTACAACAAGGTATATGAGCTAAACTAAGGTTTAACTAAGAGACAGATAAGAAATGCTGAGCCCAATCGTATATATATATATAGGAAAATTACGTAATGCACCATGATGCCTAGGCACCAACATCCGATATACGTGTATGATTGATAATTTTTTTGAGTTTGGGTATGAAAATGTTTTATACCCTTGATATATTTATGGTAAGTTAGTTTTGAACTCAGTGCAAACTAGTTTGAACTACTTTTGAGTTCAATACAACTACAGCGAGTATATACCATAAAAATAGTTCAAACTAATTAAACTGAAGTTGAATTTAAATTTTTTCGGAGTTTAATATCTCAAATATACTTTTTTATGGGTATATGAAGATACCCACATCAAACGTTGCGAATCTCGAAGCAAATCAACGGGTATTGATATTGGTGCCTAGGCACCATGGTGCATGAAACACTCGTCCTATATATATATATATATATATATATATATATATATATATATATATATATATATATATATATATATATATATATATATATATATATATATATATATAAAAGGTAAAGGACATGTGATCATCCTGAGTTCCTGACAATATAAAATAATATGGTACAACAAGAAATTGTACTCACTCCAACACAAGCTTGTTTAAACAGTCACAATTACCATTTTGGGATCAACTTTTCATCTGATACATGAGCGAATTACCGTGCCTACGGGCGGTGTCCTCCTTTCCAAGGGCGCACGGCGGTGCCTACGGGCTCACCGCCGAGGGTGTGTCGCAGCTAAGCCGGCTGTGGGGGTGCTTGTGTGAGGAGATCTACTTGCCTTTGTTGGATTAGAAAAGGGATGAGGCAACGGCGAGGGTCGGGGTTCCAAGTGATCATTGACGGTTCTTACATCATCTTCCTCGTTCCGCCGTCTTCCCTTGCTTCTTGAACTCCTCGCCTTCGGATCTCTCTCCCTCACCGCCTCTCTGTGTTGCTTTGATTGGTTGGTGGTGCTTGACTTTGGAGCTTTGCTCTTGGTGGAGGGAAAGAAAAGAGCTGAGATGAGAAATAGGAATGCTTAGCTTGGTTTCTAGCTGTGTTCTTAGTTGTCTGAGCAAAATGAATGGAGTGAGGCCTCCTCTGGGGGTTTGGCTGGCTTACAAAGGAGAAGGCATTCGGTTGCTTCACTTCTGGCTTTGTGAAATGGCCTGGGTGCCCCCTCTTATCCCTTACCCCTCTTCTCAAGAGGTTGTGGGGTTTAGGGATCTTTTGGTAAAACAGGTGGGCTCTGTACTGTTGGCTTTTCTACTGTGAAAAGTAAATCGATAAAAGTGAGCGTTGGCTAAATTTTTCTGCCGAATGACGAAGCCCACAACGGCGAGAGGCGTTGACCGGCCCCGGACTGTCTGGGAACCTTTATGAGCGCTACTTTTATTCGGCATTCTAAAAGTCGATGAGTCTGACAACAACTCTATTTAATTTCCTTTATTCTCTCTTGGATTGTTTTCATTCTATGTATTTCTCCCATTTGCATTTTAGTGGCATTACGGCCCCCTTAGTCGCCTTTTTGTTCTCTGTAAATCTCCCCTAGCGCGCTTGTCCAGCGCCTCGGTGCACCTTGTAATTTTTTTCTTTTCTCTTCTGCTATTAATATAAGCCAACAAAGCTGGATCTTTCCAAAGAAGGAGAAGAAGAAGAAAAAGAAGAAGAAATGTTGTATGAACCATCATTTACTATGGTTCCATTTACAAGCTTGGTAATATGTTCCAGAATCTCTTGAGCTTCATCGTTTCTCAAGTCTTTTGAATCCTATGCAAGTATATCTCTCTAATTAATTAAAAAACGCATTTATGTATAATAACAGAACATGTAAAGAGAAGCATGCGTGAGTTACCTCTTCAGCCACCATGGAAAAGGAGTCAGAAGGTAATTCCATCTTCAGGACGAGACTTACCAATACTTGTGACCCTGGTCATGAAAATGAGAAGTAGCGATCAAATCAAAAGTTAAGTGTAACACCTCACCCACCTGCCAGGGGGATGTGGCAGCCTCAGGCCTGTCCTAGGCGTGCATGCATGCCACCTGTGCCTTGCTTCCTGCAGAAGCCAACACCCCCCCCCATTTTAGCACCTCTGCCACAGCTCAACCCACAACACTCTTCTCTTCTTCTCCACGGAACCATCCCAGCAGCCACACCCTTTCGGCCAGCACCAGGTGAGCACCCGCGCAAGAGAGAGAGAGAGGGTGGGGGCTGCGTAGGAGAAGGCGGCGGCGGGCCGGCGGGCCGGCAGTCGGCGCACCTGTGCGCCACCGCATCGCCCTGGGAGGGGGGCCGGCCGCTCGGCTTCGCGCAAGGGGAGGAGGTAGGAGGGGGGGCCGACGGAGAAAGAGGGTCGGGGCCGGCGAGCCTCCCGTGCGGCCGCGCACCGCCGCGCCGGCCCCAGGCGGGAGAGTGAGGGGCGGAGGGGAGCCGGAGGCGGAGAGCCCGGGGCCGGCGACGCCAAGTCGGGGCCGCACGCTGCCGCGCCGAGCGCGGCCCAAGCGTGAGGGAGAGAGCGGGGTGGGAGAGGAGGAGGCAGGGGGCGGCGGGAGGGCCGCCGGTGACGTCGGGCCAGCCGTGCGCCGCCGCGCCGCCCTGGGCGGAGGAGGAGGCCGAGGCCGTTCGGCCGAGTGGAAAGAGAGAGAGAGAGGTGAGGATAAGGGAGAGAGAAGGGGGAGCCAGGAGAGGAAAAAAAAGAAAGGGAGGCCGGTTCGGCCGGCCGGGTAAGGAGGAGAGAGAGAAGGAAAGAAAAGAAAAGGGAAAGAAAGGAAGGGAAAAAAAGAGAGAGAAGAAGAAGAGAAAAAAAAGAGGAAAAAAAAGAAAGAGGAAAAAAGAGAGAAGAAGGGGTTTCGGGACCTGAGCAATAGACCCCTGAAAGCCGTGCATTTCTATGCCAGAAACGGGTTATGCGTATAACATCGTCGTCGCCCAGTTAATCTCTGGTCTCGTATGATGCGTTAAATCGGACTATTTGCTTGTCCAGGTGGAGGTCCCGAGCCGACGCCGTCCGCACGACGCTCCACTTCGTTTGGTTAACAGGCAAGTACATGGTAGAGCGGTAGACCAAGGGTTATGAATATGCGATGCTTATTTGGTATGATGATATCTATGTAGAAATGCGTTGATTACATGATATCTATGTGGAAATGTGATATTTACCTGACATAAGGTTGCATGGTAAATGATGGCAATGATGATGGAGGTAGGCAAAGATGCTTGTCTACTAGTAATGCTAGTGATGAGCGTGAATATGATCATGGGCATGTGCATTTGCATGAGGAGCACTCAAGAGTGAGGGCGGCGAGAAAGTCCCTAGCTATGAGTAAAGCTAGTGGACTAATCCGGAGTGCTCTTGAGTAAGACCTACTTCGGTAGGCCTCCACGGGAGTGGAGGGGCCCCGTGCCTATGAGGGCGGGCCCACGATGGGTGAACATCGACGGGTGTTCACTCGGCAGTACCGGTACTTGCAAAGTGAAGAGCATATGAGCATGAAGAGTAATGAGACATGGCATTGATGGCATTGCATTGCTTGGCTATGAGAATGATGTTATGAACATGATGATATATGTGCATTATGATTATATGCTTACTTATGTTGGTAGTGTCTATTGTTCTATTATGTACTTGTTGAGTCTTCAGACTCACCCTTGCTTTGTTGATGTTTTTAGGTGACCGTTGAGGATGTCTTGCTCGGGCGGGAGTAGCACATGAATAATCAACACGACCCAGCAGCACTTTTGTATCACTTTTGCCAGTTACTTTAGCTTTTACTAGGCTAGAGTAATTGTTAAGGATGCTATGTGGTATCTGAACGTAGCAATTTAAGTATCTTTCAGAGTTGATTTAAATTCTTCTAGTGTTGATAATGGTATGAGTATGCAGTGGTGGTAGCATCCTGGCCCAGAGGGCGGGCGGGGTGTTACAGTTGGTATCAGAGCGGGCGTTAGGTCCGTGGTAAAGAAATGTGATAACTTAGTTTAAATATTCAACAAAATTTGACTTAGGCCAACAATTAAATTAAAATTTGACACACTGGTGCACCATAGGATGGGGAGTGGGTCTTGCATTGCTTATACGCTTTCGTTAGCATTGATGTTGATGTGTGTTGTTGAAATGGGTGCTTATGGGCTTGTTGAGTGATTGGCTATCTGTCCTGATCAGATATGCCGAGAGCGAGAGGACGCGGGCGTGGCCGTGGAGGTCGCGACCGTGGTCGTGGCCGTGCCCAATCGAAGCCAGCGCTTGAGGTTCAGCAGGAGGCACCTGATGCAGAAGTTGCTTCCGCTGAACAGTCCGTAGCCAGAGATCCAGAAAGGTCTTCAGCCTTGCTGTAGGAGTTCTTAGAGGAGGTCCGTGCGCTTCGCCGTCAAGGGCCGGCAGCCGCTGCTGCTGCCGTTCCCGCTGTTGCCCCTGTTGCTGTTCCGGCCGTACCAGAGGCAAGAATGGGCCTTCGTGAGTGGTTAGCCTTGCGGTTAGATACCTTTGATGGTTCGGGCACACCAGTCCAGGCTGCGGATTGGTTGCGCTACATGGAGAGGCAATTCGAAGCCCTTGAGATGAGCTCGCAGTTGAAAGCTCGTTTCGTGGCTTTTCAATTGAAGGGTCAGGCGGACATTTGGTGGGAAGGGGTTCTCTCAGCCAGGACTCCTGCCCAGGGTCCCGCTACCTGGGAAATCTTTGCCGAGCAGTTCAAGGCGAAGTATTACCCAGATTCATTTGTGGAGAGTATGGAGGTCGCCCTGACGACCTTCGTACAGGGAAAGATGACCGTGGCTGAGTACGAGGCGGCATTCAATAATCTGGTCCGTTTCGTGCCATCGGTCGCGAACAATGACCTTGAGAAGGCCAAAAGGTTCCGCCGAGGGCTCAACTCTGAGTTCCGGCATGTCATGGGAGCTACTGCGCCACGTAACTTTCGATCTGTGGTAGAGCAGGCCAGGGGGATGGAGATGGAGATGCAGCTCACTAAAGGGCTGCAACCCTCTGGTGGTTCGAGCGCTTCTGGTGGTGACCAGAAGAGAAGTTTCACTGAAGGGGGTGGGTCATCTCAGCGGCCCGCTCCTAAGAAGTCCAAGTGGGGCCAGCATCCCCCACAATCATCCAAGTCCAAAACTTCGAGGTCGTCGTCTTCAGCGCCACGTACTTCATCGACGACCCCAGCCTTGCGTCCTGTTCCGGGGCAGGGCATGATTTGTTTCAAGTGTGGAGGTGGGCATCGTGCCGCTGAGTGCTCCTGGACGGGGGAGTGTCGGCATTGCGGCCGATCAGGCCACATGGAGCGGGTTTGTCGTCAGAACCCCTCCAGCATTATCAAGTGGGAGCCAGTTTCTTCAACTTCATCAAATACTGCACCTCGGGGGTCAGTCCAGATGATGGCGGCTGCCCCTGCTCTGCAGCCTCCACTCTCATGGGCTCCACCCGCCGGCTATTTCTGGCATCCTACACCGACTCCTTCATTCCAGCATGTTACGCCGCCTCCAATCCCTTTGCCGCCACAGCAGAGCGTCGGGGCTCTCGCCGCCCTGACACCACCCAGAGTTTACTCATTGCCTGTTGCTGAGTCCGCAGTTCGTCCTGACGTGATGACAGGTACCTTGTTAGTGGACTCATGTGAAGCCTTTGTTCTTTTCGACTCTGGTGCTACTTATTCCTTTGTGTCCCGGGAGTTTGTTAGAAAGGCCAAGTTGGGTGTCCAGCAAATTTCTCAATTGGTTGTTGTTAGTACTCCAAGGGGTATCATTGCTAGCTCCGTAGTATGCCCTGGCTGTGTGGTTGCAATAGATGGCGAGGAATTTGTTGCCAACCTTATGGTGATTCAGTTAGAGCCATTTGATGTTATCCTGGGCATGGATTGGTTGCATCGCTACCAAGCCGTGATTTCCTGCTTCTGGAGGACAGTCACTTTGCAAGCTCCTTCGGGGAAGGAGATAATCTTTCAGGGGAATGCACCCTCGTATTCCCTCTTCGTGTTGGCCAGCCTGTTCCCTGGCCGACGTACAATGAAGTCTGGGCTACTTCTAGCCCTTACGGAGAAGCCAAGTGCGCCGTTGCACATTGAGGACATTCCTGTGGTGCGGGAGTATCCCGATGTGTTTCCTGAAGAGCTTCCGGGTATGCCACCCAAGTGGGATGTGGAGTTCAGAATTGAACTTGTTCCTGGCACAAGACCTATCGCCATGTCTCCCTACCGTTTGGCACGACCCTTGCAAGAGGAGCTGAAAAAGCAGTTGGACGAGTTGTTGTCCAAAGGCTTGATTCGTCGCAGTGTGTCACCTTGGGGAGCCCCTGTCCTATTCACTGAGAAAAAGGATGGGAGTTGGCGCATGTGTATAGATTACCGTGCTCTCAATCAGGTGACCATCAAGAATAAATACCCATTGCCTCGCATCGAGGACCTGTTTGATCAATTGAAAGGGGCCAAGGTGTTCTCCAAAATTGATCTGCAGTCTGGGTATAATCAAATCCGAGTGCGCGAGCAAGACATCGAAAAGACAGCTTTCTCCACAAGATATAGGCACTATGAGTTTACAGTTATGTCCTTTGGACTGACGAATGCCCCTGCTGTCTTCATGGAGACGATGAATAGTATGCTACACAAGTATCTAGATGACTTTGTTGTGGTGTTCATCGATGATATCTTGATTTATTCCAAGACGGAGGAAGAGCATGAGCAGCATCTGAGGCTTGTGCTTGAGACTCTGAGGAAGAATCAATTCTTTGCCAAACTGAAGAAGTGCGAGTTTTGGATTTCTGAAGTGAGCTTCCTGGGACATGTGATTAACCAGGAAGGCGTTTCAGTTGATCCAAGCAAGATTTCCACTGTCGTGGAATGGAAGAGGCCATCTAGTGTTAAAGAAGTGAGAAGTTTTCTTGGCCTAGCTGGTTACTACCGGCGTTTCGTAAAAGACTTCTCACTCATTGCCAAGCCAATGTCTCAACTCACACGGAAGGGTGTGAAATTCCAGTGGACCGATGAATGTGAGCGCAGTTTCAACACTCTGAAGGAGAAGTTGGTAACCGCTCCTGTGCTTACACTTCCTGAGCCAGGGAAGCGTTACACGGTCTACTCAGATGCATCTCGAGTGGGTCTGGGTTGTGTGCTTATGCAAGATAATAAAGTGATCGCATATGCCTCGCGACAGTTGAAGAAGCATGAGCAGAACTACCCTACCCATGACTTAGAGCTTGCCGCAGTGGTTTTTGCTCTAGAGATTTGGAGGCATTACTTGTATGGAGAGACTTGTGATATTTTCACTGACCACAAAAGCCTCAAATATATTTTCACTCAGAAGGAGCTGAATTTAAGGCAGCGAAGGTGGTTGGAGTTGATTAAAGACTATGATCTCACTCTGCAGTACCATCCGGGCAAGTCAAATGTGGTTGCTGATGCCCTTAGTCGTAAGATGACACCACCCACTCTGGGATGTCTCGTTGCTGACTTTGAACGGATGAGAATTTCCTACTGTTTCGCTGGTACAGCACAGGCTGAGATGCAGCTGTCGCTGGAATCAGCAATCCCAGAGCGAGTAAAGGAGGCGCAACAGCATGATCAGTTGCTTCAGAAAGTGAGGAAGCGACTTGATGAAGGTAAAATGGGGGATTTCAGTCTTGATGATTCAGGTGCTTTGCGATTTAAAGGCCGCCTTTGCGTGCCGCAAAAGGCTCAAGTCAAGGATGATATATTGAGGGAAGCTCATCGTACCCCCTACTCGGTGCATCCTGGTGAGACTAAGATGTACCGTGATCTCAAGAAGAGCTTCTGGTGGAAGAGGATGAAAGTGGATATCGCCAAGTATGTGGCATCTTGCGGGGTTTGCCAGCAAGTGAAGGCTGAGCACAAGCGTCCCGCTGGGCTATTGCAGCCTTTGGAGGTTCCTCAGTGGCCATGGGATGATATCACCATGGACTTCGTAGTCGGCTTACCTCGTACCCAGCGAGGTAAGGATGCGATTTGGGTAGTGGTGGACCGGTTCAGTAAGTCCGCGCACTTCATCCCCATTCGCACCACGAACTCAGCGAGTGAGTTGGCACCTATATATGTGCGAGAAATAGTAAGGTTGCATGGAGTGCCTCAGACCATAGTTTCGGACAGAGACGTCAAGTTTGTCTCCAAGTTTTGGGAGAGCTTGCAGGGCGCTCTGGGCACGAAACTCCAGTTCAGTACTGCTTTCCACCCTCAGACGGATGGACAGTCCGAACGCACCATTCAGACACTAGAGGACATGTTGAGATCCTGTGTTTTGTCCTGGAAGGGTAGCTGGGAGGATCATTTGGCACTTGCAGAGTTTGCTTATAACAACAGCTACCACTCCAGTGTTCGAGCAGCGCCATTCGAGGTTTTGTATGGGCGAAAATGTAGATCACCATTGTGTTGGGATGCAGTGGGCGAGAAGGCAGTGTTGGGACCAGATTGGGTCCAGCAAACAGTAGAACGAGTGGCGGAAATTAGACAGAACCTGCTAGCTGCCCAGAGTAGGCAGAAGAGCTACGCCGATGTTAGAAGGTGAGAGCTAGAGTTCGAAGTGGGGGATCGTGTGCTCCTGAGAGTATCTCCCACTAAAGGCATAGTGCGATTTGGTACCAAAGGGAAGCTTAGCCCAAGGTACATTGGGCCATTTCGAATTCTGGAACGGATTGGAAAGCTGGCGTACCGTTTGGAACTCCCTGACTCCATGCGAGGAGTGCATAATGTGTTCCATGTGTCAATGTTGAGAAAGTTCTTGCGAGACCCAGAGCATGAGATTGTGTTAGAACCAGTGTCCTTAAAACAAGACCTCACCTTTGAGTCCCGTCCAGTTCGGATTCTGGAGGAATCAGAGAAGGTGTTGAGGAATAAAACGATAAAGTATATTAAAGTGCTTTGGTCGCATCAGACTGAGCGAGAAGCGACATGGGAGTTGGAGTCTCGCATGCGCGAGAAGTACCCAGAGTTGTTCTCTTCGGGTACGAGTTAATGTTATGTCAAGAGCAGTTATGTTTATTTTGTTCTTTCGTGCGGATTGTTGAATGCCAGAATTCGGGGTCGAATTCTGTTAAGGGGGGTAGAATGTAACACCTCACCCACCTGCCAGGGGGATGTGGCAGCCTCAGGCCTGTCCTAGGCGTGCATGCATGCCACCTGTGCCTTGCTTCCTGCAGAAGCCAACACCCCCCCATTTTAGCACCTCTGCCACAGCTCAACCCACAACACTCTTCTCTTCTTCTCCACGGAACCATCCCAGCAGCCACACCCTTTCGGCCAGCACCAGGTGAGCACCCGCGCAAGAGAGAGAGAGAGAGAGAGGGTGGGGGTTGCGTAGGAGAAGGCGGCGGCGGGCTGGCGGCCCGGCAGTCGGCGCACCTGTGCGCCACCGCGTCGCCCTGGGAGGGGGGGCCGGCCGCTCGGCTTCGCGCAAGGGGACGAGGTAGGAGGGGGGCTGACGGAGAAAGAGGGCCGGGGCCGGCGAGCCGCAGGCCGGCGAGCCTCCCGTGCGGCCGCGCGCCGCCGCGCCGGCCCCAGGCGGGAGAGTGAGGGGCGGAGGGGAGCCGGAGGCGGAGAGCCCGGGGCCGGCGACGCCGAGTCGGGGCCGCACGCTGCCGCGCCGCCGGGGGGTGCGCCGAGCGCGGCCCAAGCGTGAGGGAGAGAGCGGGGTGGGAGAGGAGGAGGCAGGGGCGGCGGGAGGGCCGCCGGTGACGTCGGGCCGGCCGTGCGCCGCTGCGCCGCCCCGGGCGGAGGAGGAGGCCGAGGCCGTTCGGCCGAGTGGAAAGAGAGAGAGAGAGGTGAGGATAAGGGAGAGAGAGGGGGGAGCCAGGAGAGGAAAAAAAAGAAAGGGAGGCCGGTTCGGACGGCCGGGTAAGGAGGAGAGAGAGAAGGAAAGAAAAGAAAAGGGAAAGAAAGGAAGGGAAAAAAAAGAGAGAAGAAGAAGAGAAAAGAAAAGAGGAAAAAAAAGAAAGAGGAAAAAAAAGAGAAGAAGGGGTTTCGGGACCTGAGCAATAGACCCTTGAAAGCCGTGCATTTCTATGCCAGAAACGGGTTATGCGTATAACATCGTCGTCGCCCAGTTAATCTCTGGTCTCGTATGATGCGTTAAATCGGACTATTTGCTTGTCCAGGTGGAGGTCCCAAGCCGACGCCGTCCGCACGACGCTCCACTTCGTTTGGTTAACAGGCAAGTACATGGTAGAGCGGTAGACCAAGGGTTATGAATATGCGATGCTTATTTGGTATGATGATATCTATGTAGAAATGCGTTGATTACATGATATCTATGTGGAAATGTGATATTTACCTGACATAAGGTTGCATGGTAAATGATGGCAATGATGATGGAGGTAGGCAAAGATGCTTGTCTACTAGTAATGCTAGTGATGAGCGTGAATATGATCATGGGCATGTGCATTTGCATGAGGAGCACTCAAGAGTGAGGGCGGCGAGAAAGTCCCTAGCTATGAGTAAAGCTAGTGGACTAATCCGGAGTGCTCTTGAGTAAGACCTACTTCGGTAGGCCTCCACGGGAGTGGAGGGGCCCCGTGCCTATGAGGGCGGGCCCACGATGGGTGAACATCGACGGGTGTTCACTCGGCAGTACCGGTACTTGCAAAGTGAAGAGCATATGAGCATGAAGAGTAATGAGACATGGCATTGATGGCATTGCATTGCTTGGCTATGAGAATGATGTTATGAACATGATGATATATGTGCATTATGATTATATGCTTACTTATGTTGGTAGTGTCTATTGTTCTATTATGTACTTGTTGAGTCTTCAGACTCACCCTTGCTTTGTTGATGTTTTTAGGTGACCGTTGAGGATGTCTTGCTCGGGCGGGAGTAGCACATGAATAATCAACACGACCCAGCAGCACTTTTGTATCACTTTTGCCAGTTACTTTAGCTTTTACTAGGCTAGAGTAATTGTTAAGGATGCTATGTGGTATCTGAACGTAGCAATTTAAGTATCTTTCAGAGTTGATTTAAATTCTTCTAGTGTTGATAATGGTATGAGTATGCAGTGGTGGTAGCATCCTGGCCCAGAGGGCGGGCGGGGTGTTACATTAAGAGGAAGCACAAGTTTCATATATTTGCTTTTGTTTTGAAGGACCTTCCAGATATTAACTAGAAGCCTAGAACTGATGAAGAACAAATCATCGTCATGCTCTTAAGTTCCTTCATAAATTACAACACTTCCAATATCAACGTGTGTACCATAATCGGCGACTGTCACAGGGGTTCTGTCCGCCTTAGATTGAACCTCAGATTGCAAATGTTCTGCACTCCTGCTGCACTCTCTGAAGAAACAAGGAAACACAAAACAAGAACAAAGAAGTGAATACAATCTGCAAGCCGCCAAGTCGTTTCAGTCAGAGATTTCCTGCTGCTCAAAATAGAATGCCTTGTCGATCACCACAGCTAAGACTCTCAGTCAATTCCCTACAAGGCTCCATGTAACTCTGTGCCTCTGCGAATCTTAAACAACCCTGAAACGCACTCACCATATCAAGAAAAACTGAAGCCTATGTATAAGGCTTGCCATCTTTTTTTTGCAATATATCTTCACGATTTAGACAAGTATTACCAACTAAATACAGCTTCTAATCAGCTTAGCGTAATCTGTCTTTGCAAACCCCAAGGACTAGACTCATCACCAGCACCTCTCAAGAGTCAACCCTCGCCGCACCTGACAGGACGGGCCCACGGTGTCAGGCACAGGGTAGAAGAGGAACAACACATGGCGCCGCGCAAGCGGATCCCAGAAAGAAACGGCGAAAACAGAGGGAAAGGTCCAGGCCGAAGCGAGTAGCCTGGTATACTATCCAGAATTGCAGACTAGAACAAATTCAACGCATTTCTTTCTTCACTCAGATTAAAAAAACATGGCTGTCTGATCACCCACTCCATAGATGTAAAAATGTGGCACAATAAGGAATAGTACGTCCCAACAAAAGGCTGTGAACACATGCACAACAATATGAATGAGAGTGGCACTCATTTTGGATCAATCTAAACTTCTACAACGGGGAAGCAGCCTGGTTTTTCTCCCTGATGGCCTCTTGGACAGCGTTCAGGAGTGAAGGCATAAACTGCTTGTTTGTTGCGATGATGCCTGTGTCAAGATCAAGAAACCTCCCTTTGGAGAAATCCAAATCGTTTCCTGAGGCATCTGTTACTACACCTCCAGCTTCTGGAAAACACCAGAGAAAGGAATAGAAGTAAATACAAATCGTTTAGTCGGATTCGTTGTTTCAAAAAAAAAAAAAGGGGAGAACTCTGTACCTGTAACGACAATTGAGCCAGCGGCATGATCCCATATCTTCTCCCTGTAACCCTTGTGTGGAAAACGCAAGTAAATGGCACCATCACCACGGGCCAGAGCACCATATTTTGCTTGGCTATCGATTCTAACTGGAGGAGCTTGGACACCAAGTTTCTGCTAGCACTCAAATGCAGGATTAGTTATGTAACTTTTGTGGATCTAGACTAAGCAACGAATAGTTCAGATCCAACCTCTGCAATGGAGCTAGTTAAATCATGCATGGAGTGTGCCCCTTCATAGGATTCAAAGAACGAGGCATTGACTGGATTGTCAATGGAGCAAACACCAATCTATAATTAAAGTAATCCAGAAGCAGGTCAAAAATTTAAATTTTAATCTCACATAGGTAGAAATAGGTTATATTCATAATAACAAATAAAAGAGCTAAAAGGCAATAACCTTTTCTGGTGGAGAGCCATCTAAGGACTGTACTTCAGCGCCACAACCAATTACAGCTGAAAAGAGGGCACCAACTTTATCTCCTGATGAGCTACTATTGACGTTGCCTACTGATGTCAAAGGAAGATTTGGACATGCTAATACACCCAAAACAACTTTGCCCTCATCAAGCAATGCCAGTGCAATTGCATATTGGTCTCCTCTTAAGAAACTGAGCCAAGTTATAAAATGAAAACATGGATCAGAAAGGCCACTCATTAGCAAGAGTGGTAACAGAAGGTGGTGCATTATATGTCATTATTTTATCAATACAAGGGGTGATCAAATAATTGAAATACCTTTCTTTTTGGACAATGGTAATTGCTGTTTATGGTTGATCAGTTTACAATGATTAGTTAAAATATGGACTAAGAAAACATGTATTCAATTTGGTCAGGTAGCCATCAATACTAGCACTTCACAAATCACATGCCTTCTCAGAAAAGAGAACCACACATAGTTTGCTTACAACTAGTTCATGAAATTTCCTAAGTAGCATTGACACTTTTACTACCAACACGGCTCTGACATGTGTCAAACATGTTAGTATCATTTCTACAAAATTGTTTGTGCCATAATACATCATGGGGAAAATCCTCCAATATTGCATAATCAAAATGCCAATTTAATGTGACATTGTTTGGATGACTATTTTTTTTTTCAATTTATGAAATTTATCTATTTTATATGTAACCTAGCCTATGATTAACAAGAAAAGACAATGCAATGATAAAATACTAAACTTTATTAACCTTGTCTATTTAATATGTAAAAACAAAACAATACATATTAATGTAACATTAGTATAAATCCAAGAGAGGTTAGAATTTTGCTTTACATTTGTACAGGCATGCTGCTATATCCAGTTATAGAAAAATGGCATATTGTCAAATTTGCCCATGCCATGTGCCGGTCTACTATAATGCAGCATAGAGCCATAGACTAGATATAAGAAAACAGAAGTATTTACTTATACACCAATAATAAAGGAATTCATTCTAGTGTGCAGACATTAGAACCATAGGTCAGCAACTTAGTCTTTTGAAGGAAAAAGGCAGCGGCGTCTACTGCCCTGTATTCATTAGAAGCAGCAACACTAGTTCCAGTGAGCCAGAGCCCAGGAAACATTTGTAGAGAAGCTACAATAGATGGTGCAGTGAATTGTGGAAAGAACCCCACATTTTATTGCAGTGGCAGAATATGGAATCTACAGGTTTAAGATATCAAAGTCACCCTTTAGTCCCATCAATTGGATCCAGCACCCAATGTCGCCCAGATGGACCTCCCTCAGACTTCCCGCTATCAATTGCAGAGAGGATACCTTCTTTAGAGAATGAAATGCTGTAGGAACCATCCTTGAAGATAGTTTCATTCACGAGATCAGTAATGTGTTCCAGAATTTCTTCAGCGCCATCTTTCCTCAATTCTTCTGAGTCCTACGTAAGTACATGCCACCAACTAATTACAAAATACTTATGTGTTTTACATAGAAACACGTAAACAGAAAGAGAAGTTAATTACCTCCTCGGCCACCAAAGAAAAGGAATCAGAAGGTGGTGCTTCCATATTCAACACGAAACTGACCAATATTTGAGATCCTTCACGTGTGAAAAGAAAAGTAGCAAGTAAATGGGGAGTCGAGACTTGAGAGAAAAAACAAGTTTCATATATTAAAAATAGCTGACGAAGATAGTATTATCCTGAGTGTTCTTTACATCCCTAAGCAATGCTCCTTCACAACACCTACATGTAAGCTAACCCAAGAAATACTAAAAAGCTACTTGACTGACTTCAAATTCTGGTAAGTACGAGCATCAATAATTCAGTACCAGACACCGTATGCAAGCACTTGTAGGTAAACAATTGCAGGATCAGAATGTACCATAATCAGCTACTGTGACAGAATGTACCATAATCAGCTACTGTGACAGGACTTCTGTCAGCCTTAGACTGAATGTCCGATTGCACAATGTCCTGTTGCACCGTCTGAAGAGGAAAGACACGGAACAAAAGCAATAAGTTCCAACTGCAGCATCAAGCATCCAAACAGTGAAACAAAAGATGCAATCACCCTATTAAAAAATCTCTGGCTTCATATGTAATAATAAGCTGATTACCATAACTTAGACTACCCACACTATCCCATACCAGCCATAAGGGAAAAATCATGAATATATCGTTACAGTCGATGCACTCTCATACACATTATCCTGCTCGCCTTTTCCCCATTTCTTGATCATAGAATCCAAGAATCTATACCCAAAATGGAAAGTACAGAACACGGTGTCTGGCAAGCGGCTCCACACAACAACAAGGGAAGAAGAGATCCGAGGAGCACCTGGCAGAGGCGGGCGGCGAGGGTGACGGCCTTCTTGGCGGCGGCGAGCTCGGCGGCGTAGGGTTTCCCGGCGGACTGCGACATGGCGCGGGCGGCGAAGAGAGGCGACGCGCGGCGGGACCGGAGGCAGATGAGCGGCGGGGAGGCGGAGGCGATGTGGCTGTAGGTGGAGAAGTGGAGGAGAGGAGGAGGATAAGGGAGGCGAGCACGAGGCGAGTTTCGGGCGCGAGAGGAGGCGGCGACGAGCGCGTTGGAGAGGGCCACGCGCGCAGCCATGTGCGGTGAGTAAGGCTGTAAACGAGCCGAGCTCGAGCGAGCTTGGCCTGCCAGGCTCGAGCTCGGTAGAAGCTCGAGCCGAGCTCGAGCCGAGCTCGAGTTGGGGTCCGAGCTTGGATCGGGGCTCGAGCTCGGCTCGGCCTAAGCTCGAGTAGGCTCGAGCTCGGCTCGTTGAAGCTCGGTAACAATTAAAATAATTTATTATGCACTATTTTTCAATAATGAGAAAATTTTAAGTTCAAGCTCGGCTCTAGTAAGCTCGATAACAGTCAAAATAATTCAAATATACACTAATTTTTAACAATAATAAAAGCTCGAGCTCGAGTTCGGCTCGAGTAAGCTCGGTAAGAATTAATATGTATTACTATTTGAGCTCGAATTGGGGCTCGCGAACTATTCGATCTCGGCTCGGTGAAGCTCGCGAGCTCGAGATCAAGCTCGAGTTCGGCTCGTTTAAAGTTCGAACCGAGCTCGAACCGAGCCTAGAACGAGCCGAACTCGAATAGCTTGCGAGCTTCGAGCTTTTTTTACAGCCCTAGCGGTGAGGGAGGAGCCCAGCGGTTGGATGCTTCAACCTGTTCTAGGACCTGTTTGGCTGCGGCTACGCCTTATAGTTTTTAACTGAAAATTTTAAATTTTAGCTGTTTATGATATATATATTACGGAGAGATACCCACTTGCGATTTTGGCTGGTACAAATATTGAGCTTTTAACGTGTATATCGTTTAACTTGTAGATCCTATCTTGAGAAAATACTCCGTTTGAAAGTTAGGTACTACAGCTGTAGGATCGTCGATGGCAATCAGAGGGGGTGAATGATTGCAGCGTACAGTGAAAACTTTTTCTCAAAATTTATTACTATTTTTAAACAAGAAAAACACAGAAGCGCAAAAAAAAAACAAAAACAAAAACAAAAGATAATAATAATCTTCAATCCTTCTAATTGCCTCTCCTAATCACTAATCAATTGCCATCCTGACACATGCATGAATCTAAGACTTTAAGACTTAATGCCAAAACAAGAGAGAGAAAAAACTCACTGTTCCAATTGATGGATGTATGTGCAATTCATGGGTGACTAGATAATCTTGCTTGCCTGAATCAAAGCATCACGCATGGGAGTTGTTTTGTTCGCTCACGGGAACCGAGGACTTACATGATAACTCGCTGGTCTTCACGTCACACGTTATTGCAATTTTTCTAGCACTGGCGTGATCATGCGTAGTGACGAAGCGAAGACAACGAGACAGAAACGGAGAGCCAGACGACGTCGACGTTGGCTTCAGATGAAAAGATCAAACGCGCCGTTGCAATCTTTTTCTTCCCAGACAAGACAGTACGTATGGTCCCCCAAAAAGCTGTAGTAGATGACGTGCTGGCGATACGCGCAATGTCGAGGCCTGGCGCATGAAATTCCAAAACCGAGATCCTCTCTTTATTAACTTCAAGTCTCGGCAAAAACTAATCTCATACAGTTAGTCCTAAATCCCCCATACAAAAGCCTCATAACCGGACCCCTTTATATCCGGCCACGCTCCGTTTTCTTTTCCAAAAACCACGTCCGACTTCTAATCCTATCCCATGTTGTTGCTACCTCTAATACGAACTCATTCCTCTTTTCAATCTACTAGAAACCCTAATACCACTCATCCAATTGGGTTTGGGCCTTTTTAACTCAACCAGACTTTTAGCAACACGGGTTTTTTACACCTCCGACTTTTTCAACTCATCGTGCGTCGAAGCCTCCAGGACCGCACCTCCTGTATCTTCTCCACGCATCATCCACCTTTGATCTCCATGTGCTCCAGCGTGAGTCCGACCACCTCGTGACATCCTCGACCGCCCGGACCTCAGATTTCCCCCTCCTAGTCCCGGTCTTCCTCGTCACCGACCATGACCGTCTCCACGCCCAACCTGCACATGCAAAGACCAAAGAATATTTTTCCCAGCACAAGTTCTCACCAACTTGACCGATATTAATCCACGCACACACGCACACGCCTCGAATAACAATATTAAGCCATGTTGTCAATTATTCATCATTATAAAAATCCTAAACCTAGCCACATGGTCTTACAATCTCCCCCTTGATGAATACATTGACAACACCTTAAGATAGCATGATAAATTAGCTTCAAATATATATAAGCGAAGAACTGAAACCAAAAGTCTCAAATCTCTCCCCCTCAACACAAGAGAGCAAATTTCTTAAATATCTCACAAATCACACCAAATCTCTCCCCCTTTGGCAGTGTAATCATCAAGAAATTTCAAAGAAGAACTATTCTAAAAAGAAGCAATGAGAATAAAAATCTAGAAGCTTGGTAAATTATCCAAGTCACTTTGAATTGATTTAGTAATTTAACCAAGCCATATTTTTGAGTAGAGCTATCTAGATCATATGAATTCATATATCATATAGCAATATCAAAACAAAGTTTTCAATATGATTAGGCGATTTATATCAATGACAGGCATCTCAACAATGACTAGACCAATTAAAAAGAGCACAATGAGATATCACAACAAAAAGTAAAAGCCTAAAAGTGAAGCAAATATTTAATCTAGACGAGCTAACAGTCTCATATAGCAACCTATTGCTCCACATTCAATTCTTACGCATGTGGCATGCTTGTAGCATACTTCTTTTCATAATAGCTTACTTCTTGTAAATGGTGGCATGCTTGAAGCATATTTCTTTTCATTTTGTGCACTTTTTGTGCCTTTTTTTGTTTACCATGGCATGCTTGAAGCATACATCTTTTCAAATATTTCTTCAAGGCATGCTTGAAGCATACATCTTCTTAAATATATCTTTTCTATTTTTTTATAACATGCCAAATTGAATGATCATAAAAAGATTGCAATATGAAACATGTGAGCCTCATAGCCTAGATTTAAAATAAGACTCACAATTAAGCTAAACCTTTTTGATGAACATCGCAAAGTATTTGTAATCAATCTAGTCAAAATATTCTGCCATGTCATATTTTAGTTCAAGTGTAACAAATTAATTATAACTAGTCATGATCAAAGCTACACAGCATATGAATAAATATGATAAAGAGAGCTCCACAACTCATTTAAATTTGATGGCTTGGTCTTGTTGATTTAATTGACAAGAATAATAAACAAAGCTTCCTAAATTCTTAAACATCAAGCTCCCCCTCAGAATAATCCTATAGGATGCAACACGCCCAACTCACTTCGTAAAAGAGCAAATAAGAGAAATCAAGTGGTTTTGAAAAAATATCATCAACAAAAGAATCCAACTCAATAAGGTGTAAGAGTACATCACCTTTTCCACATGGTCT
Source organism: Dendrocalamus latiflorus (assembly GCA_017311315.1). Lineage (NCBI taxonomy): Eukaryota > Viridiplantae > Streptophyta > Magnoliopsida > Poales > Poaceae > Dendrocalamus > Dendrocalamus latiflorus. Next base: position 23,557,571 of record CM029645.1, on the reverse strand, counting down.
CTCAAAAGTGAAATCTCAAGCCATCAAAGGAGTGAAGAACCATCAAGTGTTCCAATCAAGCGATGATGAAAAAGACCGGAACTCAATCAAGCTCATGTTCTCCATCCTTATTAGTTGTTCTTACATAACAGGAAATATCGGTCTCACAGCATTGGGGTTAGTGAAATAAGATTTAGGAATCCAATACCGAGACACACGATGAACAGGAGCAACAAAGCTAGAACCAAAATCACGTGCATGTGAATGATCAGAATGCCAAAAAGAGCGTGAATTATTTGAATTAAATCCCAATCTAGCATGTGAAGGAGATTTAAAGCCATCATAAAAGTTCTCTAAAAACATAGCTTTCGCATTTGATCTAGGAACAAAAGACAATGCACGTTTTTGTCTTAAAGCATTCAACATTTCCTTTCTTTTTTTCTTAGCCCGCCTAAAACAAAATTCATGCAAGTGTCCATCTCTTCCACAGTAGGTGCAATGAAATTTAACATAACCAGAACTCTTTTGAGATGATGAGCTAGCACCTATATTATTATTCGATGAACTTTGCACAAAGCCAGCAGATTTAAACACAGTTTGTTTTGGTTCAGATTTTACTTCAATCTTTCCAGGTTCAAGAATCTTAATAACCTTAGGAGGATTATTCTTGACATGCTCAACAAAATTAAATCCTAGACCACGATTTTTCACACTTGTTTTTGACTTGTCTAAAATCATATTCAGATTTTTCTTACCAAAAGAGAATCTCTCCAAAGTGTCCTTAAGGTACTCATTTTCCTTAGCCAAAGTGGAACAAGCAGTGCATTTAACAGGTTCATTCACAAAATTCTTGGAAACACTAGATTGAGCAAATGTTTCTTTTCCAGCGAAATCATTCAATTGCCTAGTCAAAGCATCAATTTCAATATTTAACTTAGGACAATTTGAGCAAGACTTTTTTTCATGATAAAGCATTTGTTGGATAGATTCCTGAGATGAGTTAAGTCTAGCTTCTAGCAATTCACAATTAGAGCAAGCTTTAGATTGAAAATTTAAAATACTTGACTCTAAACATGTAGAAGAATTAGATTTAAGCTTTTCAATTTCATCATTTGCAAGTTTTAATTTTCCATCACAAGAATTATGAGTCAATTTTAATTCATCAAATTTATCAGTTACATCTCTAAGTTGAACTAGATTTGATGCACTAATAGATCTAGCAGACTCCAACTCAGAATGTAAAACTTGACAAGACTCACACGATTCATCACTAGGAATTAAAACCCTAAGTCTATCAATCTCATAAGTTAAGTTTTCAACAAGACAATTACTTTCTTTCAATTTCTTTTTTGTCTTTTTCAATTCAATAGCAAGTTTAATCAAACCATCTTCAAGCTCATCATATGACGGTCCTACCTCATCGGGATCAATGTAGTCGTCGTCGTCGTTGTTGCTTGCTGTGAAGCACATACTCATGAAGTTGTCGTTCTTCTTTTTACCAAGACCAAGAGCTTGACGTAGACGCCTCTCTGATGCCATAGCAACCGGCTCTGATACCACTTGTAGGATCGTCGTTGGCAATCAGAGGGGGGTGAATGATTGCAGCGTACAGTGAAAACTTTTTCTCAAAATTTATTACTATTTTTAAACCTGCAAAACACAGAAGCGCAAAAAAACAAAAACAAAAACAAAAGATAATAATAATCTTCAATCCTTCTAATTGCCTCTCCTAATCACTAATCAATTGCCATCCTGACACATGCATGAATCTAAGACTTTAAGACTTAATGCCAAAACAAGAGAGAGAAAAAACTCACTGTTCCAATTGATGGATGTATGTGCAATTCATGGGTGACTAGATAATCTTGCTTGCCTGAATCAAAGCATCACGCATGGGAGTTGTTTTGTTCGCTCACGGGAACCGAGGACTTACATGATAACTCGCTGGTCTTCACGTCATACGTTATTGCAATTTTTCTAGCACTGGCGTGATCATGTGTAGTGACGAAGCGAAGACAACGAGACAGAAACGGAGAGCCAGACGACGTCGACGTTGGCTTCAGATGAAAAGATCAAACGCGCCGTTGCAATCTTTTTCTTCCCAGACAAGACAGTACGTATGGTCCCCCAAAAAGCTGTAGTAGATGATGTGCTGGCGATACGCGCAATGTCGAGGCCTGGCGCATGAAATTCCAAAACCGAGATCCTCTCTTTATTAACTTCAAGTCTCGGCAAAAACTAACCTCATACAGTTAGTCCTAAATCCCCCATACAAAAGCCTCATAACCGGACCCCTTTATATCCGGCCACGCTCCGTTTTCTTTTCCAAAAACCACGTCCGACTTCTAATCCTATCCCATGCTGTTGCTACCTCTAATACGAACTCATTCCTCTTTTCAATCTACTAGAAACCCTAATACCACTCATCCAATTGGGTTTGGGCCTTTTTAACTCAACCAGACTTTTAGCCCACTACTATTTAAGGGACCCGAAACCCTTCCTAACACGGGGTTTTTACACCTCCGACTTTTTCAACTTATCGTGCGTCGAAGCCTCCAGGACCGCACCTCCTGTATCTTCTCCACGCATCATCCACCTTTGATCTCCATGTGCTCCAGCGTGAGCCCGACCACCTCGTGACATCCTCGACCGCCCGGACCTCAGATTTCCCCCTCCTAGTCCCGGTCTTCCTCGTCACCGACCATGACCGTCTCCACGCCCAACCTGCACATGCAAAGACCAAAGAATATTTTTCCCATCACAAGTTCTCACCAACTTGACCGATATTAATCCACGCACACACGCACACGCCTCGAATAACAATATTAAGCCATGTTGTCAATTATTCATCATTATAAAAATCCTAAACCAAGCCACATGGTCTTACAATAGCAAAAGCCAAAAGCCGACAGCTTCGGAGAAAAAGAACAGGCCACTAGTGGCCCATTGGCCATTGCTTCAGCCAGGAGGACACATTATTTTTTGGGCTATTTTATGGCATCTAATAATAAATATAAGTTGTTTATTCTTTTTTATTCAATAGGTTAGATTACTTAAGTTTTATTTATACTAGCATCGACAATATTAGTAATAGAATCTCGAGAGGGATATAATTGTAAAGGACAAACTCTTGGAATGGTCTACTTGGGAGCAACTCAAGAGATGAGGGTCTCGACGCATCTATGATGTGCTCGTCGCCTGGGTGCAGTGTTTGGATGGCAACGAAGCCCTTTGTCTTCTTGTGCTTCTTGGTGCCGCTATCTGGTGGACTCCGAAGAAGCTGAGCGTGTCGCTGTACCCCTCACCCTCGAGCATGGCTGTCAGCACGATCATCTTGCTCGTGCAGTGGGGGGAAGAATGACACCTCATTGTTGAATGGCACCTCGTCACCATCGCCAAACTGCACGTCGGTGGATTCTGGCTCCCAAAGGGCAGTTCGCGACGTCTCGTTATTCGTCTATGTCATCGTCACCTCGCTGCTCTTGAGTGTCACCGTTCTGATGTAGGTGATAGGTAGTAGGCAGACATGCAGCAGAGTAATCATTCTTGATTCTTTTTGTTGTCAAGTGGGGTTGGCCTTGGTGTTGGATGATTATTGTCATTCCAAATGGTGGAACGGGACATGCTTGAATTGCTCTAAAATCAGTAGATGGCGAAGGTTTTGATAGTCTCCTCTCTAGTATTGGCTGAGATTGGGTTGAATCCAATGAAGGAGCTAGAAAACTTGTGACTTAATGTGTTCGAACTGATCATAATCAAAGTTTCTATTGGGCTCATTGGTGGGTTTCATCGGCCCCACTCCATGAGTTATCTCAAATAAAGCAGGCTTTGGGGTGAGTCGAGCGAGCACGCACCACCAACCCGAGTACCCAAAAGCTCCCGCATGGCTGCAATCCACCGCACGGAACAGGTTCAGAACGCATACGGAAGCCTTAAGATGGAGCTAAGTGCATTGATCTGCTAGCATATCTACTAACTGAATTTTTCCAACAAAACAATGGCACAGTGAAGATCCTATGACTGTGCAACCATGCAAGCTGAGCTCCACATGCGCGTTGGCGTCGCCCACTTGAGTCATACTACTTTCCAGCGCAACCCCGCCTCCACAGCACCCAACACTCCGCTGCAATACATGCACGAAGCACATTTTTACGGCAGTTGCATGTCCACCACGCCACCGTCAGTCGTTCATATGACACCACTAGGCCGTAGGAGCGAGTGAGCGGCTTGTCCCCTGCCGCCCGCTGAGCATCGTACTTGAATAACAAATTTGTGCGCGCTGATGCCCACATGTTCTATGGTCAATCTATTAGAAAAGTCTATTATGCCCTTGCAAATCAATAGTCAGATTTAATTTATACTACCACTCTCTTACTAGTAGTAGAATGTACTTTAAAAATTCTCTATTTGTAAGGAGTACATACGCTCTCGCTGTAATCTAAGGTTGAGCTTCAAATGTAACACCTCGACTTAATAAAAGCTCAAGATATTATTCACAACTACTACCACTACCAATATTAACCAATAATCAAGTATTACCAATAACCAGACTTCAAAAATAAACATTCAACAACCTACTAAACATAAATTTCAGCAGCATTATATATATATCACAAATTGAACTTAAGACTAATCAAATAATTGCCAAGATGAATCATAAATAAGTCTAAACTAAGGGAATGCACCAAGTAGCAATATTATGAACCATAAGAAACTAAGTATAACCATAAATTATCCAATTATTACAATGAAAGTTACTAAATTATTCATCACTGTAAGTGATGAATTATTAGATGAAGTGAAGAGCTACAAAAGTGTAATATTCTATATTTTACTTCCACTCTATGTATGTCGCTATCAACAATCATCTAAAAATTACAATAAACAATGGTGAGTTCACGACTCAACAAGTACGCGATATACACAATAAAACAATAGGAACAACAACATATTCTTTTCACTTTTTAATTTTCACCATTATCTTTTCTGATCTTAATTTCTTTTAGTGCAATGCAATGCTCATACTCATATCTTCTTCTATAGCTTATACTGGTATAGCGAAGGGAACACCCATCTATATTCACCCTCTACCTCTATCTCGTGGAGGTGCCTGCCCAAGTAGGTCTTTTTCTTCATCCCATGGAGGTGTTTACCTATGTAAGTCTTACACAAGAGCACGTCATAATAGTCAAATAACTTTTTTTATAACTATTTGACTTTTTTGCCACCCTAGCTCTAATGCATATGTCATATTATGAATGTAATCTTCCATCATTTTACCACATATCATATTTATCATCAAATTAATATTATATTGAACAAAAGATGATTAAAAATTGAATGATGTAATTAAATCAATAACAATGAACAATTATCAACTATCATTTTACTATGCACTTATCTTTCTACTTGTGATGACCGAATTGATTAGAAAATGATATAAACCCGAAACTACTCCTCCTACAGTAAGTATCCAAATTTAATATAATCTACAGTAATACAAGACAATAATTAATCGACAACGCTCCTACACGCTTCCCAAATCCACAATATTCCTGCTATACCAGACAATTACCACTGTTGTCTCGATACTAAAAATGACACGGCTTCCAACTCCCAGATCATAAAATAGCAAACCATACCAGTTCTAAAATCCATATAAAATTTTGTACAACTTCTTAGTTGGCTACATACCCAGATAAAATCACCAATCCCTCATTTTTAACCTAGAAAATAAATCTGTCATCTTCTGGACAATAAACTTAATATTTTCATATATTTTAATCTACTCACGTAAATATATTGAATTATGATATTTTAAGAACCTATAGAATATTATCTATCTCTTCTTAGTTATTCTCAAAAGTTAATTCTTCTATTAAATCAGTCAAATTAATATTTTTTTCTACGACTACGTCTAGCAGCAACTCGGTTCTGGATAACAGTCTCCCAAAAATCATAAATTATGTTCTACTCGTCTAAAAATCATGCTCTTAGACTCTTTGAAATACTTGAGAAATTACCTATATTTTTTTATGTAGAGCAAATACCTAGATTATTCTATCTTCTATTTTTTTTAATTTACAGATTAATACATGCTGCCAATAGATGACAATTTACCGGATAGTAAGCTTACAAAATTCATAATTCAAAATCTGTTCATCCTATCAACATGAATAAATATTCTACAGAAAGCTAACAAAATCCTCTATAACTTTTTAGTAGATGGTATTATCAAAGTATGACCATATAGTATCCATTGTCAACAATATAACAGATTAAGTGATCTACTGTGAACACTTGCTATTTCTCCCAAATCTATATTTTAATCTAACTAAAATAATTAGTACGACAAAGGAGATAACCAGATCGTTACCTACGATGAGGCCCCAGATCACCAAAACCCTAACTTCCTCGGTTCTCTGGCCGAGACGCTGCGGTGCCCAGGCCAAACGTCGCCGAGCTCCAGGCGTCCCGTGCGCGCGCTAATTTCCTTGGCGATGGCCGAGTCCTGGTGAAGGGGCGGTTGCGTGCAGCTGCCGCGCACTTGCGCCGTTGCGCGCGCGGCGTTGACGCGTGCCGGTGAGGAGCGAGCGGGCGGCAGCCGCGCGACGAACTCCGGCGCGAGGCGAGTTGGCTGACCCGACAGAGAAGACGTGCGGCGAGGCCGGCTTTGAAGAACAGCGACGCGCACAGGTGCTAGATAGCGACACCTGGAACATAGCAGTAGATGCGTACAACGCCAAGGAAAAAGGATAGGAAGGGCTAGGGCTTGGGTTCTCCTCTCTCCACATCTGGCACGAGCATAACTTCCCCCGTAGGACTCATTTTAGAAAACCCCTTCTCTAAAGTTCTATACATTCTATTTTCATGTATCTATTTTTCTTAATTTACGCATACGCCCTCAAGAGGCTATTTTCAGAATATTACACTATATTCTCAATTTTTAGATTCTACTCTGGTTTATTTGAGAATCCATTTCTCTTAGAATCTAGAGTTACCTCTGAAAAGCGTTTGGCTGATAGGTTGACTTCAAAAACATAATAAGTGGTATTATAGTCAAATAGACCATGATATCTTGGTTGTAACATTTAATCTGTGTTTGTGTCTTATTCCTTTGGTTTTGTATACAAATGATGAAATGTTGTGTTCAAATATTGTAAGACCATATGTACATAAATTTATTATTGTTTTTTTTTGCTAATTTTTGAACTAATCAACAATGATGTTAGATCATCACTGTTGAAACTTATGGCATCTACAAGATGCCAACATGCACCACACCGTGAGAAATCTGTACATACTTAACAACTTGGTCAATATCCCAAACAGGAGTACATCGTTAAGGGCATCTGTAGTGTATATAGCTTGTTGGCTCTTAAGGTGGGCCCCGCATCATTCTTAAGACCGACGCTGCAACGTTTGAGGCCACCGTCGGCTATAAAGAAGGGTCCACTCGTCTGTAAAGAAAGGGATGTGGTAGTTGGTAGTTGGGGAAAGAGAACAATAGATGTAAAGAAAATTGTATTTTAATGCTTGTGGCCAGGTCTTTAGCTTGAGGACCAGCCTTAAGCCTTTTTTACTTATGGCCTGCTTAAGGTCACCTCTGTAATGTATAAGGTCGACCTTAAGGTGGCTTATGAGCCTCTATTTTCATACACTACAGATGCCCTAACTTAGAGGTGGCCAAATGGGCCGGGCCGTGACGGGCCGCACCACGGCCCGTCACTGTAGACCCGGCACGGCACGGCACGGCCCGCCCAACGGCACTAAACGGGCCGTGCCGGCCCGGCACGGCACGCCCGGCCCGTTAATTTCAAAAAATAGCCGTTTTTTGTGACCGTTGGAGGGAAAAAATTCGGGAAAAATAGCAACAAATTCGGGAAAAATCTGAAATTTTTCCTATAAATAGGGGGGCATCCGGCCTCCATCTTCCACACCTCAAATCTCATTCTTCTCTCTCGGTTTAGCTGTGAAAAATCTGAAAGTGTTAGCGCAAATTTGGTCAAAATTCGGGCAAAATTCCGAAAATTCAAAAATCTTCAAAATTTTTTGTGAGAGCTGCAAAGGAGGTAATAATGCTGTCTTATTTCAATTTTTTGGTATTATTTGTTGGTTTAATTTTTTGTTATTATTTGTAGGTTTAATGGAGAACTATGATTTTCAACTCTCCGAATACGGGCTCACGGCGGAGGATGTGCAATCGTTTCAACAAGCATATCCATCCGCGGAAGGTCCACATGTACAAACTGGAGATGCCGAAGAAACGACGGCCCCGGTGGCGCAGGGTCCAATCGATCCATCTTCTGCTGGCTCAACAAGTGCATCCACAACCCAAAGCACGGGTGCAAAAAGAACAAGAACTAGTACATCAACAGTTTGGAATGATTTCGACAAGAAGATCAAGACCGACAGTGATGAAACTGAAGTGAGGTATGCTGTTTGTAAAATTTGTGGTAATGAATTGAGTGCAAAATCTTCAGGTGGTACGGGTCATCTACAACGACATGCTGCAAGCTGCAAGAAAAAGCAAGGAATACAAATGCGCCAGACTAACCTGCAATATAACCCCGACGGCTCGGTACGTACGTGGGAGTACAACCCAGAGGTAGCTCGGGAATCTCTTTGTAGATTAATTGCTTCTCAAGATTTACCTTTAAATTTTGGTGAATCTGATGCTTTCCAAAAATATATTAAGACTGCTCATAACCCTCGATTTAGTACTGTATCTAGGCAAACAACAACTAGAGATTTAATTAAATATTATAACAATTGTCGTGATAAATTGAAAGAAATGTTTCATACATGTACATTCTCTATTGCTTTGACATCCGACATATGGAGTGGTAGGGCTAGAGAGGACTATATTAGTGTTGTTGCTCATTCTCCATAACTTTAGACAATGCAGCTGCAAACACTAAAGCTATGGAAATTCTTACTCCTTTGTTTAATAATTATGCACAGTCTTTCTTATTGCATCAACGTTGCGCTTGTCATATTATTAATCTTATTGTTAAATCCGGTTTAAAAAGATTAGATGCTTGTATTAATTCTTTTAGAGATGCAATTTCATTTATTAATTGTTCTAACCAACGAATAGCCGCATATAAGAGTTTTTGCGTAGCAATGAATGTTCGTCCTAGAAAATTTGGTTTAGACATGCCTGTTAGATGGAACTCTACTTATCTTATGCTTAAACATATATTGCCACATAAGAGCACTGTATCTGTTTTCCTTCACACCCAAAGTCATCAATCTCGTAGCTCCTCAAGTAGAACCCAAGTTAGAGACCCTGAACTTACTAAGGACGATTGGGATGTTGGTGAAAAAATATTTTCCTTTCTAGAAATTTTTCATAAAGCTACAGTTTGTCTTTTTGGAGTATACTACCCTACATCTCCCATGATTGTTCATAATATTGTTGAAATTGCCACTCACCTAAAGGCTTTTGAAAATGATCCTATACTACGGGATGCTGTAGGTGCCATGAAATCTAAGTTTTTAAAATATTGGAGCGAAATTCCTATTTTATATGCATTTGCTTTTATTTTGGATCCTAGGGCCAAACTCCAAGGATTTATAAATGTTTTACAAGTTTTAAGTGAGGCTACCGGTTTAGACTATTGTTCATACTATACACAAGTTAAGGATAAATTACATGAGGTATATAATAAATATGAAAATAAATTTGGATCTGTGCGTTTAGAAAGACCCCCGGTAGTCCCTAGCACCTCTAGGGGGGCTATGCAATGGGGCAAGATTTTTGGTTCTTCGTCTAGTTCTCGTGCAGGTGCAGGTACACAGCAGTTAGGAGGAGGAAGGCGACAAAACACTGGAGACCTATCAAGCTATCTCAACAGTGATAGCGTCAGCTTCGAGCAGGAGTTGAACATCCTCTCATGGTGGCAAACCCAGAAGGTATCATATCCAGTGCTATCCATATTAGCGCGGGATGTGTTGACTGTTCCTGTCTCTACAGTCTCCTCGGAGTCAGCATTCAGTCTTTCCGGAAGAATAATCGAGGAGCAACGAACAAGTCTCTCCAACGAGATGGTCGAGTACTTATGACCGTCAAAGACTGGGAACAGGCTGAATCAAGACTCCAACATACTGCAGATAATAAATATTTAGAAGAATCTTTTGAGAATTTGTATTTAGATAGCAATGAATAGGATTTTCAATATTTTTCTTTCACATGTGGTCAATAATGAGCTTTATAGGCTGTACTCTTTTTTCTTTACCAAGGTTTTCTCAAATTGAGTTTTTACTTGGTAAAGTTTTTAATGAGGCAGCCATCCCATGTAATTTAATAAATTAATAAAGCTCATTATATCATTGCAAATATTTATTTTTATGATTAACAATGTCTACAATTTTCTATATTTTTTCTGAATTTTCTACAATTTTTTTGAATTTTCTACAATTTTTCTTAATTTTCTACAATTTTTCTTAATTTTTTCTTTTTTTTCGGCTAAACGGGCTAGCCGGGCCGGCACGGCCCGTTTAGCCTTAATCGTGCCCGGGCCGGCACGGCACGGCCTCGGGCCGTGCTTGGGCTCCCACCGGGGCCCGCGGGCCGGCACGGCACGGCCCGTTTAATACACGGGCCTTAACAGGCCGTGCCTAAACGGGCCGTGCCGAGCCCGGGCCCGTGCCGTGCCGGCCCGGCACGGCCCACTGGCCACCTCTGCCCTAACTCCTCTTTCTTCCTGGGCTGATGCATGTTATCTCCACAGGGCACTACTGATAATATGTACACCGGCTACCAAACAGTGGCGGATCTAGGATTTTTAGGATGGGTGTTCGAACTTCAGAGCTATGTTGCTCGGATACGTCAGTACCGCGACACATCGTTTCTCCTAAAACACCGATACAACGATACATGTATACAGATATAATAAAATACAAAAAAATATAAAATTAATGATTTCTTATGAAAAAATAGGCAACATAAGGCTAGCATAATGACATGAATTAAATAGCAAATTATAGAGATCAATGACAATTGTATACCTTATTGACCCCCCCCCCCCCCTTTTCTCTTTCCAGCTCTTTCCCGCAAAGATTTTAAATTTGCAGACTTCTTTAGTTTTAAATCTCAAGGATCTACAAAATCATACAATACAAGATTCATGAGTTTACTGCATGCTATATTTTACAGTGCAAGAGACAAAACATGAGTTTGCTACACATGTACAGATTGGACCAAATTAGCTACATTCATGAAATTGAGAACAAAGAAATTGATATATATCAGTTAGTTATAGGTATAATCTTATAACTAGCTCATATATTGTCATGAAATTGAGAACAAAGAAAAAAACCTACTTCCAAGTACTGTTTGGCAATCTGCTTTTCTTGAGGAGACAACTCATATGCATTATGCAAGTTATATTTTGCATGCCTAAACAATGGTGCACACTAATATCTGTTTTAAACAAACTCATAAATGTCTGAGAGGTGAGGAGGTGAGGATCAACAAGAGGCTGATTTTTATGCAAGGCATTAAGGCAAGCTGCTCTTGTTTTTCATCTACTTAAAAGTACATTTAAAATAATAATATAATTTTGTTAATCCAATGAAAATAATTGTGGGGAATAAAGGAAAATTTTGTATGTAATACATTTAGCAAATCTTGTTTGTAGGTTACTATTTTCTTTGGAGATAAAAGGGAAGACAAGGTAGGTTGGTCCGTTTATAATTTTCGTAGATTCTCAAGGTTACAAAATCTGTTAGACTCGCAATAACATTTTGTGATTATCGTATGTTGTTGTAGTGCGATAAATTTCTGAAGAATTTTGTAATGACGATTGAGTTAACAATGATTTGTAAGTGGAAAGATAATTGATATTGCGATGTAGCAGGGAATTCATACACAGAGAAGAACTCTAGATAAACGGCGAACGATAACAATACAATAGTTGATCCGACAAGGGGTTACATGGCATGCTAGCTAACGAACTAAAGACGGTACGCGCATACCTTTAGGGAATTAGAAATATATGGGACATACGTACAAAGAGGGTCGAACTATTGTGTGGAACATAGCCATTTGCCCTTGCAGCTGTCAAGACCCGAATATACAAATCCGGACTCTCCTGTGTATTCTGCACTAGTCCAGGATCACGCTAGTGCACACAGTATACACAAATATGAAATATCAACCATATCACGATTTACTAAGACAAGGCTCAATACTATTAATAATTATCAGAGTTGTGACCTTATGGCTAAGCTTACAAATAATAGCCTGAATGGCTCAAGAAACTAGCAGCGAAAAATAGAAATAAGCGTAGTAGTCACTCAACATGCCCATAAGCAATTGACTAAGGAGCGAAGTCCTAATCCGTGAAATCGTCAAAGTATCCTCCTTCTGGTACCACCTGCTAATCTGGTCTTTCTTCCTCAACTGAGCAAATATAGATACAGCCGTGAGTACATAAAGTACTTAGCAAAACGTTTGTAACAAAGAATGTAATATAGTATGCAAGACTTATCAATGGATAGCTGAAAGGTTAATTTACGTAAAGCAATAATTTAAAGTAAATACTATAAATAGATTGAATAAGCGAACTTTGAGAATGATAATAAATAAGTAATCAAAGGAATTGAGACAAACCATAGGTGAACTGACCATTCACTTCAATAAATCACCCGTGAACCAACATTCACGTAATGAACCACTAGTGAACTAACCATTCATTTCCCAACTTAACCCATCCAGATTTTTATAAAAACTCTACCCCTCGTGTAAAATCACTGAGCATTGTCCATAACCGAAGACATGGCTATTCGAATAGTTTTACACTCTGCAGAGGTTGCACAATTGTATCCACACGATGTGATAATCCTCACGTTAAAGAAAATCATAATTAAGCTTTTACACTGCCCCATCTTAACCCGATCTCGCTCGCTAAGATTTTGCCATCGAGTAGACTGACCACCTAGTCGATAATTGCCCCCCCTTGTGCCAAATCAACATCAATAGCAAAATTAAAGTTAAGACTTCACAAATTATTATGCCAGATCTATCCCATACTAGACATGTGGTATACACGGTAAGGCTCAGATCAATGGTGCACAAAGTTAAGTCCTTAGATTTACCCAGGCGAAACATCCACACCCCAATGACATAAGATCTATGCCTAGCTTAGCTCAACTAACTTGCTTCTTATTTAGTTGCTAATAAAACTAATAATTTGATAACCATTGGTTTCTTCGATATTTGAATTCTTCAGTTCAAGTATACAAAGAAAAATTTTGGTTCCAGATTGTTAGCCTAGAATTCTAGATTTTTAGAGCCTGTGGTTATGTTTGGCGACTAACAAAATGTTCTGTATCAGTTGAAGGATTGAAGATTTTTTGAAGGTTGGTACTTTTACCTTTTAGTGTGGTTGATGACTACTTAGTTATATATTCTGGCTAACTGAATGATCTCATAAAATGGTTTTTTATGGAACCACTCCTAAGGGTACATTTGGAACGTATGAATTTCACAAGAAACACCATAAATTTCTCGAGATTCAAGTGGGGTTTTAAAGTTATATGTCTCTTGCAACTTGCAAGACAAGTTTAGCATGTATAACCTTACTCATACAGTAGGATATTGGTTCTCTAGAAGAATTTGCACTTGTTATTAGTACACATTAGATTTTGGCCATGAAAGTGCCTAATCGGCTTGAATAAAGTGAGGTTTTTGAAATATCAGGAGCACCCCAAGGCCTCTACTTTCGTCTCACCCCAGAGCCTTCGAAATGTCAAGAACGGCCTTGGACGTAGATCATATTTCTAACAATGTACATGGTGTTTTTGCAAGTTGAGCCTGTAATTAGAGAACAGAACGTTATGGTGATGAATGAGATCATTGAACTTTTATGTGAGTTGATTATTACACGCCTTCCCATAATTGCAAAGCAAAAGTTTGTACTTTGCAACCTTGCCTAGCTTCAATTTTTTTTGTTCTGAAAACTTGGTTCTAATTTTGTCCTACTGTTTTCCAACCTGTTTATAAGGAATGTCCAGCTAACATGAAAGAAGGTATCCGCAGTTTGATATTTGCAACTCCAAGGTGCTCAGACCTCCAAAAACTCAGTCGAATGTGTGAACTTTTTGAAAATAAGTATGGTAAAGATTTTGTTTCTGCATCAGTTGACCTATGCCCAAATGCTGGTGTCAATAACCTTGTAAGTGTGGATAGTCCTTTGGTCAAAATCATTCAGTTGTGGCTCTTGCATGTGTGTCCTGCTCACTTCTGAACTTGATGTCCTTCTGAAGCTAATTGAGAAGCTGTCAGTTAAGAAGCAAGCCTTCTAGACAAACTAAGGGTGCCTTTGGTTGAGCTTTTGGGAGCTGCTTTTGCTTCCAAAAAGCCAAAAGCCAACCAAAGGGTGGACTACTTTTAGTTTTTCAATATAAAGTGATCTTCAGGTAAACAACTCTGTCCAATTAAATATTTTTTTAGGGGTATCAGATTAAGTATTTTAATATCATTTCAGTGGGGAACGAACTCAACAGTTAGGCGCATTTGTTGGGCTGCAGTCGCAGTACAGGAGCACTGACGGCCAGAGGTTATCTTTCTAGCCTCACGGAAGCCCGGCCGGCCAGTACCCAAAATTTGCAGCGCTATCTAGCCAGGGTAAGCCCTGTTTAAAACAGCTAGGCTGCTGATGGTTTTTTTTTATCGTGGCAGGTAATTTTTAGTTATGTTTCTAAAGACGGTGGAGGGATGTCAACGTAAATAGTGCATGCCATGGTGTGCTCAAAAAGTCGTTTGAAAAAGCGATTTCTAAAAACGTTGTTTCGGCTTCTGAGAAACCAAAAACTATCCAAAAACCGGTTTGGATAGGATCTAAAACTAGCTCTATAAACAGACCAGGCGAGAAAAAAGAAAGAAAGAAAGAAAAGAAATACAAAAAAAGGTACATTAATTATCTAGGTACTCCTGTCTAGCTAGAACTAGAAGGTCGCAGTAAAGACGTCTCTCTTGATGGAGTGTCGACCATGGTGGCTGCTGCTGCTCTTGCTGCTGGAGTCGGAGGAGTCGATGTCGACATCGTCGTCGGACGGGTCCATCGAGCTCTTCCTCACGCCCAGCACAGGCTTCAGGCCCTGCACCAGTTATATTATTTTACATGGATCAATCAACTACTCACAGGGTTAGATAAACATGCCAACGTAACGATCGAGACGATCAGATATACGTAAGATCAAGATCTCGTTGTTTTCGGTTTTCAGGGGGTTTTAATTTTTTTTAACTCCTTTCGATAATCACTATTTGGCCTATTTGAAAAACAAGGAAAAAAGAAAAGAAAAGAAATTCTTCAGCCTATTTGGCCTAGTCGACTGGCCCATTCAACCCAGGTGTAGCTGGCCTCAAACCCCTAACCTTAATTCTATCTTCCCCTTTACTCTTTCCTCTCTCTCCCCATTTCCTCTCCACCTAGCCGCTACTCTCCTTTCCTTCCCCTTCCCCTTCCTCCCTCTCTCTCTCTTACCAAGCACCACCCTTAGGTCCACTAACGCCGGTGGCCATCCCCACTACCGACGACCTACCCCACCTTTCCCTCAGTCTCTGTAACATCCTGATTTTCAGAGCCTTTTTGAAGCTTTCGAAATAAAATTCACCATTTGAATTTTTCTGGAATTAATTAAAGCTTAAATGAAAGTTTTATGAATTAAAAGGATTTAATATGATTAAGTTAAACATTAAATGGTGCCAAAAGTATTTTATTTGAGTTCCCTGAGCCTCAAGAGTTTTTCTGGCATTTTATGTGATTTTTTCTGGAGTTATTTGTTTTTTTTCTAGAGCTCAAAATGATTTAATTGAATTTCTGGAAAAACAAAAAGAAAAAGAAAAACCAGTCGGTTGAGCCGCAACCGCTTCCGCCCCCGCCGCGTGTCAGCCATCCAGAACCCCGCCCCGCATCGCAGCCGCCCGCTTTTGGCAAGTCGTACTCGTATGCGAGTGGGACTCTCAGGTCGTATCCCACCCGGACTCGTACTCGTGGCCGACCAGGACACCTCTACGACCGGGTATAAAAGGGCCGAACCCCTGGTGTCTCCCTCGTCCCAAGTCAAGCCTCGCCTCCGAGTTGAGCCGCTGGGGTCGTGCGCCTCGCCAAAGCCGTGGTCGTGCGCGTAGCCGCTGCCGTGGTCGTGCCGGAGCCCGAGATCGTGTCGTCCTCGCCGTCGTTCTGCCGTCGCCGGTGAGTCCCACCGCCATCCGTGTGTCGCAGATCCGTGTGGTCGTAAGGTTCTACGACTACGTTGTAGAGTCTTAGTCGTAAGTCGTAAAGCCACCGGTAAGTTCGATCATGTGGTCGTAAACGACTTCATGGTCGTAAGTCTGCCTGAGTAGTCGTAGCCGCTGTGCAGTCGTAGCCGCCCGTGTGGCCGTAGTCGTGGATTGTTCGGTGTGGTCGAAGTAATAGGTTCGACTACGTAGTCGTAATCTCGACTGAGTGATCGTAGTCATGTGCTCGACTACGTGGTCGTAAGCCTGCCTAAGTGGTCGTAATCGGCTTCGTAGTCTTAGATTGGTTTGTGGTTGTAGTCGTAAAGTTCTTCGTGGTCGTAAATTTTTCTGCGTGGTCGTAGGGATCCTTTGTGGTCGTAACGACTACCTGTCTGTCTCTTTTTCTCTGAATTAAAACTTCCCAGAGCCCGTTCTCCTTCGTCCTAGCTCCGATTGACCCGATTCTTTTTCCTAAATTCATATAAAATTGAGCTCTATCTTTTGGTTCAAGTTTGAGAATTTTTGGAGTTCATTTGAATTTTATTTAATTTTATTTTGGGTTTCGATTTGCGTTCTCTCTCGTTAGATCACGCGTTCGAAGGAGCGGAAGTTGGATTTGAAGATCAAGAGCCGTCAACTGAGCAAGGCCAAGGCAAGTCGTGTCCTTTGATCATGTTCAACCCAGTTTGCAATCTATTATTTAAATATTTTGTTTTAAATTACATTGCATCGCTACTTTTATACAAACCTTGTAATTGGTAGTTATCACCTCAATTGAGTAATTCCCTCCTTGTTAAATTTGAATGCCATGATGCCATTGTCACCATAGGTTGGGAAACTTAGTAGTGATGCTATGTTACGATCACATTTGGGATGGCACGATTAGAATGCTTAATCATGCTTTTAGTATCGTTGGGTCTATCATCACATGTGTTAATTAATCTTGACTTAATGATATATTGGAACGTGGTGGTCAGCCACAGTTATAAAATTTGATTGCCAGGACATGGGTAGTGTCATTGGTGTTGGTTATACAAAATGGTTTTCACTCAGGCGAATGATCGTGCAGTAAAGGGGGTGCAGGTTGCACATTGGGATGTGGATGTTTCGTCGGGGTAACATTTAAGGACTTAACTTTGTGCGCCATTGATCTGAGCTTTACCGTGCAAACCACATGTCTAGTATGGGATAGACCTGGCATAATAATTTGTGAAGTCTCAACTTTGGTTTCACTACCGATGTTGTCGTGGCGCAAGAGGGGGCAATTACCGACTAGGGGGTTACCCTACTCGACGGCGAAACCTTAGCGAGTGGGATCGGGTTGAGATGGATCATTGTAAAAGCCTTGTTGTGATTATCTTTAACGTGAGGATTATCACATCGTGTGGGTACAGTTGTGCAACCTCTGCAGAGTGTAAAACTATTCGAATAGCCGTGTCCTCGGTCATGGACAATGCTCGGTGATTTCACACGAGGTATAGTTATTTCTAAAAAGTTTTGGACAGTGGGTGGTTAATTCACTGTTGGTTGGGAGGTCCTTAAGTGGTTGGTTTAGCTTATGGATGGGAGATCCATAAGTGGTTACTTCAATTCCTTTGATTATTGTTTATTATTGTTTTACTTCAATTGCGCCTTCAATCTATTTAGTGTATTTTCAAATGCTGTTTTATGCAAATTAACCTTTCAGCCATCCATTGGTAAGCCTTGCATATTATATTGCATTCATTTGTTACAAACGGCTTGCTGAGTACCAATGTACTCACGGCTTTATGCCCCTGTTGCTCAGTTGAGGAGGAGGAGTATCACCAGCGGGAGGTTCCAGAAGGAGAGTACTTCGACGTCTTCGCGGATTAGGCTTCGTTCTCCACTCGATAGCCTGTGGGCGTGTCGATTGGCTGCTGCGTTTTCTTTTGGATTTCCGCTGCTAGTTTCTTTTAAGCCTTCCGGCTAATAATTGTAAGCTTGGCCATAAGGTCATACTCTGATGATTATTAATATAATTTGGATTTTCCTTAGAATATCGTGGTGTGGATGATATTTATCTTTGTTTACACTGTGTGCACTAGCGTGATCCTGGACTAGTGCAGAATACACAGGAGAGTCCGGATTTGCATATTCGGGTCTCTACAGAGATGGTATCAGAGCCAGGTTGACTGCAGGACGAAGCCCTAGATAGACTGGTCGAATTAGCGAAGTTTTCAAATTTTATTTTCTAAAACAAATCGACCAAATGATTGTCTAGTAATTCTTTATTCTTACCTCATTCTTAGGAATCTTACTCCTTGCCTCCTCTGAAACATTGTTTTCAAAATTCAAGATTGACTTCTTATCCCTATAATGTCCTTAGATGTCTCGAGTCTCCCCTAACCCAAGTGAAGATTTGCGTGGAATTCTTCAAGCGGTGCTGTGAAGTTTGGATCAAGGAAGCGCCCAATATGTCAAGACAAGATTGGAGATTTCCATGAAGATTAGGAGTCGTTAGATTTGAACCCTGTTATAGTTTTAGCATCGTATAGAACGTTTTGCTTCTTGTTTGCCGTTGGGTGTGATGTGAGCTGCAGTTTTGCTTCTAGCATTATGATGCAGTCATGTCAAAAGTCTTTTTGTGGAGTTTATTGCTTCTTTTGTTAGCCTTTTCGGCTAAGTGTTTGCTTAGTTTTAGGATTGCCATTAGTTACCCCCTTAGACGAGTTTACCACTTACCTTTGCTTTTCCCTCTTACCTATTGAGCCTTGAAGAGTCAGTTCTCAACAAATGGTCTTTTCCTTCAGAACAAAGCAGAAATGGTTGACACCCGGAGCTCCGCAGGACGCGGTCAAATGAACCAAGATCCGGAAGGCAGTAATGGAAACCAAGCAACTCCAGAGCAGCATGCGAATCCGGCTGGTTTAGATCCGACCTTGAGTCAGTTCATGGCTGCCCAGACCCAATTAATGAATACCATGATGCAGAATATGAACGCAATGATGAATCGGCAGAATCAAGGAATGGCAATGCCCCAACCAGTTCGTCAACAGTCTAAATTTGCAGAATTCATGAGGACAAGGCCACCCACTTATTCACGATATTTGGAGCCTTTGGAAGCCGATGACTGGATGCGCTCAACAGAAAAGAAGCTTAATCTTGCCCAGTGTACGGACCGCGAGAAGGTTTTGTATGCCGCCCACCAGCTAGAAGGCGCTGCAGCTGAATGGTGGGAAAACTACTGTGCTGCTCATGAAGATCAAGATAGCATCACTTGGGCGGAGTTCGCCGCAGCTTTTTGTCATACCCATGTTTTGGACGGAGTGATTGAGATGAAGAAGGAGGAATTCTGGGAATTACAGCAGAAGAACATGTCCGTGAGTGAGTATCTCAATAAATTCACCCAGCTAGCCCGTTATGCCCCGGAGGATGTCGCTACAGATGATGCCCGTCAAAAGAGGTTCAAGAAAGGACTAAACCCCGGTCTGAAAGTTCAAGTGGTGGGAAATGACTACGCCAGCTTTCAAAACATGGTGGACAAAGCGATGCTCATTGAGGAGAGTCGTCGTGAGTTAGAGGAATCTCGCAAGCGGAGGATGATGCAGCAAGGATCACAGATGCACCAGGCTCAGAGGACCCGCTTCAGTACGTTTCAGCCCACTCGTGTTCCACAGCAGTCCGGATTCAAAACACCTGCACCAGCTCCTCGCCAGTTCTCATCAGGACCAAGGCCAATTCCAGTTGGAAGCCAACAGCAGAGGATCACCAAGCCCATGACAGCAGTTACCTGTTTCAAATGCCATGAAACGGGACATTATGCCAACAAATGCCCGCAGAATCAAGCCTTGACACCAGTTCGTTTCAACTTGGGCTCTACACCAGATCAGACTCCCGCAGCAGGGTCAGGACGTGGAGCACCGCAAACATCAAGTCAACCCAGCAGAGGATCGCAGACCGTGATGCGTGGCCAGGTGAACCATGTCACCATGGAGGAGGCTCAAGCAGCACCAGATGTTGTGATCGGTAAGTTTCAAGTAAACTCGGTTCCTGCCACAGTTTTGTTCGATTCTGGAGCTTCACATTCGTTTGTTTCCCGGAGTTTTGCTCTAAAGCATAAGTTGGAAGTCGTTGCACTTGGTTCCATTTTATTGGTTCAATCCCCAGGCTCTGAGATGAGTACAAACCTAGGATGCCCCAAGGTTAGGATAGCCATCCAAGGAGTAGAGTTCTCCGCGGATTTGGTTGTGCTGAATATACAGTCTTTGGACGTAATTCTGGGTATGGATTGGCTCAAGAAACATCAAGCAGTGTTGGAATGTGGAAGCCGAGCAGTCACCTTGGACGGTCCCAATGGAAGCAAAGTGAGATTTGAGGCCGATATGAAGCAGCCAGAAAAAGTGATGGTATGCCAAAGTAAAGGGATTGCCCTAAATGAAGTGCCAGTTGCCAGAGAATATCCAGATGTTTTTCCTGATGATCTCCCTGGGATGCCACCAAAAAGAGAAGTGGAGTTCGCAATTGAGTTAGCACCAGGCACATCACCGATTTCCAAGAGACCTTACCGAATGCCCGCCAATGAGTTAGCAGAATTGAAGAAGCAAATACAAGAATTGTTGGATAAAGGATATGTCAGACCTAGTACCTCTCCGTGGGGGGCACCGGTACTGTTCGTCAAGAAGAAGGATGGTAGCCAGCGGATGTGTGTGGATTACCGAGCTCTCAATGAAGTTACCATCAAGAACAAGTATCCTTTGCCCCGAATTGATGATTTGTTTGATCAGTTAAAAGGAGCTGGAGTATTCTCCAAGATTGATTTGAGGTCGGGATATCACCAAATGAGGATTCGACCGGAGGACATACCCAAGACAGCCTTCTCAACTCGTTATGGATTGTATGAGTTCACCGTGATGTCCTTTGGCTTAACCAATGCCCCAGCCTATTTTATGTACCTGATGAACAAAGTGTTCATGGATTACTTGGACAAGTTTGTCGTTGTGTTTATCGATGACATCCTGATCTACTCCAAGAATGAGGAGGAGCACGAAGAGCATTTGAGGTTGGTATTGCAGAGATTGCGGGAACATAAGTTATATGCCAAGTTCAGCAAGTGCGAATTTTGGATGAAGGAAGTTGCCTTTTTGGGTCATGTGTTGACAGCAAAAGGAGTGTCCGTTGACGCAGGTAAAGTACATGATGTGCTTACTTGGAAGGCACCCACGTCAGTGACCCAGGTCAGAAGCTTCCTGGGAATGGCAGGTTATTATCGTAGATTCATTGAAGGATTCTCCAGTGTAGCTCGACCTCTCACCCAGCTGTTAAAGAAGGAAAAGAAGTTTGAATGGACGCCAGAATGCGAAAAGAGTTTTCGGAAGTTAAAAGAAAGTCTGACAACAGCGCCAGTACTAATTCTACCCGACATCAAGAAGGACTTTGAGATCTACTGTGATGCATCCCGCAAAGGTTTGGGGTGTGTGTTGATGCAGGACAAGAGGGTGGTGGCTTATGCATCACGCCAGCTGAGACCACACGAAGAGAACTACCCCACGCATGACTTGGAGTTGGCAGCAGTTGTGCATGCCCTGAAAATTTGGCGTCACTATTTAATGGGTAACCGAAGTGAGATCTACACGGATCATAAGAGCTTGAAATATATTTTCACACAATCGGAGCTCAACCTAAGACAAAGAAGATGGTTGGAATTAATAAAGGATTATGACATCGGAATCCATTATCATCCAGGAAAAGCCAATGCAGTGGCAGACGCGTTGAGTAGAAAGGTGTATTGCAATACAGTGATGGTCAAGGAAAACCAACCAGCTCTACACGAGGAATTTCAGAAGCTTAGTTTGGAGTTGGTTGAGGAAGGGATGTTAGCTACCTTGGACTTGCAGCCGACCCTGGATAGTCAGATTCGTCACGAGCAACCAGGGGATGAAAATATCCAGAGAATCAAAGAAGGTTTAAAGGAAGGCAAAGCACCCGGCTTTGTGGAGGACGATCAGGGAATCATGTGGTATAAGACGCGTTTGTGCGTACCAAACAAGAGGGAACTGAAGAAGTTATTACTTAAGGAAGCGCATGAGTCCTTATATTCAATCCATCCCGGCAGTACCAAGATGTACCAGGATATTAAAGACAAATATTGGTGGCCATGTATGAAGCGCGAGATAGCCGAGTATGTAGCACTTTGCGATGTGTGCCAAAGAGTGAAGGCTGAACATCAAAGACCAGCAGGTTTGCTGCAACCCTTGAAGATTCCTGAATGGAAGTGGGAAGATGTGGGAATGGACTTTATTACAGGCTTACCCAAGACTAAAGAGGGCTACGACTCAATATGGGTAATTGTGGATCGACTAACAAAGGTCGCTCACTTTCTTCCGGTCAAAACAACTTATTCTGGAGATAAATTGGCCGAGTTATACATGTCCAGGATTGTGAGTCTTCATGGGGTGCCCAAGAGGATAGTATCGGATCGTGGGTCGCAGTTTACTTCATGATTTTGGAATAGCTTTCACGAGGCAATGGGTACTCACTTGAACTTCAGTACAGCATATCATCCGCAAACGGATGGTCAGACGGAGCGTGTGAATCAAATCCTGGAGGATATGTTAAGAGCTTGTGTATTGGATCACGGAGCTAAATGGGATAGTTGTTTACCTTTTGCGGAGTTCTCCCACAATAACAGTTACCAGACTAGTCTACAAATGTCACCGTTTGAAGCCCTGTATGGCAGAAAATGTAGAACCCCTCTCAATTGGAAAGAGACGGGGGAGAGTCAAATCTTCGGGCCAGAATGTCTTCAAGAAGCAGAAGAGAAAGTACGTTTGATTCAAGAAAGGCTAAAGGCAGCCCAAGCCAGACAGAAGAGTTATGCTGATACTCGTCGAAGAGATTTAAGTTTTGAGCCAAATGACTATGTGTATCTCAGGATCACACCCTTCAAAGGTGTTAAGAGATTTCAAATGAAGGGAAAGCTAGCGCCAAGGTATGTGGGGCCATTTAAAATTTTAAAGCGCAAAGGAGAGGTTGCATACCAGCTGGAATTACCAAACACCTTGAGCGGGATCCATGATGTTTTCCATGTATCTCAACTAAAGAAGTGCTTGAGAGTGCCAGAGGAAGCAGTGCCCGTAGAGGCGGTGGATCTTCAGGAGGATCTGTCTTATAAAGAACATCCTATAAAAATTTTGGAAGTGGCAGAGCGTGTAACCAGAAGAAGGACAGTTCGCTTTTGCAAGGTTCAATGGAGCAACCATTCCGAGGAGGAAGCAACCTGGGAGAACGAGAAGGATCTTAGAGCGGAGTTTCCAAACCTATTCCTTAGAGAGCCAGAATCTCGGGGTCGAGATTCCGTTTAAGGGGGGAGGTTTGTAACATCCTGATTTTTAGAGCCTTTTTGAAGCTTTCGAAATAAAATTCACCATTTGAATTTTTCTGGAATTAATTAAAGCTTAAATGAAAGTTTTATGAATTAAAAGGATTTAATATGATTAAGTTAAACATTAAATGGTGCCAAAAGTATTTTATTTGAGTTCCCTGAGCCTCAAGAGTTTTTCTGGCATTTTATGTGATTTTTTCTAGAGTTATTTGTTTTTTTTCTAGAGCTCAAAATGATTTAATTGAATTTCTGGAAAAAGAAAAACCAGTCGGTTGAGCCGCAACCGCTTCCGCCCCCGCCGCGTGTCAGCCATCCAGAACCCCGCCCCGCATCGCAGCCGCCCGCTTTTGGCAAGTCGTACTCGTATGCGAGTGGGACTCTCAGGTCGTATCCCACCCGGACTCGTACTCGTGGCCGACCAGGACACCTCTACGACCGGGTATAAAAGGGTCGAACCCCTGGTGTCTCCCTCGTCCCAAGTCAAGCCTCGCCTCCGAGTTGAGCCGCTGGGGTCGTGCGCCTCGCCAAAGCCGTGGTCGTGCGCGTAGCCGCTGCCGTGGTCGTGCCGGAGCCCGAGATCGTGTCGTCCTCGCCGTCGTTCTGCCGTCGCCGGTGAGTCCCGCCGCCATCCGTGTGTCGTAGATCCGTGTGGTCGTAAGGTTCTACGACTACGTTGTAGAGTCTTAGTCGTAAGTCGTAAAGCCACCGGTAAGTTCGATCATGTGGTCGTAAACGACTTCATGGTCGTAAGTCTGCCTGAGTAGTCGTAGCCGCTGTGCAGTCGTAGCCGCCCGTGTGGCCGTAGTCGTGGATTGTTCGGTGTGGTCGAAGTAGTAGGTTCGACTACGTAGTCGTAATCTCGACTGAGTGATCGTAGTCATGTGCTCGACTACGTGGTCGTAAGCCTGCCTAAGTGGTTGTAATCGGCTTCGTAGTCTTAGATTGGTTTGTGGTTGTAGTCGTAAAGTTCTTCGTGGTCGTAAATTTTTCTGCGTGGTCGTAGGGATCCTTTGTGGTCGTAACGACTACCTGTCTGTCTCTTTTTCTCTGAATTAAAACTTCCCAGAGCCCGTTCTCCTTCGTCCTAGCTCCGATTGACCCGATTCTTTTTCCTAAATTCATATAAAATTGAGCTCTATCTTTTGGTTCAAGTTTGAGAATTTTTGGAGTTCATTTGAATTTTATTTGATTTTATTTTGGGTTTCGATTTGCGTTCTCTCTCGTTAGATCACGCGTTCGAAGGAGCGGAAGTTGGATTTGAAGATCAAGAGCCGTCAACTGAGCAAGGCCAAGGCAAGTCGTGTCCTTTGATCATGTTCAACCCAGTTTGCAATCTATTATTTAAATATTTTGTTTTAAATTACATTGCATCGCTACTTTTATACAAACATTGTAATTGGTCGTTATCACCTCAATTGAGTAATTCCCTCCTTGTTAAATTTGAATGCCATGATGCCATTGTCACCATAGGTTGGGAAACTTAGTGGTGATGCTATGTTACGATCACATTTGGGATGGCACGATTAGAATGCTTAATCATGCTTTTAGTATCGTTGGGTCTATTATCACATGTGTTAATTAATCTTGACTTAATGATATATTGGAACGTGGTGGTCAGCCACAGTTATAAAATTTGATTGCCAGGACATGGGTAGTGTCATTGGTGTTGGTTATACAAAATGGTTTTCACTCGGGCGAATGATCGTGCAGTAAAGGGGGTGCAGGTTGCACATTGGGATGTGGATGTTTCGCCGGGGTAACATTTAAGGACTTAACTTTGTGCGCCATTGATCTGAGCTTTACCGTGCAAACCACATGTCTAGTATGGGATAGACCTGGCATAATAATTTGTGAAGTCTCAACTTTGGTTTCACTACCGATGTTGTCGTGGCGCAAGAGGGGGCAATTACCGACTAGGGGGTTACCCTACTCGACGGCGAAACCTTAGCGAGTGGGATCGGGTTGAGATGGATCATTGTAAAAGCCTTGTTGTGGTTATCTTTAACGTGAGGATTATCACATCGTGTGGGTACAGTTGTGCAACCTCTGCAGAGTGTAAAACTATTCGAATAGCCGTGTCCTCGGTCATGGACAATGCTCGGTGATTTCACACGAGGTATAGTTATTTCTAAAAAGTTTTGGACAGTGGGTGGTTAATTCACTGTTGGTTGGGAGGTCCTTAAGTGGTTGGTTTAGCTTATGGATGGGAGATCCATAAGTGGTTACTTCAATTCCTTTGATTATTGTTTATTATTGTTTTACTTCAATTGCGCCTTCAATCTATTTAGTGTATTTTCAAATGCTGTTTTATGCAAATTAACCTTTCAGCCATCCATTGGTAAGCCTTGCATATTATATTGCATTCATTTGTTACAAACGGCTTGCTGAGTACCAATGTACTCACGGCTTTATGCCCCTGTTGCTCAGTTGAGGAGGAGGAGTATCACCAGCGGGAGGTTCCAGAAGGAGAGTACTTCGACGTCTTCGCGGATTAGGCTTCGTTCTCCACTCGATAGCCTGTGGGCGTGTCGATTGGCTGCTGCGTTTTCTTTTGGATTTCCGCTGCTAGTTTCTTTTAAGCCTTCCGGCTAATAATTGTAAGCTTGGCCATAAGGTCATACTCTGATGATTATTAATATAATTTGGATTTTCCTTAGAATATCGTGGTGTGGATGATATTTATCTTTGTTTACACTGTGTGCACTAGCGTGATCCTGGACTAGTGCAGAATACACAGGAGAGTCCGGATTTGCATATTCGGGTCTCTACAGTCTCCTCCTTCCCTCCCTTTGTTATCGCCGCCCTCCCCTTCCTCTCTTTCTCTCTCTATTCGATAAGGCCACCTCTAAATCTGCCATCACCAATGGCTTTCCTGGCCGCCGGCTGCCTCCTCGGGCTGGTATTCGGCCTACTTCACCTCGTTGCCACCTTCTTCCTCCCACTCTCACTCCCTATCTCTCCCTCTCTCCCGCGGGCACCATTGGCCCGATGCCACAGATTCGGCGCCTCCTCGCCGTCGGCAACCCCTTCCTTCTCTCTATCTCACTCCCCTATCCCCTTCCCTTGCACTACTGGCTCGATCTACCGACGTCGGTGACCTCCAACACCGTCGGCCTTCTTCTTAGCCTCAGGGCCTCGCCATCGCCCTCCACCGACGACAGTCGACACGGGTTCACCGGTCCCTCCCCCGACGACTATCATCACCACGTGCGTGGCCGCCCTTAGCCCACCGACATCGCCCCCCATGTGATGTTGACTTGTGGCCTTGTAGCTTCAACCCAAGCCAACCACCGCACCCTCGAAATCGGCCTCCCTTCCTCTTCCCCATGAGCTATGAAACCCATGTCGACTCTAGATCCTTCCCTGAGCTCACTGGTGTCGGGTCTGACCTTTCACGAGTTCGTCGGCGCGATTATGGCTTCCCTTGAGCTATTCAACATGGATCTGGGCTTCTCGTGCTCCCAAGCATTGGGGCAGGGTGCCTGTCGGCATATGTGGAATAGGGAGGTGGAGGCAGACAAACCACCACCATCGGATCAGGAATGGAGGAGTAGGGGCGCGTCCACGCGTGTGGTGGGCTAACTCAGCAACTCTCTCTAGATGGCATTACAGGTAATTATCTCTAACTTTAAGGGGTAATTTTCTGTTGAGAGAACGAACGATGACCACCAACCCATATTTTTATAAAGATAAAGATAAGCCAAAGTCAAAATCATAATTGCAGCTCAAAATAGCATGCCCTAATTACCTCGGTGAAGATTTTGATGGCTTCCTCTGTTGTCTTGGTGCTCAGCACATACAGCGCCGCCTCCTGAACAACAAAAAAGAAACGACAAATAATTAATTTTCTTGCCTTTTCCTTTTTCTCACATTCCAAGATGCTGGCTAACTACCTAGGACGTACGTACATGTATGGTGCACACGTACAGGGAGACATCAATAGGGGTGGCAAAAAAGCTCGAGGCTTGCGAGCCAAGTCAGCTTATTGGAAGCTCAGCTTGTGGCATAAATGAGCCGAACCGAGCCGAGCCAGCATTTTAGCTCGGTTCACTAACGAGCCGAGCCTGAGCCAGCTCCCGAGCCACTTGCTGGTTAGGTTGGCTCGACCAGCCCGGTTCTAGCTTAATATCTCCTAGCCTATTTGGCTAACCTTATCCCTAACCGCACGCTTGGCCTCTCCTCCTCCTCCTCCTTACCGCATACGCTCAGCCTCTCCTCCTCCTTGCTATCTACCTCCGCTGCCGCCTCCCCTTCTCGCCATCTGCCAGTGCCTCCCTTTCCCATCCCCTTCCGCATCCGCCTCGGCCTCCTCCTCACTGTCCGCCTCCACCGTCACCTCCCCTCCTCCTTGCCATCCGCCTCCCATCCTTGTCCGCCTCGGCCCCCTCCTCGCCGTTGTTCCAGTGTCGGCCCAGGCATGATGTCACTCCAAAATTCCCTAATCCTCCTAATCTCGAAGAAGTAGAACCATAGAGCCACGCACCCCACGGTCCCTACCTCTCTCTTCGCTCTCCTCACTCGACGCTGCCGCCCTCGCCGGCCTGCTACCTCGCACTGCTACCCTCTTCTCCTCCCCGGCTCCTCTATGTCAGGTTCAAGGTGCCGCCTCCACCGCTGCTGAGGCCCCCAGCGCCTCGACGGCCCCTCCACCTCGACGCTGCCACCATGTTACCGATGCCGGTAGCCTTGCCATGCAGACCCTAAGGGCCCCTACTTCCCTAACCTTTCTTCTCTCATTCTCTACCTTAATGGACTTGGATTTGAGGTAGATTCTTGTTCAATCCTCAACACCACACTCAATTCGCCGGTGACCGTCGCCGGTCGTGAGGTGGTGTGGTGTTCGGCACCGCTGTAACTCCGGTCGACCACCTACTCTCCAGGTTTGGCCCCCTTATCTCTAGCTCCTGAATCCTATTTGGCCAAGTCATGGATGATGCATGGATGAATGGGGAATATCTAAATTGATGCTTGTATGCTGGATGATTGATGCTTAGAAACATAGATGGATGATATGCACATGCATTTGCATCACATTTTTCAAGATTTTGCTTGACAGCCCATACTAACATGATGGTGCCATTAATTTCATATGATAAGGCATAATTAAAATGAGCAAATGATAGTATAGATAATGTTAGCCAGTATAGCAACAATCTAATGGATAAAATAGTAACGAGCCAACTAAGCCTAATGAGCCGAGCTCGAGATTCCTACTGAGCCGAGCTACCTTGTCATTCGTTAGCCCAACAAGCCGAGCTAAACTGAACTATTTCTCTAACAAGCTTTGGCGAGCCAAGCCGGCTCGATATCCACTCCTAGACGTCAAGCTCGGAAGTTATACGTGATGTGTACGTATGTACGAGGGGCACGCGGTGACTACGTAATCTTTGTTTGGTTAACAACCCCGCTCGTTTTGGCTTCGGCTTCTGTCTTCCGGCTTATTTTTCACTATTCCTAAATTTCATCTTTTTCTGATTTTTTGGAATTTTTGAGTTTTTTACCGGTTTTTTCCGTATTCGTTTGTATTACACATGCTGGGCTAACCCGTTTTTCTATTTTTAATTTTTTTAGAATTTAATTATGCCAAATAAGCCGCCATCAGCTACAATGTAATTTCAGCCAACTACAGTAAAATTCAGTCATAAGCCATAATAATTCAGCCAAATCGATCACCACCTTAAATTAAGGTCCTTGTCACGTGCGTTGCGACCACACGAGATACATGTGGCTAGTGGTGTGTGGCAGGGCATACGTAAGCATGCATCTCTGTTGCTTCGTTTCTCTGCCTTGTTTACCTCAGTGCCACAAGCTACAAGTGCCTTTAACCTCTTGCTCATTTAGATTTGAACTTTTGACTTCTAATTTACTTTTTTATTATTTTTAAATTTCATTTTTTCTGGTATTTCATCTTTTTAAGCTTTTTTGCCGGTTATTCATCTATTATACGTGATGAGTTAACCTGTTTTTTATTTTTATTTTTTTTAAATTTAATTATACCAAATAAGCCACCATCAGCTACGGTGAAATTTCGTCTATAAGCTACCAAAATTCAGTCTAACTGAGCGGGCTCTAAGTTTGCACGGGACATGCAATAATTTTTTTTCTTTGTAGAAAACAGCGTAATTTCTTTTTCTTGACTGTAAAAAGTATAATTCCTCTAGAATCCAATATGATCGGTCCAGAATCATACTTCCAACGGAGACCTTAAGGCCACATTTGGAACACAAGACTTTTGTAGGAATTTCATAAAAAAATAGTTTATTTCTTGCAAGAATAAAAAAAAATTACCTAAAGCATAGGAATTTACAGGAAATTCAATTCCCGTGAATTGGAAAAAAAATCCTTATATTCCAAGGGAAGGCCCTGTTCATATCAGTTTCTAAAAGATGCTTTTATATGGTAAACGGTTTTTTACAGTACGTACTTTTTAAATAAAGTATCTTTTCAAGATAAGATTACCAGTCGATCGTAGTACATACTGCAGCGACTTTACTTGTATCGATCAAAATCGTACGCGAGTGTCTCTCTATAAGCTTCTCAACAAGCTATTACTATTCATAAGCTAAAATCAAAAGTTTATATAAACATGCCCAAGTTTAAAGGTAGGTCTTAAAAAAGTAACATTTCTTTTTTGAAAGAGCTGAAAAAAGGTAAACATTTTTATGTGCGCATGGTTGCAGATCATTTCGACGGTTTATTTTAGTGTACAGTGGAGGAAGGTAGAAAGACTGACGTTACAGGCAGGTCCTGACTGCAGAGGACGAGTAATGCTACACGTGGAAAAGACGGCCTAAATTGAATATTGATAGTTTGAGAACGGGAGAACAGTGTAATATTTAATTTCGTATGAATGGTTTTTAATTTATTTTTTTTGCATCTAGAGATGGAATTTTGAGTTTTTTACTTTTACTTTTTGTAAGAAAACATTACTATAAATCAGTATTTTTATATATTTATCATGATACTTTTGAGAACAAACATGGTTGTATGACCCAATCAGCCAACTGTCCCACCATCCCACCCTATGGATACTTATTAACGTTTGTTAATTTATAAAGTTACTTACATTTATTATCTGTAATTCATTAAGTTACTGTCGTGTGTGAGTGAAGTTACTGCTAACACGCATACATTGAGAGGAGACAGAAACATGCATGTCAATAGCAAATAACTCGCACAGAAAGTTACTACCGTGTGTGAATGAAGTTACTGTCAAACAAATGTAGAGTTACTATCCGTTGTAACACTATAAAATTAGCAGTAACTCTATATATATTTGATAATAATTTCACTCATGCATGATAGTAACTTTATATGACATAAATTTTGCAGCGTCAAGACATATTCAACATAGATGTTGTTTTGTTAACTTCATAATTTTGAACACAATGGTGTAAATGATTGCGGATCATACTTTTGGTGAAAAAATTATTTTATTTTTTAATTTGTAAATAAGATAAAAAATCACAAATTAAGTGTACTTAATTCCTTCTCTCTCCTGTTATATACATGCATGCAATTCAAGTTATTATTTTCTGAACATAAAGTTATCATCGATTGATTTATAGATGTCAAAATTACTATCTCATGCACATAAAGTTGTCATCAAACATGAATCATATCAGATGCTCGTTTGTGCAGCAAGGGACACGCTAATTAGCGCAACGGTGTGTCTATATATATATATATATATATATATATATATATATATATATATATATATATATATATATATATATATATATATATATATATATATATATATATATACACACTACATAATAGACACTAGTGAACGAATTTAAGAAACTTCAATGGCGCCTTAATTAGATCGTACAGATTAATTAAGAAGAATAGGCTCGGGGTAGGTACGTATACGGACAGATTAAAAGAGCCATATGGGATGCTGGAAAGGATTTTGAAAGCAGTTGAAATGGAATAATAAACTCAATCTCTGTATGTTTCGTTTCTACAAGGAGGAGGGAGGAGGGAGAGGGAGCGCATGCGCGATAATTAACCCAGCGGTATGTATAAACGTACATGCGTATATGTACAGCATGACGTACTGTACGTGTACTTACCCTTGCGCACTTGAGCTGGTCGAGGGTGAGCGTCTTGGGCTCCAGCTCCATGGACGGCGTCCTCCCTTGCACCTTCATCTCCGGCGCCGGCGCCCTCTTGAGTTAATCTCCTCCAGAACAGTACCGTACGCACGCCTGAGCGTACGCGGTAGCTAGAGACGGCAAAAAAGAAATACGTATCCCAATGAAAATATATACGCGTGCCCCTTGTCAGGTCTTTCTCTCTCTCTCTCTCTTGACAAACTGTCAGGTTGATCTCTGGTTTGCTTGATTCAGTGGCGTGTTGGGCGGGTGCATATATACGCGTGCCCCCCGGCCGGTCGAGCACGTGTCGCGCTGCGACGGGAGGCCTCGCGCACACGTGGCGGCGAGCGTGTGGCGTGCCCCCTCCACGCGGCGGCTCCTTCTGATCGCCACGTTGCCGAATTAGTCTCGCTGGATTGCAATCTGCGCTGCTGCCGAACAGCATCCCGCCGATGCTCTTTTCGACCGCCGAACGACCTTTTGACTGCGGTCAGTGACTTTTAGAGGCTGTTTGGTTGCCAGTCACAGTTACCACATTTAAGTTTAGGTAAATTTGATTAATTTTGGGAGCTGTTTAGTTGCAGCCACAGTTGTGGCAAGATTCCCCTTTAGCAAACTAGGTCCCACGCGTCAATGACTCAAAAAAGTGTGGCAAGATTCCCTTAGACTTGCTAAGGTGTGGCAAAAAATTTGAGCACCTCAACTTAGGCAAGTGTGGTAATTTTTATTGGCAAAATGTGACTAGCAACCAAATAGCCCCTTATTCTTACTTAAGTGTTCGTGTGTGAATGAATCGAGTACTAATAAATTAATTTAAAAATATTATCTTATGAACTGTCAGATTTATTTATTTATGAAAACTATAAACTGAAAAGAACAAACCTATGAACAGTACTACTATAGCGAATTAAATAATGGTTGGCTATATCTAATCGTGATTAATTAGTCTGGTGGACGCCATGCATGAGACGACGGGATCTATCGGTGGGTTCGACGGGGCTTATGGTTTGATTTGTTACAGCAGCTAGCTTTCAAATAGAATGTCTTTTCAAAACAAAGTCTACAAGTTGATTGTCGTAGACGCTGTCCGATTTCATCTATATCGGCTAAAATCGCACGCGAGTATGTTTCTCCATTCTTTCTCTCGAACAACTAGAATTCAAAATTTTAAAACAAAAATTAAATTAATTAACAAGTGTGAGAAATGGCCTACGTAGAAGAAAAACTCCAGGCAGGCGAGACTTTCTAGTTTGCCATTCCTTTTGTGCAATTATGCTCATTTTATTCATGGAACACACCTGCGCGTAGCTACCAGCAAGATTCAGCTTCGTTCAGGCCGCCACCCATTTGACACCACTCAGCTCGTTCGTTGATTCACCCACCACCACACGCCATTAAACACATGGAACACACGCCCTGCACCAGAAAGTTTATTTGTGTTTCAGAAAGTTTCAAAGAAGTTTCACAAGTTTTAATAAAAAAATCAACAACTCAATACAAATATCAAAGAAAATTGCAAGCTTCAAGCTTCAGTCTTGGAGACGATGGATCTGAGCGTGATCTAGAGCTAACCCAGAGATGGGACCTCCATATGGTTGTGACAGTGAAGCATGCCACACCACACGGGCTACTACTGTTCACTGCATGCTGCACAACGGCTCATCTGCGCCCATATGGTCAATATATCTCTTTGCCAAACCTAGATTGTAGCATTACTAAAGGGGGTGCCAGTTTTCTGGTCTAGAGTCACAAAATATATGTCATACGATAACAATTTTCTGGTGTATAAACATGTGTGTGACTGGTCGCCAAGAAAAAAAAACATGTGTGCAACACTACCAAATCCAAATAGAAGTCATCCTTCACTGCAGATGAAGTGTTCTTCTTTCTAGAAAGGAAAAGATCACTCTTTTTCCCTTTTGAGATGAAGGAAAAGTTTACGATGCAAGGAACTCTACACTACATGCAAATCTGAGCTCTTCTACCATATCCCCCTATTACTATAGATCATGCATTGGTTTCAATCTTAACGGATCAGATTAGTTAGGGCTTGATTGTACTACCGTGCTAGGTATGACAGCATAATTCTATTAGGGGTAAAATTGTAACTACATGTGATTGTCTTGGACACGTAACGGCAAGCAAGCAATCTCTTTGGTAAGATCCTCTCCCTCCGTGCAACCCTAACCTTGACCGGAATCGCGTCTTGTTTTGTACCCTTGTTTTGCTTTTGATCTTTCCTAGATTAATTAGTTTGTGCCGGACTTCGCATGGGTTAGGCTCAGATTAAAACAGTTTAGGCTTCTAGCTTCTGGATTATTTTTAACTATTCAATAATTTGTTTTTTTAGTTTTTTTGTCGGTTTTTTCCCCAAAATTACGGCATGAGGATTCAAGGATCACGCATGATCCTTTCAAACATAAATAATGGGGATTAATTGCCACAAGATGATTAGTCTAATCGATGGATCCACCGTATACTTGTTTCCCTGGAGGTTGGGATTAGTTTAGGTTTAACCAAAAATTAAATTTAGAGTAAAAAGTATACAATGTCCTTAAGAGCTCAATGGTCGGGTTTGTTTTTTTTTACTACTACCACTCCGTATCATAAAAATTCTAGTTTTAGTTTCCTATATCGGTATCTCTCTTGCCATCTGCATCATTAGAGCTTCCATTCCAAAGTATTTTTCATCGGAGCAATTCTGAGCTCAGATTTGAAAGAGCACCCATATCAAGAAGCTTGGTGAGCACAGAAGCAGCAACAAAAACCGCCAAGAGACAATTCACGAGTGGTGGTTGGATATTTGGTTTCTTCCTCAGGACTACGACATTCTAACAGATACCTATAACAAACTTCTCACAATCTCACCTACTGGAACTGAAAAGCCTGTTATGGCATCCACCTGGCTACCCTTAAAGAATTCTCTGTTCATGAAATGTTTGAACGCCATCCTACTCAATTTATGTGTAAGAAGTTGATGTATGAACAAAGCCATAAGAAACCAGGCTGGGAATTAAACCCAAGGAAGTTACTTCATAAAATCTCTCACATAAGCTGATCTAGAAACATGGCTCTTGCTGGCTGTAAGTACAATATGCCAATTAGTAATCGAAGATACATTAATAATTTTTAAATTAGTGTACTGAGGCGACCTAGAATTTTGCTAAATTCTGAGTAACAATTACGGTATTAATAATCCGTAATTAAGTAATCAACTTTATTAGCAAGTAAAAACAAATCACAACAAAAGTCACAAAAAGGAATTAATAAAGCTCATGAGAGTCCCAGTTATATATACAAATCTATGCACAATCTAGTGTCTCTTGGTAACACAAATATAACTAAATTACAATAAGAGAAATACTCAGATTCTACTCGTAGTACATATAGAGATACATCCTTGATTAAAAAAATATACATCAAGGGTAAAATACAATAGACATACTACATTTTGACCCTACAAAAGAAATAACAACACAAGTAGAAGTTAATGGTTAGTAAAGTGCCGTCAAACCCAACCTTTTGTATAGTATATGTTCTTTTAGCTCATTGAGCTGCCAAGGACCGTCCGAAGACTACTGGTACCTCTCACTATTTGGGTTTCATCATCCAGTAAAAGCCCACATAAATAAGCCAAAAAAGCTCACATAAACCAGCCACAAAGCTCACATGAACTAGCCTCGAAAGCCCACATTGGATAGCCGAAAAAGCTAGATGACAAGAACCACACATAGCTTCAGCTCAGCGTGAGCCAGCTGCAACAAATGATCACCAAAGGCCCCCATTTCCCCCAACCAGCCAATAGGAGCTCAACAACACACTCATGTCTTGCCAAGGGCCAATAGGAGATCGACAACATCCAGTGGCAATCAAGTGCTAAGAGGGGGGCAAGAGAGTATAAAAGAGAGGGCACAGTGACACCTGAAAGGAAGTAGAAAAAGATTCATTCATACGCAGGCCAGAGTAGAGAGTAGAATCATTAGTAGTAGGAATCTTCTAATAGGAAGTATCACCATCCACTACCCACCAGACCAATGGTCCTTACCCACAGCCACAATGGTGACATAATCCCCCGAGTCCAGTCAACCAGAAGGGGAGGAAAGCTGGTCAAGGAGCCAAGCTAGTGAAGGAGGGGAGGGCACAAAGCCGTGAACATGTGGGGGCAATCACCAAAAAGGAGAAAAGATCATCAACAACTACAAAAGGTGATTCCCTGCTCACCCTTATTCTTTAGAGCATTCACATATCACGATCTGATGATGGCATTGTGCACACAAAGATAACCAAGTTAACCACACATCACCGATGGCACAGACCATGCAAACAACATGAAATGAGCATGAATGGAACATAGTTAACAGCCGAAAGCATGAGGAGCTACTCGATAAGAAAATGGAACTAATAGAACTAACTAGGGTCATGGGACTAAAAGAATGACGGGTCTAACACACCATAAGAAAACAGAAATAATACGGCATGGAGAGGGTAAATACCTAGAGCTAGGACAAGAACTAACATGAACATGTAGCATAGACCACAAGAAACTAGAGCAAGAACTAACGTGAATACTCACACAGACCAAAGACAGGTCGGACCATGGCTAGCACATTACAAGGATAAACTATAGGACCGGACAGGCAACAAAGGGGGGGGTGAATGGTGCCTTCAAATTCTCCCCAAGTATTCAATTAACCCCTTTCTCCTATAGCTACTGAGCTATGAAGACAAGGGTTGAAAACACATTTGAAAAACCAGAGAAACAGAGAGAGCACAACAGAAAACTGACTGTGGTCGAAGACTAGCAAGTGAGTAAGATTGAGGAGGACGACTAGAGGGGGTGAATAGGCGGTCTAAAAATTTTCTTCAAATTAATGCTAACAATTAAAGACCTTTTCTATTTGCCTAAACCAAGTATACAATGCGGAAGCTAAAAGCAATTTGGTTTAGCTCAAATAACGCCTAAATGCACCAACAATTCTATCCTAGGTCAAAGTTTGCAATCCTAGATTTACAAACAATCAAATTGAGTTTATGAATGTAAATCACTTGAAAGTAACTAGAATACAAGAAAGCAAACCACAAATGACACAATCACTTTTTATCGTGGTGTTCAGAGACTTGCCGGTCTTCCCTAGTTCACGTTGAGGTAAGCCCAAACAAATCGGACCGGCTCCACGAATTAAGCTGAAACACTTCGAATCCACTAATAGTAGCTCTTCCTGCTCCGGGTAGGTAAGTTCCAACCTTCACAACTTTGCTGGGTGTTCTCACAAACTTCTTGAGAGTATCATCGGGCAATCTCCGCCAAGCCGTCTAGGTGTTGGCAAACACAAAGAATAATGAATCACTGCGTTGCTTGATCACTTTCAAGTGCCAAGGATCAATCTACGAATGAATGCACTTGAATTCTCTCAACTATCTCAAATGAATGCACAAGAGATGAAATGGGGTGTAAGAATGTGCTATATGCTCAAGAATGCTCAATAAGGGTTCAACAACATGTCCTTGTGCTGGTGGGTCGAATTTATACCCCCACAAACTAAAACTGGTCGTTGCTCAAATCAATTCAGAAAATTCAGGGAAATTGGAAGTTCCGCTGTGTAAACATCAGAACTTCCGCTCCTCTACTATAGCTACAGAACGACTATGTTAGAGTGTTAGAGGTATCCGTTGGAAATTAATGTGATACTTCCGCCATTGTAAAAATGGTACTTCCGATGTTCCGGTAGTTCTGATAGAGGCCCGGAACTTCCGATTGTCACGGGGCTAAGTTTTGAAAAGGTTGCTCTCTAGAAAAAAATGTACCGCTCACATTTACCGAAACTTCCAATTTTCGGAACTTCCGTCCTAGCGGAAGTTCCACCGTTGAGGTCACGGTACTTTCGATATCTGTGAGACTAATTTTTCTCGCGGTTGCTCTCTGGAAAAAACGTACTGCTCTGAAGGTCGGTAGTTCCGGCCAATCAGAAGTTCCGCTATTTAACACTGGTACTTCCGATATTTTTTACAGTGCACAGTTTTAGCATTCAACTTTATTTTTAAGTACATGCATGATCCTAAATTGATCCATAAGGCATAGGAACATGTAATCAAGCACTTAGCCATGATCCCTCTTAATAGTACGGTATTTATCTTATAATCCGATCTTCCAACCTTTCTTCTAAGACCGGTGAAATGAAAAAAAGATTCCTAAACTATTTTTTTTTTGTCTTGGAGTTCTTTGAATCCCATGAAACCCTTTTCATGTTTCTCTTATTCTGCCTTCGGGACTAAACCTTCCAAACACTTACACTGCTACAGACAGCCCTATCACAGACGGTTCAGAACCGTCATCACAGACGGTTCCTGAACCGTCAGTGTTTAGGTGTCAGTGATAGTTGGTGGTTATCACAGACGGTTCCCGAGCCGTCTGTGATAACTCACATTACAGACGGTCTTTATTACTAACCGTCTGTGATAGACGAGTATCACAGACGGTTGTTTATAAAAAATTGTCTGTGATAGTCTCGTATCACAGACGGTTTTTGTAAAACACCATCTGTGATACGAGACTATCACAGACGGTTTTTTATAAACAACCATCTGTGATACTCGTATATCACAGACGGTTAGTAATAAAGACCGTCTGTGATATACACAATATCACAGACGGTTTTTATTACTAACCGTCTGTGATATTGTGTATATCACAGACGGTTAGTAGTAAAGGCCGTCTGTGATATCATTCACACCACAGACGGCACTCTTTGAAACCGTCTATGATATTGTATCACAGACGGTTTTTAACAACGAACCGTCTGTGATACCAAGTGCATCATCCATTTTATTTGCTGTTTTTTGGCTAGCCTCAGGATATGCTAGCCATGCCCTCTGAAAGCAAGCAAGCAAGCAGATTACAGATAAATGACATATATAAGTTAATTGCAACTCATAATAAATTACAACAAAATTCGATACACAGATGAATGTAACAAACGGCCAGCAGATCACATACATATATAGAATGAAAATCGTTACACAAAATCTGACAAATGAATTCAATTGAAGGAATTGTTTGATTTGTACAATTGAATCCAATGTTTCAACATCTAATTATCACCATTGCCGGCGTGGAACTCTCCCCTCTTATTTATGACCTCTGCTAGCAAGAATTGGGAGATGATTGCATGAATGTCGACGAGATTGTCAAGATCATATGCACTTTCGTCGAAGTCCACCCGTTGTCACTAGGAGCAATGTTAAGTCATTAATTAGCATGTGTGTGTAATATAAATACATATATATATAATCAGAAAATAATAATTATTGGAAGGACCTGACAAACCTCTGGATCATTGATCTTAGTATCCATGATTCCCTTCATATGGCGGCAAACGTAGAATCCATATACGTTGTCCTGTAGCTGCTGGTGGCACTGCAAAAATAGAATTACATACATCGGTATTGTCAATTCTAGAGGCATTATAACAAAGTATGATATAGGATTGTTGTGTTGTAGCGGGTACCGGAAATCGCGTGTTGTGTCGTAGCGTATCACTGGATTTGTCGTGTCTTCCTCCTTGGGCAACATAATCGGCAAACACCCTACGTGATTCAAAAAACTTAGCCTCGGCCGTGGCAAACAAAAGAAATATTACAATAGAGTTATGTATGGAGGAAATGAGTTTACCTGTTAAGTACTTCTTGCACACGACTGAAGTCGTGGTTGCTCCTAAGGAGGGAATCAAGGTATATTACCTTGCTTCACTTTGGTACAATCACAACCAAAATCCAGTGATGCCTAGTCATGTGTGTCGCCATAGTGATTAATCCTAAGTTCATGCTGCATGTAAAGTACAAATGAAACATATGTGTGGCAACTAGTGAAGCACTTACCCTTGGTTGAAGGGTACCATGACGTACTCCTTGTCGGTGTAGCAATCAATCCCCTCGTTATGTAACCTTGCACGAAGGATGCATCTGCGTTGATAGATTGCTCGGAGACCAAGTGAGGGTCGAGGAAACCCACCGGTCGTCGCGATCGCCGGACTTCTTGGATCATGTATCTATACATAAAGAAAGAGTAATGACATTTATCTGTATAACGTGAATGTATTCATTGTACAGTACACTTACAGTGTCCAGCATCGTAGAAGTGAGGCGTCGAGTTCGTCGAGATTGAATAGTAAGAATAAATCTTCGAATGTCACGACGATGTAGCCCGAGTCGTCGAGGAAATGCGTCTCCTTATATTTCAGAGTGAATGCACTCTGCCGGATTGGCTTCATGTTGGACTTCTCCATGTACCAGGCATGCAATGTATTGCAAATCAAACAAAGCTGGGATAATTGTGACTCGGGCACCAATGACACTCCTAGAGTAAACTTCCATGACACGGGATGCGGCTTAATTTTCTTCGCATGAGCCTTGGAGGCCTTGGAGCCTCGCTTATGATATGTTCTCGGTGGCGTCTCGGCGGGAGCCGATGCAACAGACTTTACTGGATTTGGAGGTGGAGGTGGTGATGAGGACATCACTTCGTCAGATACACACAACACTCCTCCACTTGACATTCAAGGACCAATCACTAGAGCTCGCGCCCGACAATTGAATTTACAGGTGAGCTCGTTCCTAAGTACTTCTTTTTGTTCATTTGAGAATCGATTGCTACCTAATGATTTAATTATGATTAGGAACCATGGAGAGGACCTAGAAGTACTTGGAGAAGGGCTACGAGGCGCACAAGTCCAGCAAGGGTGGTCGAATCATGATGGAGGTCCAACTCAAGCCGACTTCGAATCCAATTCGGAGTCCAGGACCAGGCCGCACTAAAACGGACGCCCAGATTGCATCCGGACTCCGTTTTGGACGTTCCACATATGTATGGAAAACTGAGAAGACCACCTTTCCAATGGCTTTGGTCCCATGTCAAAATTCCTTCTGAGTCAACGAGAATCGTCGAAACAAGTGGGCGTTCAGAATCTGTCAGGGTGCTGCACCACCGTCTTTTGGGCCGATCGGCTTTGTATCGTGTTGGAGCCCATTAGGGGCGCGTCCAGGGGTTTTGCACGCCCCTAACTCCTCTATATCCAGCCGCCACCCCCACCATTAGGGTTTGGGGGTTTTGCTTAGATTAATTCTGTCTTGAACAGTTTCGCCGTTCATCGGTTTGTGAGACCCCAACTTTCGAGTGCTAAATCAATACATCTGCAATTCAGTTGTGTTCTTCCTTGTTCTTGCTTGTGTTCTTCGATTCGCAGGCGAGGATTAGCCTTCTTGGCGAGGTCAACCGGGCTGCGCACGGTTGATAACCTGAGGAGACGTGGTGCTGCGATTGCGGGGTTCGGGACGTGTTGTTCGGAAGCCGGATCGATTTGTGTCGCGCCTCCACCAAATCGAACATATCCAGAACCTGTTGGAAGATCGGGACCCCGTTCCCAACAAGTGGTAATCAGAGCTTCAGGTGTTCCTTCAGGTTCGCGTTACCCTCCTTTGTTGTTTTCGGTTTCATCCTAGAGTCCATGAAAAAGCCCTACAAAAAACAATTGTAGTCATAGGTTGTTTCCTGTCCTAGATCTCGTTTAGCCTTTGCACAATTTGATTCCAGAGTCCGTAGTGTTGAGTTTGTGTCCTTAGTCGAGTTGTGTTGCTGGTTTAGATTGTGTTTTATTTCGGGTTGTCTTGCTTCCGCTTCATCCCATACAAACCCTAGCCGTCATCCATCGCGTTTTCCACCCTCTGTTTTTGTTTTCCCACCCATATCCCACCCTCTGTTTGAGTCATCCTTCATGTCTCGTGATCACACAGTATCATCCCCCACCATTCCCCGAGCTTCCGCCACCAATTTCCACCAATTCCCTCCACCCGATTTCGTTTCGGCCTCCACAAAAACTATAACTCGGAGTCCCATCTTCAAACGGCCATAACTTTTGCATACGGACTCGAAATCAGGAGATTTTTTTTTGAAATTGGGTGAAATTAAATTTTGCATCCGAAACCGACCTGACTTTGTCAGGTTTCGGCGAATTTATTTTGCCCAAATTCGGCCTGGAAAGTGCAGTACTCGAGCTCCGAACTTTCATCACCAAATTTACAGCACATTCATTATTTTCTGTAGGCCACACCTTACATTAGATTGAGGTGAAACTTTGTGTAGTTCCTATTTCTGTGCTCTGCTTTGTGAAAAAAATAACAGAAAAAAGAAACAAAAAAGAAAAATTTCGACACCTGGTTTTGCCTGAGAGCAAAGGCACCTGAGTTCTGTGCCTAAAAAAAAGAAAAAAAAGAAAAAAGAAAAAAAAAGCACAGTTTTAGGTGACAGAAATTCATTTGTTTTGTGCTTATGCTGCATTAAGTCTCTCAGTACCTGGCCATCTTTGTTGCTGTCTTTGCCTTACTATTCTGGTCTTGACTCCTTGTTCATCATATCTTAACTCTGATATAGGACACATTTAGACCAGCAACTAGGACCTTTGCTTTGGACATTTATTCAGCATTACTATCTGTTATTGACTTGTGTTCCACTAACATATTTGG
Source organism: Dendrocalamus latiflorus (assembly GCA_017311315.1). Classification (NCBI taxonomy): domain Eukaryota; kingdom Viridiplantae; phylum Streptophyta; class Magnoliopsida; order Poales; family Poaceae; genus Dendrocalamus; species Dendrocalamus latiflorus. The sequence goes on along the minus strand of CM029645.1, from coordinate 23,515,396 downwards.
CCTTCCAAGCTCCATATACATACTTCCGGACAACACAGTTTTTGACCCTTGCAATCGCCGGGTCACACTCTCTAGGTATCACGAACCAGCCACCGGTTGTACCACCTACTGTTTGCGATGGTAAGAACACTTGTAAGAGCTTGGTAAGCCACTTCCTTTGCGGGTTTCCACTGTCCTTCCTTTCTAGTTGATAGGGATAATCCTTTTGTTTTCCCTGTGTTTCCACTAACCATGGCAGGAGACAAAGGAAACGAGACACCGGTCGATTTCAACGAGTGTGTTAGTCGCGGCCATCTACAAGCTGCGCTCGACAAACAAAATGCTTCAATCACTGATCTCGGCGCGAGAATTGACACAATCGTCGCCGCCATTGCCAAGTTGAACACCACGGAAGGCATTGAGCGGGTGGAGCGGCGGTTGGCTGACCTCACTGGTCGGTTGGACACATTGGAGGCACGCCTGCCACCTGTCAATGACGGCCATCGTCGTGATGATGACACAGTGTATGATGCGGATGGCAAATTGATCAGCGGGCGACACAAGATGCACGATTACGTTGGCGTCTTCAGCAAAACCGACATGGTATGGGAGGTAATAACCAGAACCGTCATGGTAACGACGACCCTTTTGCTAAAGTCAAGTTTACCATTCCATCTTTTGCTGGTCTTTACGATGCTGATATATATCTTGATTGGGAGATGACGGTAGAGCAGAAATTTAATTCTCACTTGGTTCCTGAACAACATAGAGTTAGGCAAGCTACTAGTGAGTTTAAGGACTTTGCTATTATCTGGTGGAATGAACTAAGTAACATGCGCTTACAACCTGATACATGGAAACGGTTAAAAGAAGATATGCGTAATCGTTTTGTTCCTCCCACATATAAACTTGATTTGAGAAAAAAATTGCAGCGCTTAGAACAAGGTGATCGTTCTGTTCAGGACTATTATGCTGAGCTTCAAAAGGGTATGATGCGTTGTGGGGTTGTTGAGGACACGAATGATAAGATTTGTCGTTTCTACGGGGGGTTACGGCGTGAAATTCAGGACATTGTTGATTATAAAGAATTTACTACTGTCAACCAGTTGTTCCAGCTTGCTATGCTTGCAGAAAAAGAATTGCAGGGACGCAAGGAATCAGCGAAGGCAAGCACCGGACGACCCTTCTACACGCCGCGCACGACTACATCGACGGGACTGCCCAAGTCTTCTTCGAGTTTTCGTTCTCCTCCACCACCTGTGAACAAGATTGCAGCAGCGCCACCAAAGCCACCTTCCACGTCACGCTTTGCAGATGCTTCAAAAAATTCCTTGCAGGTTCCAGCCAAGAGTTCTTCTTCCGTGGCTTCAACGGGCCGCTCCTCCGACATTCAGTGCCACCGTTGCCATGGGCTTGGTCATGTGCAGAAGAATTGCCCTAGCCAACAGGCATACATCGCTACAGAAGATGGAGGTTACATCAGCACTTCGGATGTCGAGGAGGATGATGATGCTGTTGCTGCTGCCTCAAACGACAATAGTGTTGGTGATGACGACTTGGTCCTTGGTGGGCGTCCACAGCGACTCTACGGAGCATCATTGTGCAACGAGTCCTCAGCACACAGGTACAACAACCCGATAAGCTTCAACGCCATAATTTGTTTCAGACTTTCTTCGCAATCAAGAACCGTCGCGCACGTGTCATCATTGATGGAGGAAGTTGCAACAACTTGGTAAGTTCTGATTTGGTCAAGAAGCTTGGCTTGACCACGTGACCGCATCCACATCCATACCATATTCAATGGTTAAATGACTCTGGAAAAGCTAAGGTAACACAAACATGTCGAGTCCATTTTTCCATTGGTGGTTATGTTGATCATGTTGATTGTGATGTGGTTCCTATGCAAGCATGCTCTCTTTTATTGGGTCGACCTTGGGAATTTGATAATGATGCTTTACACCATGGTAGTAGTAACAAATATACTTTTATGCATAAGGGAAAGAAAGTTACTTTACTGCCTTTGACTCCAGCTGAGATTATAGAGGCCGATAGGGAGTGAGCTGCTGCTACTAATGATCCAAATAAACATGATAAATCTGAAAAACAGCAAGTACTCCATTTGAACAATTCTGTTATGCTTGCCACCAAATCAGACCTTGCTGAAATTGATGATGTTAATGATATATGCTATGTTTTTGTGTGCAAAGATGCTTTATTTTCTCTTGATAATATGCCTTGCACTTTGCCTGCTCCTGTCACTAACCTTTTGCAGGAGTTTAGAGATGTTTTTCCTGATGAGCTTCCTCCAGGACTTCCACCCCTTCGAGGGATTGAGCACCAGATTGACTTGATTCCTGGAGCGAGCTTGCCAAACCGTGCGGCGTACAAGACCAATCCTGAAGAGACTAAGGAGATTCAGCGACAAGTCCAAGACCTTTTGGACCTTTTGCCAACAGGTGGAGCCACCGGAGCCGATGTGCCAGGTCCAGGACGACGTCCCTCTTGGGCCACTGGATGTGAAGATTGTGGCACGGACATGTCGAGGACGATGTCCCTCTTGGGCCACTGAATGAATGTGTGGACGGCATCCCCTAATGTCTTAATCTCTTCGTTTGGGGGCTTCTCAAGAGGGACGGTCTTAAAAATATCATTAATCATGTCCACCTAGACCTTAATGAAACCGGTGTCTACTTGTACACCGTGCACCAGCGTCCCTGGCAGCAATGGATACACCATGCCGCGCCCAGCGTCAACGGGAATAGAGCCAAAAAGCCTGACTTTGAGGCTGCAAGGCATGAGCTCCTACATAACGATACAAGATGAGTTAAGGCGTCCACCAGAGAGATCTATGTACCATTCTAAAGAGGTACATTACCTGAATGTCATCAATAGGTAAGTGGACGTCGCTATGTTCAGAAATTGGTGTGGACGTGCAGCTACTGGGACGTTGAGGGGGACTGGGTACCGCAGTAGTAGGAGTGGGTTGCGATTGGTTGCGGACTTGTCTCAGTTCTTCCCGCAACGAATCTATCTCTCCTCGAAGTGAGGCAGTCTGCTCTTGAAGTGAGGCAGATAGTTGTTCCTCAAGTTGAGCACGAAGCTCCTGTTTTATTTGTTCGCTGCGGTACGCCTTGGATCTCTTCCTACTCCTATATGTCTCGGAGTAATTTGGAAATCCGTGCCTCCAAGGTACATAAACCCCCATGCCTCGTGTGCGACCTGGGTGCTCCTTGTTTCCCAAGGCCTGTGATAGTAAATCTATCTCCCTATATTCTTCAAAGGAGCAACGAGAAGATTCAGTAGTCAATGATTGCTGCAAGAGGCAATTAATCATGTTATTTTTGAAGGTGTTAACAACTATGTTGTTTAACATATTTTACCAGGCGTTGGGACAGTTCCTCATCTGCGGGGTTTTTGAAAGAGACACCCGAAGATGTGGTTGATGACCTCGCTCTTAACCAGTTTCGAGCGCGCTCGTTTGCGATCCCGGTAAATGGCGGAGAGGCCTCCGATCGGATTGCGACCTCAACCTGCATCCTCCATTGCGGGATTTTACCCGTGTACCCAGCAGTGCCAAGTCTGTGAGGGTGCGTGTTTTGTGACTGGAGAGCCTTGTGTGTCGCACTTTGTTGATCAAATTCGATCGTCGTCTTCATCTGCACAAAGGCCTCCCATGTTTCCGGCGACACGAAAGGATACTTCGTGAAGGGCGTGACATCCTTGGACACGTACTTCATCACAAGAGTGCTCTTAAAATTCTTCCATGCTCTTCCCATCGCGAGGAGCGCCTGCCGTTGCACGAGTCCCTGTACTTCTGCTGGGATCTTGAACGAATTTGTAATTTCCTCCCATAGCTGATTTTTGTGATCCTTTGTCAAATCTTTCCAGCTTGCTATGGTGATGGGGACCCGTTGCCTTCCAATTATCCCGCAGGTAGTCCGAAATGATGATGCTGCTTTCGTCGGTTCCAGAGGGATCCCATTCGGAGAGACCACCGTGATGGTCATTCGGCCCTCTGGCCTTTTCGATACTCCTCAGCCACGTTTAGTTTTCGCAATCTTGGGAGCGTGAGACCCAGATGACGACGACGAAGACTGTGTGGACGCCATCTCTCTTCTAAGAAAAAACTAACTGCAGTGAGCTATGGTCCCAGCTTGTCAAAGTTCTATGAATCAAGTGACACAAACCAGTGCATCAAGTTCATTGAACAAGATACACTGGAGTGTGTCACTTGCTTTATGCCCTTTGACAAAGTTCTAACGATTAACTAACTGCAGTGAGCTATGGGCCTTCCAACATGTGAAGCATATAACATATGAAGCATATAACATGTGAAGCATATAACATGAGCATATAACATGTGAAGCATATAACATGAGCATATAACATGTGAAGCATATAACATAAAATACATGTGAAGCTTGGAGGGACCGGCGGTGTCGATCAGGAGGAAGCGGCATCGGAGGGGCGTCGGGAGGGACCGGCGGCGTCGGGAGGGAGCGGCGTCGGGAGGGACCGGCGGCGTCGATCGAGAGGAAGCGGCATCGGAGGGGCGTCGGGAGGGAGCGGCGGTGGGAGGGACCAAAACCTAGCTAGCAGGGGCGTTGCAGAGTGGAGACAAGAGACTACACAAGAGCGGACTCCGCAGACCTAGCTGCGGGTATTTAAAGATAAGCTATCACAGACGGTTCCTTAAACGAACCATCTGTGATAGTGGTATCACAGACGGTTCTATCGATATAACCGTCTGTGATATCCATATTATCACAGACGGTTCTATAGATATAACCGTCTGTGATATCCATATTATCACAGACAGTTATATCGATAGAATCGTCTGTGATGTGTTATCACAGACGGTTTCTTTTGATAAACCACCTGTGATAGTTCACTATAAATACCCGCAGCTAGCTAGGTTCCTATGTCATTTTACAATTACAATATGGAACATAGATATATTTATGAAAAACGCAAGCATAACCATAAATATAACTATTTCTTAGTTCCTTAGTCATTTTACAATTACAATGGAACATACATACATTTATGAAAAACACAAGCATAACCAATATCATTTATTACACTTTGGCTATATCATTTTAAATAAAGCCCTTCACGATGATCGAGACGCATATAGCTTGCTTCATCGCCTTGTTCTTCCTCGAGCCTGATGCCGTCTCCGAATGGAGGCAAATCATCAAATTGATTGTACTCTTCCTCATCCACAACATTCTCAACCCCGACAATCCTTCTTTTTCCCTGAAGAACTACATGACGCTTCTTATTTGCCGGGTCAGTTACATAAAATACTTGAACAACTTGCCTCACGAGTACGAATGGTTCGTCTTTGTATCCTACACCTTCGAGGTCCACGGTAGTGACGCCATACTTGTCAACCTTTACACCCCGTGGGAGTTGGACCCAACGGCACCGAAATAAAGGAATTTTAAAAATTACGTAGTCAAGCTCCCAAATCTCCTCTACAAGCCCGTAGAACGAGCTTGGGCCAGCGGTACTGCCGTGCGCATCATAGGCATCTATGCGGACACCTGAGTTCTGCACTGTGCTCTTTCTATCTTGATCTGTTGTATAAAATGTGTAGCCATTAATGTCGTATCCTTGCCATATCACAATTGTAAATTTTGGCCCTTTTGCCAACCATTGTAGTGTTTCACTTGACGACCTCCTAGTCAATTGCGACTTGAACCATTCGTTGAACTGACGGTTGTGTTGTCTCGTGATCCAAACTTCTGACTGGCCTGCATTCTCCTGACGTAGCATGTCCTTGTGCTCTTCAATATATGGGGTCACTTCAGTCATGTGTTGTAAAACCATGAAATGGGCTTAAGCATACGTATTTTGATCGGAGTTATTGCTGTCTCCCGATAGTCCCGATACCCTCTAGCCTCCCCTCGTGACGAGATAGAGGTACACCTATCGGCTCTACTTGAGCCATGTAGCCGATGCAGAATCCAATGACATCTTCTGTTGTATAACCTTCGATGATGCTACCCTCCGGTCGAGATCGATTGCGTACATAGGACTTCAGAATTCCCATGTACCTCTCGAAAGGGTACATATGACATAGAAATACGGGGTCGCATATTTTTATCTCTTTCACAAGGTGGACAATGAGATGGACCATGATATCAAAAAATGATGGAGGGAAATACATCTCTACATGACATAGAGTTGTCACCACCTCGGTTTGCAGAGTATCTAGTCCATCCGGATCAATGACCTTCTGAACAATTGCGTTGAAGAAATAACATAGCCTTATGATTGTCACTCGAACCTTGTTCGGCAAAATACTTCTAATTGCAACAGGTAGCATTTGTGTCATTAGCACATGACAGTCGTGAGACTTCAATGCCAATTAATTTTAAATGTTCCATGGAAACAAGTTTCTTCATACTTGTGGAGTGACCGGATGGAACTTTCACACCATGTAAGGACTGGCACAGTTCAGTTCTCTCGGACTTAGACAGAGTGTAGCATGCTGGGGGAAGGTACGTCCGGCCTTTATCAGTCTCTATCGGTGCTAACTCGGTTCTGATGTTCATAGCGACCAAGTCACGTCTTGCGTTAACACTATCCTTTGTTTTATCAGGAATGTTCAGTAAGAGACCAATCAAACTGTCATATACATTCTTCTCTACGTGCATGACATCGATGCAATTGCGAACTTCTAAGTACTCCCAATAAGGCAAGTCCCAAAATATTGACCTCCTTTTCCACATGTTCTTCCTCAATTTACGTCCCTTTCCAAACACAACATTTATATCCTTGACCATATCATACACCTCTTTCCCGCTAAAAGGTCTTGGTACTGAGTCATCCTCTCTTTTTCCGTCAAATTGTTTCTTCATCTTGCGGTATGGGTGATACTTTGGAAGGAACCTACGGTGACGCATGTACACAGTTTTTCGCGAGTTGTTCAACCACACACTCTCCGTATAATCTAAGCAGTGCGGACACGCTTTGGCTCCTTTTATACTCAACCCTGACAGGTTACCAAGGGCAGAAAAATCATTAATGGTGCAGAACAACATGGCGCGTAGAGTGAAGTTCTCTTGTTTGTCCGCATCCCATACATGTACCCCCTTCATTCCACAGTATTGCAAGATCTTCCACCAATGGGGCTAGGAACACATCAATATCGTTGCCAGGTTGCTTCGGCCTTGGATAAGTAGTGACATCAAAATATATTTCCGCTTCATACACAACCAAGGAGGAAGGTTGTATATGCACAGAGTCACGGGCCAGGTGCTATGTCGGCTGCTCATGTTACCAAAAGGATTCATTCCATCTGTACTCAACCCAAACCTTATATTTCTCGGTTCCACACCGAAATCTACAAACATCCTATCGATGTTCCTCCACTGGGCAGAATCAACAACATGTCTTATCATTCCGTCTTTCTTACGCTGCTCGCAGTGCCAACGCATCAATCTTGCATCCTTGCGGTTTGCAAATAAACGCTTCAAACGGGGGATTACAGGAAGATACCACATCACCTTAGCAGGAGGTCCTTACTTCACCTCGATGCCCTTCCCATCATCAGAGTCATTTTTACGCTTGTATCGGGATGCTTTGCACACCGGACAAACATGTAAGCTAGCATACTCTTTACGGTACAGGATACAATCATTCCGACATGCATGTATTCTTTCTACTTCCATTCCTAATGGACAAAGAATCTTCTTGGCTTGGTAGGTGGTTCTCAGCAACACATTTCCCGTTGGAAGCATGTCCACTAGGAGACCTAATAATGCCGTGAAACTCTTGTCGGACCAACCATTGCTTACCTTCAATTTTAGCAGTTCTAGAACTGATGACAACCTCGTGTATTGCGGCTTGCAGCCCGGGAACAAAGGTTTCTCTGAGTCCTCCATCAAGCCCTCGAATTTACCAAACTCTTTCTCACTGTAGTTCCCTTCTGCATCACGTAACATCTGATCCAGATTGTCATCATGCGACCTATCCTCATGATCGAACGAACAGTCCACAACTGGCATATCGTTGTCTCCCTCGACTATGTCATAACTACCTTCTTGTGTACTCTTCTCTTCACCGTGACTGGTCCAACATTTGTACCCTTTTCTGAAACCCCTTCGAATCAAGTGAGCTTCAATCTGCGCTGAGTTGCTAAACATCTTGAGATTATCACAATCAATACATGGGCAATACATATATTTCATCCCCTTCTTCAACATATCCAGCTCGGCCGCCCTTCTAAAAGCAGACACGCCAGTAATGTACTCTTCACTCACACGGTTCTCAATATACATCCAGCTTCGGTCCATCTACGCTACACAAGTGACAAATGGGTGTCAAAAATGATTATTACCCCTACTACTAACCTCTGATCAGATCACGAAGAATGTTAAGTAATTGAGTACTAATATCTGATCAGATCAGTAAGAATGTTAAGTAATTGAGTATACTAACCTCTGATCAGATCACTAAGAAGACGGTGATATTTTTTCACCCCCAACTCCCTAAAGTCGGCCGCCTTGCTCCACCGATGCAGCGCAATGAAGACAGATCGGTGTCGACATCCTTCAAGCAAGTACGCCAAGTAATTAATACTACGCAGAATATCACAGACGGTTCCAACCACAAACGGTCTGTGAAAATGATATATCACAGACGGTTCGTATTAATAACCGTCTGTGAATTATCACCGACGGTTATTAATATTAACCGTCTGTGATACAAACAATATCACAGACGGTTCAAATTAATAACCGTCTGTGATTGTTGCCTATCATAGACGGTTTGCATAAATAACCGTCTGTGATAGTCTAAACATTATCACAGACGGTTCGTATATAGAACCGTCTGTGATAGTCCTTCACAGACGGTTTACACTACGAACCGTCTGTGATAGTTCACTCTATATGCAAACAAGCAATAAAATAATGTTACCCATGCCCTCTGGAAAGAAGATGAAAACAAGCAAATACAGAGGCAAGCACAACAACACATTCAGATCTATTACAGCTAAGAACGAACCCTTCATGGCACGACGGTGCGGTTGAACAAGACACACTTACGGCAAGAGTGTGTTGTCCAGCCGCCCACCGTGCAGCGACGGAAGCGCTAGCTCACGGCAGTAGTCAGCGTTGTGGAGGAACAAGCAAATACAGAGGCAAGCACAATAACACATTCAGATCGATCTATTACAGGATAACAAGCTAACGAACCCTTCATGGCACAACCGTGCGGCTGAATAAGACACACTTACGACACTTACGGCAAGAGTGTGTTGTCCAGCCGCCGACCATGCCGTGACGGAGGCGCTAGCTCACAGCGGAGGGGAACCTAGCTAGTGGATGAACTCACGCGTGACTAGTACCGGTGGAAAGGTTGATGAGAAGTTATTAATAAGGGCCGAGCCGTGGGAGGAACTGGTGCCAGCCATTCGATGTGGAGAGAATGGACGAGTGAGATCGAAATCCTGGGTATACGCCTGTTGTGGCTACAGGCCAAACAGAGAGAGAGATGGTAGTGGAGAGTGATGGAGATGAGTAAAGATGGCTTGCCTTCTCCCCATGGCCTGTATTCACATATATATGCGCGTGAGGAGTGCTTTTACAGTTATACCCTTACATCTGGTTATCCCTCTGGGGGCAGTTATGTCATTACACATGGCCTATTCTGGGCCTTATAACATCCTACCAGGCCTGCTGGGCTTAGGTGGGGGCCACCCCTACAACAGGAGCCTCTCATGGTAAAGGGCTTCACGGGGCCGAAGCCATGTCGCCGAGTCCTTTGGCCCCCTCCGTCCTCGCGGCCTGTGAACTTTTCCAAACTTGACCCGGGGCTGCGCTGTAGTCGAAGTAGACGCGCACGCTCCGTCCCTCACCCTTCGAACGGGCGGCGGCGGAGCTGGCCTTAGCCGAAGTAGACGCGCGCCGGGGGCGTTGCACTGGCACAGGTAAGCATAGCGGGCCCCTGAGTCGCTGCGTGAGCCTTAAGCGATAAGGGACGTGCCGCGACGCTCGCTCTTCCGGTCGTCCACGTGGTGAAGCGTGCTTGGCGCTGTGCGGGCCTTGAGGCGTCGTGACGATTAATGTGACGGCGGACTCCCGGCAGCTGGACTTCTACCGATTGGACTTCCGCCGGTTGGCTTCCCTGCTGATGGGGTATATATATGACGCTGGTGCGGCGTTGTTCCGGCGTATATTGTGATAGAATCTGCTCCCTTAAAATGGGCCCCTGCCGTGCATCAACATTCCTGGGTGACGCTGAGCGGCTTGGGGAATGTTGATGCACAGAAGGAGGTCCATTTTTCTTGGGAGCTTGGTCAGCGCCGGTTATCGACAGCCAGCCGCGCTTCCTGCCCTCGCACCGTGCTTCTGCAGGCGACACCAAGCTCGAAATAGACGCGCGCGCACTCCGTCCCCTACCCTTCGAACGGGTGGCAACGGAGGCTGGCGCCGAGCTCGAAGTAGACGCGCGCGCGCTCCGTCCCGTACCCTTCGAACGGGTGGCAGCGGAGGCTGGCGCCTAGTCAAAGTAGACGCGCGCGCGCTCCGTCCACTACCCTTCGAACGAGTGGCAGCGGAGGCTGGCGCCGAGCTCAAAGTAGACGCGCGCGCGCTCCGTCCCCTACCCTCCGAACGGGTGGCAGCGGAGGCTGGCGCCTAGTCAAAGTAGACGCGCGCGCTCCGTCCCCTACCCTTCGAACGGGTGGCAGCGGAGGCTGGCGCCTAGTCGGAGTAGACGCGCGCGCACTCCGTCCCCTACCCTTTGAACGGGTGGCCGCGGAGGCTGGCGCCTAGCTCGAAGTAGAAGCGCGCGCGCTCCGTCCCCTACCCTTCGAACGGGTGGCAGCGGAGGCTGGCGCCTAGTCGAAGTAGACGCGCGCGCGCTCCGTCCCCTACCCTTCGAACGGGTGGCAGCGGAGGGTGGCGCCTAGTCGAAGTAGACGCGCGCGCGCTCCGTCCCCTACCCTTCAAACGGGTGGTAGCGGACGGTGGCGCCTATCTCGAAGTAGACGCGCGCGCGCTCTGTCCCCTACCCTTCGAACGGGTGGCAGCGGAGGGTGGCGCCTAGTCGAAGTAGACGCGCGCGCGCTCCGTCCCCTACCCGTTGAACGGGTGGCAGCGGAGGCTGGCGCCTTGTCGAAGTAGACGCGCGCGCGCTCCGTCCCCTACCCTTCGAACGGGTGGCAGCAGAGGCCGGCGCCTAGCTCGAAGTAGACGCGCACGCGCTCCGTCCCCTACCCTTCGAACGGCTGGCAGCGGAGGCTGGCGCCTAGTCGAAGTAGACGCGCGCGCGCTCCGTCCCCTACCCTTCGAACGGGTGGCAGCAGAGGCTGGCGCCTTGTCGAAGTAGACGCGCGCGCGCTCCGTCCCGAACCCTTCGAACGGGTGGTAGCGGAGGGTGGCGCCTAGTCGAAGTAGACGCGCGCGCACTCCGTGCCCTACCCGTTGAACGGGTGGCAGCAGAGGCTGGCGCCTAGCTCGAAGTAGACGCGCGCGCGCTCCGTCCCCTACCCTTCGAACGGGTGGCAGCGGAGGCTGGCGCCTAGCTCGAAGTAGACGCGTGCACGCTCTGTCCCCTACCCTTCGAACGGGCGGCAGCGGAGGCTGGCGCCTAGTCGAAGTAGACGCGCGCGCGCTCTGTACCCTACCCTTCGAACGGGTGGCAGCCGAGGCTAGCGCCTAGCTCGAACTAGACGCGCGCGCGCTCCGTCCCCTACCCTTCGAACGGGTGGCAGCGGAGGCTGGCGCCTAGTCGAAGTAGACGCGTGCGCGCTCCGTCCCCTACCCTTCGAACGGGTGGCAGCGGAGGCTGGCGCCTTGTCGAAGTAGACGCGCGCGCGCTCCGTCCCCATCCCTTCGAACGGGTGGCAGCGGAGGGTGGCGCCGAGTCGAAGTAGACGCGCACGCGCTCCGTCTCCTACCCGTTGAACGGGTGGCAGCGGAGGCTGGCGCCTAGTCGAAGTAGACGCGCGCGCGCTCCGTCCTCTACCCTTCGAACGGGTGGCAGCGGAGGCTGGCGCCTTGTCGAAGTAGATGCGCGCGCGCTCCGTCCCCAACCCTTCGAACGGGTGGCAGCGGAGGCTGGCGCCTAGTCGAAGTAGACGTGCGCGCGCTCCGTCGCCTACCCTTCGAACGGGTGGCAGCGGAGGGTGGCGCCTAGTCGAAGTAGACGCACGCGCGCTCCGTCCCCTACCCGTCGAACGGGTGGCAGCGGAGGCTGGCGCCTAGTCGAAGTAGACGCGCGCGCTCCGTCCCCTACCCGTCGAATGGGTGGCAGCGGAGGCTGGCGCCTAGTCGAAGTAGACGCGCGCGCGCTCCGTCCCCTACCCTTCGAACGGGTGGCAGCGGAGGCTGGCGCTCGGTCCGGTAGGGCGCCTTTAATGGCGGCTGGAGTCGTACCGACGCCTAGCCTGCCAAAAGGCGGGTTGCTGCGTCGTGCAGTGTCTGTTCACGTGGTGGGGGCACGCGGCGGCTCGTAACTGGAGCGCCGCGGTGGGTCAGGGATTGCGTGGCCGTGACCGCTTGCGTTGACGGTCCTTGGTTCTGCGGTCGCGTGTGGCGTGTATCGCCACGACGCCTCGTCTTCAGTTACGGGGAATCGTGCGGGGCGGACCTTTACACCCCTGCGGTTGTATCCGGCACGCGGATCGTTGCAACGCTTCGGTAGCGGCGGTATGGGCAAAGTGGCTTGAAATAGCCCCCCTGTAACTAGGGGTGAAATCGGGTCGGATACGGTCGGATCTCAACCTTCCCATATCCTAACCCACATTTTCTAATCGGATTCGGGTCGAATACGGATAGTATCGAATACGAATAAAAACACGGATAATGTCGGGTACAAATATGGAACAAATACGTACCAAGACGGATACGGACACTATCGGTCACGAATATTTATTCGGATATCAAGTCGATGCAACAACCATTTTATACCACATAGACAATAGCAATGCAACCATTCCATACATCCATAATGCAACTATATTAGGAGCTTAGGGCGTAGTACTGCCTAACAATACGTCAGTACTAAAGTCGTAGCATCACTGGATATACATCATTACTCATTAGTAGTTTTAACACTAAGAATATCACCCTCATGAGTCATAACCTCATATTCAGATCAGAGGTACAGTCAAGGCAAAAGATACATTCATATTCATATGACTATTGATGACATGTCACCAGGGGAACCACAGCTCAGCAACCGCAAGCCAACGACCGCAACCAGCCCCAAACCCTAACCATTCTTGCAGCCACCAGCAAAGGTAAACCCACCAGATTCACATCAACATATCACATTCATCTAGAGTAGCAAGTATTGAACTAGAGACATTAAGCAATCACCCACATCGGGCCAACCCAAAAATGTATCACTGGAAGTAGTGAGCGGAGAGGAGGCTTACCGAAGAAGACGGCGGCTGCGGGTTTCCTCCGGCCAAGCCACTAGCTAGCTGCCACCAGTACTCCCCCGGCGTACGACGACAGCTAACCGGCGGCGGTCAGCCACGGTCACCCGCCTCCCAGCCTAACACCTCGAGCAAACAATTAGAACAACTCAAAAATAACAACTAAAACAAATTAGTCATGAAATCAACCGTGGATCCGGTTGAACCAGAGGGAGGAGCGCCAGATCCAGGCCATAGGCCCCGGATCCGGCAGTAGCCGACCGGGATAAGGGAGGCGGCGGCGTAGAGGGGAGGCGTGTCGGTGGGGGCGACGCCGGAGGAGGAGGCGCAGAGGGAGTAGACGGCGGAGGCACCGAGTTGGGGAGGATCCGAGCGGCAAGGCGGAGGCGGCCGGGCCGCATGGCGCGGCGCCACCGGGGTTGGCGGCGGCGCATCGAGCAACCGGGCGTAGGAGAGTGCGGAGGCCGGGGTAGAGGTCGGCGCGTTGGGGGCATGGTGCGCGCGCGAGGTCCAGGGCGGCACCAAGTGGGAGAAGTAGGGGGCGGCGCCGAGCGGGAAAGGAGGGGAAGACCAGGGGCGCCGCCGCGTCGACCGTCGGCGTCGGGCACTCGGCGTCTCGGCCGAAGGGAAATGGAATGGCGACTGGCCACTTGAGTACTTGACTGGAGTCTGGAGAGTGGAGACTTGGAAAGTTGGAATGAAATGGAACGGCGCTGAGGAAACCCCGAACTCCCGAAGGCCCGAAGCCCCGAAGGCCCGAACGGCGTCGCCCGAAGCCCCGAACGGCCGAACGCTCCAAGCAATCCGGGTAATATCCGGATAGTTTACCGGGTAATATCCGTATTTTGTACCGGATAATCTGTATCCGTCGGATACCGACCTCCCGAATCCGATACCATATCCGCAAAAAAATACCCGTACTCGGATCCGATACCCGTATAAAACCCCGGGTACCCGAATTTATGACCCGAATTTGACCCGTTTTACTACGGGCGGGCGGGCGGGCAGGAAATACCCGGCCCATTTTCACCCCTACCTGTAACAGCGTCCCCGCACCTTTACGCCCTCTTGCCTGTCTGCTCCGCCCTCTACACTTTCGCGATATTTTCACCGCTTCAATCTCTCCGTGGGAAGCGATGGCCTCCGGTGGCAAGCGCGGCCAGGCGGTTGGTGGCTCTGGCATTCGCCGGCGGTCTTCGCTGTTGGAGGTGAAATACGCGCTCCAAGAGCGCGACTCGGCGGTGGCAGACAAGGAGCGGTTGGTGGCGGAGGAGGAAGGCACGTTCTCCGGCGAGCTAGGCCCCACGCTCGTGACCGAGAAGACGATCCAAGGGCTTCTGCGCGCGGGGAAGTTGTCCGAGCGCCAGGAGGTACGATTGCCCGCCGCTGATGAGACGGAACCGCATCCCGAGAGGTCGGAGGCGGTCGTGTTCGTTGCCTTTTTCGACGCGGGGCTCCGCATCCCAACGGCGGCTATCGTGGGCGACGTGTTGCGGACCTTCGGGCTGGAGCTGGCGCAACTGACTCCGAACGCCGTGGCCCGGCTCGCAGTGTACAGCTGGGCCTTGCGCTCGAGGGCGTGTTGGCCCAGCGCCTCATTGTTCGCCTACCTTCACGAGGCACGGTGCCAGCCCAAGGACCGGAAGGACGGGACGCTGTCGAGCTTCGGTAGCGTCACCTTTATTCTTCATCCGTCGTGCAAGAAGCTCTTCCCTGCGAACTCAACTCGCGGGAAGTGGGAGTCTTATTGGATGAAACGGTGGTTCTACCACCATGTGGAGAGTGGGAGCGGCCTTGAGTGCACAGGCCGATCGATCGCGTATAAGCCCTCGCCCGGCCGGACGCTCGATGATGAGGACAGGCGGAGGGCCCAGCGGCTCGTAGGCGTGGCCGCCCGCTTCAACATGCACGACCTCGCCGAAGAGTACGTGATGTACGGCGTGGCACCGCTTGCCCGCGACTGGCGTCGAGACGACAATGTTTCGCCCTCGGTCTGCTTGCTGCCGGCGCCCTCCCGTCTTCATAAGCCTCGACTGCGTCTCTCCTTTGTTCACGCGAAATGCGTTATATGCTGATGGGATCTCCTTTGCCTCAGGGATTTACTTGGAGGAGGCGGAGTGAGCTGCACGCGTATTCCTAGGGCCGTACACCGGCAGGGAGCACGAGCAGTGCGCGTCTGCTATCGCCGAGGCGGGGCTGGGGCGAATAAACCGCGTGTGCGAGGCCCTGGGCCTTGCCGTGCCGGACCGTGTCGCTCCAGACGACGGTGCAGCGAAGAAGAAGAAGAAGACGCCGTCTCGGAAGAGGGGCCGCAGCGGGGCGCCCGCCGCGCTTGCCGCAGCAGCTGCCGCTGCTGCTGCTAGTGCTCCCGAGGGCGCGGCGGACGCGGAGTCGGACTCGGCGAGGTATCTTCGGCGAGCGCCCCGGACGGCGGGTTTGCCGCGAGTAGCCGGATGAGGGAAGTCTCGCCGCCCACCGAAGTTGCCGAGGCGGAACCCGTGCGGACCGGCGATGCTGAGGTGGAGCCTTCGGCCGTGGCTGCTGTGGTGCCGGAGGCGCCCTCCCCGGAGGCGCACGGAGCCGTGCTGCCTTTACCGACAGCGGCAGAATCCGCGGTGCCCCCTGCAACGATTGCCACCGCGGAACCTTCGCCCCCAGGCGCTGCAGCCGCGGGGGCTCCCCCAGCCGCGACTGCGGGGGCGGTATCGCTGCTGGCTGCCCCGGCTAAACGGCCGTGTGTGCGGCCGGAGCTCCACCGGACACTGCGGGGATTCGTCGTGGCCACGGGCGTCAGAAGCTTGTGGGACTCCAGTGCAAGTGCCGGAGACCCTGCGGCCTATGCGCCTTCCGCCCCCCTGGCCACGCCGCCCGCCGCGCAGGGACAGCCATCGCCTGCCCCGAACGCGGAGGCTTCTGCCCGCGGCGGGACCATTCCTTCTGCGAGGGCTTACACCACCGCCGCCCCGCCCGGGGATGAGGGGGCGAGTCCCCGAGACCCTCCTTCTGCTACCGAAGGTAGGGTGGCTTAGTTTACTCTGGTGTATTCTTTCATGCCTTGCGATGCTCACCTGCAGCCCTGTTTGCAGCGTTGCTCATTCCGGAGGGGGAACACGGGACCTCCGCGCGTGCAGGCCCCGCGGACTTCGTGCCGCCCCCGGAGACGCTGAGGGCGTGGCGCGGGATTGTGAATGACGCGGCCACCAGCGTCGACCCGCAAGTGCTGCAGGCCTACGGGGCGGGGTGCCTCGAAGACGCCTTCGAGGTGTCTGGGGTGAGGGTAAGTACTCATGCGACAACGCCTTGCTGGCTGAGCTTGCTAAGTCTTTCCCTTCTGCAGACACTTGTGCTGGGGCAGGCGTTGCAAACGGCCTATACTCGTGGCCGGAAGGCGCTCGAGGATAGGCTGCGGGCCGCCGAGGAGGAGCTACGCGAAGCCTCTGGAGCCGGCTCTGCCCAAGACGCCCGCATCCGCCAGCTGGAAGCGGAATGCGCCGAAGCGAGGGCACACGCCGAGGGACTTGTTGCGTCGGCGCGGGAGTCGGCCGCGGAAACTGCTCAACAGAAGTTTGCGACGGAGCGGGACGGACTCCTGGAACAGGTCGCCTCGCTAGAGAAGGAAAAAGGCGAGCTTGCCTTGACTCTGGCGGAGCGTAACCAGACGCTTGGCGACGCCTCGGTGGTTGCGTGGGACGCCCTGCAAATGCTGGAAGTCCACCTCCAAAGACTTGTGGCTGGAGTGCCGGACCACGCCTTCGGCCCGGAGGAGTTGCTGCGGGCCCTTCGCTGGATCCATGACGCCGCCGGCGTTGCGCGCGGGGCTGCGATGAACTTTGGCGACCACTGTGCCTATGTGGCGTCGTGCCTGGTGTGCGCCCTCCTTCGACACCGTGGGTGCACGCAAATCGCCGAGCTGGAGAACCCTCGGCTGGAGATGCCCGGCGGGGCCGGAGTGATGTCCGGTGAAGTCTGTGCCGTTCACCGCGCCGTCAAATTCTTCTACGAGCGGATCTGGGACTACACCGGGATAGCCGCCACGCAGGTCGAGCTCCGGAAGTCCCTTCGTGGTGGGGGGCCTCGGCCAATTTCTGGACAAAGTCCCGCGGCGCGACGAGGGTGGCGCTGAGGTCCCGCGGCGCGACGAGGGTGGCGCTGAGGCCTCCGAAGATGCCGAAGGCTCACAGGTGCGGCGCCAACGTGGCTAGGTGTGGGCGTGCGTTGTAACATCTGCCCCTTAATTGAACGAATAAAGTGCGTGTTTGCCTCACGAACTGATTACTTGCCTTTATCCCGGGCAGCTTCCTTGCTGGGGGCGACTGCTCGCGTCTGGCCTTGCGACCCGGCGGCGCCTTCGACGCTGGCAAAGGGCCGAGGAGTCGCTGAACTTTTGGGCAGGCCGACCTTCTTCGAGTGAGGCCCCAGCTTTAGCGCGTGTTAAGGACGAGCCCGCGGGATAGCGGCATAGAACGGCAAGGATGCTGCCGGACCTTTGTACTTGTGTGATTTTTCCGATATGCAGATTTTCTGTCATCTTAGGATATGCGCTGTGTGTTGATGCCACTTCGGGTGCTCCGGTACGCCACACGCTGCGCGGGGACGGGATCTCCGCGTTCGACGCGCGCTGTTGGCGAAGTGGTCGCGCAAGGGTTCCTTAGAACGGCGCTTGCGGGGGCAGCCCTTGGCGCCTCACCTTTTGACAGTTCGCAAACGGGCGTGTGCGGAGGCGGACCTCGGCACTTCGCCTTTTTATAGTCCGTAGACTGGCGTGTGCGGAGGCGGACCTCGACGCTTCGTCTTTTTATAGTCCGTAGACTGGCGTGTGCGGAGGTGGACCTCGACGCTTCGCCTTTTTATAGTCCGTAGACTGGCACGGGCAAGGGTGGAAGTGCGCGCACGTTCCGTTCCTCTTGCTCCTCATGGCGGGGGTAGCCTCTGGCGCGCTGTCTTCGGCGATGCGCGCTGCACTCACCTTCCTGCCGGTACGCGAGGGTGAGCCTCGCTCCGCTGCGATTAACACTCGCGTCCTCCGCCCGCGTTGCGAAACACGTGGGGGGCCTCCATAGTTTTATTTATACTCTGCAGAGTGCGTGGGGTCAACTTCCACGTCTTATTTAGAGTCCGTGGACTGGTGCGTGCGGAGGAGGAGAACCTCAACGCTACGACTTCCTTTATAGTCCAGACACTCACGCGTGCGGAGGCAGACCTCGACGCTACGTCTTATTTAGAGTCCGCGGACTGGTGCGTGCAGAGGAGAACCTCAACGCTACGACTTCCTTTATAGTCCGGAGACTCGCGCGTGCGGAGGCAGACCTCGACGCTACGTCTTATTTAGAGTCCGTGGACTGGTGCGCGCGGAGGAGAACCTCAACGCTACGACTTCCTTTATAGTCCAGAGACTCGCGCGTGCGGAGGCAGACCTCGACGCTACGTCTTATTTAGAGTCCGTGGACTGGCGCGTGCGGAGGCGGACCTCGACGCTACGACTTTCTTTATAGTCCAAAGACTCGCGCGTGCGGAGGCAGACCTCGACGCTACGTCTTATTTAGAGTCCGTGGACTGGTGCGTGCGGAGGAGAACCTCAACGCTATGACTTCCTTTGTAGTCCGGAGACTCGCGCGTGCGGAGGCAGACCTCGACGCTACGTCTTATTTAGAGTCCGTGGACTGGTGCGCGCGGAGGAGAACCTCAACGCTACGACTTTCTTTATAGTCCGGAGACTAGTGCGCGCGAGGGCGTCCCCCCAATGCGTCTTTGGTATATACTCAGGCCCGTCACCCTTGGCTACGGCGAGTGCACACGCGGGCGCGCGACTTTGTTTATACTCAGGCCCGTCACCTTTGGCTACGGGGAGTGCACACGCGAACGTGCGACTTCGATTTATACTCAGTCCCGTACCCCTGGCTACGGCGAGTGCACACGCGGACGTGCGACTTTGTTTATACTCAGGCCCGTCACCTTTGGCTACGGCGAGTGCACACGCGAACGTGCGACTTCGATTTATACTCAGTCCCGTACCCCTGGCTACGGCGAGTGCACACGCGAACGTGCGACTTCGATTTATACTCAGTCCCGTACCCCTGGCTACGGCGAGTGCACACGCGGACATGCGACTTTGTTTATACTCAGGCCCGTCACCTTTGGCTACGGTGAGTGCACACGCGAACGTGCGACTTCGATTTATACTCAGTCCCGTACCCCTGGCTACGGCGAGTGCACACGCGGACGTGCGACTTTGTTTATACTCAGGCCCGTCACCTTTGGCTACGGCGAGTGCACACGCGAACGTGCGACTTCGATTTATACTCAGTCCCGTACCCCTGGCTACGGCGAGTGCACACGCGGACGTGCGACTTTGTTTATACTCAGGCCCGTCACCTTTGGCTACGGCGAGTGCACACGCGAACGTGCGACTTCGATTTATACTCAGTCCCGTACCCCTGGCTACGGCGAGTGCACACGCGGACGTGCGACTTTGTTTATACTCAGGCCCGTCACCTTTGGCTACGGCGAGTGCACACGCGAACGTGCAACTTCGATTTATACTCAGTCCCGTACCCCCGGCTACGGCGAGTGCACACGCGAACGTGCGTCTTTGTGTATACTGTGGGAACGCGCGCGCTGGCCAAGCCTGCGCGCGCCCTTGCAGCGTACTTGCGCGTAATGAAGAAAGATTGGTGACAAACGGCGATCTTCATTACATCCCCGTTTGCGCGGGTAAGCAATTACAGGGGGTGGATATACTAACCGTTTGTCCTTGATGCGGCCGAAGCCTTTAGTCGCTAGACATCTGCAGGGCCCGCCAAGGCGCCTCTGAATGGCCCCGCGGACCCCCGCGCTGTGACGCCAGCTCTAAGAGCGCCGTTGGGCTTCGCGACGCGAGTACCTGGTACCTGGCTCGATGCGCCGGGCCATATCCTGGTCGCCTCGGACGGTGATGATGGTCCGGGGACCCGGGATCTTCATGCATAGATAGTCGTGATGCGGTACCGCGCCGAAGGAGTTGAGGATTGGGCGCCCTAATATGGCATTGTAGGGGTACGGAAGGTCGACCACGTCGAAGGTGGCATCTTCGGCCCGCACATTGTCATCTTGGCCGAAGGAGACTTGAAGACGTATTTGGCCCAGCGCCCGCAGGGGCTGTCCCCCGAAGCCCTGCAGTTGGATTCCTGAGGGCCCTAGGCGGCTTCGAGGGATCCCCATCTGGTCGAAGGCCGCCGCAAACAATACGTTCACGGAGCTACTGCCGTCCACCAAGGCACGCCCCACGTCGCATCCCGCGATAGTGACCCGGATGACCAGGGGGTCCTGATGAGGGAAGTCCACGCCTTGGGCGTCGTCGGGTGTGAATGTAACTTCGTGCTGCGCCCAGTCCGGCGGTGCTTGCGCTGGGTATGCCGCCACGTGATGTAGTCTTCGCGCATAGGCCTTCTGCTGCCGTGCTGAGGCGAACTCCAACGCAGAGCCTCCGGATATGACGTTAATGACCCTACGGTGGGTTGCCTCCGGGGCCTGCAGCGACAGGAGGCCCTCCCGAGGCTGCAGTACGTGAGCTTGGATCCGTAATGGGCCTTCCTGGGGTTGCATCCCTTGCGCATGTACTTGCATGGGGGCCTCGTACGGGAATTGTACGTGGGCCACCGCAGGCGGACGCGTCTCCGGGTTCCTGTCCCTAGCGACGCTATCGCGGAGCGCCGCGATGGAGGTGCAGGTGCGGGTATCGTGGTTGCCGCAGCCGTGGACTACGCACCAGAGTCCTTGGTGCTGGTCGTCGTAATCTCCACGACTTTTATCGTCGCGGCCCCGGCCACGGCCGCGCCCCTGGCCACGGCGCCCCCGACCGCCTCGGCCTGCGGGAGCGCCTTCGTCGGAACCACCTTCAATGTCGAGGACGTACCGGTTTCGCCTCGACCTCTGTTGGCCGCGCTTGGGCCGATCGGACGACTCCTTGTGTGAGGCGTCCCAGCGGTCGGGCGCATCCCTGGACGACTCCTGCTTACGTTTTCCCTTCGAAGAACCGTCCTTCGGCGGATCTTCGGCTTTTGCCGAGGCTCCGGCCTGGTTGGTGTCGGAGTCGTCACCTTGCCTTCGCCGCGCGTCTTCTTCCGCCCGGGCGTATTCCTCCATTTTGTCGAAGAGCTTCGCCACCGTCTTGATTGGCTTTCGCGCATTGTACTCGGCCATCGGGCCCGGACGAAGGCCCTGTATGGCTGCATTAACGACGGTGGTTTCATTAACGTCTTTCACTTGACATCGAATCTTGGTGAAGCGCTTGAAGTAGTCCCGGAGCTTCTCCGAAGGTTTTTGCTTCACAGCGAAGAGTTGGTCCGCGTCGACTCGCTCAACATAGTTTCCTTGGAAGTTGTTGTGAAGGCGGTCGCGGAGCTGCTCCCACGCGTAGATGGAGCCCGGCTCTATGGTAAAGAACCAAGAGAGTGCCACTCCTTGCAGCGCGAGGGGGAGTCCCTTCGCCTTCGTGGTGTCGTCTCCGCCCGCGGCTTCGATCGCGGTTTCGTACACGCGCACGAACTCGCGGGGTCCGTGTCGCCTTTATATGGGTCGATGGCGCTAGAAAACTTGAAGTCTTTGGGCCATGCCGCCTGCTGCAGCCCCGCCGAAAGCGGGGACTCCGGATCTACGCGCCGCAGCGGCACGCGGCTAGACGTGGGGGCTTCGCGCCTGTCCGCCCTCTCCGGCGTGGGCTCGGGCGCGATCACTGGCGCGGCCTGCTGGCTCCGAGCCTCTTGCATATCTCGGACGGCTCCGCGAAGGTCCCCTAGCTCCCGCTGGAACGCGTTGAGGGCTGCTAGTATGGCGCTTTCCACCGCAGGTGCTGTCGGGGCCGCCGGAACACCCAGCGGGCGGGTCGGTGCAGGGACCATCGCCCCGCGATCTCCAGATCCGTCGGATGCTTCCTTGCGGCTACCCCCGGCCGCCTGATCCGCGCTGCCGACGAGGGTGGCGGGGGCTGTCGTTGCCGTGCCAGCGACGGGGTTGGATGTCGTTGTAGCGGCGCTGGCAGGGTCGGTCGCTGTAGTGCCAGCGACGGGGTTGGATGTCGTTGTAGCGGCGCTGGCGGGGTCGGTCGCTGTAGTGCCAGCGACGGGGTTGGATGTCGTTGTAGAGGCGCTGGCGGGGTCGGTCGCTGTAGTGCCAGCGACGGGGTTGGATGTCGTTGTAGCGGCGCTGGCGGGGTCGGTCGCTGTAGTGCCAGCGTCGACGCCCGCGACCACCGCGCCTGCGCCGCTGCCAGCTCCTTCGGCGGCCGATGCCGAAGCCCTGGTATTCACGCGCCGCTCCGACCCAGCCGTCTTCTTTCCCTTCGCCGCCGCTGATGAAGCTTTTTTCGGTGCCATCCTTCTTCTTCGGTCTTCAGGCTTGTCCTTGTCGTCCCCACGGACGGCGCCAACTGTTGTGGCTACAGGCCAAACAGAGAGAGAGATGGTAGTGGAGAGTGATGGAGATGAGTAAAGATGGCTTGCCTTCTCCCCATGGCCTGTATTCATATATATATGCGCGTGAGGAGTGCTTTTACAGTTATACCCTTACATCTGGTTATCCCCTCTGGGGGCAGTTATGTCATTACACATGGCTGATTCTGGGCCTTATAACCTCCTACCAGGCCTACTGGGCTTAGGTGGGGGCCACCCCTACAACAACGCCAATTATTTGTAACATTTGCTTATCACAGACGGTTATTTACATGAACTATCTGTGATGCATACTATCACAGACAGTTAGTGTTAATAACCGTCTGTGATTGTGCTTATCACAGACGGTTCGTTAATAGAACCGTCTGTGATAGACCTTCACAGACGCAAGCACAGCAACACATTCAGATCATCAAATTGATTGTCCTCATCCACAACATTCTCCACTCCGACAATCCTTCTTTTTCCCGCAAAATTCAAGGCAATTTTATTACAAAAGTGCAAAAAAGACATTCCCAGATTCTTCGGTGAGCAGCCGACATAGCCGACTTCTTCGCTGAGCGACTATCCATCTGCTTCTTCCCACTACTTTTCTTCATCTCTGGTCTCTGGATCACGTACGTCAGTAGCGATGATTCAGCTAACTACCGATGGTCGAACAACCGATGTGGTCAGAACCAGTCTGCAACCAAAATATCAACGTGGTCGTAAACCAACAGATGGGGACTGAACAAAGTCAAGAGCAATGTTCTTCAGTATAGAACTCGACCATGGGCAAAACCAACGTGATCGTAAAGCCAATCGAGTTCCAGACAGCGAACAATGCTGCCAAATGAATCAGTTCAGAAAGAAAACCGAAGAACACATAGCAATCAAATGAGTGAACGTGGTCGAAAAGTAAAGCATTGCGATGAGAGACTTGACCGTGGTCGTAACTGGAAGCGATCGTAACATTCTAGGAAGAATAGAGGAAGGCCTGAGAGGTGCACAACTACAAGATCCAGATTCCAAAGAACTTTTAATTAAAAGATCAACTGGCCATGAAACTTTGTACGCAACTAGATTAATGTCTCAAGAGACTTCTCTAAACTTTAATTGAAAACTTAGCAAGCAAATAGAAATCTTTCTACGATTTCTCCAAGAGCGCACAAAATTGAAACTGAGAGGGTGAAAAGACAATAAGACCATGCTCGTGGGAATAGACTAGCCAAGATGGCTTTGAGTATGATTCCCCAACACCAGGCAAATCAGATCATCAACAAGGCAAGCAAGAACTTTCTCTCAAATCAAGACGGGAAAGAAACAACCAAAGAACAGAAGAACAGAGGAAGAACCAAATCGAAGCCAACTCAATCAGATAAAGACTACACAAGTAGTAGATGGAAACTTGATGTATTTCTCTGATGATTGGTTTCATAGCCACTCCCCTTGGGAGGACTAAGCTCTAACCTTAGAGCCAACACCCACTCTCTAATCTAACACACGTGGAGGGAGGAAGAGCTAGCTATCACCAGACCTACTCATGGTCTGCCTCAAGCCTCAACTAATTCTTGTCTCCTTTCCCCTTTTTATAGGCTCACAAACGAACCCTAGATTTAATGGATTCAACCATTAGTCCAAACTGGGGATAACCCATTAACCCCACCTAATACCGGGATTTACTCATGCACGCTTCTCAAAGCAGCTTACATGTTGCTCCAATGACTTGTCGTCAAGCCTCTCACACGTCTGAATCCCATCGAACCAACCTCGCTTGCAAACGACCCAAGTCACTTGGGGCACCATATGCTTCTCCTCGCACATGACGACACCCGACATTCTTGACCGTCTAGACCTCGACTCCTCCCTGAGCCTACACCCGGTCCACCTCGTCATTGCCCGTCATGTCCACCTCCGGTAGCTCCCACTCCGTTCCTTGTCATCCTGACTTGCAACCACCTCACCAGTCTCGATCATTTTTGCCATCTCCTTGACCATTCTGGAACTCAACACATCCCTATGCCTAGTTCTAGTCCTCCTACGCCTCACCATGACCTAACTCCAAAGTCCTGCAACCAACACCAACAAGCAAACCATCACATAGCACCGCACGATACACAAAGATCATCAATTTGCATAATCAAAAAGTATTACAGTAAACAACCTCAACTCACGACTGGACTGGTACAGCTTATGAGTACTCGAATGCTCAAGGGATGAGGTATTTAAAGCCCACGATACCCTACCAGTAGTCTACGACCACTTAGCAGACTGCTACGACCATCACACAGGTTGCTACGATCAAGAAACAGATTCTACAACCATGTGGCAAACGCTACGACCATCACACATGTTGCTACAACCATGAAATAGATGCTATGATCACCGCTTATAGAGGCTACAACTTACCAAACCAGGTTGCTATGACTTACAACTACCACAACCGATAGCCACGATCACCAATCACACAAGCTTTGACTTATGCACATATCGCTATGACTACTGCAATGATTGCAAATAAGGAGGTATACGTGAGGTAAGGGCTCTTGTATAGTCGAGTCATGAAGTTGCACTGCGGCTACAACTACGTTGGGTCGATCAGGACGATACGACCACATTGTGACCACATCTTCGACCACATAGGGTGTCGAGCACATTCTTCGACCATATTGTAGCGACTACACTAGGTCGATCGACTGTTACGACCATGTTGTATCAACTACACTATGTCGACCGACTGTTACGACCAAGTTGTATCAACTACACTATGTCAACTGGCTGATTCGACCATGATGTGTCAATTATTTGCTTTGACCGCAGCACCTCTATCCTGGTACTCGATAGGTACTATGTGCTAGAAGCTCACAGGTACTCGACATGCAATTATCGCCAACCATAAATTTACCTCGAAATACACTTTACGGTTGTGGTGTCATGCCTCATACGACCACATGTTCTCGACCGATAGCAAGGCGCATGGCTAATTTATGGAAACCTATGCCCAGGGATGGAAGGAAAAGATTGATTTTGGGTGTATCGTCTTCACGATGGAAAGATGATCACGTTGTATCACCGTCTGATGAAAGTAATTCTCAAGGAATCTGTTGATATGGAAAGCAGAGACCTAGAAGATAAGGAATCTATAGTTGATCAGGAATTTGATCTTAATTTAATGGCACGATTGGCACCGCGTACGAGGTCTACAACCCTTGCTTGTGCCTATATAAGGGAGGGACAGTCCCTAAATAGAGGGGCACCCCTTGGCACCCACAAGAGAAGATGGATAATAGGGAGATACCCCTTGGTGGCCACGAGCCAACGGAGCTCCGGGGGAAGTGGTGAATGGAGGGCGGTAGTAGCAGGATGGCTACCATCACCTACGGTCATTGCTGGTGATGCCATCAAGGAAGTGCTTTGGAGGTCGTCGTTGGGCAGCCTATGACCGCAACGATGGGCTGGCAAGATCACCATCGTTGCATCAGGCTTGAAGTCCTCCCAACTCTTGTATGTGGCACGCGCCCCGAGCAAGCCGTGCGGCCACGAATGATCCGTCATCTACCAGGTTGGTCTTGCTAATACCTTTGATCCCATGATGGCTCCATCGGGCAAGGTAGATGGCGCTACTCACAAGTCCTTCTCGTTGCTCAAGACATGACGTCGCCAACTTCCACGCTAATCTAATGAGGATGGTCTGCCCTCGTGATCTTGGTGTCTTTCCTGCGGTGTGACTTCACTACATTGAAGTTGTCCCAGCCTCCAATTGGGCCAGGTCGCCTATGCCCTACCTCCTATACTCGATCACTTACAACCATCTCTTGTGAAGCTCAGGCGCCGTTGACCACCCACACTACCCAAACGTTACCAACTACCCACCAGGCTCGAAAGTTTACGACCGCCTTCAACAATCGGACATCATCAACCCCCTTCTATGCTCAGTCGCTTACGATCGCCCACAATACTTGAGCACTATCGATCGCTCACGTAATCAGACGTCTTCGATCGTCTGCTATACTCAAACATTGCCGATCACTGGTGATACTCAGACATTTTGACAGAGCGCTGTACGCAGGTGCTTCCGATCACCTCACACAGACAGAAACCTATGACCGCTTGCTGGAGTCGAGTGCCTCCGACTGCTTCCCAAAGATGGGCCTCTTCGACCACTTCTCGCAGACGGGTGCCTATGACTAGTCGTGGGAGTCGGATGCCTACGACCACTTGTTCGAGTTGAGTCTCTCCGACAGCTTCACATAGATGGACACCTACGACTGCATGCTGGAGTCTAGCACCTCCGACCGCTTCCTAAAGATGGGCCTCTTCGACTGCTTCGTGCAGATGGACGTGTATGACCGCTCACTGGAGTTGGACGCTTATGATCTCTTGTTCGAGTTGAGTCTCTCTGACAGCTTCACACAGACAAATGCCTACGACTGCTTGCTAGAGAAAAGCACCTCTGACCGCTTTCCAAAGATGGGCCTCTCCAACCGTTTCGTGCAGACGAACGCCTACGATCGCTCGCTAGAGTCAGACGTCTACGACCGCTTATTCGAGTTGAGTCTCTCCGACCACTTCACATAGACGGACGCCTACGACTGCTTGATGGAGACAGACGCCTATGACTGCTTGCTCGAGTCGAGTCTCTCCGACCGCTTCACACAAATGGACGCAGTTGATGGAGACGAACGCCTATGACCATTTGCTCGAGTCGAGTCTCTTCGACTGCTTCACACAGACAGACACCTACGACCACTTGCTGAAGTCAAGCGCCTCTGACCGCTTCTCAAAGATAGGCCTCTCTGACCGCTTCACGTAGATAGACACCTACGACTGCTCGCTGGAGTCGAACGCCTACGACCGCTTGTTCGAGTTGAACCAAGAAGTTTGAACCGAGAAGAAATTCAGGAATTATGAAATTTCTAACTTGGCTAGGATTTTATTTACCTCAATTATTTTTTAAAAAAGACTCTGTAGTTGACAGTTAGAGTCAGTTGGGTTTTAATTTCTTTTCCATTAATTTTCTTTAAGAAAAATGATAGAGAATAATATATGGGGCCACAGTCCATATGGACTAGATCCACATAGCGATCCACGGGAATGGGGCCCATATGTCAGTGGCTTGAGCCCACATACCAGGTCTACATGGCAGATTTAAGGATGCGGGGCCCGCATATCAACGACATAGAACTTAAACCTAGGTTTACTTAGATTTTCTAATCTACTTAGAGACACATGTCATACTAACATTAGCTAACTAATTAATTACTAACTAATTATCATATTAAACTAACTATGACGGACTTAATCTAATTAACTTACATGCGAGGGCACTAGTCAGTGAGAGGAAATAGAAGGACACGGCTGCGGCCATGGCTGAGCGCCTTTGTGGGCTCGCCAGCGACAAAGAAGGGGCGGCGGAGCTTGGGCAACCAGCAAAATAGAACAGAGGGGTCTTTGCGAAGCTGACAAAGGTGGTGGAGTCCAGATAGGGCACGGAGGTGGTGGTGTGACGGCGATAAGTGGCGAAAGAGCCTTGGTCGTGCCATGATTTTTGCAAAGGAGTAAAAGAAAGAAGGAACCAGTTACTGGGAGGGCTAATAAGAGAAATTGTGACACTACTAGAATGGGCACGGAGACCTATGGTCACCAGAGTTGGGCCGATGACGAAGAAATGTGGCAGTGTTAGCACTGCTACCGCGGCGACAGTTAAGCAAGGGCAAAACCTGGAAACTGAGCATGTCACAAGCATCTACACATCGAGGGGAACTCACCGGAGAAAAAGGTGGAGGTGGAGGGGTGACGAGGTGGGTTGGCGATGGCGATCCGGGGCCGCGCAGTGGGATCACTGTGCAGACAATGCACTGGGAGAAGGAGGACCCAAATTAGTGACAAGGAAGGATTAATGGATGTGAGGAGATGCTCCTGTGAGGACATATCGGAGGGAAGCTCAACGGGTGAGGAATGGCGGCGGGTTCGGCCAAGATGATGACATCTACGTTTTCCTATGAAGGAGATTCAAAATTGATTGAGGGGAAACACTTTTGGGGGTGTGGAATGCCATGTGATGTGAACAGATTGGGAAGAATCTCACTGAATTGGTTGAAACATGGGGGGCAGAGGTGGCAGACGACGTGGGCACGGTGTGCCTTAGAGCTCAAGGAGAAAGAAGACGGATTGGGCATGTTGTAGGAGGCATGAGGGTGCAAGAGGGGTTTGAGGCGCGACCTAAATAGAGAAGAGAAGGGGGAGACAGGGACATAGGGGTGACACGAGATATCATGAGCAGGAGCACGAGTAGGGAGGCCTGGCTAGCGTGGTGATGTGGTAAGGTCGCGACAGTGTCGCGCTTGAGGAGCGGGGGGTGGCAGGGAGGTGATCTATGTCTGGGCCGAACGTCATGTGTGCGTACGGGTGCGGAAGCGAGCGAGAAAGATGGCTTGGAGAAGAAGAACAGTGCCAGGCACTGATAGGTGGGATCGGGGCTTACATGGTAGTGATGATGAAAGGGAGAAAAAAGAGAGGTTGGGCTGCGGGTGAGCGGGTCAGCTAGCTGGGTTATGATGGGGAAGGAAAGGAAGAGAGGAGAGAATGCATGCCTAGGCTGGCGTGGGCGGTCAGCTGCGCTCGAGGCGCAAAGAGAAGATGGAAACGACACGAGCCGGTAGGGAAGAAAAAGAAAAGATGGGCCATGGCGGCAACTTGATGTCAGCCAGAATGCGAAGGAAGGAAGAAAATAGATATAAAATTTTGTTTTGAGACATCAATTTGGTTTTGAATTTGCACTTGAACTTTTGGGAGATTTTTTGCACACAGAAAATTCCGAGGATTTTTATTTGCACACAAATAAATTTTAGAAATTCACAAATTTAATTTTTGAGCCAAGTAATTATTTTAAAATTTTAGATTCAAAGCAAGGTTCTATGGGGATTTTGAAAATGCCACAATTTTTTTTTTGAAAATCATGCAAGGTTTTATTTTGACATAAATTTGGACTGTTACAGGCCAAGGCCAACTTTGGTTGGTTAATCTGATCAGTTCATCCACGGTCAGTAAATATGATGGTTCTAATGATGATCCTACACGTATTTTCGTGACAACTCTTGAAATACAAATTCCTTAAGGGCGTCTCCAACAGCTGGCTATTTAGTTAGCTAGATCTGATGTGGCAAGGAAAAAGTAGGAGAGAGAGTAGTCACTAGCGACGAGCAAATAGCTGATCTATTTCACGTAGTCCAAGAACATGAGAGAGGAGCATGTGGGTCCAACAGTATAAAATAGTATTTGCTTTTGTCTCTCACCTCCACGTCAGCTGACTATATAGCTAGTACTAGCTATTACCATTGCGGACGCCCTAATAATAAGTAATTGCATTTAGGGCCATGTATATATTGCTCAGCTCTTTGATTGTCCACATTGATCCTCCCTTGGTTTTGGTTTAACCTCTTTTGTTGCTCATCTAACTATGCTATCTCACAAATATCCTTTTCTGGATATGATGATTGGTTGCTTTGCCGCCCTAAATGGATGCGCCAAGGCCATGGGACGAGGATTGGGCCAAGCTAGAGCTGTTATTGAGCATTTTTAGCATGGATTAGTAGATTAAGAATCAATTAAGATAGAATAATGGTTATTAATAAGACATTATCACTGGCTTCGAAAGTATATTTTTTCATTTATTAATAAGACATTATCACTGACTTCAAAAGTATATATATTTTTTGATTCTGTACATTCTCAACAATACGACCAACAAGAGACATATTAGCTCAACTAGCATGATCTAATTAATATGACCAAACAACAACCCCTACTTGCGCCACTCATCCACCATCATGTCTCGATCAAATAAACCGTATACCATAGGACAAGGCTGAAAACACCGGACTATGTAGTCCACTCAGTCACAATATCACATAGTTATACCATATGTAGTCCTGTCACAATATCACATAGTTATGGGGGTGATTTGGTCGTCTGCATTCACTCAGCCAGGTAACTCTGATGGTATCTTTTAGAGAATTTATAGATTTATCACTGTAAAAAATGTATATTTAAAAATTTATCACTTATGTCTTGTTGACATATGATCCTAGGATCCGTACGTCAATGAGACATAAAAAAGAAATGTGTTCAGTTGCCTCACTTGGGAGTGACCTTGGCCCGCTTTAAGGACTTTTCACTAATTAAGATGGCTTAAGGTTTCTCAAGTATATTATGGATCATTAAAGATGACGGCCTATTAGCTCCGTCGGTATTTCTCACATTATACGTTTTCGCTTGCAGCCAACCGAGCAACATTATCTTAATTACATCTCGACCAAAACCAATCACACCAAATTAAGTACATTTGGCATTTAACGTGTCTACGAGTGGATCCAAGCCCATGAGGCCATGACGGTTGAGACTCCAGTCCGGGACGAAAGGTATTTAGGGGTTGTTTGGTTGCCAGCCACAGTTTACCACGTCTTTAGGCAAGTTTGACCAACTTTGAGAGCTGTTTGGTTGCAGCCACAGTTGTGGCAAGATTCCCTTAGACTTGCTAAGGTGTGGCAAAGAATTTGAGCACCTCAACTTAGGCAAGTGTGGCAATTTTTGTTGGCAAAGTGTGGCTAACAACCAAACAGCCCCTTAGTAGTGTAAAACCAAGGTAAATCCGGGGTAGCATCTAGTGTAAAACCAAGGTAAACTCGGGGCAACATCTTGCCTTCCCGCCGTAGTGGAGTCGTCCAGGCCTTCACGTCTTGGGGCGTGACAAGGCTAGGTTTTTTAGTTTTGATTTATCATTTTTTATTATAGTAATTAATTTTTAAACGATATATTTTTTAAAGCGAAGCTTATAAGTAGATTGTAGTAGACAATATACTGAGTTCAGTTATACTGGTTAAAATCGTATGCAACTGTTTCCTTCTACGTACTGTCTTTCGCAAACAGTCGGAATTCAAAACCTATAAACCAAAAGTCAAAGCTGCAGTCTAAAAGAACCCACTCACTCAAGTAGTGGTGGAGTCGTTCAAGCCTTCACGTTTTGAGCATGACGAAGGCTAGGTTCTTTTTAGTTTTGGCTTATCACTTCCTGCTATAGTAACTAATTTTTAAACGGTTTGTGTTTTGAAAACGAGATCTACAAGTAGATTATAGTAGACACTGTACTGAGTTCAGTTATATCGATCAAAATCACATGCAACTGTTTCCTTCCGCATTCTATCTTTTCACAAACAGTCAAAATTCAAAACTTATAAACCAAAAATCAAAGTCACAATCCAAAAACACCCACCATAGCCACCGAAACGTGTCCTATGAGGTATGTCAGTCGGATTTTGACGACTTTTAACGTGCGCGGTAAGGAACATGCACCCCCATAACGGCGTTGTGCATAGGGCTGTAAAAAAAGCTCGAGGCTCGCGAGCTGCTCGAGTTTGGCTCGTTCTAGACTCGATTCGAGCTTGGCTCGAACTCCAAACGAGCCGAATTCGAGCTCCATCCGAAGCTCGCGAGCTTTAACGAGCCGAGCTCGAATAGCTCGCGAGCTTACAATTTTTACCCTAATCCCCCGTTCCCGCACTCCCTCCCGTCCCGCGGTCCCGACTCCCGCCTCTCCTC
The DNA here is from genome assembly GCA_017311315.1 of Dendrocalamus latiflorus. Classification (NCBI taxonomy): domain Eukaryota; kingdom Viridiplantae; phylum Streptophyta; class Magnoliopsida; order Poales; family Poaceae; genus Dendrocalamus; species Dendrocalamus latiflorus. Next base: position 23,483,014 of record CM029645.1, on the reverse strand, counting down.
TCAAACCCCCAGGCCCCCTCGGCCTCGGGCAGCCCGCAGCCCCCACCCACACGGCCACACCCCTCCCTCCTCTCCTGTCTCCCCCACCGGCCCACCCGCCTCCGCGGCTCCCCCCGCCGGCCGCCGCCCGCCCCTCCTCCACTCCTCGCCGCCCCCACTGCCGGCCGGCCCCCCACTCCCGAAGCCCTCGTCCTCTCCCCCGCCGCCGACGCCCTCTCCCGCCCCCCCCGCCGCCGACCCCCTCTCCGGCTCTCCCCCCCGTCCCCTTCCTCTCCGCCGCCGCCTCCCCGTCCCCCTCCGGCCCTCCCTCCTCTCCCCCGCCGCCACGGCGCCGCCCCCCGTCCCCCCTCCTCGCCCCCCGCCGCCGCCCCTCCTCCCCCCACCGGCGCCCCTCCTCTCCTCCTCACCCCCCGCCGGCGCCCCCCTTCTCCCGCCCCCCGCCGGCGCCCCCCCTCTCCCGCCCCCCGCCGGCGCCCCTCCTCTCCTTCTCACCCCCCACCGGCGCCCCTCCTCTCCTCCTCGGCTCCTCCCCCGCCGCCGCGGCCCCTCCTCCCCCCGGCGCCCCTCCTCTCCCCCGCCGGCGCCACCCGTCCGGCCGTCCCTGCAGCTCGGCTACCGCGTGGTGAAGGTGCAGTCCGGCCGTCCTTTCTCCGGCCGTCCCCGGCGCCACCGCCGCCAGCCCGCCACCTCCTGCAGGTACTCCCTCACCGAGCCTACACATGCGAAGCTCGAGCTCGGCTCGAGTTTTGTCCGAGCCGAGCTCGAGCCTAGCTTAAAGCTCGATGTTAATCTCAGGCTCGCTCGAGCTCGGCTCGAGTTTCTACCGAGCTCGAGCTTGCTAGGTCAAGCTCGCTCGAGCTCGGCTCGTTTACAGCCCTAGTTGTGCATAAGGCTACCTCAGGATCTTAACCGTCCTCTCACGCAGCATCAGAGATCCCCAGGAGAGCAATAAAAGAGGATCCGTCCGTCCATCCCATCCGGTCGATCCAATGGTCCAGCCGTCCGATCTTTTCCCGCAGCTGCGCGAGAGCACCGCCATGTGACGTCGTCACGCGGCCGAGACGTGACGCTCCACCACAGAAAACCCAAGCCCCCGCGGCCGCCTCACACCAGCCCCGCCTATACACCCACGTCACTGACACCTTGCCCACACGCGTAGGCCCCGGGAGGCGGACCCCGCAAACCAGTGGCGTACACCCGGCCCGCCCGGCGTGTCACGCGGCACGCGCTCCCCTTGACTTCTCCTAACGGAAACGCACACGCGGAAAACAACAGAAAATCTCTTAATCAAGCCGCGAGCCCAGCCGTGTCGCACTCGAAGACTTACCTGCCACGCTCGCCTCCGCGTGGGCCCCCAGGGGTACCGGACCCGCACGTCAGTGACGTGTATCCGATTTAGCGCGGTGGGCGGCGCCGGACCTTAATCAAATCCAATGGAATTTTGACGTCCGCAAGGACGGACACGCGCACAAAGTCTCGGTATTTTTCTGCTGCTTTCCGCTTCCTCTTTTTTTTCTCTTCCCTTCCCTTCTCCTCGCTTCCTCTTCTTCTTCTTCTTCTTCTTCCTCCTCTCCAAGGAGACGAGGCCTCGCGCGCGGCGGAGTCCTAGAATAGCCTCTTCGCGAGGCCGCGCGCGGGAACCCTACGCTGTAGGCTGCGGCGTCCATCGGGTGCTTCCCGTGCAGTGTTTCGAGCTCCGGATCGTGGGATTCGAGCGCGGGTCCAGGGGCTCTCCCGCGGGATTCGCTTGGATCGAGGCGGTTCTGAGGTGGGGAGGCCGCGGAATCGCGTTCTTGGCCGGTTCCCGGGGCGTTTGTGGAGCTCGTGGGTGGTAAAATTCCGCGCGATTGGCCGCCGTTCGGGCTGCGTGGAGTGGTGGTGGTGGTTGACGGAAGCTGACGTATTGCGGCTGTTTGTGGCGGAATCTGCGCTTCCTTTTTGGTGTGAGCTTGCCATCTTTGATCCGTTCGGTGCTGTTTCTTCCTTGATTCCAGTGGATTTGGAGAGCAAGGACTGAGTTTGCTGCTGTCTCTTTCTTAATCCCATTCGATTTTGGGCGGTGGAGTTGCAATATCTAGTAGATTTGCGCTCTGTATGGTAAAAACTGCAGTATTTGGTATGCTCTGCGGGTGCTTGTTCTCGCTCGAGTCCGGCGGATCTTGACTGGTTTCGCACAACTGGGGAGTCTGTGGTGAGTAGAAGTGCGCTTTTGGACTGGATTCTTGGGGTATCTCCCATTGCCTGCAAGGATGGTGCCGTCGGGGCAGCCGAACCCGATGGGGTCGGGGCAGCCGGTTGGCGCGTCGCTCCTGCGGACGAACTCCAGCCTTCTCGGTGGTGGCCAGCTGGGAATGGGGATGGGCGGCGGAGGCGGTGTGCTTCCGTCTCAGTCTCCATTCTCGTCCCTTGTCTCGCCTCGCACGCAGTTTGGTGGTAATGGTTTACTTGCGGGCGCCTCTAATGTTGCGTCCCTGCTGAGCCGGCCGTCTTTTGGGAATGGAGGGCCTGGGCCGAGTCCAGGGGCCATGCAGGGTGGTGGCCTTCCGATGAATACTCTCCAGCAGAGAGGGGGGCTTGATGCTGTTGGTGATTTGGTTGGCTCAGGAGGGCCAGATTCCCTTTATTTCCCTTCCTCCTCCCAGGGAAGTATGACCAATCAGCTTGGTACTGATAACCTACAGCAGCAGCAGCAGCAGCTGGATGCACCACAAGATTCACAACAGCTACCGTTGTCCTACAATCAGCAGCATTTGTTACCACAAACTCCGCAGCAGTCGCAGCAGCCACAGCCTACAGTGAAGTTGGAGAATGGAGGTGCCTTGGGTGGTGTCAAATTGGAGCAGCAGATGGGACAGCATGATCAGAATGGCCCAGCACAGATGTTGCGCAGTTCTAGTGGTGTGAAGCTTGAACCACAGCAGTTGCAAGCATTGAGGAGCTTGGGTGCAGTGAAGATGGAACACCAGAGCTCAGATCCATCATTGTTCCTGCAGCAGCAGCAGCAACAACAGCAGCAGCAACAACAACATTTGTTGCAGCTGACTAAGCAGAACTCTCAGGCTGCAGCAGCTGCACAGTTGAGCCTCTTGCATCAGCAGCAGCAGCGGTTCTTGCATCTGCAGCAACAGCAGCATCAACAACATCATCAGATTCTGAAGAACTTGCCTTTGCAGAGAAACCAATTGCAGCAACAGCAGCAGCAGCAACAACAACAGCAACATCAGCAGTTGATTCGTCAACAAAGTCTAAATATGAGAACTCCTGGTAAACCAACACCGTATGAACCAGGAACCTGCGCAAAGAGATTGACCCATTACATGTATCACCAGCAAAACAGACCACAGGTAAGCGCTCAACATTTGTTGCAAACAGAGAATGCCATCCTTACAACCTAGGTGGATACTCATTATTCAATATATGGTACAGGACAATAATATTGAGTACTGGAGAAACTTTGTCAATGAGTATTTTGCTCCAAGTGCAAAGAAGAGGTGGTGTGTTTCTCTCTACGGAAGTGGTCGTCAAACTACTGGAGTTTTCCCTCAGGTTTTAGCATCATCTCTGTCAATAAATATAGGTTGACGTTTCATTTTTCATGTCTTAAGTGCTTGTTGTGATTGCTATATCAAGCATATGGTCTTGTTTAACTCGTAGATGTTTTGGAACATAATGGTTTGGTGTGTTAGATTCATATTTTAAGCTGTTTGCTGTCGATTTTCATTGTAGGATGTATGGCATTGTGAGATATGCAATCGAAGGCCAGGAAGAGGCTTTGGTGGGTATAACTGTGATTTAAATCTCTTGTCGTAAATAGTTTTTGTTTTTGTGTGATTATTATACATTTGTACATCACTGCTCTTTGATCGTGCACCACCACATTTATAGAAACTACTGTTGAGGTCTTGCCAAGGTTGTGCCAGATCAAATATGCCAGTGGTACGCTGGAGGAACTTTTGTATGTTGACATGCCACGGGAGTCCCAGAATTCATCTGGACAGATTGTTTTGGACTATACCAAAGCAATCCAGGAGAGTGTCTTTGAGCAATTGCGTGTGGTGCGTGAGGGACATCTAAGGATTGTTTTCAACCAAGACCTCAAGGTAATCTAATCTATTGTTTTTATGTTGTGTTCTTTTTATTAAAATATTAGTTTGCTTACATTTTTCTCAAAAGCTTTAGCCCTGTTGACTAAATTGTTATATGCATTGTACTCTCTGATTTAGATTGCATCATGGGAGTTCTGTGCTAGGCGTCATGATGAGCTTGTTCCTCGGAGATCAATCATACCACAGGTAACACTCCTTAGTTTGTAATCAATTAATCATAATGTAACTCAGGATTGCCTATTGTGCTGTGAATTTTGATCGTGGAGGACTTAATTTGATCCACCTGGCCCTTTCATCCAGGTCAATCAACTTGGTGCTGTTGTGCAAAAATACCAGTCCGCGGTTCAAAACTCAACAGGTCTCTCCGATCAGGACATGCAGAACAATTGTAACTCGTAAGGAGATTGCTTTGTTTATGTTTTAAAGCTTTTAATTTCAGTTCTTTGTTGTATTCTTTTTTTGGTTAAGATTTTATTTTTGAACTTGCTTATCCAATCCGTTGATGATGCTGTTCAAATAATTACCTTTCCATGCTTATTTACACCACTTAGTTTGCTGAATCTTTGAAAAATTTGTCCATATTCCATTTAAAGAATAGTGTTATTTCTAGTGCTTGCACCTCTGCATCAACATTCAACACTAGTTGCAACTTCATAGCAGATAGAAGTACCGGTTATATACTATTTGCTATTTTTATAGCATCTATTGAATATTCCAAAAGTTGGACATCGAAAACCTAGGTATTTTTAAACGATGTGTTATTGTTGCTAAAAAAGAAGTGTGATTTTGAGGTGTCAAATATGTTGTATTCTATTGTTATCCAGTTAGCCCTATGGAATATTTGCTTATACTAGCCGAGTGCCCTTGCGTTGCAATGGATCTCAAATAAACTCTGAAAACCAAAATGATGCGATTTTCCTGTATGATGTATATTATTTTGTAAATAAATTTTGCCTTAGTGTTTTGTGTGCGGGCATTGTTTTTCTCCCCTTTTCTGTGCTTATTTACTCGATGGTATCGGGACTTGCGAAGCAAGGAAGGGATCACACGAGAGGGGATCGCACGTGAGTGGACTGACAACTAGGCACCATTTGATGGCACAAGATTATTAGAGGGAGGTTAGGAGGGAACGGACCATCATCACCACCAACTCCTTTTATAGTAGTAATAAAGTAGTAAAGGTGTTAAGTAGACCCCCTTGTAACATGTGTCATGTGCTAGCTGTACCACCCTAAGCAGGGAGGTGGCATGTTTGGCCCATTTGTGTTGTATTGGTGGGTTTAGTCCCACAACGGAAGTTAAAGGGTGTAGCAGTAGCATATAGTGCTTGACAGTCCAAAGCTAGCGACTTGAGTTAACCTTTTTGGTCGAAGCGAGGACAAAAGCCCAAGTGCGTTGCTGCGCTTGTGTGGGCCAGTCCTGCGTTGGGACTGGACTTTAGGACCCTGGGACATTACACTTGCAATGTGATATGGGACTGGACTTTAGGACCCTGGGACATTACACTTGCAGTGTGATATGCAATGAACTTGTAATTTCCTGCCATAAATATCACAAAGTTTGCTGACACCATGAGGTCCATGTAGTTTGTCTGGTCTAGGAATGGCTGATAATGTTTACTATAAAAGAATTAAGTTAGTGGTGGTGACGGTGGCTCCCCTGTGGAAGATTTTCTTGTTAGATATGTATTACATAACTGTGTATTTACCCTATTGTATGAGGGATTTTCTGCATATATGCCAGACCTGTACATGTATATATATTGGCCCATTGGCCTCATGATGAATGCAAGCGTTATTCTAACATGGTATCAGAGTAAGGTTTAGGGTTTCGTCATACCTAGGGTTTCGTTATACCTAGGGTTTTGGCTGGCTTGCCGCTTGTTACCTTTTTTCCACCGCCGCTCGTCGCTGTCGCCTGTCACGGACCCGGCCTCCCCCGCACTGGACTTGATGCCGCCGCCATCTTTCGGTTGCCGCCGTCGGGCCTTTCACTAGATCCAGCCGGATCGGGCTCGCCTGGCCAGGCTACGCCTCCTTCCGCGCATCGGCCGGCCGTCGCCTGCTTCGGGTTGCTCAAGATCCACCGTCGGTGAGGTCGATCTTCTTTCGGTCGGCTACCGCCGACTCTGCCCGAGACCGCTGTCGCCGACCCCGCCCGAGACCGTTGTCGCTTCGCCCGAGACCACCGTCGCTCCGCCTGCCGACTCCGCCCGAGACCACCGTCGCCGACCCTGCTCGAGACCGCTGTCGCCGACCCCGCCCGAGACCGCCGTCGCCGACCCTGCCCGAGACTACCGCGGAAGGAGGCGTGGCCTGGCCAGGCGAGCCCGATTCGGCTGGATCTGGTGAAGGGCCCGGCGGCGGCAACTGAAAGATGGCGGCGGCGTCAGGTCTAGTGCGAGGGAGGCCGGGTTCGTGACAGGAGACGGCGACGAGCGGCGGTGGAAAAAAGGTAACAAGCGGCAAGCCAGGCAAAACCCCAGATATGACGAAACCCTAGGTATGACGAAACCCTAAACCTTGCTCTGATACCATGTTAGAATAACGCTTGTATTCATCATGAGGCCAATGGGCCAATATATATACATGTACAGGTCTGGGATATATGTAGGAAACCCCTTATACAATAGGGTAAATACATAGCTATGTAATACATATCTAACATTTCTTTAGATGGATCTGTGCATGTATGCACATGTGCGGTGGAGCCGTGGAGGATATTCTGTGTAGTATGGGATCATCTGCACGTGTGTTGCTGTGGCTTGTGGAATGATTCACTATAGCTTGTTGATTGGATGCAGATTTTGTATGCAATTTAGGGATAATTATTTCTGCAGGATGAATATGTTGGCGGGTACTATGTTATTGGAGCATATGGTTGCTTTAGTAATTTTAAGTTTGTATATTGCAAAGCATGGGCAACTAACTCATGTATAAAGGGAAACATTATTGTGTTCTTTAGAGTTTAGAACTTGTCGTATCATTTATTTGAGGTCCGTTACAACACATGGGCGCTTGGCTAGTTAAGTTAATAAACATATGTTGCAATTGTGATCTAGCATAACGGGGACTCGGGGAGACCACTAGGATTGGACTTTATTTTGCTTCCTGAGATAAGGAACATGCTTTTGTTTCCATCATCATGATTTTTATTTGTTATGACGTGTTTGTTACTGTGTGTTTTAACTCCTTAACTTCAGTTCTACCATTTATTCCTTCCTATAAGCTGTTCTAATATGCCAAAATGCTAAACTAGGTTTGTTGCATGTGCTCGCCAATTGGCTAAAGCATTAGAGGTGCCATTGGTAAATGATTTAGGATACACGAAAAGATATGTCCGCTGCCTTCAGGTACACATTATTTCATGTCTCCTTGTATGTATCTCTTGTCATTTTAAGATTTAATTAAATCAAGATTATGACCTATTATCTTGCAATTTGTGTTCATGTGATTCATTGTATATAATCATGTCTTGATTTAGTCACCTATATTATTATTATTATTATTATTATCTTCTTTTATGCAATCCATCAACTCTTCCTGTTGAAGCGAACTCACTGATCATTTATTTGTTTATCTCAAAAATTGATACATAGATTGCGGAGGTGGTCAATTGTATGAAAGATTTGATAGATTACAGCAGGCAGACTGGATCTGGTCCAATAGGTACAGCATTACTTTCCTTTTATCTCTCCTTATTTTCGCCTAATCTATTCTTGCTTTGTAGTACTTTTTTGTTTCAATAATGGAGCAAGTCACCCCCCCCCCCCCCCTTCTCAATGCAAATACTCTGCAGCCTGCTAATACAGGGTTGACCTTTTCATTTCCTAAGGTTTTACTCCCTGCGTTGATTAATGTAAGGCATACAGTTACAGTTTTTTAAGCTTTGTTGATATATGTAGGGTGTGCATGTAAATGTAATGATGCTTTTCCTACCATGCCCCTATTTTATTACTCTCTTATATGCAATTATTTATTACCACCTACACAAAGTATCCTCTCTTATCTTTCCAGAGCAATTATGAGCGGGGTAATTTGTATTGATCTGAAAAAATTACTGATGGCCACCATGATATCCGGTACACCGGATATTTCGGTGAAATTTCGCCCAAAATATTCAAATTAGATTTTGAATTTTAAATTTCAAGGTTAAGGATAAAAGTAACTTCAGCCATGCTATAATCATATGAACACAACTAGCCTCGTGGCAGGAGCTCACATGCACGTGTGGGAGGTGTTGGGTTCGACTCCCCACCTCGCAGGTTGCTATTTTTCTATCTTTGAAGCTGTGGGACCCGCATGTCAGATGTAGAATTAGGAAAAGAAATGGAGGCTGAGCTGGCGTTCGATCCCTGGACCAAGGGCATGCAAGCCATGAGCCTTGCTGCTGGGCTAGTTGCTCTGTTGTGCTTACTTTAAAGCCTATCCAGGGTATTTAACATCTTAAAATTCAAGTTAAAATGGATTTTTTTACCAGTTTAAAATTTTACTGGGAACCCACCGGTAAGGCCGGTAACTGGCTGATACATTTTCCCCTGATTAGGAGAGGGTACTTGGGCTGTTTCTTCTCATAGCTTTCTCAATTTTACCACCTTAATCTTTGTGCATAGTCTTAATACACCCTACATTAATCAACAGAGGGAGTATTAGTTATTACTATCGATATCCTCATTACATGTAAGTATCTTCAGTTCACTATCAATATCTAGAGCACTTTATTTCTGTTTTTTGGAGCCATATTTTTCTGACACTGTATTTGATCACCTTGGATTAAAGCTTAGTACCATAATATTTGATATAGAAGCAGCCAAGCAGGATTATTGGAAAAATGTAACAGGCATTTTGCTACTGGTCATTCTCATCGTAATTTCTCAAGACTCTTATCTATTTAGCAGAATCGATAGGAATCTGTGTTGAGTTGGCCTTCACATCTTAGTTTCTTAAGGCTATTATCCAAAATAGAAGGGAATGAAATCTAAAAAATGTTTCATGCAGATTCATTTACTGCTTACAAGTTAAGAGTGCATTTGTCCACATGCAGCTAGCAAACGCAGTAGCATGCTATACTGTGGTGGTTTCTTTTGCCAATTTTTAACATGCACCATCATTATTTGTTTCAGATAGTTTGCATAACTTCCCTAGGAGGACGCCTTCAGGGATCACTCCCCTTCAACCTCAGCAGCAAGCTGAGGAGCAGCAATCTGTTCCACAGAGTTCTAACCAGAGTGGGCAAAACTCTGCTCCTACAAATGGGATGCAGGTTTCTGCTTCTGGCAATGCAGATGCTACATCAAACAATTCTCTCAATTGTGCACCGTCTACATCTGCACCATCATCTTCCGTTGTTGGTCTCCTTCAAGGCTCAATAAATTCCAGACAAGACCATCCAGCGAGCAGTAGCAATGGTCTGTATAATAGTGTAAACAATGCTCAAGTTGCCAAGGCCACCTCAACAAGCTCCATGCAGTCAAATGCACCTGCATCTTTTCCATCCCCAGCGCCGTCAGCATCAAATAGCAACATGATGCCTGCTCCTCAGCACACAAACCAGTTGAACTCGCCAACTACATCATCAAACTTACCTTCTATGCAAGCACCTGCAAGTCGACCTCAGGAAGCTGAACCAAACGAGTCCCAAAGCTCAGTCCAGCGAATCTTGCAAGATATGATGTCATCGCAGATGAATGGTATTGGACCGGTGGTAAGTGATATGAAGAGAGCAAATGCAATTACCCCTGGTCTTAACGGGGTTAACTCCTTAGTTGGTAACCCCATGGCAAACAGCTCGGGAATTAGTGGAGTGGGATTTGTGGCAATGGGTGGTGGTCTTGGTCCATCGGCAGCAACTGGATTGAGAACAGCAATGGGAAATAATGCAATGGCGATGAATGGGAGGATTGGGATGAACCACAGTGCACATGACCTAACACAATTGAGCCACCAGCAACAGCAGCACGACATAGGAAACCAACTACTGGGGGGGCTGAGAGCAGCAAACAGGTTCAATAACCTTCAGTATGACTGGAAGAGCTCTCAATAGGATGTGCAGAAGTTAAAAGCTTGCACCGGATGATAGTTACCCTCACAGGGCTCATCACTGACAACAGAATTTACACCACCACAACATCACCTACCTGGAAGCCATGGGCTTTCCACTGATGACGCCAAGAAAAAGGAAACAACAGCGATGATCGGTACATGTTTCAATAACTGTCTGTATGGCTGTGTTTGTGTATTTCAACTGTGGAATTTGCTGTCTGCTTCAGTGATCTTACCAAAAGTCGAGGATTAAAGCCTTGATGCACTTGCCCACGCAGGTGGGAGTGTTTGGTGGATTTCAAACTGGGGGGAAGATCATCGCATCTCCCCACCTTTTTCCGGTTAGCCTCCTGAAGTAGTGAAGCATGTGTCCTAATTTCCTTCCTTTCACGACCGAGAATCAGAATCCCATTGTAGCTGTACTGTACTCTGTATAAGCTATCATTTACTGGTGGAAAGCGTCAGGAATATTTTCTGACGGGTGAGTGGTGATTTTGACTGGCATTATATGCTCTCCTGAAGTGATACCTAAATATGCAGGTTGGTTGTTTGAGGGCAGCATGTTGACCAATATCATAAGAGTATGCTATTGTTTATGTATGTATTTAGTGTTTTGGAGTATTTTTACAGGATAACACCACGTTATTGGAATTATTGTTTTCCTTCTCCATCACTGTTCCATTATTTGGACTAACCGGGATGGAAGTAGGAACTCGACATCAGTTGAAAGCAGGTTTACATTAGCATCCGGCATTTCAGCAATTGCATTGTTCACGGGTTCAGAAGAATCTCCAGAGCAGCAACCAACAATTTTCCCTTGCTACGATCAGGTCTGGCAGATCACACACATGTTGTAATGCCATTGCTCCCCTTGCAGCAAGCGTTGGTTCATCGTATCGTATCTGTCACATTTTCTTCCTCTTCGCTAGTCAAAAGATACGCAAGAATCGTTACAGCAAATAGAATTACAACAACATGCTGCATCGACATGCACATACAGCATGCTGATACACGTATGCCTACGAGTGGAATTACATGGCATAATAGTAATATACACGTGCGTACTGACATGCACCCAAATTAAAATTAATCGATTTCGATTTGGCATCTGAATTAACAGTAGTAGTAACAACTGATCGGTCGGTCGATCGATCCATCATCTGTATACATACGTACGTACGTACGTACATGAAAATATGTATTGATTGATCCATGCAGCATGTAGATGTTGTCCTTAATTAATTAGCTGCCGATGTACTTGTCGATGATGGTGGAGAGCGTGGTCTTTGGGACGGCGCCGATGACGCTCTCCTTCTTCTCGCCGTCCTTGAACATGAGCACGGTGGGGATGCTCCGGATGCCGTACTTTGAGGCGATGTTGGGGCAGTCGTCGGTGTTCACCTTGCAGCACTTGATCTTGCCGACGTATTGCTTGGCCAGCTCGTCGACCACCGGCGCGATCATCCGGCACGGCCCGCACCACGGCGCCCAGAACTCCACTAGCACCGGCGACTCGCACGCGATCACCATGCTCTCCCAGTTCTTCTCGTCCGCCACCAGCACTGCGCCGCCAAATGGATGCAAAATTAATTAAGCGCTTCCCACCTGAAGAAGCTAGCCAAGAAACCTCACGTACGTACGCACGCATGTACCTTCGTCCACGACGTTCTTGCACTGGCAGACGAAGCGGGACGGCCGCCGCGTCGCGACCGCGCCGGCGGACAGGGTCTGCGGCGACGGCGAGAAGACCGCGGCGGCGGTCCTCGGCCTTGACGGCGCGTAACTGCTGCTACCGACGAGGAGCCTGTCCCTGCTGCCGAGGGAGGCCTGGGGGGCATGCAGAGCCCACGCTCTGAAGCATGTCTCCAAGGCCATTACTGGTCACACACACAGAGCTAGAAAGGTAGAGAGAGAGATGGTTCGTGTGCCGATACCCAGGAGAGGGGGAAAAATGTCAATGGTGTAGTGTACGATGGTGGAGGATAGGGTTTGTGTTGCCTCTGCCATTGGATAATTGGGATCAGCTTGTGAGGTGCTCAGGGTCTCCTGCTTTGCTTGTGGCTGAGGTGGCTTTGCCCCCCTGGGGTATAGCCTGATCTCGTGTGTCTGGCTGGGGGATACTTGAAGCAAGGGTTTTAAATAGCGGATATTGGATTTTTATTATTTGAAGCCTGATATCGTATAACAATATATGAGAAGATGTATTCTCGTATCACATATTGAACAACGTTTAGTTAGAAACTCTAATTACTAGTTGCTATCAATTCCACTAATTTTTTGCTATTATAGCTATATAAACGCTTTCAGCTAGCAGTTTTCGTATCGAATCAGAAATATAAAAGTGCTCGAAAGGTCACTGCAATACTAAATTGTACGACGTGGTTTAGGCATGCACCCCTTGGGTTTGCCTGATCTTTTCATTTTTGTGGCTTCGTGTGTCCGGCTAAGGGACACTTCTTTTAAATAAGCCAAGGGGACGCGATCATCCGTTCTTATAAGGCGAAAATTTTGTGTATGCCATTAGTTGCGGTCCAATTCTCACTTATGTCATCCATCCATTAGTGTCTTGCTTTCGCCCGTCAGCGTCTCGGATTTTTCAAGAAACCCCATAATACCCTTTGCTGCTACCATGCTTGTCAATTTCATATCTTCCAAACGTAAACGAATTTGATCTTGAAATTTTGCATAGCTATATGACATGTTATCTCCTACATCTCGTTTTTTTAATTTTCGAAAACTTTTACACGTGATGGAAATTGATGGATACAAAGGTAATCAACAAGCCACTACACAGAATATAATAATAATAGATACAAAGTTGTTAAGGCAAGCTTGAGGTTTTTTATTTGTGAAAATGCCATCATTTTGATATACAATTATAGAAAATTCCTTAGGCCTAGCATTTTTACTAAACCATGTTTTTAAATATTGTAAGAGTATGCAATATTAATAATAATGCATGTTACATCCATCTATTATAGAGTATGATTACATCCACTAAATGCTAGTTTTGTTGTCAGGATTACATTAACCCATTAATATCACTAGGTTATATCTACCCAGGGCAATTCAAATTCAGGGTTACATCCACCCGATGAGTTTTTATCCCACCCACAAAATTTTAGAAATTGACACTAACTCAAATAAGTTTCAATGCTCGCCCATGACCGTGGGCACAATTGTTCGAACAATTTTTCACTCTGCAGAGGTCATACACTTTACCCACAAGAGATAATCAACTTGTTATATTTCACATATTTTCTTGAACATGTGAATCAAGAAGATCACCATAAGGCTTTTACAATGCATTATCCAATATAGGTTACACCCACTGAGATTTCATCTGAGTGAAGTTACATCCATCACGCCTAGACCCCCCCTCTTGCACCACATAGCGGCTTACACTGGTGACACGACCCATGTCCATGGCGGTTTAAAACCAGTGGCACGACTCATGTGTCACTCCAATGGTGCAACCCATACTGATGGATGCAAATTAGTTAGCCAGTTCGTATCGATTACAAAACTCTGGTTGTATTGTTTTACATTGGAAGGTCTTCAAAGAATTCAGTCTTTAAAGTTATCTAGGTGGTTCTTATCATAAACCCCACACCAACCATCATACCATCTGCCCAGACAAGTATCCGTAAGTTTTTAGGGTTTTAAGAAGTTCAAACTGAGTTATCTTAAATATACCAGTCATTTCCCTCTAATGACTGTCCAAAATAAGTTTCATGATTTAAAGATGAAGATAGGGCAAGTTAATGCCCTGAGTATCTAAGCAAGATTGAGCATAACACTTAGATATAACTTATAACTAGTATGCTTACCATTAATTTTAGGACAACAAGGGTTCATGTTCAAAGTTAAGGAGTGAGATATAATTAAACAATCATCCATATGAATTTAATTATGAACATGCATGAATATAATTTGCATAACAAGATAAAGCATGCAATTTGATATTTTCAAATAAAATAATTTGCATTCAAAAGGTAGGTACGATATAAAAAAAGTAATGACTTGTTTTGCTCAATTTACCACGGCCTTGATTTTTCTCAAAGCCTCTTCAGTCAATGATCTTGAAACTCTTGGTCTTCGTCTTCATCCGAATCTTGATCTCGCTCAAACTTTTTGCTTCTTCGAGACTTCAACTTCTAATTACACGATAAATAATTGAAATCCAAATAAATCCAAAGAACATTCAAAAGTCCAAATAAATTCAATTGGATGTATTTAAGTTTTGCTATGATTGAAGATATGAGAGGAGATTTAGTGAATTGCATGAGGCTTGACAACATCAAATGGAATTTGAGTGAAAGGATGAAACGACGAAGAAACTCTACCAGGAAAAATATAGGAGGATTGATGTCAAAGGAGCATCCACAAGAATATTCCACTTCGGATTGGAAGATGGCAAGACATCGCCGATCGTGGAAAACCATGGCTTCATATTTGATTCAATGAACTCTTTTATCATTTGATATTTTATTAAAGAAGTTCTATGAGTTAGGTTAGACCTATGATAGATATAAGAGTCTAAAAGAACATTGGGCATTATTTGGTGGGTGTTAACATTTAGAGATTTGGGTGTGAGTTCAACATGTGAAGAGTATAACTTTAATTTGTTGAGTTAATCTTGGAGTTCACATTTTACCAGAGTTCCCTCTTAAGGTTGTGCTTTGAGTTATTGGTACATTAATTATTCTTAATTACTATTGGTGATGTTAAATCCAGATATAATGATAGGACATTGTTGTTTAGGCAAGATTGCATTTTTACCAAGATTTCTAACTTAGATTTGTATTTCAAATTAGATGGCAAAGGCATATTTGTTAATTACCTTTTCTTCAGCTTAAATATCATTTGAAAAAAGTTGTATATATAATGTCTTTGATTAGCATTCGGATTGGAGATAATTATGTTTGAGATTTTCTTAATCAAGCATAAGGTAATTTTTAATTTAAAACTCAGCATATTACAAAGAAATATTATAGACTTGAAATTCAAATAATTTACTTAAGTATTTAAGTATTATTTGAAAAAGGGCCACAAGAATTTTGAGACATAACCATAATTTGATTACTTTTACATGGCTTAATCTTATACTAATTATTTTTATGTGCTAATTAATTTGCTAATCTTTGTTGCCATGCAATTTATTCAAGATTAAAACTCCACTATTTTATCTTGCATGGATCTTATTCTAATATCATGATTCAATATTATTATTATTTTTGTTTATTAAATTATATTTTATCAAATTTCTATTTGAATAATTCTTAATCATTGAATTCAAAGATTAAACACAAGTTGACTAGTAAATTCCTTAAGTAGCTTTTGGTTACATGGGCCCACTTGCCATAAAGGGAGAGAGATAGAGAGACAGAGGGTATCAAAGAAAACAGAGGAGCCAGGGCTGAACAGAGCAGAGGAAGCGGTGCACGACCAAGCGGTGGCCGAGAGAGGAAGGGGGCCAACAAAATGGAACCCCGGGGAAGTGAGGAAGCTAGGGATGGTGACGACACAGCTCAGGGTGGAGTAAAGGAGAGCCGGTGACAGTGTGAAGCGGCTGGGTGTAGGGGAGAATGGAGGCGGCGGCGGTGGCTGGAGAGAGGGGAGAGCAAAGTAGGGTGAGCACGGGCACGAGTAGGCCAGGGGAAACGTACCGGGATGGTCAGGGGAGTCGAAGGCGCGACAAGGTGGCCCAGCAATAGGAGCCAATGATGACGCAGGGAGGTCACTGTAGACTGCTCATCGGATGGGAGGAGCACCAGAGGTGGCACCGGGGATAGCTCTAGGAGGCCGTGGCGATGCTCCCACGGTGAGGAATTGGACCGGAGGGCCAGAGATGGTGCGTAGCGTTGGAGGCGGGAAAGAAGGCTGGTGCAGCGAGCTATGGCGATAGAACTTCGATTAAGTTGGAGGGAGGGATGAAGATGCTCGGGAACACATTTCGACATGATTGGTTTGCGAAGGGACTTGCCGGAGAGGCGGGAATGGCGAGGAGGGAATGGCAGCCAGCGCAGGCACGATATACGTGAACGTGGGCAGGGTTCGGGGAGGAAGAAGAGGGGCAAGGGGGGCGGGGGAGGTGAGCTAGGGACTTTAAATAGCGGGAGGTCGCTGTGCGGTGTTGTGCTCACATAGGGGGAGGCGGCGTACTACGTGGGGTGGCGCGCAAGGCGAGGCCGGGCGAAGGTCACGGGGGCGTGTGAAGTGTGGCACACGACGCGAGTGGGTCACGCAGGCGGTGCTCATGCGTGCACGGCACGGTGCAAGCTTCGGGGCTGGGTCGACTAGCTACGCACCGAACAGGGTGGAGGAGAAGGAAGAGAGGGTTGGGCTTAGTGGCAGTGCGGGAAAGGAAGAAGAAAAAAAGAGAAAAGAGTGGGTGGCAACTTGAAATTCGATTTTTGATTCGGAATCCCATTTTTAGAATTTGAGTTTGTGTTTGAATTCAAAATTCAAATTCTTGGCATGAAATTATTTGGATGCGAATTTTAGTATTTGCTTTGCTTTTTGACCTTGTTTAATTTGATTTTAAATTTCAAATTTTGGTTTGAAACTCAAATTCAAACTTTTGCTCAAATGGTTTTCCAAACATTTTGGCTCTTGATTAACATTTCATTTTTATTATTTTAATTGGATTTGGCAAAACCAACTCGAGGTTCTCAAATACACACAGAAAATTTTGAATAGCACCGAAAAGCAACAAAATATTTTTAAAATTTTCACAATTACAACAATTTTCCAAATTTAGGATGTTGCAGAAGTGGATTACAAGTGATATTTGAACCAATCTGTTATATTAATCCAACCAACACCCAAAGCAAAGCAGCCCCAGGGATTTGTCAGCCCAGCCAAATTTGGTAAATTTTTTGCTTTTTAGCCCAAATTTTGAAAGTTTTTTACATATGGACCCCTGGAGGAAAGATTTGCAAAAATGGACCCTTACCACGGTGCTAAAGTATGTGGCTCTTACGGTACACAGCACGGAGCCATATGCTTTGGCGCCGTGCTTGGCCACGTAGGATCCACGGTGTCATAACACGACGCCACAGCCCATGGCGCCGTGCTGTGCAACAACAGCGCTAACGGCCGTGGCGCCGTGCTCTGAGACTTAAGCCCAAACTTAGTTTTTGGTGGAAGTCCAGGTATCACGGCGCCAAAGGGCCTGGCGCCGTCGTCAAATATCTTAGCGCCAAAATGTTTGGCGCCATGCTGGCTACAGCTGCACAAAAAACAGCAAGCTGTGCTGTTTTTTTTGCAAAACATATGCACATACACATATACATATAATTCACACATAAAACATATGAAAACGTAAATGACAACATTGCATAATAATCAATAGTCTCAAAATATTACATAGCATCACATAACTATCAAAAGTCTCAAAACATCACATAATTATCAAAAGTCTCAAAACATAAATAAGTCGCTGCCTCTTGGCCTTTCCCTTGCCCTTGGCCAGGGCATCAGACCCTGGAGTGTACGTGCTCGGGGGACGGGTCGAACGAAGAGGCCGCTGCGAAGCCTGAGTAGATGGTGCGTCGGGCATCTGCGACATCCCAATCTCGTCGTGGGTAGATGCCTCCTTGTCCTCGTGCTCCTCCTCGTCATCCTGTTCCGCCTCGTCGTCGTCGTCATCGCCCTAACTGAAAGTCGGAGTGCGTGATGAGCTCCTTGTGGACTGGCGCCTGCTGGCGTGTGATGACGAGGCTGCAGCGGCTGAGGCACCCGAGCGCTGGGAGGCCGTCGGTATGATCACGTCCGAGCGTGCGCGGCAACCACAACGACCTGCCGCCGACTGAGCCGACGTCGAAGTCTCTGCAAGTAATGATTTGTCACAATTGCATAAATGCTGAATGGATCTAACTTAATGAATTATCTTCGTACCTGCAGGACGTCCCTCAGGCGGTGGCTCTCACTGTCCAGGTCGCCGACTGGGTAGCTGAGAGCCTCGTCAATCTCACGCACCGAGGTTTTGAGAGAAGTCCCCTAAAGAAATAAGGAAACAAAAGTAAGTGCGAGATAAACGTATTGAACCAAAGTATTGCAAATATAATGCTTTCCATACCACTCGATCGAGAATCGGAGCGGCCTCGACCACTGTGTCCTCCCTCGCACGCCTGTCGTACGTAGTGTCCTCGTCCTCGGACGAAGCGAGGTCCACGTAGTCGACATCAGTCCATTGCTGCTTCAGCCTGTAGTGGGTGGCAGTGTGGTACCAGGACAAGTACTCCTGGAAGCTGGCGTTGTTGTGGGGGGTATTGTCCCGCTCGCAGTTCTCCTCCATCCTCCTCCACCACTCGACGTACTCTCGGTGATGATGAGCGAAGTCTGTCACCTTTCGTTGGCGGACCTGTCGAACCTGTACATATAGCAGATGTTAACAATAGGTGTTATAGTAAGAACCAATAGAATTCTAAATGAAACAAAAATTGTAACTTACTGGTGCAAAGTAACAGATGTCGACATCTCCTCGGGGGGATAGAACTGCACGAGGCCAAACTGCCGCGCAACTCTGTGGGTGTCAGACCCAGATTTTACAATCCGGAATCTTCTGTGATTCCACCGCACTATTCCCTGGATCAGTAGATAGTGCTCACAGATTATATTTCTGAATATCAAAGTACATATCATACGGAAGTATAAATATAATAGTAAACTCACTCATGGGCCGTTTAGGCCGAATTCATTAAATTGCAGCAGCGGAAGAACGAAGCACACAGATGGGACCTTCAGGACATGCCCACAGGCAGCCAACTGGAGGTTCGCGATCTAGCCCTTGACATCTTCATCTTCTCTGCCAGCATGTCCAATCTTGTTGCTGAGGCGAGGTGATCTGATTCCTGATTCTGAATTTGTCGCAAAAGCGAGTGTGAGCACACCAACCACCGTGCTCCGCTAGCCAATACACAGAATGCAAATAAATAATATGCATGGCTTAACAAAGGAGAGGCTCGGGTTATTTTATTTGCCAAAACTCGCTTTTAGTAGCATTGTTATTATTTAATCATAGTGTTATTGTTACTGCCTATACTCCACCTAGCGACTACCATAATCGACTTAATCCACCAAATACACTTTCTTTATTGATTGCTGTCTAAGACTCCAAACAGCGAATATCATCAATTATGCAATCCACCAATCATACCTTCATTGCTGCCTAAATCCCCAAATAGCGAGTATCATAACTTATATAATCCACTGATCAATTACTGCCTAAAACTCCAAACTGCTAGCGACATCATTTATCTAATATCATTTATTTATTCCACCAGTATCTTTTGCATTCTAAATTCTTAACAATCCAATTCTTTCGTTATTGATCCACAACCATAACTTACTTCTTCAATAATCAATCTTATTTTTCCATTATCTATCTCTAACTAATTCATGAGTATACATCCACCAAGAATATCATTGACCAAGTATACGGTTCACTAGTATATATCCACCAAGAATATCATTGATTAGGTCTACGATTCACCAGTATTCATCCACCAGGAATATCATTGATCAAGTTTATACTCCAGGAATTGTTATCATACTCCAAACTCCCAAGATCAATTCATCCATCCAGAACTTGTTCAAATCCTATTAATCCCAATATTGTCAACATCTCCCAAGAATTTATATCAAATATCAGTGTTGTAATCCAACCAATACCCTTGCACTTCCTAATACTCCAAAGATCATATAAATCATCTATCTAGTCTAGATATCCATTTGGGCTCATTTCTCCCAGAATCCACACTATCGTTTTCTTTTTATAATCGACATGAGTCCACCAATATATTTATGTTTTTACCACAACTTCCATTTTCATTACTCCCAACTCTACTTATTTCCTCATATATTTTACTTTGCGAGAAGAGAAAACATTTTACTTTTGCAATATGATACATAAAAATTTCCTGAGACCTAGCAGTTTTGAACAAAAACATAATGTTCAAGAAAATGCAATAATAATAGCGATCCAGATTCCATCCACCGTTACATGGCATCCGCACTATATAGCATCTTTCAGCGTTATAGCCGCTTAACTTACCACTGGGACGACACCTAGGACAATTCAAATCAGAGCTTTCCACTGCCCTCCACTTTTTCCATTATCACCCACAAAGTTTTTGAAATAGAACTATATCTAGTTAAGTTCCCATGTCCGCCCATGACCGTGGGCACGGCTATTCGAATAGTTTTGACTCTGCAGAGTTTGTACACTTTCACCACAAGAGACAATCAACTTGTTGCCCCACACGATTCCTTAGTTGTGTGGTTGAGCAGACCACCACAGTGACTTTTCAAAGTATCTAGTCCCTTTGGTCATCTCACTTTATGGGAAGCTGCCCACTTGCGGTGGGTCCCATCTATGCACGGGATGTTCCCCACGGTTACTAGCGTTATTCGGGCTCCACTCCCCTCAGCGCTAGTACGACTGGGAAATTTCACCCTCCACTCGGTGTCCCTTTAGGCCTTCTCTTGCCCTTGCGTATCCACTTCTATCCACTACCGGTGAGATGAGTCCGGAGGTTTCGATAAATTTACTTAGCCAAGTTGCACTTTGCAGACTTGTGGTTGCACTGTTTTACACAGGAGGTCATGACAAGATTCGGTCCTTAGGTGTACCTGAGCGGTTCTACCACACTCCACAATTTTGTGCTCCCACCGCACCACATACCAGCCCCCAAACCATCCGCTCAAATATTTAAGCAAGTTGGGATTTTTGGGAGCATAAAATAATCATGTCAAAATATTCCAGTCATTCCCACCATGACTGTCCAAACCAGTTTCTCATGATTAAAAATGACAATGATATTTGGGGCATTTCAGCGCCCCTGAGTATCTATGCAGTACTAAGCATGGCATATAATTAGGGACTTATTTTCGAAAAGTTACTATCATAAGTTTGCTAGGGTGACAAGGTTCACACAATCAAATATTCCAAAGGAGATGTAGTATTGATCAAATTAAATAAAGGGGCATATATCTAGGATCTCAAATTAACATGTAGTTGCATATAAAGTAACAGCATGCAATTTCATAATTTAAATAAAAATAGTTTGCAGAAAACGTAGGTTCAACATGATCAAAGTATTGACTCGCCTGGCGCGGTTTGCCGCGGTCTTGTGCTCTCTCAAAGATGTCTCATTTGAGGGGGCTGCTCTGCTGGTCTTTTCTACACTTTGATCTTGGCCTTGCTTGATCCATTGATTCTTCGGAACTCCAGTTTCTAACTATGCGATAAGCGACTGAATCCAAATAAAAACAAATAACTCAAGAGATCCAAATAAATCCAACCACTTTAAATTCCCAATTTACTTTAAATTATGCATTTATTATGGTCAGAGAATAGAGGGATGATTTAGGTTGATGTGTTGTAAGCACAGCGGTAGCTGGGTTTGAGCAGGAGGACGAGTTGTCTGAATGCTTTACCGTGAGGGAAAATTTTAGAAATACGAGGGATTAAAAGTGAAGATGTACCTACAGGAATTATCTGCTTTTGGGAAAGGAAGGTGGCCATACATGGCCGATTGGGGAAAAGCGAGGCTTGACCTTTTTATTAATAATTTCTTTTATCATTTTTGTATTTATCAAGGAAGTTCCATGAGTTAGGTTAGACCTATGAATAGGTGCACAAGTTTATCTTAGCATTATTTTGTTGAGTGCTATTGTTCAGGGCATTTTGGCTTACCGAATAAATTTTAGAGTCTAGGTGTATAGCATTTTATGGGGTGATATTTTATGTAGCCTCGGTTTTCATTAAGTCTATTTCAGTTCGAATTAGGATTCAGTTGTATGGGCCATATCTTGTTATTTCATGCTCATCATTATTATTTACTAAATCTAGTATTAAGATTTAATTAATGATACCATTATTAGCTATTTGGGCAAAGCTTGTTACGTAGGGTTATATTTTTAATATTTGTTGCTTCGCAAAATCTACCTCTAAGATTTATTTAATGACAACGTGTTAATTACTGAACATATATCTTAATTATATTTAAGGGTATCTTTACTAAATTTGGGCATTTAACCAAAGCCACATTTTCTTATTAATGTCCTTATTTGATAATTAGACCTCCATTAAATATTTAATCTACATCAGTTGCTCATGCAGTAAATAACCAGATACTACATGCTAAATAACGTTACTTTACACCCTAAATAAATTTATTGTGTTCCCTAGATTATTCCCAAATTGTCCATAATTTTTACCAAAAATTCATATGAGCTCTAAAATTTCTGGTTTTAGTTCCATTGGATAGATCTTGAATTTAGATAAATTTAGAAATTTGTTTCACTTAATTTGGAGTTAAAATGAATAAGTTATGCCCATTTGAAAATCTCAATTCTGTGAAATTCCATAAAATGGAAAACTCTGACATATGGGTCCCACTGGAGTTTTTAATTCATTTTCTTTTTATTTTATTTCCTTGTGTACTGTGTCTCTGACATGTGGGGCCGGCTACTGTTCTGTGGGGTCCGCATGCCAGTGTGCCGCTGTCTAGCGGGGCCCAATGGTCAGCGGGCCGCTCGGCCTGGCCCCCACTGACTGGTGGGGCCCACCTGTCAGGCGGAATTAAAAGAAAAGTTTGACCTCGGCGCGCTGCGGAGCCGGGGGCTCGAACGCGTGCGGCCGAGGGAACAAGGGGGGGGGGGAATAGAGTTAGCGCTGCTAGCCAGGGGAGCGCTCGGGTGTTTCTTACCCTATAAGGGTAATCATACCATTTGAGTTAACTCGCGGAGGGGGTCGGGCAGAGGAAGTCGAGGATGGCGGTGAAGTCGCGGTGCCGGCGGCGAGGGATGGTCGGGGGAGTCCAGAGGAGTGGCAAAACGCGTTCCTGGGGCGGCGATGAAGTCGAAGGCGCAGTCAGCAGGGACCGAGGAGGCTCGGAGGCAGGTCGACGTTGTGCGGCGGCTGCGGCTCGGGGAGGCTCTTGGTGATGGTGAACCACAGGCGACGGGGAGGTCTGGCGAGGGTCGGGAGAGCTTCGCGACGCTCCGGAGGTGGTTCAGGTGAGAGGAATTGGGCTCTGGTGCAGTGGAACAGTGGGGAGCTTATTCACCGGAGTCGAGAGAGAATGGGCTCGCTGGTGGCTACAGGGCACGAGTGCTCAATTACCTTCGATGCAGCGGAGAGTGTGGCGTGGCGAGGCGTTTGGGAGTGGCTACGGGTTTTATAGGTGACGGGGTGAGGCTGGCAACGGGCGGCGCCCTTCGGTCACTTCGGGGCAGCAGTGGCAGGCGGCGACAGCGGGAATCCGGGCTGGCGAGCGTGCCCTCCCGGACAGCCTTTTGCGTCACGCACGCGAGAGGACACGTCAGGCAGCGGGCGGCCACACCCGGGTGCATGCGTGCCACGGGGAAGAAAGGAGCTGCGCTCCGCGCAGAGAGACGGAGCGGGGAGGAGGAAGACGCCTCTGACAGGGCGGGTCCACCGGCCAGCGGGAGAGGGGAGGGGGAAGCGCGATGGCGCGGATGAAGCAGCGTGGCGGAGGAGGCCGATCGGGACCGGCCAGGTGGCGGCCCGAGAGGAGGGGAAGGCGGGATGGGAGTGGCGACGTGGGCGGCATCTGGCCATCCACATGGCGGCCGTAGGGTGGGTTGAAGTTTTAATATTTCTGATTTTTAATTTCAGCTTTTTAGAAATTGCCAGAAAATCCCAATAAGCTCAGAAAAATATGAAAAGACATCCAAAAATTCCAGGAAAAATTCACAGAAGTTCCTGATGACATTTTGGACTTAATAAAAATATTTTCAACTAATGTTGATATTTAATTTACTTGCTTCCATTGTTATTCATGCCATTATTTTCAGAAATGATATTTTATGTTCTAAGTCAAATTTCTTTCTTACTTCTATGGATCATCTTTTCATATTCTTATCTTAGATTTCATCTTTCTAATATTTAAACATGTTTATTTCTTTCTTGACCTTTTAACTTTATGGAAACTCCAAATTTCAAAAGAATACCATAAACTCCAAGTTCAAATAAAATATATTGCAAGAATAATTCAGGAACTCCACATTTTTCAAACTTAAGTTTTCAGGATGTTACAGTGGCGGAGGTGAATCTCTACGGCGTAGAAGCAAATCAGTGGACACCTCATCCTCCAAAGATGGTAGTCCCTGCGGCACGTGGTGCTGAGCGGTAGAGCTGCAACCTGTGGCTCGGAGTAAGGCTCCCACGAGACCTAGCAAGCAAACATACGGGCAAACACACGATTAGCCATGTACAAAAACCAAGAACTGTAGGAAAAATAAATGCATTACCAATTTCTTACTATCGTGGGAGACAAGGTGTCCAGCTCGTTGCTGAAATCCACGTACACCCGCTGAGTGGTCATGAACGGGACTGAGACGCTATCCCATAGGTACGCCACAGTGGGGCCGAGGTCATCCACACCCCTGTGGACGCCAAGGCTGCGCCTGGAACACTTGAGGGCGTCCCACAGGAATGCGTGTCCACATCCACACCTGCAGGAGGAAGACACAGCCACCGAGCGTCGACGTGGGCGCCGTGCGTCTGTAGGCCTCGCAAAGCTGGCGGTAGAGGAACGCGAGGACCGCCGAACCCCAGCTGAACTGTCCAGCGTCGCCCAGTCCTGGAGGCAGTGGATGTACATCCACGAAGCGGCGTCCCCTGTGGTGTTCGGGAAAAGCACGGCCCCGAACATGTGGAGGACCCAAGCGCGGCAGTGGTAGGTCACCGTGGCATCGTCCGCGTCCGCAGGGCATGCACCAAATGTATCCCGCAACCATCTAATGTGGACCCCCGAGACGCGGCCTCGCCTGGCGTTCTCTGGGACAAGAAGCAATGGCGTGCCCAGGAAGGCCTCCACACGTGCCCTCCAGCCCTCAGATACCGCCGGGCCGACCACCGGCTGTCCCCTAATGGGAAGTCCAAGTATCATCGCCACGTCCTGCAGCGTGACGGTCATCTCCCCACAGGGAAGGTGGAACGTGTGAGTCTCTGGCCTCCACCTGTTGATAGTACACGGAGAAAAGAATTAGTTACGTACGTAAGAACATAAAAATGAAAACAAACGGACCCAATAGAGAAAATGCATATGTCGACAAGTGCGGTCAAAGCTGCGGGGTTAAATACCGTCATGCCCCGGCGTACTAGGTTGACGACCGTGTGAAGCCCATCACGGCGAAGGAGTGGGGTATAGCGATCGTCGTATCGCATCAAGTGGAACCCATCATGGGTTCGAGAACGAAGTATGTGAAGCTCCTGAAAATTGCTATAAAAGTTAGCTGCGTGATGAAAACACGTGTACATTTCGACAACACACGTACCTGGCCGTCCTCCGTGAGCCTGCCGCGGTGCTCCCTCTTGTAGAACTCGTCTAGCAGCCGGTACCTCGCCATCCTGTGCATTCAAAAAAACGTTAATGATAAGAATAACAAAAAACACCAAAAACATATGTATCTCTAAACATTCATCAATCTCGCTCAAATCAAACCCTAAAAACATATGTATTTCTAAATCAAACCCTAAATCTAAACATTCATCAATCTCGCTCAAATCAAACCCTAAAAACATATGTATTTCAAAATCAAACCCTAAAAACATATGTATCTCTAAACATTCATCAATCTCGCTCAAATCAAACCCTAAAAACATATGTATTTCTAAATCAAACCCTAAATCTAAACATTCATCAATCTCGCTCAAATCAAACCCTAAAAACATATGTATTTCAAAATCAAACCCTAAAAACATATGTATCTCTAAACATTCATCAATCTCGCTCAAATCAAACCCTAAATACATATGCATTTCTAAATCAAACCCTAAATCTAAACATTCATCAATCTCGCTCAAATCAAACCCTAAATACATATGTATTTCTAAATCAAACTCTAAATCTAAACATTCATCAATCTCGCTCAAATCAAACCCTAAAAACATATGTATTTCTAAATCAAACCCTAAATCTAAACATTCATCAATCTCGCTCAAATCAAACCCTAAAAACATATGTATTTCTAAATCAAACCCTAAATCTAAACATTCATCAATCTCGCTCAAATCAAACCCTAAAAACATATGTATTTCTAAATCAAACCCTAAATCTAAACATTCATCAATCTCGCTCAAATCAAACCCTAATAACATATGTATTTCCAAATCAAACCCTAAAAACATATGTATTTCTCAACATTCATCAATCTTGCTCAAATCAAACCCTACAAACATATCTATTTCTAAATCAAACCCTAAAAACATATGTATTTCTAAATCAAACCCTAAAAACATATGTATTTCTAAAATGGACCCTAAAAATATATGTATTTCAAACCCTAAAAACGAATCTATACACATTACTACTCTTACATTACACATATCTATTGAAAATCCAACCTAAAACCGAGCCAAATTGAACTAATTTCATCTAGGGTTTCAAATCTTGCCCTACGATATGTACCTCAAATAATCCATATTTATTGCAAGAGATCAAGGGAAAGGATGGGGTTCACCTTGCTTGCTCGGTTTGGAAGAAAAATCGCGAGAAAAACGGAGGGATTGGAGTAGATTTGGTGGGGGAAGAGAGGGGCGGCGGCGGCGGTTGCTCTCGGGCTGAACAGAGGAGTGAGGGGGTGGGGGCCGGAGGGCCGCGCTCGAGCTGAAGTCCTAGAGCACAACGCCACGGCCGTTAGCGCCGTTGTTGCACAGCACGGCGCCATGGTCTGTGGCGTCGTGTTATGACACTGTGGATCCTACATAGCCAAGCACGGCACCAAAGCATATGGCTCCGTGCTGTGTACCGTAAGCGCCATATACTTTGGCGCCGTGGTAAGGGCCCATTTTTGCAAATCTTTCCTCCAGAGGCCTATATGTAAAAAACTTTCAAAATTTGGGCTAAAAAGTAAAAATTTTATCCAAATTTGCCCCGGTATATGCAAACACACACTTAAGATGGTTTATTTACAGAAAGACCCTCGGGCTACAACTAAAATAACTCAGGGAAGAAGGCCACACGTTGCAACGTTGAGTGAGATCTAAACTATTCAGAGTGCCTCCCTGCATAAACCTTCGCCAAAGCCCTAGAAGCGCCGCCTCTCCAGCGGCGGTGGCCACCATGTCGACCCTCTCCGGCGACGGCGACGGCGACGCAGCCAGCACGTACTACGACGTGTACGGCCCCGACGTACGTGCCCTCTCACCGTCTTTTCTTTTTCTTCTTATTTTCGGGGGTAAATTAGGGTTTCAGAGTTGTAAAAGGGGGAAATTTATGATCAATTAGAGGTGGGTTGGCTTGTTGTTGGGAAATGTTGTGTTTTTTGTTCGCAGTTGGCTTGTTGTTGGAAAATGTTGCTCTTTTTTTTTTCCCAGTACAGGAACTGGGAATCAACCCTTTTTTAGCATTATTTGTGTGTTATTCTGATTGGATTTTCTTGAGTTTAAACTCTGTTAGGATCGAAAAGGGGGCATGACATTTCAACATTACATCTTAATGTGGTTCCCTTTTAGTAAAATTTTCTTGTGATTTATGTTGAATATGGCAATTTTTAGCTAGTGTTGCTAGTGGAGGAGGGCTGAACCCTACCTATATGTGTATGAAGCTTCTAGTGTTGTTTGTGGGAGAGTTTGTTCAAAGGGTGAAGCATGGGTACCTACCGATGGCGATATGTTACCAAGACAGCAATTATAGATTGGATTTGTTCCATTGATTTGCCTTCAGCTTGGATTTTCATATTAGGAATTTGGAATGCAAAAACCTGGACCGATTTCTTGTTTGGTAGAGGAGTGGGGTTCCTCTGTTCAAATAGAAGGAATGCACTCCACCTGGAATTGAGGAATGCGATGTGTATTTTGTGATCACAGTTTACCGTCTAAGTTGGCTCTGCAATCAATTGTTTGGCATTGAACTAAATGCTTGAATGAAAGGTCTACATGGCATATCAATGGACTGTTTGGTGAAACACTGATGTGAATTTCATTCTATTTAAGAATTTTATCACAAACATTTATCTAGTTGGACTGTTGGCTATTTGTTCATTGATTGTTGGTGAAGAATAATCTTTGTGCTGCTGACTTTACTGATTGACATTTTTGCTGCACAAATCTATGATTTATTTCTTACTGAACTAATCCTCTGATGCGGGGTGCCCGATCTTCACGACGTAGGATCGATGGTGATAACTTGGATCCGTATAACCTGACGAACCGATGGCGCCAACCACTGACATTTTTGGCTGTGCTGTCTGGCTTGTAGCCATGCCTTCTCGGAGGCGTGCGCTGTCTCTGTGACTGTGGCCTTGCTGGCTCCCCTGTTGCTGTGTGGAATTCAAAAGGGCATTAGGGTAATTTGGTTTACGTTGGCTGGTTTCTACATTCATTGAGAATAACTTAGGTTTGTTTGTGCCGAGTGATGATTCTACGGTTGTGAGATGTGCCGACTGGCCCCCGGACGGTCAGGTATCTCTGTGAACGGACCGCCCTGCCCGAAATTAACCTCTAGGGTTCTGACGGCAATTTCTTTGTTTTCCTTCCCTTTTCTTTTCCATGGGTATTACATGAATGTTATGACCACGTTGAGGTTGATTTCGACTACGACCATGCCCTCTTTACGACCACACATCTTCTGCCGATGTTGGCTTCGTCCACTCGTATGACTACGGGTAACAGTCGTTACCTTCGTAGCCACCCGAGCTTCAAAGAGGATTGGGCGGTTTTAAGTCGTAGTTGTAGCGGTGTCGTGGTCGAAAGTCGTAGGCGGTGTCGTGGTCGAAGATATGGTCGATGTAGTCGTGGTCGTAGATACCATGGTCGTAGACGCTGTGGTCGTAGACACTATGACCGAACGGGATGGATAGCGAACAGCGCCGACTGCGTCCATAGTCGTTGGCTGGATCCGGAAGTCGTTTTTGATGCCGATTGGACTTGATCGAACGGTTGGAGGGAATTTTATGAATTCGAATGGTCGTGGAGCCAAACCGACGTAGCAGAAAAGGCTCAAACATGTCTTTCCTTGCTTGTTTTCCATGTGTTTCTTCTCAATTAGCTTTTCCTCTACGGTTTCAACTCCAAAAGCTTCACAATGTTTGAACATGAGAATACACAAAATATTTGTATGAGGTAATAATCAATTCTCACGTAAGTTAAAACCAAATGCAATTAAGAGCTAATTCACCTGTTGATTAGTCTTTTTAACGCGTGCTCATGTAATCGGTCTAGTTAACAGCTCAGGAGAAGAAAGTATCTTTGGGATGTCCTCATCATCCTCATTCTGTTGCTTGTTTTCCATCCTATCCAGGCTAAACCTGATGTTGTTTTTAAGGAGGCCACTTCAGACTCAACGTTAAATTTGCAGGTTTGTTTCATAACCAAACGCAATGGAAGTTGGCTCCTAAAAACTTTTCTTTTAATGTGCCATTTCATTGTAATGCAGGATGTTCAGGGGTTAGTCACTTGGGTTATTGGTGATGGCATGCTGCCTTCTTGGGTGTTTGTTAAAGTATATTGTCTTCCCATTTCCTTTTTAGTTTTCAGTGTGTAGCGTTTAGTTCTTTTCCTTGCTATTATCTGTGTCATTCTCAATGAAGGTTAATCAAGTTCTTTCCGGCTTCTTCACTGCACCTTTAGAGAACAATCTATTCTTCAACTACATAATTCTATCATGGAAACATGAGTACATGACATGCATTCTAATAACCATAGTACACATGGAACCCTTGCAAGGAGTATTTCCTGAAACTGAAAAAAAACATTGGTACTTCATACACATGATGTGAATTATATAAGGTTTGGTGATTAACTCTGAACTATTTGCTCATTCTTTGCTCCATTATCCTGGTGCTCTCATCATGAACTTCGACTTTGAAAAAAGTTATCATCCTGGTATTCTCATCATGGTACGCTTTTATGTATTTCTTATCTAGAAAGAAGATGTAGATTTGCAGTAAGCACAGATACTCGGTTGCATACGCAATGTTGGCTTCTTTTATAATCAAAAACCTGATTTGCAGCAATATATGATAACATACAAAATGTAGATTTGATACGTCCCAGAAATTCTACCTCTCTTTAACACTAAAAATATGCTTGTCTTTGTTGTTCAGAACAAGCCTCTTATACCGAAAGTTACCCTTCTCTATGTTCCTGGCCTCGATGCAGCTTTATATATGTCACAGTCCCGTCTCCTTTCTTCTTTGAAAGAATTTTGTGGCAATCCAAAACCTGTTCTAGCTTCAAGGTTTGTGCATTAAACATAAGACTTAGTTTTTTTTTTGGTCCACAGCCTTGTGCATTCTCGTGTACTTTTAGTTAATGCCTGCATTCTTATATCAATTCACTGTATTCATTATTGCTAACATTATGCTTTTCTGGCAGCTGTATACCAGATGAAAGGCATACCATTGATGCACTCCTAACATGCAGAGTGAAGAGAAAGCGTGAATTAAAAACGTCAAGTCAATCATATGAATCTGATGGAGAAGGTATGAGGCCCTGACTCCTGAGGATTATGTTTCTAATTGTTGAAGTTGGACTGTTTTCTGCTTTGTTGGGCCCATACAATCTGGTTTGGTTTGCTATTATGGTAGTATCAACTGAAAAGATTTAAGGTTGGTTATAAGATTACCATTCTAATTCGGAAAATCTGTTCATTTAATATTTTCCATCCGTTCTGGTGTCATTTACTTACAGGATTGTCATTCCAATTTGAAATAAGGGCAGATTTTCACTGTTACTTGTGAATTTCTCAGTCATGTTCCATTTTGCAACTTAACTGTCACATCTCACATGGCATCTAGCATTAGGATGTAATGATCATAGCAGAAGCTTCCACCAGCTCAAGAGTATAGCCAGGTATCTTTCATGCTGATCATGTATCATCTACTTCTCTAAGCTCTCAAGCTCAAGGTGTTCTAGTCTTTTCTCTATTGATGTATATTGGTTCTTCTGTTTATTTGGTGTATATGTACATTTACTGAAATTAGAGTAGTTTTAATTATTTTCCATGAGACAATGGACACTCCTGAACCTAAATTAGGATTTTATTTACTTTTATATTTCATGCAATTGGTCAACCCATTTTTGTTTCAGGAAAATTATCAAGTCTGCATGACCTAAAGGATATACCATTTCCTATTAAATACTACACACTTTCTGAGAAAGACTTAGAAGACAATGGCTACTCATTCAATTTACCAGGTTGGCTTTTGTTGTCTTCTCCCTCTCCCTTACCCTTTTATATTCTATTCAAATGCACGTTTGTTTATTATTGCTAAATGTTTCAGGTTTTATTCCCATTGTTTCAGCTCCTTCAGGCTCTTCTCCATATGAAATTCTTGCACTTGATTGTGAGATGGTAATGTGACCATCTGTTTCTTAATTGTTTATTGATGTACATTTTGAGGCACTTGTTTGAGTTTTTCTTTTGAAAAGTTTAGCATATTAAATTTAACTACTATGATAGTTACAATCATGCCCTGTGACATTGTTTATACATCATTCTTATTCTAAGATTCCTTAAATATATTTCGTGATAGTTTGCAACCTTTTCAGTGTGTGACTGAAGCTGGATTTGAACTTACAAGAGTGACATTAGTTGATATTAAAGGAGAGGTATGAACTTTGCTTTCCTAAGCTTGAAGAATTGCCCCTAATGCTTCACTGAGATTTTTGTTTCCCTTTTGCTGTGAATCAATGATCTACTCAATAAAACAAGGATTTTTTTCTTTATATGCTCTTGAATGATCCATTATTTTCTTCACACTTTACTGCCCCATGATTTTTTTTTTGTAATTTATTCAGGTTGTGCTAGATAGACTAGTTAAGCCTGCCAATCCAATCATTGATTACAATACAAGGTAATATGATGCCTTTACTTTCCTTTCTTGTAGGGCTAGTGTGCACTATGTTCATGTTGTGTTTCTCAGTTAACTTTTCCTTTATGTAGTTATATTATAACTTAGTTGTCATAATACATGATATTTGAAGATACTGGAATTTGGTGCCTTTCTTGGAAGCACGTATATTGTAATATCATTGCCCTAATTTATGCCTTCATGTTCTTCCTACGTGATATTCTGAATGATATCTCCAGTAGGCTCTAAATGTTTATTTTGAATATCCATGACAAGAAGCAGTTATTCTTGAATATTGCAGGTTCAGTGGAATCACTGCTGAGATGTTAAATGATGTGACCACAACTCTCCCGGAGATTCAGGTTATTCCTAGTTTTTTTATGACCTTTCGATATGCGTATGTTTAACTTCTATGATACTTTGCCCGCTCTTTACACTATCATGTTTATTTTTCCAGGAAGAGTTTGTTGGACTTGTCTACAAAGAAACCATTCTTGTTGGACATTCTTTGGAAAATGATCTTATGGCATTACGGATATCTCATGATTTGATCATTGATACTGCTGTTTTGTACAAACATAATCGTGGCCCTCGCTGTAAGATTGCCTTACGTGTCCTGGCAAAAAAATTTCTTAGCCGGGAGATCCAGAACACAGGGACTGGGCATGACAGCGTGGAAGATGCAAGAGCTGCTCTTGAACTTGCTTTATTGAAAATCAAATATGGTAAAATACATTTTTTTAACTACTGTTTTGTTTGGTTTTCCAATTGTCATTTCTGTGAATTGCTTAAGTGGGGCATGGAGACAACATGGCATAAGCATATCTTTTTTTGTTCTTTCTGTGCCATTCCATTTCTTTTTCTGTGGCAATGTGTAGCTTCTGATGACTAGTTTATCAGGCCCTGATTTTGGCTCCCCACCATCGTTGTCACGGCGAAAGTTGGCTTCTATACTGCATGAAAGTGGGAAAAAATGCTCCCTCATTGATGATGTGTCTGTTCTCAAGAGGTATTCAGATGCTTCTTGCAATTCGATTGCAGTTTTCTCAGATGATGATGCCCTCTCCAGATCAATGAAAGAGGTTAATACTATACATTTTTAGTGGCAGAATTTGTCCCGTGAAAGTTCTACAGGTTTTCATTAGTTGTCAAAATCGTACTGCAGGTAAAGAATGACAAAGTTAGCTTCGTTTGGACTCAATTTTCAGGATTGATCTCTTATCTACGTACAAGAGCTCAAGATCCTGAGAAGTTGAAATCCTGTGTTGCGGAGGTTATTGCATTGCAAACCTGCGACAGAAAAACTGTTCGGAAAAGAGTAAAGAATAAAACTTGTCCAGAATTGAAGGAAATTTTGAGTGAATTGGACAATAAAATTAGAAAATTATATAGTGCACTGCCTGATAACACTATGCTTATTATATGTACTGGTCATGGGGATACACCTTTGGTACAAAGGTAAAGTTACTCATAGAAATACATTAATATTTCCCTTCTAGTTTCAGTTTGTCCGTAGAGCTGTTCACTGGCTATTACTTGAGTTGCAAAATCGTTGTGCTGTGTTACCCTTGATAACCGCTACTTCATGCAGATTACGGAAAATGCTTAACCATGAAGAAGAAGCAATCGAAAGCCGCGAAAATATTGTTCAAGCATTGAATGATTTACAAGCCCAAGCAGAAGTTGCTCTATGTTTCTGTTGTGTCAAACATAAGCTGTAAGCATGTTCTTTGTGTCCTCTTTTGCCCTCATGTTTTGGAAGCAGAACACAATACATCATTCTGAATTTGCTTTGTTAACAAGCATTTTTTAAATAATGTACTTACAAGTTACAAACATGGCTTTTGTAATTATAGGAAGGGTGGAGTCAGGGCATGCATCCTAACCGACTGATATGAAAACTTCTGGCTAACATAGATTTGTCGATTCAATTTTGAAAGATGACTGGCTAGTTGCTTGGAAGTTCCAGATATGCTCATGCTGCTCTTTTCTGGGCTACTATGAGAAATTGTAGATTTCAGGCATAGTAACGTATCATTTGGAACAAGGATGTATCAGTAGCAAGCTATAGGCCATATAGTAGCAGATAACATTCCTGTTCTCTTGAATACACGGAGAAAATGTTTTTGGTAGTAACAAATTTGTTAGAATTGATGAAAAATCTACATATTTGAGAAATGTGTTCATTCTTCATGGTTGAATCGACATTTTAGTATTTTACATAGTAAATTTTCAACATTCATTTGTACTTGTGCCCCTAGGGAAACTCTAATGACATCATTTACGAATCGTCCACTAGTTTGAGCCATCTAGCTTGATTAAATTTTACATTCATTTTAAACTAGTAATATCCAAAATAGTTCATGACAAGAAACTCTTATCATAAGTGGTTTTGAAAATTAATCAAATTGTCATAAACCTTAGTTTATAGAGGGTAAAAACCACCAAGAAGATGGCCAGATGGCGTTGGCGTAGAGAGAATATAGACGAGGACGACTTTGTTATTTCTCTGCTTTCTTCCAATAGCATGCGGTAGCCCTCTTATATAGATGGCTCCCCCTAACAGATAGAATCTAATCCCAATTATATCTCTAAAAATATATAGAAACTACTATCATATCTCTAATTATATCTCTAACAAAAGGAGACTAATCTCTAACTCAAATAGAAACCAATCTCTATTTCCTAATAATGAACCGACTAGGCCCAAGGTCCATGCCCATGACATTACACCTCTTCCGGACAAGCAGCTTGTTCTCAAGCTACTAGGCGGCGGCCCTGGTTGCAGCGCCATGTCGACGAAGTGTAGTGCTTTCGGCTAAACGATGCCTGCAAAAGAAAAAAAACTTTTATTCCTTTTTCTTTTTTTTGTGGGCTTAAGTCGTCGATCGGTTTAAAACCTGACTGAGACCCACGAACGCACCAGGGTCTGTCGGTGTTGACCCTCGACCGGCGACAGGCGGAGCGGCGGCCAACGGAGCGGCCGGTGGAGCGGCGGTCGGAGGAGTAACGGTCGGCGGAGCAGCAGCCTGGCGGCGACGACGGAAAGCGTCGGCCGACGGAGCAGCAGCCTAGCGGTCGGCGACGAAAAGCGGTGACCGACGGAGCAGCAGCCCAGCGGCGACGACGGATCGGCACTTGGAGGCGCCAATCTGGCCGGATCGGACGGAGGCTCGGGCGACGGCGGCCCGGGTGGCGGCGGCGGCACGAGCTGAGGTGACTCGAGCGCGACGCCGATAGATCTAGCAGATCCAAGCAGAACAAGGCCGGCGGATCGAGACGTCTCGGCGGCCGCGGCTGACGCGGCTTCGAGCCGGAGACTGCCGACGGGCGGTGGAGCGCGGCGGTGGCCGTCGGAGGCCGTGGACGCTGGCGGCTTCGAGCCGAAAGCGGCCGATGGGGAGGCCGGGCGGCTGCCGACAGCTTCACGTGCAGGCGGCGGATGCTTCGGCCGGGCTTCGAGCGGCGACCATCTCCGACGACCAGCTCCGGAAACGGAGACGGCGGCTGCGAACAAGCACGGCGAAGGCGGCTGGGTCCTGAGGCGGACGAAGGCGGCCGGCCGGATCCAAGCTGAAAGACATGGCCACGGAAACGGCGGCGCGGGAAGCGGCGCCGTCGGCAACGACGGGCAGTGGATGACGACCGGCAACCGAGGACGCCGACGCCGACGGCTGCAAACCCTAATCTCCCGGTTTGACCGCCGTTCTCCTCCCGGTCAGACCGCCCTTCTCCTCCCGGTCTGATCGCCGAGTCTTCACCGATCAAACCTTCTTCCGGTCCGACCCCTGCGTCTTCGCCGGTCAGACCGTCATTCTCTGGTCCAATCGCTGCATCTTCTTCTTCCCCGTTCTTCAACACCTCTGCTCTACGAGCGCACACTTGTTGCGCCTTCTCTTGAATCACGACTATCTCCTCCAAGATAGCACGCATGTTGAGGAAGATGTCCGCTATTTCTTTGTCGATGCTGGCTATCTCATTAGCGTTAGCTTTTATGGTGGCCAACGACTCGGCAATAGGAACCATGGTAGCAGAAGTCGTGGGAAGGGATCGACTGCTCTGATACCAAGTTGTCATGAACTTTAGTTCATAAAGGGTAAACACCACCAAGAAGATGGTCGGATGACGTCAGTGTAGAGAGAGACTATAGACGAGGAAGACTTTATTATTTCTCTGCTTTCTTCCAATAGCATGCGGTAACCCTCTTATATAGATGGCTCCCCTAACAGATAGAATCTAATCCCAATTATATCTCTAACAAGTATAGAAACTAATATCATATCTCTAATTATATCTCTAACAAAAAGAGACTAATCTCTAACTCAAATAGAAACCAATTTATATTTCCTAATAATGAACCGACTAGGCCTAAGGCCCACGCCCATGACACAAACCATGTTGATGCTAAAAGAAGTTTGGTATTTGTTAGAAGGGAAAATTGAGGTTTTGCCACTTCTAAGCACCTTGATTTAGTATTTGCCACTTTTAAGTTTCTTCTTGATAGTTTGCTACCACTAAGCACCAAATACCTGTAATTTGCCACTTTGGGCGTATTCTAGTATTTTTGAATTTTTCTAGCACTGAAATCCAGCATGAAAAGACCATGTTGCCCCTCCCTTAGCAATCGGTGGAGCCAGACCCTTTCCTACACGTGCGGTCGAACCAGACCTGGCCGGGCTAACCTTGATTCCTTCCCGCTCCCATCGCATGTACATCCTTGGCAGCCATGCTTCAGTCCACGAGATATACAGCCGTTTGTGTCCGAGTTGGGACAGATTTGTTGTTTCCTTGGACCAGAGAATGCTTCTGTTACGGCCAAAGCTATAAGCTAGTTCGCTTGTGTTTGTGTGTTTCGTGGGTTCTTTTAGGCTGAGATTTATGACTGTAGTTTTTAAATTCTGATCTATTTGTAAGAGACAATATGTAAAGAAAAATAGTCGTATATGATTTTAGCTAATATAACTGAAATTGATACAATTTATATTATAATTTACCTATAGATATCGTCTAAACATATAGTTTAATAACGAGTTACTGTAGAAATAAAACCAAAGTCTAAGCCTAAAAGAACTAACCCTTTTCTTGGAGGTCAACGCAGCGGGTCTGTGCGTAGGTGCTAGTAGGGTTAGACGGTAGGTTTCGGTGAGGCGAGACGAGACGAAGCAAAAGATGAGGACCGGCAAAGGATATATAATTCATACTGTATAGCTAATATTTGAGCATATATAAACAACAAAATAAAGTTTCACCAGCAGAAAGAAATTTGAGCATACATGATCAACAAAAGAGAGTTTCACCAGTCAAATCATGGAGGAGCTGAACCTACCCAACTTACTGTAGCTAATAACAAAATGGCTTAGACATTAGGGCTAACTTGAAGCCGTGATATCACAGGCAAAGAACGATAGAACTAAAAAGTTGAACAGTCTATAAGCAGCAGAGAGCTGTTTTTGTAGCTATCAATAGAACCAGTAGGGCTACAGGAACATAGCATTAACATAAGAACAAAAGGTCTTCTATATAAGCCACCAAGATCAAAACACAGGTCTGAAGACACCTACATAAAAATTGAGTGAAACATCTATCAGATGCAACAACTGATGAAACAGTGGATGTGAATCATATGGTTGCTAGTAGCTTATGATCAGCAAACCTGCTGTGTCGTTTTTCTGGGCAGTGTGTTGCCGTCAGTGCCTTGTTTTTTTAGTGGGCAGAGCCTTTTTTCCCAGTCACTGAGAACAGCACAGCCTGGTCAGCTGCAGTTGCAGATCTGCAGATTAAATTAAAGTATTGACGTTAACACCAATGAAATAAAGCAAAGCAAGTGTGGTTATGTGAATTGCCAGCTCCGTAGCTGTAACAACAAACGTGGGTCTATCGAACCTTTTGGTCCCAACAGATTGGGGGGCGTTGGTAATCAGTGCAGCTGCCTCTGTAGACTGATGATCATGTGCAATATCTTCTGTTTGTGTAACCTGCAAGATCAATGTCAAAGAGAGAGAACCAACACCTCGTAATATAACCTAGTGAGAAATACAGACAAAAGAGTGTAAAAAATTGCAGCTATAGTTCGTAAGCTATGATGGTTTAGGTACCAGCAGATTCTTTTCCAGTGCTTTGCCTAGCAAATAAACTTTTTCGTGCACTTGGTGTTGGAGAATCGTCTTTTATGCTATAAATGA
Organism: Dendrocalamus latiflorus; assembly: GCA_017311315.1. NCBI lineage: Eukaryota > Viridiplantae > Streptophyta > Magnoliopsida > Poales > Poaceae > Dendrocalamus > Dendrocalamus latiflorus. The sequence goes on along the minus strand of CM029645.1, from coordinate 23,444,851 downwards.
AATTATTAGAAAAGGCTCTACAATAATTGTAATACCCCACCCGTCCTCTGGGCCCGAAATGCTACCACCATTGCAAACTTTTACCATTCCTTCAATAACTAAAAAATTTAAGCCAACACTAATATATTTAGGTAGCAGCGAACAGATACATCATAGTTTTTTTTTCCTTTTAGCTCTTACTCTAGCATACTAGTAGAGACTAAAGTAAACTGACAAAAGGTGGTATAAGGAGTGCTGCTGGTTCGTGAAATTATTCATATGCTACTCCCGCCCGTGCATGCCATTCTCAATAGTCACCTAAAAACAATAAAGTAAGGGTGAGTCCACAGACTCAGCAAGCACAAAGCGAAACAGTAAATAACAGGTTTACGAATCAGTCCAGAACCAACACAGTTTCATTTACCACTCGTTTCCATTTAATCTCAAATTCTCATCAACCAATCACGATGCATATGCACATGCACTTCTTTCTTATCTCTTTAGCCTATACCGGTATAGCAGAACGAGCACCCGTCGATGCTCACCTAGGCCCGTCCTGTTTCCATGCGGGGATCACAAGCCCGTCCTTTTTCATACGGGGGCCACAACCTCCACTCCCGTGGAGCATCCACACAAAGTTGAGACGATGAATAAGTGCGGCTGCCCTTTGATTTTCGTTGTACTTGTTGCTCAGCCCTTAAGGCTTGATGCACTAGCTCTTGGAGGTTGGCAAATGGGTGAATCTCGACAAATTCTTAAATATCCTCATGTAGACCTTCCAAGAACCATGCCATGGTAGCCTCCTCCAGCTTATGCATTCCTGCATGGATTATAAGCATATCCATTTCTTTCCAATACTCATCAACGGAAAGATTACTTTGCTTTAGCTGTTGAACTTGGCCTGGATGGTTCTTGCGTAATAAGGTGGCATAAACCTCTCTTCCATGATTTGCTTTATTTGAGCCCAAGTGGTTGGCCTTTTTCTGTCTCTATTCAATTGATCCCACCAAACAAGAACATATTCAGTGAATTCAATTGAAGCGGCACAACTCTTCTTTTCTTCAGTGCAGTTTTGGCTATCATATATTTGATCAAACACGCATCACCCATTCAAGATATTTCTCTGGATCAATTCGGCCCGTGAAAGATGTTATATAAATTTTGATTTTTTTTCCAAACCATCATCCTTCGATGACGTCCTCTATCATGATGTTGGCCAAATAAACCATGTCCAAGAAGACCTACATCGCAGTTTTAACGATAACCACACCAAGGACCATAATGGTGGTAGTTTCCATCAAAGCTCTGTCGGATGTAGCATCAAGGTCACGACCATCACGATCATCACTAAGATTGTGTTACACATGTGTACGTTGTGGTCGTGGAAGAACAAGGGTTGCAACAGCTCTAGCTTTATTTTGTAGCCCTTGGTTCCTCTCCAACCGTCAGAGAGAATCCACAATGGCATCAAAATGAATATCAATAGCTCGCTCATGCCTTGTGAAGCGAGCATTTAGATACTTCTCCACTGAAGCAATACGATATCCTAATTCAATGTGGAGATCTTGGATGTGTTGATCCAAAGCATTGTACCTCCTTGTAAAGTGTTGATTTGTTGCAATCAATTGATCACGAGTAGCTTAGGGAAGGTCACCACCATAGTGTAGTTAGTCTTCATCACCATGGTGTGAACCATGATGCGATGCACCTATCATGGTTAGTGCAACCAAGAAAATGACAACATATGTGAAGCTTGGTAGGTTTAGTCAAAGGAGTGCAATAAAAATTCTAGACTTTTGTCAAGTTAACTTGTAATCCGAACTAGAAAATAATTGCCTAGTTGCTGATCACATAATATAAGTAAATGTAGGATCGTATGGCACAATCAGAGGGATGTGAATGATTGTCTCCGCTTTTTGAACCTGAAACAAAAAAATCAACCTAGAAGACAAACGATCTAATCTTACAGATGTGAAATCCAACCACAGAACAATTGATCATGTACACAAGCTTGAAGAAGAATCTGTCCGCTCGGTGTTCCATCCACTCGGCTGCTCGCTACGATCACATATAGCTCGACAGCTCGCTACTATCACATATCGAGATCTCTTATCGCACGAAAGATGTCGACTACTCAAACTGATTGACCACTCGATCAAAATCAAGCCAAAGACAACACCTTCCCCGTAGCACATTGGCGACAACACACAAAAGCAATGCTCAAAAGAATCATGTCACCGATGAACTTTTCTTGGAATAGACCTGATCTATTATTTCTGTAACAAGTTTTTAGCTATAAAGTGCCATCACGACACTCTTAAAAACTTCCTCGACGAAAGCCCTAAAAACTGGTTCTGTTATCCCTTAGCCTCTCCTGCTTTTATAGGCTAACATCTCAATCATGTTCGACTCAAATATGAACACAACACTTTATCTCTTCCTCAAATCAAGAGACTCGAAACCCTTTCTAACACTAGTTTTATTCAAACTCTACCTCTTCTACATTACGGACTATATCGATAACGTTCCAATCTCTCCACATGACGAAGCCTCCAAGATATCACCTCCTGTATCTTCATCACGAATCTCCACATTTGATCTCCATGTGCTCCAGCATGAGCCCCACCACGTCGCGTGACATCCTCGATCATCCAGACCTTAGACTTTCCCCATCCTAGTCTCGATCCTCCACGTCACCGATCGTGATCATCTCCACGCCCACATGCACATCAAGGACCAAGGAAATGTTTTTTCCGGCACAAACTCTTCCCAGCTTGACCGTCATCAGTATAACCAACCTTGTCCATCCAGAACAAGACCAAGACCAAAGCCATCCATGACCAACATCCTAGTCGTACATGACCACACCTTCCATCACTACTGAGAAAACAAAACCATCGAGTACTCAATACTTTCGACTACCGAGTACCAAGCACAAACCACAAAGCTCAGATAGTCGATCGCAACACCCAGCGGCTACCAATCATCGACCATCGAGTACTCAATACTTTCGAGTACCGAGTACCGAGCACAAACCACAAAGCTCAGATAGTCGATTGCAATACCCAGCGGCTACCAATCATCGACCATCGAGTATCGGCCCTTCTGATCACTGAGTACCACGACTACTTGATCACCATGCACCCACTAGTCAACCCACTGGCCTGATGTACTTGAAAATCATAAGAAATAAAGTACTCGTACCGACAATGAAGTCTCAAAGTACCAATCGTAAAGCCTACGGTAATCGATCGCAATGTCTACGGCAACCAACCGGAAAACCGAAGACAACAACAGCAGAGCATGAAGTCTACAAATATAACAACAATCTACAAAGACTAAGAGTATCAACTACAAAGACTACGAGTATCGACTGCAAAATCCAAGACCACCGACTAGAAAGATTTATGACTACCGATCAACAAAAGTTACGACTACCCACCAGCAAGATTTACGACCATGAAAAGAAGTACTGTAACTTTGGTGGTGGTCGACTTACCATGGTCGTAGTCGTACATAGTCGAAGCTAGACGTGGTCAAAGTCGAACATGGTCGTCGTCGAATGTGATCGAACTTGATCATAGTCGTAGTTGAACATGATCGAAGCTGGGCGTGGTCGTAGAGCCATTCAGCAGTGGTCGTAGCTCTATGCATGGTCGTAAACAACAACCAAGGTCGTAGCACTGTGCGTGGTCATAAACAATAGCCGTTCAGTCATGGTCGTAGCATGTTGTAGTCGTAGTCGGTCTTGAACATAGTCTGCATGTCGAACTCGGGCATGGTCGACATCAGTCATGGTCAAAGCCTCACAGTCAAAGGCTAGCATGGTTGTAAAGCTGTGCGGTCTTCTGAAGCCACTCTCGTAAAGCTGTGCCATCTTCTGAAACCACTCCCGTAAAGCTGTGCGATCTTTCGAAGCCACTCAAAAGCATCAAAACCACTCGAAAAGTTCAAAACTGTTATGAATATTGTGCATCTATTCATGAGGCCCAAAGGGCAATATATATAGAGATACAAGGGGGATATACAGAAGGAATACAAGGCATATTAGGAAACAAATAACAGTCCTAATCTCTTTCCTATTCTATCCTTAACACCCCCCCCTCAAACTCATGGTGGATCACACACACTGAGTTTGGAGAGAAAATACAAATGTTGTGCCCTAGTCTGTGGCTTCGTGAAGAAGTCAGCAATCTGTAACTCTGAGGACACAAACTGAAGAGCAAGTACACCCTCCTGCACCTGGGAGCGAGTGTATGAAGCATCCACACCAATGTGCTTGGTGAGCTCATGCTTCACTGGATCACGAGCAATGCTGATAGCTCCTGTACTGTCAGTCATAAGAGTAGTAGGTCCCCTCACAGGTACGCCAAAGTCTGCAAGTAACCATCTCAACCAAGTAATCTCTGCTGTCACAACTGCCATAGCTCTCAACTCAGCCTCTGCACTCGAACGGGAAACTGCAGTCTGCTTCTTTGTCTTCCAGGCAATCAGGGAGGAGCCAAGAAAAACACAGTAAGCAGAAAGAGATCGACGATCAGAAGGATCACTAGCCCAGGTCGCATCAGAGTACGCCTGAAGCTGGAGTGAGGTGGAGCTAGGGAAAAACAAGCGACGAGATATGATCCCACGCAAGTAGCGAAGAACACGAAGAAGATGACTGTAGTGAAGATGAGTAGGACAAGCCATGAACTGACTCAAGATATGGACAGCATGAGCAATATCAGGACGAGTGCTCACAAGATATACCAAACTGCCAACCAGATGGCGATACCGAGTAGGATCCTCAAGAGGATCACCATCAGTAGCACGGAGCTGAAGAGAGAGCTCCATAGGAGTCTCAGCAGTGCGAGTATCAGTCAGACCAGACCGATCAAGAAGATCCTGGACATACTTCTGTTGGGAGAGGTAGTAACCCTCAGGCGTGACAGAAACCTCAATCCCAAGAAAGTATGTAAGCAAACCAAGATCAGTCATCAGAAACTGCTCACTGAGATGCTTCTTCACATATGCAATGAATGAGGGATCGTCACCAGTAATGAGCATATCATCCACATAGAGAAGAAGCAGTGTCCTACCTCGAGGTGAGACATGGATAAATACAGCAGGATCATGGGCACTGATAGTGAAACCGACAGCGGTGATCACTGAGGTAAAACGCGCAAACCAGGCACGAGGGGCCTGTTTGAGACCATAAAGAGCACGACGAAGACGACAGACATGACCAGCTGGAACAGAATACCCAGGTGGTGGCTGCATGTAAACCTCCTCATGCAAGACGCCATTAAGAAAGGCATTCTTGACATCCAGCTGAGAGATAGACCACCGGCGAACAGAAGCAACCGCAACAAGAGTGCGAACAGTGGTCATATGAGCAACAGGAGCAAATGTCTCATCATAATCTCGACCATACTCCTGCTGAAAACCACGAGCTACAAGACGAGCCTTGTAGCGCTCAATGGTACCATCAGACCTGGTCTTAATCTTGTACACCCACTTGCACGTGATAGGACGAGCGTGCACAGGTGCCGGGACAATCTCCCAAGTCTCCGTACGACGAAGCGCATCAAGCTCCTCTGCCATGGCGAGCTGCCACTCAGAATGAGAAGCAGCTTCACGATAAGAACTAGGCTCAGTGACAGAGAGAGCATGAGCTGGCGAAGCAAAACCAAGACGAGCAGGAGGCCGAATGGTTGCCCGGTCACGAAGGGCGTAACGAGGAGCATCATCAGATGAATCAGACGTCGGTGTCGGCAAGAGACCAGGAGAGGGATCTGGTGAAGGACGAGGACGTCTGGAGTAGTGCACCCCAGAGAAACGAGACGGTGGTGCCATAGGGGCAGGAGGCGGTGCTGCAGGAGGCAACACAGGAGGTGAAGGTACCGAAGGCGGGGAAAGGGGAGAAATGGGTGAGGAGTCAGGGAGAGACAACCAGGAGATCGTCTCGATGGTGGAAGCAGTGTGAGGAGCCGAATCCTGATAGAAGAAAGGTCGAGATTCGTCAAAGACAACATCTCGTGAGATCCTAATCCGTCGAAGAAGGATCATAGCAACGATAACCCTTATGCTCAGAACTGTACCCAAGAAACACACACTCGACTGACTGGGCTGTCAATTTAGTGCGCTCACGAGGCGGCAGCAGGACAAAACAGGTGCAGCCAAAAACACGAAGGTGATCGTACTGGGGGGCTCTAGAGTAGAGACGCTCTATAGGACTGACATCCTTAAGAGCAGTGGAAGGCTGCATATTAATGAGATATGCAGCCGTAGAAACAGCCTCAGCCCAGAACTGTGGGGGAACGTGAGAAGCAAGAAGAAGGGTGCGAGCAGTCTCAATCAGATGACGATGTTTGCGTTCAGCAACCCCATTCTGAGCATGAGCACCAGGACAAGAAGACTGATAAAGAGTGCCCTGCTCAGAAAGGAATTGTCTGAATGCACTAGAACAATACTCGCCAGCAGAATCACAGCAAAAAGTACGAATAGAGGACTCAAACTGAGTACGAACCATCATGGCAAAGCTACGATAGATCGCAAGAAACTGACCACGATTAGACATAGGGAAAAGCCAAGTAAAACGGGAATAGTCATCAATGAAAATAACATAGAATTTATGCCCGCCTTTTGAGATAATAGGCGCAGGTCCCCATACATCTGAATGAACTAAATCAAAAGGACGAGAAGACAATGACTCACTAGAATGATAAGGAAGTTGTAGCTGCTTGCCCAGCTTACAACCTCGACAAAACATGGACGTGTCAACAGTAACACGTCCAAGGACACCCTGACGAACTAATGACGAAAGACGAGACCCACACAGGTGACCTAAATGGTGATGCCACTGCGCAAAAACTTCAGAGGTGGTGGCAGCAGTGGCAGTGGAGGTAGACGTGGCAGGAGACGTGGTAGGAGCAGCTGAAGCGGACGGAAGATGAAGACGGTCGAGAATGTAGAGACCCTGACGATCCCTACGGCGCCGGCCAGTCCCAAGTATCGTCCCTGTCTGTCGATCCTGAACGAAACAGGTGTGAGAGTCAAAACCAACCCTACAACCAAGGTCAGTGATCTGTCCCACTGAAAGAAGCTGCATGGTTAGTTGGGGAACATGAGAAACAGCTGGAACAGAAAAATCAGTGGACAAAAGAGTGCCCTGACAACTAACAGACAAGGAAGTACCATCAGCAGTCTGGACAGAGATAGGGAGGACAGGAGGTCCTACTGAAGTGAGAGATGTGGAATTTGGTGTCATATGGAAAGAGGCACCAGAATCTAGAACCCAAGAGGTACCTGGGGGAGACGTCTGAGCTAGACTAGCAGAACCCGCTGAGCTGTGAGAGAGCTGCTGAAGAAGAGCCTGGCAAAGCTGCTGAACAGAGTCACCTCGCTGAGATCCTGATGAGCTGGTCTGTCCTCCTGTGAAGGAAGGGCCTCCCTGCCCCCCCTTGGATCGTCCATCCCCACGCGCCTTATTCCGCTTTTTTCGCACCGCACAACGCTGGTAGTCATGCCCGAAGTTCTTGCAGTAGTTGCATTGAACTCCAGTTGGTGCAAAGGCAGGAGCGGCAACAGGCACCTGAGAAGGAACCGTAGTCATAGTAGGAACCGTCGATGTAGTCGAAGAACGAGCAACAAGCACAGTCGGAACGGACTGTGATGCTAGCCTGAGACGAAGCTCCTCAGCCCGAAGTGTCGAAAGAGCCTCGGTGACAGTTGGTCGTGGCGAGCGGCTCAGCAGCTGAGCTCTGACAGGCTCAAACTCTGGGCGAAGACGGCAGACGAAATCATAAAGACGAAGGCGATCATGATCCGCCTTCTGAACTTTGTGGCACTCCTGGCACAATGGAGAAGCCAACTCATCGAGCTGTCGCCAGATACTAGTCAGAGCTCGGAAGAAGTCGTCGACGGAAGAATCTCCCTGGCGTAGCGTCTCCAACTCACGCTGAAGCGAAAAGAACTGAGCATCACTGCTCTGCTGGTATCGCTCACGCAAGTACTCCCAGATCTGTCGAGTAGACCGCAGACCAACAATATCTGGCTAAATGGAATCGTCGACACTGACCACAAGGATGGCACGAACACGGGCCTCATCAGCACACCAGCGCTCAAAAGCGTCAATGGCATACTGAAAAGCCTCATCAGCAGCGTCAGCAGCAGCAGCATCATCCTCTGACTTCTTCTTAGCAGCTTCATCTGCCCCAGGAGGTACAGAGGTAGGCTGCCTAGGAGGAGGCTGAACCGGCGGTGGCGGAGAGGGACGAGCACCGGTAACATGTCCCCAAAGGCGAAGACCATCAAGTGTAATCTCCATAAGGGAAGACCATAACCTGTAGTTCGTTCCATGGAGCTTTGTTCCCGAGAATGGAATCGCAGCAGATGGAACGGAAGCCATCGGTAGGCGGCGCTGGACGGCGCGGCGACCAAGGCAACGACGTCTAACAGGCAGCGCTGGACGGCGCGACGGTTAGTACAACGTTTTTTTTTATTTTTTTTTGATTTTTTTTGATTTTTTTGATTTTTTTTGGAACTATAAAAGGAAAACTCTCACTGGCTCACTTAGAACCAGCAGAGCAGAAGATGCGGACCGCCGGCGGCTGTGGCGGCGACGGCGGCTACTGCGGCGGCGGCAGATGCGGCCGACTGCGGCGACGGCGGCAGCGGCGGATGCGGCCGACGGAGGCGGCGGCGGATGCGGCCGACGGAGGCGGCGGCGAATGCGACGGTGCGGCCGACGGAGGCGGCGGCGGATGCGACGGCGGAAGTGGCCGATGGCGGCGACCTCGGATGCGGCCGACGGCGACGGCGACGGTCGACTCCGAGCAGCCCCCCCCCCCCCCCGAGCGACGGCGGCTGATGCGAACCGACAACAGCCCCCGAGCGACGGCGGCGTCGGATCTGACGGCGGCGGCTGGAGATCCAAGCGGCGGCACGGATAAGGACGGCCCGGGCGGCGACAGCGGTGACGGCTCGGGTAGAGAGGGTCCGGCGGAGACAGCGGCGGCACGGGTAGAGAAGACCCGAGAGGCGGCGGCTGCAGCGGCCCGAGCGGCGGCGGCTGTGGCACGGGTGACGTCGAGGCAGCGGAAGAAGATCAGGTTAGGGTTTTAACCCTAGCTCTTATACCATGTTATGAATATTGTGCATCTATTCATGAGACCCAAAGGGCAATATATATAGAGATACAAGGGGGATATACAGAAGGAATACAAGGCATATTAGGAAACAAATAACAGTCCTAATCTCTTTCCTATTCTATCCTTAACAAAAACCACTCAGAGTAAAATCCAGTAACCACGATCGATCGAAACTTTTGCAAACACAAATTTCAAAGCAAACCAAATGTCAATTATTTATCATTTTTTTTCACGACCATCCACATGGTCTAACAAAAATATAGCAACTAAATAATAGATTCGGTTAACAAAAAAGTATAAGCGAAGAGCAAGTTTACCGTTTCTAGAAAAGCACTAAAGGTCAGATCAGATCTAGGTTTTCAGACGAAGAGCAGAAAGTGGACAGATATAAAAATTGGATGATATAGCTCAAGCCAAAAGTAAACAAGGTAGTTTTTGGGATCAACAAGCTAGCCAAGATTCTAATGGATTAAACCTAATCTAACTCACTAAAATTTCCAGATTGAAATCAAAAGGCTAAAAGATAGCAAATATTTTGTGTCTTTTTGGTAGGATGAAAAATAAACCAAACTAAAGGATAGAAGTCACTGTGTAACTGAAGTTTGTCACCATTCAACCTTGAGTTCTGATACCATATGATACGGGGGGCAGCTTGATCTTCACGGTGACGGCAAAGATAACGATGAAGATAACTCAAAGAAAGCATCGTGATCGATAAATGAGGTCAGAACACCTCAACCACAATCACACCACTACCTTCACAAAGGTAACTTGAAAAAGCAACAAGATTTGGTAAAGAAAGCAAACTTGTGCCAAGCACAAGATTACAACCACCACAACCGTATCACAACCTTTACAATAGTCCAATTCACACAACTTGCTATCAGCAAGAGTATAAAATGGTTGATCACGACAGATCACTCTAAGCAAACTCAAAGAACTTGCAAAGACATATAAGAGTTACTCAAACTCTCTCTAGATATCGGAGATTCAAACCCTAGAGCCAATAAGACTTACACTCATTTCATATTCATCAAAATATCACAACCTAGTTTATAAGAGGGGTACCTTTCTTATATAGAATTTTTAGGCTAGTGCTACAGCACCAACTTGCTACAATACCAGCTTTTAAAGATATCGTTTGTTTTCTTGTGAAAGAAGATAGAGATATCCAATCCAAATTAGATTTGTCTACATGCTACGAAAGGAATTTAAATTACTTTTCTCTTTAGGGATGTCCTCATAAAAAATTCAAAAATATTTGAATACGTCGAAAGTGGCAAATCCTAGGTATTTGATGCTTAGTAGTGGTAAATTGTCAAGAAGAAACTTAAAGGTGACAAACAGTCATGTACATAAGAGAACGTGCAGATATACAAGGGAAAATTGACGATTCGCCACTCCTAATCAAGGTGATTAGGAGTGGCGAATCCTCAATATTCCCTTGTATATCTGCACGTTCTCTTATGTACATGACTGTTGAACAAAACCCAAAAAGTTTTTTCAGAGAAAGAAAACAAAGTACGAAAACAAAATCACTACTACACAAAACCGTATTACATACGGTTCAGAAACGTCATCACAGACGGTTTTGTGAACCGTCTGAATTTATGGGTCAATAATGATACGAGTTCATTACAGACGGCTTTCGAACCGTCCGTAGTGTAAATATCACAGACGGTTTTTAACTAAAACCGTCTATGATATCTATATATCACAGACGGTTCTAATTAAAAACCGTTTGTGATATATAGATATCACAGACAGTTCTATTTAAAAACTGTCTGTGCTATTCTCTTTTACCCCCCAAATCTATTCCTGTTTATTGGCTAGCCTCAGGAAATGTTAGCCATGCCCTCTGAAACAAGCAAATCAACATGTACATGTATACATCCAATTCACATCTCAATTCATTTCACAAACATAAAACATCCATTTCGTAAATCAATTAATTGAAATGAAAACAAGCAAATATAGTATGAAACACAGTACATATTTTATTTTTATTAAGATTACAGCCTACCATTACATGAACAGACAGACAAACAACAAACAATAAGGAGGAGGAGAACAACAAACAGGTTGCCCATCTAGCTAACACAACAAGAACAGAGAAAAGCAAAGATCATCTATGCCTAGGCCTTCTCGCCCCTGATGCAGCGCACGAGCTGAATGTCTTTGACGCCCACCATCGTCGGCGTTGATTGAGCGCTGCCTTGTGCATCGTCTGCTTTGTGGGGCTATTATGGTATGGGTCAAGGAGGAGGAGGAAGAGGAGAACAGCAAGGAGGAGGAGAACAACAAAGAGGAGGAGAACAGCAAGGAGGAGGAGAATAGCAAAGAGGAGGAGAACAGCAAGGAGGAGAATAGAAAGGAGAGGCTGGGTTCTAGTGATTATTTATAGGGGAGGGAGTGCGAAATTTTTTGGCGCGGGGATGGAGAGGCGGAGCTACGATCCGTGGGGTGAGGATGGGTGGATTTCTATTGGCTAGGATTGGGTTGAGGAGGATCGACGGGCCCAGCGGTCAAATTATCATAGATGGTTGGTAGCTAGAACCGTTTGTGATGAATGAATATCACAGACGGTTTTATATGCCAACCGTCTGTGAATTAGAGCACAAAATTTTATATACCGATGCAATATAAACAACTAGTCTGAAAAGATAAAATAGCAAAGTTTTATATGGCTTATATATACTCATTTGAAAGGTTTTGATGAGATCTACAACTTTTCAGTTGAAGCAAAATCCAAATTTCGAAAGGAAGACCAAGAAAAAGGGCAAAAACAGGAACCAAAAACTTGTGGCGCAGGTTTAGGTCCAAATATGGCCGGTTTTGGGGGCCTTGGAGGGCGACTAGTGCAAGCTAGTCATTGTTTTGGATTGGGCTCATCGTTAGCTTTCCAACGAGTACAAGAACGTCGAAAACGGACACCGTATGCAAAAGTTATGCCCGTTTTACTAAAGGTGTCTCAAAACTGAATCCTACTCGGACTCAGGTGGGAAATTATGAAATTTTGGAGAATTGCAAGGCGAGAAACATATCACAGACGGTTTTTAATACGAATCGTCTGTGATAACTTCATTATCACAGGCGGTCTGTGAAGTATCACAGACGGTTCTAGATAAGAACCGTCTGTGATGTCTGCCATCATCACAGACAGTTCTTATCTAGAACTCTCTGTGATACTTCACAGATGGTTTTTATTAAAAAAAACCGTTTGTGATAATACCACAGACGGTTATTCGTATGAACCGTTTGTGATACTTGCAGTACAGATAGTTTCTAGGAACCGACTATAATATAAACGTCTAGTTTAGCCTCTTTTGTAGTAGTGAATCATGATTATCTCACACATTTCCAGTACATTTTGGCTAAGAGTTTCACTCATGAAAAATTCACAAAACAAAAGTTAACCCCAGTTTTTGCGTGTAAATATGGATCAACATGCATGTTAAGGAGGGCGGCAGGGAGAAGTAAATATAAGAAGGCGATATAGATAATACCGAGAGACCAGACCAACAAAAATTTGGAATAGCTACCATTGAACAAGTTAAGCAAACACAAGAAGTCAAAGAACAGAATGACAAGATGTACATGAACGTATCAACAAACTTGATTTCAGTCTGAATTCTTGCCAGAATAAACAAGCATGCACATGCTCTACTAGCAGAGCAACTGCTGGTTGGTAGCACAGTGAATGATCACTAATGCAGCTGAATCCCAAAAGGTTGTTGCCCGATTTGTTCTTGATGTCAGTCACATGACCCTGGACTGGCTATGGCACAAAAGCTGGGAGCAGCAGTGCTAATTTATGACTAAACCAGCATGCATGGTTCCATGTTGCTTTCACTCAAGCCTCAAGTGGGTTTCTTGATGTCCAAAATGGAGTGTAGTTCTGGAGTCATGTCTGTTGCTCTACCTTGCTAATAGAGATAGTAGACATGGTTGTTGTATGAATGCTCTCTGGCAAGTTCTTCAAGGAAGTATAAATTGGTGGTAGGGGAGGAGTAACTGTTGAGTTGAGCTTGATTGAATAGGTGATAGGAATGGAGAAACCAACCAACTCTTTTGTAAAAATCTTTAGGACAACGAAATGCTTCAGTCAAAGATTGCCCTGACCAAAAAATCAGACTGGTTTGATGGGACCTAGTTCGCTCTCTCTCTCTCTCTCTCTCTCTCTCTCTCTCTCTCTCTCTCTCTCTCTCTCATATATATCAGCCCTACTTGAGCACCGGTGTGGACTGATCCACGGAATTCAACGATCATGCGAATGCTGATCCATGAAATTTCATCGAGCGTGCATGCATGCGTATGCTAAACTTGTACTAATTTTACTTGCTTCATAACAATTAATTTTGCACGGTACTTTGTAAAGTTACCCAAAGTCGACCAGGTCCAGTCAGCTAAAAGACCGTAAGCGAGTAACCATTCTGATAAAAGCTCTACAAACCAACCTCATGCACTTACTTAAGAGAACTTCATGTGACTTGGTTAATTAATTCCATGGATCAAGAACCTTCCAGCCAATTGACTCATTTGTCAGCATGCAATAAAGGGATCTTTCCAACCTATTCACATTGATGAGCTAGTTAACACATCTAGTTAACCATGCACGGTACATGAATGTGGCTTTCTTTTCAGATATGAATAATCTGACAACCACATATATATAAGTGTTCAACATTCAGCTGTTTATACCATAACTTGTTAAGGTTGAATAAGAAAGCATATAGGGTTGTGGAGTTGTACTTTGGTTAATTAGCCCATAAAGTTTTCTTGTTATTCCCTTATCCTTTTGCCATTGGCTGCATGTAGGGGTTGCAAAAAAAACTCGTTAGTGGAGCTCGTTGGTTTGATTCAAAATTACTTTAATTATACTCGTTAATTAGTTAAATATTGAAATAAATTGATTTCAAATGAATTTGAATTTTGTTCTAACTCGGCTCGATTCATTAGCTCGTTTCTAAAAATACTTCCAAATTATACGTAAAATGATATTAAGTCAAACTATATCAATTTTAGGAAAAGCTCGATAAGATGAAGACTTAGCTCGATATCCACCCTTGCATGCCCCTCTCAATTTACCATTGCCTTTGAACAAGACCTTCTTTGCTATATATTTATTCCTACATCATCCTACGTACTTGTTTCTGTTTTTACTTTCTCCTCGAGTCAGCTACCATTTAAAAATTACAATCTGTGATAATGTACTTTCTAAGCCAAACCAGTAACCTAAATTTGTTTTATTTTAGCATCAAGACAATCCATTTAGCTAGAAAAAAGCATCAGATGACAGCAAATAAAACAGAAAGAAACAATGTGTACATGTACACGTTGTGAAATCGCTAGAATTGGAGGCCGCAGGCTGCGTTTTAATATATGATGGGAAGAGCCCCCACCGTGGCATAAACAGAGACGGAATCAAAAACCGAATCAAAGCCGGATTACAATCCTTGAGAAGGAAGCAGAACTAAACCTTCTATCTCTAAGAAAAGGATTCCAAATCTATCTATAAGAGGAGAACAACAATATATTCTAACAACCCCCCTCAATCATAACTTTATCAAGTTAAGATTGTATCGAAAATCCTCAAGCTCTCGTAGAGACAAGGGCTTTGTAAATCCATCTGCTACTTGATCTCCAGATGGAACAAATTTGACCTCCAACTGTTTATGTGTAACCCTTTCTCGAACAAAGTGATAATCCACTTCTATATGTTTTGTTCGTGCATGAAAGACTGGATTCGCTGAAAGATATGTGGCACCAATGTTGTCACACCACAACCGCGCTGCGCGAGGAGTGGGAAGTCCTAGCTCATTCAACAGACTTTGTATCCAAATTATCTCAGCAGTAGCATTAGCAATGGCTTTATATTCTGCTTCGGTACTAGACTGAGAAACTGTGGCTTGTTTTCGTGCAGTCCATGAAATAAGATTGTCACCAAGAAAGATAGCAAAACCTCTAGTGGAGCGACGATCATCTGGACTGCCTGCCCAATCAGCATCAAAAAATGCACTTATCAACATGGAGGAAGACTTGCCGATCTGAAGTCCAAACTGCATGGTCAACTTGACATATCGATGTATTATCTTGACTGCACTCCAATGCTCAGCAGTAGGGGCATGCAAAAATTGGCAAACTTTGTTGACAGAGAATGCAATATCCGGTCTTGTCAATGTGAGATACTGCAAAGCACCTACAATGCTTCTGTATTGTGTTGCGTCAGTCGGACCCAACAGTGTCCCTTGATGTTTTGACAGTTTTTCCATCGTGGACAACGGGGTGCTGACTGGCTTGCAAGCTGTCATGCCTACTCTTTTCAAAAGATCTGAGGCATATTTCTCTTGTGAAAGCACAATCCCATCCTTTATCTTGGTAACCTCAATACCAAGAAAGTAGTGTAAATCTCCCAAATTCTTCAACGCAAATTCTTGCTTGAGATCTTGAAGTAACGCCATGGTTGCATTCTGTGTCAAACTAGCAACAATTATGTCATCAACATGTATAAGTACAAATACTGTAACAGCTCCTTTGCTATAGAAAAACAGAGAGGTATCAGCCTTGGAAGCCTTAAACCCAAGTTGACATAATCATGTACTTAACCTGGAAAACCACGCTCTAGGCGCTTGTTTTAAACCATAGAGAGTTTTGTCTAATTTGCACACATATTTTGGTTTAACCTTATCTTCATAACCAGGTGGTTGTCTCATATAAACCTCCTCCTCTAGAACGCCATGAAGAAACGTGTTCTGAACATCTAACTGACGAAGTCTGAACGCCTTCTCGAAGAGTCATCCTGTTCTCAAAGTTTAGAAGTTGAGAGTAAAGTTCAGATACTGTGATCGGTTCTGTCTTCAAGGTGATGGCAGCCACCACCGGATTGAAGTCAGCATCCAGTCCGTCCTCATCATCTAGAGGTCTTCCTGCCGAGGCCATCTCATCGCCAAGTGCCTTCATCTTGCCGACATATTCTGCCACGGTCATGTCACCTTTTTGAGTCATTGCCAAAGCCAAGCGCGTATTTACTGATCGCGCACGAGACTGGCCGGAGAACATTCCTTCAACAGCTCTCCAGACTTGTGCAGATGAAGTCATGGTGGCTACTTGGATGAGGATCTCCCTGGAAAGAGATGAGAGCAAGTAGCTAAGAACCTGCAGATCTGTGGTCATCCATGTTTCATAAGCCGAGTTCGGCTTCTTGACAGTCTTGTCACCATCGGTGATGTCGATTTCTGCATCTAGGGCTTGGATAGCACCGGTGAGATGCCCTTCCATGCGAGCACCACGAATTGCTGGTAGAACTTGTGCCTTCCATAGCAGGTAATTGGTCTTGGCTAGCTTTTCTGTGATAGCTTGGCCAGACAGTGGATTCATGGTGGTTGACGAAGGATTCGCCATGCTAGATCGAATCTATTCGATGGTAGAGGAGAGGCTCTGATACCATATGAAATCGCTAGAATTGGATGAAGCGTTTCACCTCATTAGAGGCCGCAGGCTACGTGTTAATATATGATGGGAAGAGCCCCCACCGTGGCATAAACAGAGACGGAATCAAAAACCGAATCAAAGCCGGGTTACAATCCTTGAGAAGGAAGCATAACTAAACCTTCTATCTCTAAGAAAAGGATTCCAAATCTATCTATAAGAGGAAAACAACAATATATTCTAACACAGGTCAACCAGCTGAAGCTACATATATGTGTGCACAACGTCTATTATTGCAGTTTCCATATTTTCATGCACTTGTATAATTCGGAAGAGCTTTTTTCAGGGATCATTCCGAAGAGTTAGAAGAGTACTGTTTGTTGTTATCTCAGAAAAGTTTTATCCAATATAATATTTTAAAGTTTGTTTTGGGGTCATATGATATTGTTAAGTCACTTGATTAATTAGTCAGAATTATCTCAGTTACATATGGTGCTAACAGAAATATTGTGCCCGCCTTCCTAAACAAATGATCAATGGTTGAAAATGATAGATGAAGCAGCTTGTGCAATACTGATTTGCTAACCTCTTTCAATTGTCGTTTCATTGTTTTACCAGACAAGAACCTGCTTGTGCAACACTTCGTTGATATTTAGCTCTCCATTTGTTCAACTCCGTAACGCCTTTAGCAATTGACAATCTTTCCAAAAACTGTATCAGTTGGAAAGTCACAAGCTAAAGATCTACTCTTAGAAGAGCCCAAGGTATGCATCATCCTTTAGAATGTGAGACTCTTTAAGCTAGGATTAGGTAATAGGTACCCAGAAATGACTTCTATAATACCTGCGTTTGCAACTGGTGTTTTTATGCTTCAATGGCTGTCGTGACCACGGATGGGAGAACATGATCTAAAATATTGTGTAAGTTGTTAATAGGTGCTGTACAATAATGTTTGAAACGCTAAATCTGACATGTGAAACTACTTGGAGTTGTGATATGCTCGTTGGTGCCAACTAGTTGCACTCGCCATGCAGATTATTCAGACAAACTAAAAACTGAAGCTTTGGATTAATGGATAGATGAGATCTAAGAAAATAGGGGTGTATTCACGAATGCTATTTTAGTCAAAACATGCACAGCTGGATGTGCTAATTTGGTTACTTATTTTCTAGTGCTTTCTTTTCTTAATTACTTTCCCACTAAATTTTTCTTTGTTCTATTTATGCTAAAAATGTGTCTTCTTGATTCACATGTGAGTATGTGACCTTTTGATCTCGCGGTATTACTCCTGCTAACACTGGTATGCTTCCTAATAGATTCCTGGTATTTATCTTTCTTTATTGATAGCAGAAACTGTACAATGATAAACATATAAGCATAGCTTTTGTGGCAAATGAAAACCCGTCTGTCAATAACAAAAGTACAATTTCTTGGTGACTGATAAAAGTAATTTTGAAGTTACACCATCAGCATCTCCAGCTCTTTTCAAACTAATGCAGCTGCTGGTGCAACCCATATTAAACAAACAAATGCTTTTACTGTCAGCAACAACACTTGTGCTAAACTTAGAAGTTAGTTACAAATGTTACTTCTTTTGCTGCTGCAGCTGTGTGACTGTGTGAGCCCTCTTTGCCACCAAAGCTAAGTGCTGCTTGTATAGGCTATCTCTTTGTTTTCCTCTTTCTGTTGCCTTTATGCATCCAATTTTCACAGAAAATCATGTGGTTGAAACTTGTAGTTTTGGGGACTTCAAGATCCAACCGCCTTCCCTCAATAGCCGTGGACCATGGTTTCATGCTCATCCTCTTTACTTGATTGCTACTATTGTAGATGGCTGTAATATGGCAGAGCAGAGCTATATATATTGGTTTGTCTCTTGGGTGTAGAGGGAGAAGTTAACTACGACACTATTTGCATGGAAAATGTGGTTTGTTACTGCTAGCTAGCTCTTGTAAAAGCAATGGTTACAACATTTGCATCCTTAAAACATACAAGGATGGCATTTTCTAACCAAGCAATAATTTTTAGGAACTATAAGACCAATAAAGTACCGAAAAAACATACATAAGAGGTCCTTATGCATAAACATACACAGCTAATCTAACTTCATAAAAGTCAAACAAATCTTTCCAATAGAAAAGAAATTGAACAAATCTTCAACAACTGAAACTCTGTCCAATTAGCACTTTAACGGTGAAGACGATAATTCCAACCCCCCCCCCCCCCCCCGGTTTCTACTGACGTATGGTCATGTTATTATGTTACTAAAAAAATACACAGTATACATTTCTAATGAACAAAAACGTAAGGATTACGCAGGCAGGACCAGCGACAGATGTTTAGATAAAGAACATTAGTTGGCAATACTAGTATGTATCTTTCGCGGATGAGTGAATATTTTAGGTGATGGATAGGAGAATATTGTTAAGGAAGTTACGGATGTAAGAAATGAAGCACTACAAAGAAGCAACCTGGGATAGGTTGTGTTTGATGAGAGGTGTGAGAGGAGAGGTCATTGGTCAATAGCCAAACACGCAAGTTGGTGAGGTGCGCACAGATAGGTACATGAGATGGGACAGATACGTGCTCGACAAAATAGATTGAGAGAGGTGAATTGAAAGAGGCTTATTGAGCAGCCATCTTGTCGTGCAAAACTAAATAAGAGTGACCTCTCATCCAACCCTAAACGAACATATTTAGGTATATATATTAATTACCATCATCCTAGCTAACTTCCTCACTCATTCCATACACGGTTCTTGGTTAGCTAATCAAACACAGCGTCGTGTACTAGCTACCCGGGCTTTTGGTCTTCATTTCTCTGAAGTTAAGTTTTGAGGCTTATTACTAGTCCATTTTTTCTTAAGGGCTATGGTGTCATCGTCAACGACGAACACGTCGTCGGAGGGGGCGAACTCCAAGGCGTCGACATGCCCGAGGGGCCATTGGCGGCCCGGCGAGGATGAGAAGCTCCGGCAGCTCGTCGAGGAGTACGGCCCGCAGAACTGGAACTCCATTGCTGAGAAGCTGCAAGGGAGATCAGGTTGGTTTCTGAACATTGATTGTTTAATTTGGCGCTACTTGATTTCTGTATTTTCTGAAGGACGTGAAGGAAAAAGTTTGCATGCATGGTCGGTTCATGTGTTTGATTTGCATGCAAAGTGTTAGAATTTAATTGCAAAAGAATCTGATTTTTAGCCATCAATCTATTTAATTTGTTTCTTTTCATTTGGGCCTTCGTTAATTTGGTCATGTGTCTGAGATGGAGATGACTGACGAACTAAAAAATGGAGAGAAAGGATATGGATAATTTGTATATGTGGGTGTGAGAATATTAAGTTGATGAGCAAGACATGAGAACACAGAAGATTGTGTTAGAATTAATCTTGAAAACTTGTGTGGTCGTAACGACCGTAGTCTGTGTGTGGTTAGAGTGATCGGGGTTTGTGTGTGGTCAGAGCGACCGCAGTCTATGTGGTCGGAGCGCCCAGAGTTTGTGTGTGGTCGGAGAAACTGGGGTCTGTGTGTGGTCAGAGCGACCAAAGTTCTTGTGTGGTCGTATATGACTGGTCTGCATGGTCTTAGGCACCGTGGTCATTGGCATTTAGTGTGTGTGTGTTCACAGTGGTCGTAGCAGTCGGTGTGTCCAAGTACTACAGTGGTCGTGGCAGTCGGTATGTCCAAGTGCTCCGGTGGTCGTGGTAGTCGATGTGTCCAAGTGCTACAGTGGTCATAGCAGTCAGTGTATCCGAGTGCTACAGTGATCGTAGCTACAGTGCTTGGAGAAGCAGTTGAAGACAAGCCGTGGTCGGAGATACGGTCAAAGGCAAGGCATGGTCGAACCTGCAGTCGAAGCCGTGTTCGAAGCAGCAGTCGAAGCTGTGGTCAGAGTTGTAGTCAGAAAACTATGGAAGCGATCGGTGCTCGGAAGACCAGCATAGTCGTAGCGCCCGTGTGCACCGTGGTCATAGTCACAGTAAACTAGTCATGGCTGCACCGAATATCGTGGACATCATACTCGGAGGAGTACTATGGGCGTCATACTCGATGAAGTATTATCGAAGACATGTGCGGCCTGTCACTGTAGTGTTCATGTGTGATCGAAGACATTGTGCGGCCGATCACTGTAGTAGTCGTGTGCAGCCAGTCACTGTAATAGTCGTTAGCACGAGAGGTCATGGAATGATGCGGTGCTTCACTCAGTTGGCAAACTGTTCGATATGGGCTGGTAGTTGTTGTTAGAGTCAAAGTCGTAGTGGGTGAGTGGCTTGTGCGGCTCGGTTATCTATATATACCATGTAACTTGTTGAGAAGAAGAGTAAGTCAAAAAAGAAAAAAGAGAAAGAAAAGGAAAAGTGACGCAAGTTGAGTTTGCGTCGGGAAAATTTCTCTCAGTGTCTCTATGTTTGTTTGACTTCCCCATGTAGTGTGTATCCATAGGTAACCTAGTGTGTGTAATCCTGGTGTTGTGTTCCAACATTTGGTATCAGAGCTTGGTGTAAACCCAAGTTCCTTCACTTGAACAAGATGTCCATCACCGAGCAACCGGTGGTACAATCGACGAGGGAGAGAGGCATTTCCCTCCAGTACCCAATGCTCACTTCCTTCAACTACTCCACCTAGGCGATCAAGATGGAGGCTTGTATGGAGGAGCAGGACATCTGGGAGGCAATCGAACCCACGACTAGAGTGGTCGTGGAAAGGAGGAAGGACAAGATGATACTTGCGTGCATCTTTCATGCTATTCCTGAAGATGTGCTCCACTAGGTTGCCAAGAAGAGGACAACCAAGGAGGCATGGGAGAGCTTGAAGATGAGGTATCTCAGGGCCAACCAAGTGAAGAAGGCGTAGCTGCAAACCTTGAAAAGCGAATTCAAGGCCCTACGCACGAGGGAAAGTGACTCCATCAACGAGTTCACTGGCAAGATCAGTGGGCTAGCAAGCATGTTTAGTGGTCTTGGCGCCACCTTGGAGGATATCGTGCTCATCAAGAAGTTGCTCGATTCAATTCCTAACAAGTTTTTGTGGGTTGTTGCTATAATTGACCAATTTTCGGATGTGGATACCATGCCATTCGAGGAGGCGATTGGCCGCCTCAAAGCGTATGAGAAGTGCATACACAAGCATGAGAAGGGGGATGAGGAGCATCTGCTTCTCACCAAGGCCGAGTGGGAGATTCGGTTGTCGAAGCGAGAAGGAAAGGGCTCCTTTGACGGCTCTAGCAGTGGTGCTGGTCGAAGAAAGTTCGATAAAACCAAGGTGCGCTGCTACAACTGCCAAGAGTACGGGCACTTTGCTAAGGAGTGTAGTGAGCCAAAGAAAGAGGTGGCTCTTCTTGCTACAGTGGATGCGGAAGACGAACCAGCGTTGATGTAAAGCCAACAAGGAGTCTTCATCATTTACTTTTCTGTCTTGCATGTAGTTGAGACTGTGTACATGCATGAGCACACGATTGCATTTTGAGTTGTTGGGCATAGGAGTGTTGCATGTATCATTTACCTATTTGAGCATGTAGAAGGTGTGTTACATATGTGCGCATTTCTTATGTCATGGTCATGCATGTAGGTGAGTCAGTGCATGATGCATGTGAGTGTGTGTGAGTTTTTGTAATCATGTGTCTAGAGTACTCGCGCGTGTTCTTGTGTTAGCTGTGTCCATGGGAAAGCGTGAGTAATCAGGAGTGTGTAAGCTTTGATGTGAGTCTTCATCACCGTCAAGTTGTGTCACCGGTGAAAGACAATTGGAGCTGAGGTTGTGGTTGAAGACATCAGCGAGGTGTGTCACCGGCGGTGAAGATGGTAAAGACGCCAGCAAGTTGTGTCACCGGCGGCATGGTCAACAAGAAGAAGGCAAAACTCCTTAGAGATGCGTTAGGAGATCAGACTTCGTCTTGTGAGTCAAAGTATCAAGATTAAGGGGAAGAATGTTAGAGTTAATTTTGATAACTTGTGTGGTCGTACCAACTGCAGTCTATGTGTGGTCAGAGCGACCAAAGTCTGTGTGTGGTCGGAGCGACCAAAGTTTGTGTGTGGTCGGAGCGACCGCAATCTGTGTGGTCGGGGCGACCGGAGTCTGTGTGTGGTCGGAGTGACTGAAGTCCTTGTGTGGTTGCATACGACCGGTCTGTGTGGTCTTAAGTGCCTGATCTTAGGCATCGTGGTCATTGGCATTGAAAGCATCTACGCCCCTAAAAATAGTTTTGGTAATTAATGAATTTATTGAATATGGAACTAACATATTTACTGAGTGTTTAAGAGGTTTAGTCCCTAAAATGATGATGAGACGCATGCTAAGGGTCAACATGAAGATCAATGTTGCTCAAGATAAAGGTATAATTAGACTAGGTTCCGTTTTGCTTTCACCGGTCTTAGGAGAAATGGTGCAAGACCGGATTATAGGATAAATACCATACTATTAAGAGGGATCATGGCTAGCAACTTAATAGCATATTATTGTGCCATTTGGATCAATTTAGGATCATGCATTTTTATAAAACTAAAACTGATAGCCAATCTATGCTCTGTCTGGATAATCGGAAGTACCGAAGTGTAAACAGTGGTACTTCTGCTTTTTGGAAGTTCTGGCAAATCGAGCGGAATGTTTTCTCCAGAGAGCACCTGTGGAATCACTTTGTCTCTTAGCAAAGCGGTAGTACCACAATCCTATACTTCCGGAGCTCGGAAGCTCCGAAAATCTAGGCAGTACATTTCCCCAGAGAGTGCCAACTTTTGGCCCTAAAGCAAACGCGAGTACTACGCTGAAATTTTGGAACTTCCGAATATCGGAACTACCATGATTACAACAGTGGTAGTATCGCACTAACTTTCAATGGCTAGTTCAAAAGCTCTAAAATAGTCATTACTATTATGTTAGAATAGGAGTGGAAGTACCGGCCGATGAATGGCAGTACTTTCACTCGCCTGATTTTTTTAGGGATTACCGTGTAACGGTTAGTTTTGGTGGTTGGGGGTATAAATACTCCCTCACCTACTCAAAGACAAAAAAAAAGAGACTTTATTGAACATCCTTGAGCATTGAGCATTTACTCCATACCTAAATTTCGCATTGTGCATTCATTTGAGATGGTTGAGCTAAAATAAAGTGCATACATCTTAGATTGATTCTTTTAGCACTTGATCGCCGTCAAACAAAACTGTGATTTATTACTCTTGATGCTTGCCGACACTTAGACCGCTTGGCAAGAGCTTGTGCGGTGACTTCTTAAAGAAGGTTGTGAAGAAGCCCGGAGCTGACTTGTGAGTGGTTTGGTGTCCACCATCTCCGGAGCGGAAGAAGTATAACCACTAGTGGATTGAGGAGCTGAGGCAAGTCGTTTAGGCTTTCCTCAACATGGATGAGGAGAAACCGGCAAGTTTTTGAACACCACGGTAAAACATCGTGTGTCAATTGGTTATTTCTGTGTCTCTTCTTTCCGCCCTTGTATTTCTAGCATATTGTGATTGTCATATTTATTTGTGCTAGAGTTATTCTTGTAGATACATGTGTTTGTAGTGCCTTACACATACTAGCATTGTGTAGGTATGAATTACTTTAAAATCTTGCTAGACTAAATTATAGTAATTATTTTTAGAAGCCAAGATAATTTTTTAACCTTCTATTCACCCCCTCTAGTCAGTTATCCTTGGTCCTATATGCACTGTGTGTGTGTTCACAGTGGTCATAGCAGTCGGTGTGTCTGAGTGCTACAATAGTCGTAACTGTAGTGGTCATAACAGTCGGCGTGTCCGAGTGCTACAGTGGTCATGGTAGTCGGTGTGTCTAAGTGCTACTGTGGTCATAGCTGTCAGTGTGTCCGAGTGCTACAGTTGTCGTAGCTACAGTGGTCGGAGAAGCGGTCGAAGACAAGTTGTGGTCAGAGACACGGTCAAAGGCAAGGCATGGTCGAAGCTGTAGTCAAAGCCGTGTTCAAAGCAGCAATCGAAGCTGTAGTCAAAGCCGTGTTCGAAGCAGCAATCGAAGCTGTAGTCAGAGATGCTGTCGGAAGATTACGGAAGTGATCAGTGCTCGGAAGACCGGCGTGGTTGTTGCACCCATGTGCACCGTGGTCATAGTCACAGCAAACTAGTCGTAGCTGCACCGAATACCATGTACGTCATACTCGGAGGAGTACTGTGGGTGTCATACTCGGTGGAGTACTGCCGAAGATGTGTGTGGTCTGTCACTATAGCGTTCGTGTGCGGCCAAAACATGGTGCGGCCAGTCGCTGTAGAAGTCGTGTGCGGCCAGTCATTGTAGCAGTCGTCAGCGCTAGAGGTCGTGGAATGACTCGGTGCTTCAGTCAAGTGGCAAACTGCTCGATATGGTTCGGTAGTCATTGTCAAAGTCAGAGTCGTAGTGGGTGAGTGGCATGTGCACATCGGTTGTCTATATATGCCATGTGATCTATTGAGAAGAAGAGTAAGTCGAATAAGAGAAAAGAGAAAGAAAAGGAAAAGGAAAAGCGGCACAAGTTGAGTTCGCGCCATGAAAATTTCTCTCCGTGTCTCTATGCTTGTTCGACTTTCCCATGTAGTGTGTGCCCACGGGTAACATGGTGTGTATGATCGTGGTGTTGTGTTCCAATAGATTGTATAATCTTTTTGAAGTTCATGAGTAACCTATATCCTTTATGTCATCTCTTTTAATTATGCAAAGAACAGAAACAAGATTGATACAATATGTAGTATTTAAGTTTCAACAGTAGATCACCAACACCCATGACGAACTGCACGTGTGTGCAGGCAAGAGCTGCCGGCTTCGGTGGTTCAACCAACTGGACCCCCGGATCAACAAGCGGCCATTCACGGAGAAGGAGGAGGAGCGGCTGCTGGAGGCGCACCGCGTCCACGGCAACAGGTGGGCGCTCATCTCCCGCCTGTTCCCCGGCCGCACCGACAACGCCGTCAAGAACCATTGGCACGTCCTCATGGCGCGCCGCCACCGCCACCGCTCCACTGGCCTCCTCGCCGCCGACGCTAGCCGCTTGTTGCCTTCGTCGATCCATCATCAGCCGTTTCGGTACTTCCGTTTCGGCGACCCGCCGGCGACGGCGTCCGGCGGCTCGTTGTGCTTCTCCTTGTCCAAGCCCGGCCTCCGCAGCTCGACAGCCTCTAGTACTACTACCCATTTGCTTGGGTACAGTAATTCCAACTACGTGGATAAGAGGCAGCAGAGTTTGGAGGCCAGGTACGATCAGCGAGAAGTGATGCCTCTCTCCATGGCACTCTCTTCTTCAAGAGAAGCAGCAGCAGCACTTGATCATGGTGGTAACCACCATCGTGATCACAAGATAATTTATCAGATGAAGGTTCATCATGAGGGTGACGACGACGATCGTTATGATCACCCGGCGTCCAAGAGGAAGGACGTCGTGCCGTTCTTCGATTTCCTGGGCGTCGGATCGGAGTCTCACCGTGCATTGATCGATCGATGATTGCCACTCATCATCGGTGATTGATCCGTGGATATCATGAGTCGATGTTAGCTAGCTTAGGTGTTGGAATTAGGTTAGACATGGAAACGACTCTGATCAGATCATCAGATCTGGTGATCGATTGCATGATAAGGGATGCGCGTATATATGGTTCATATATACGGATGCTAACTAGAGAGAATTCTGCTTATTGATTACGTGCATGTTGGACTAAGAACTGGCAATGATGGAGGGTGGCAAGGGCTAGGAACAAGTATACAGTTAGCTAATTATTATTACTTGTGGTGAGATGTTAATATGTTATCTGTAGAACTTTCTGAAGAACTAAGTGTCAGTGTGTTCAAATATATCGGGCTGTATCCATCGTTTAGTTTGACTGCTGTTCGCTCCTTTGTGTTGTGCACTCGTGCTAATTATATATCAGGGATGTCAAATTATGATATGGGGTGCAACTTATGCGTTTTCTTACCTGTACATGATACTAGTAGCAGAGGTAACTATAGCTAGCAAGGTGTGCAACCACTGAAACTGACGAACATCTTCTTCTGCTGTCCATTTGCCCGAAGCTGGCTGTTTGCTCCCAATCATTCATTCCTGAGCTTTACAAGTTTTAGCAGATGCTCCCAATCATTCACTCGATCAGTTCGATCGACCATTGCCAAGATATTACGATTTACGACCGCCTTTTTGCCAGGTACGTACGTGTATCCTTGTCGCTGCTCTGATCGACACACTGGAGTTGAGGTCACCACGTGTATCCTCGTCGCTGCTGCAGCGAACGTTATTAACGGAAATGGTCATATTCGACACGTTATTTATAAAAATAGCAGTCACTTATATGCAATTATAAAAATAGTGTCTACCCCTCGGTGACCAAGCACATTAACCCTAGACTAGGGCCGGACAAAAAGCTTGAGGCTCGCGAGCCGCTCGGGCTCGAAATCGGCTCGGCTCAGCTCGGCTCGAGCCCGGTTAATATACAAGCGAGCCAAGCTTCAATCCTAGCTCGTTAAATTTTCGAGCCGAGCCCGAGCGGGCTCGCGAGCCGCTCGTTGGCTCGCTCATTTCATTTCTCCGCCGCTCCGCAACTCATCCCCCACGGTCCCACCCACCAGACCAGACTCCCAAGCGCACGCGAGTCTCCTCCATTCAGACTCTTCCGCGAGTCTTCCCCAATTCACCGCATCTCCAGATCTCCTCCTCCCCTTCCCCATCCCCACCGTCCCACTGCTCCTACCCCGTCCACCGCGCCGCCCATCACGCCGCCGGCGCCGTGTGCTCCCCAGGCCCCGTGCTCCCTCCCCTTCCCCACCGTGTGCTGCTCCCCCGCCGCCGTGTGCTGCTCCCCCGGGCCTCGTGCTCCCCACCGCCGTGTGCTGCTCCCTCGGCCCCGTGCTCCCCACCACCGCCGTTTGCTCCCCCGCCGTCGTGTGCTGCTCCCTCGGCCCCGTGCTCCCCACTGCCGCCATTTGCTCCCCCGGGCCCCGTGCTCCCCACCGCCGTCGTTTGCTCCCCCGCCGCCGTGTGCTCCTCTCGGTCCCCGTCGGCAGATCTCCGATGCGCAAGACGCTCGCCGGTTGTCTTTGAACTTTGATTGTGTTCCTCAAGCTGCTCTAGCTCGCGAGCCCTCACGAGCCGGCTCGAGCCGATTTCCGAGCCGAGCCAAGCCTCTTTGGTAGCTCGTTCGTAAAACGAGCCGAGCCGAGCCCACTATTCACACGAGCCCAAACGAGCCTGGCTCGAGCCGGCTCGGCTCGGCTCGTTTCCACCCCTACCCTGGACTGACACGTGGTGGCCTGCAGCCCGGTGGCCAAACGACATTAACCTCAGGGCGACACATGACACCTGCCGCGTGGTCACCGAGCAACAGGCGCCACGTGTCGGTCTGAGATTAATACCGCCCGGTCACCAAACAGCAGGCCGCCACATGTCGGTTGGAGGTTAATACCGTCCGGTGACCGAACGGCAAGAACGCTATTTTTATAATTACGGCTAAGAATGTGCTATTTTTATAAATAACACGCTAAATATGATCAAAAGTGAATTTTATTCTCCATTTTCCAACCACCTCTCCGGAACTCCGTTAGAAAACCCCCAACAAATAGAGAATATATACACTGAGGATTAAGCGTACAAGTGATGCGTATCGCCGGATCGAATGTGGAAAACCCAAATATATGAGATAATTGATTATATATCACTAAATAGCATCTGTTTTTATAAAATATTATTAAAAATACTCTTTATTATATGTCACTGAATATCACCAAAATTTTATTATATGACAATGCCATCAGATAGGGTACGTTTACCCCTGAAAAAGACGATTTTGCTCTTAGTTCAAATTTATCCCTATGATAAAAATTAACTATAGGTCAAATTGGCTTAGCCAAAAATACTTAAATTTTTTGACGGATCATTGGGGTAGTGTACAACTCAAATTTAAAATTTCATGAACTGACTCTTCCATTTGTTCTATTTTTGAAATTCAAATCCAAAATCAGCCTATTTGAGCTATTTTAAACTGATAAAAATTCAATGTAGAAAGTAGAAAATCATTTTTTTGGGGGATCTATGTGACATCTTAGGAGCATGTGAGAATTTGTTCAGAATTTTTAGGCATCATTTAGTCTCTGTTTGTAAATAGTAGCCTTTATTAGCATGTAAATTAAAAATC
This sequence comes from Dendrocalamus latiflorus, assembly GCA_017311315.1. Lineage (NCBI taxonomy): Eukaryota > Viridiplantae > Streptophyta > Magnoliopsida > Poales > Poaceae > Dendrocalamus > Dendrocalamus latiflorus. Next base: position 23,416,203 of record CM029645.1, on the reverse strand, counting down.
TAAAAAAATTGAACAGTGAATTAAAATTTTTTCCTAGCTGACTGACATATTGACCAACACCCTTGTAAATTTTTATAGTTTTTGGAAGATGTTTGCTATTTTCAATAAATCGGGTCGTCGATCTTTTTTCAGAGTATAATGGTCTCCCCTAGCGGTCAACTAACGGCAATGGTATATAATAGAATTTTGGTACTATTCAGTGACATATAATATAGAGAGTATTTTTCAATAGCATTTTGTAGAAACGGACGCTATACAGTGACATATAATCAATTATCTATAAATATATATAGAAAAAATGGGGAAAATATATCTTTCAAAGTTCACGAGTTCAGAAAAAAAATACTTAAACACCACCTGAAGTTAGGGGCGAACCTACCTAGGTTCATGTGTGCTCAGCTACCTATTATTTTTGACAGAAGTTCCAGTATATGGTTTATATATTGTACATATATATTTTTATTTTTGACAAAAGCTCCGGTATATATATATATATATATATATATATATATATATATATATATATATATATATATATATTAAGAGTACATCAGAGGCCGTACGCATGCACTCATGCACACACCCCTCATGCACATCCCAACTCCCACATATATATAGGTGCATCCACTAGTACACGTCTAACCAGAATGGAGGCCTACATCTTATAAGACGTATGCACGCGCTTGAACCACTGATCGCACCTAGTTGTGCATATACTTTCTCTACCTCTTGGGACCTGATAGGATATGGAGAAAATCCTTTTTCTATCTAGGGATCGAACTTAAGACATTCGAAACATCAGAACCCACTATTAAGCTAACGCTCATACAGGTATATAGGGCATGTTTGGCAGAGCTCCACCACTGAAAAAATGAATCTGAAGCAGCAGATTCACCAAAAACAGCTCCACTGTGAATCTGGGATCCCACCATGGAGCTAGACAAAACTGTTTGGCTTGCACAGCAGCTCCAGATCCACGAAACTGAGTTTTTGATGGGAATGGTCTGTTTTGCCCATGTGTTTTATGGTGGTATGGGATGGAGTGTGAAACCAGTGGCAAAAGGTGGGTAATTACCACCCAACTCCACGAGTAGGTACGAAACAAGGTTTCGTGGAGCACCCCTTGAGGTGCTCCATGGATTTCATGAATCTGGAGCTAGATTCAGTATTTTGGTGGATCCAGATTTCGTGGAGCTGGAGCGTTTGGGTAAAAATTCGTGGAGTGGAGCTATTTTTGGTGGATCTGAAGTTGGTGGAGCTCTACCAAACAGACCTATACTCTTAATTGGACAAAACACTACATATTTATATCCTAAAATTGTTCATCACCCAGTTTAATCAACTAACCCACACCTCCACTCAGCCCACCAACAACCACGAGCCCACGGCCTGTTTGCGGGCAGACTGCACAGCGAAGGGCCACCACCTCTCGATTTTGCATGGGCCCCCTAACCTCACGCGACCAGGCGGCGCACGACCAACCTTAGTTCACTACGCGTCCTGTGTTTAATGAGACAGTCGTATGCAAAGCAGTGGTTAGTGGAGCATGGTTGCTAATTAATCCTTGTGCCCAAGCAACAGTTGGCCTTTTTATTTTTTAAAAAAAATATTTCTTGTTTCTGTCTTCCCATTTTAGTGGCAGCTTTTTTTGTTGCCAGATGTTGTAGTGAATCTTTGTTTCTGCATGTCATTTATTTCACCGTAGTTTTATTAAATATTTTTAATTTATTTTACTAATTGCCTTGATTTGTTCCGCTAGTAGGCTTTAATTGTTTTCACCGGTAGTCTTTGAATTGTTCTGCGAGCATGTTTGATTTTTTTCACTAATTTATTTTCCTTTAAACATCATCCATGAACTGTTGGTACATTGCAACCAAATGCATGGAACATCGGCCATATCCACCTTTGAAATTAATACGTGGAATATTATCAATAAACTATTGAAACATCGAAAATCAAATATGTGAAACATTTGTCATTGACCTACTGGAATATATCATACCCATCCGGTTCATTCCTCTGCCTAATTCGAAAGATATACATTGAAACATCATCAATAAACTAATTTATTTTCACTAGTAGCCTTTGAATTGTTCTATGAGCATGTTTAATTTTTTTTCACTAATTTATTTTCCTTTAAACATCATCGATGAACTATTGCAACATCGTCGACGAACTATCCGAATATTGAAACCAAATAAGTGGTACGTTGGTTATTGCTCTTTAGAACTTAATGCGTGAAACATCATCAATGAGCTGTTGGAATATCATTGATGAACTATCCAAACATTGCAGCCAAATACATGGAACGTCGGCCATATCCACCTTAGAACTTAATGTGTGGAACATCATCAATAAACTATTGAAACATTGAAAACCAAATATGTGAAACATTTGTTATTAACCTACTGGAATATCTAACACCACCTGGTTCATTCCTCTGCCCAATTTGAAATATATTCACCAAAATATTGTCAATAAACTACTAAAACATTTAGTAAGTAGCAATAGAATATTTTGTTTTATCTATTGGACCATATGACATATAATATTATTCACAACCTAAACATATGTAAGTGGAGTCTTGTTTTAAAAATCTCATCATAAGAAATATGATGCTCAAATGAATCATGAATTGGATACTCCGTTTAGAAGATATGATCACTTGAATTTTTTTGTTTGAAAAGGATTTTCATTTCTTTTGAATTGGACGCTCCAACTGTGCATGTTTTTTTAGAGGATCCTGTTGTGTAGGGGTGAAAACGGATCGAATAATACTTAAAACATATTTATATCCATAGTTTTTTTCTCGGATTTGAATATGAATCGGACAAACGTCGCATACGAATTTGGATCGGATTATACTCAAAATCGAATCGAATTTGACTATTTTTTATATTCCAATAATTATTCGTGGCTTGTGAGCAAGGACTGGACCGGGGGTGGTCTCGGAATGGATTTCAGCTGGGCTTGCTGGACCTAGGGCTACTAATGAGCTGAAGCCTAGCATAGGCCTGATCCAAGCCTGAAATTAGGTCCCTTCGATCCAATCCAGCCTAGGTCCAAAATAAGGAAGCCTAGGTCTAATCCAGACCCAAATAATGGATTGGGCCTTGATCCAAACTGATGCAGAGCATAATTCAATGATCCAAACTTGGCCACAATCCCACATGCAAAAAGAGAGAGGGGGGAGAGGGAACGACGACCATGGAGCGGCTCCTGTTCGACGAGCTCGCCGAGGAGGCTATGCAGGAGATCTACTGCGAGCAGTGCGGGACACGTTCCATTGTCGCTCCATGATCAAGCGCTTGCGCCGGACGTTGAGTCACTGCTCCTGCTCACGTAGAACTACCACATCGATCACCGAAGCACGGGGGGAGCTCACTGCGCAGCTTAGGGATGCAACCATGCCACGCTGGAATGTCATGACCGCGGCCTCGCGCACCAGATGGACACAGCGAGACACAGCGCTGGCTGGCGCTAGAGCTCAACGCCAGCATCGTCATCACTAGATCCGTCAATCCGAGCTCTTCCTGACTATTGACATCACAACACCTCACTGACGATATCTTCATCACCGGATCCATCGATCCGCCATTGATCCCAAGATCTTCCTTGCTGCTGACATCATGCAGCTCGTCGTTGGCTTCTATCACTGGATCCATCAATCTGTCGGCCTCCAATGCTATCATGTCGTTGGATCTGCCCACATGCTCAAGGGCGTGCGTCACCTACGAGTCGAGGCCAACGCGTGAAGGTGGAGACGACTTGGCGTTTGTTGAACTCGTCTTATGCCTCTTGGCAATGGTGGAAAATAGCAGCAGCAACGTGTGCAGTCCAGGCCAAGCTCGAGCAACGGCGACGGAAATTGTAGTAGCTCGGCTCGACCCGGCCTCTCGCGCACTACGCATGCATTACCTATGCAATAGCAGCTCGCTGGGAGACGGAGCCAGCGGCCCAAGCCATGACCCAACGCACATTTCGCTAACTACACAGGGTTGTAGCAGCCCAGCCCATGTTGTCTTCTCTCCTTCGTATCTTCACCGTACGAGCTCAAAGAAAAACAAAAACTTCACCGTACAAACTCGGAAACTGGTTAAATTATTGGGAGTGTCTATACAACATTCGACTGTTTTTTAGTGTAAAAATAGTCAGATTTTGAGCTGTTAGATGGAGATCCAACGTACTAGATCATTTTTTTTGGAGGGGTCATTTTTTTTGGAGGGGGCTTGTATGGGTGGATCCGTTGGATGGAGATCTAACGCTCCAGATCAATCTGACTGTTTTTGTCCTCAAAAACAGTCGAATGTTGTATAGTATTACTCTAAATTATATATCTGCTACAATCAACCTGATCGGATCTTCAACATGATCATCGATTGCTAATTAAGCATAGTTTAGACCTCTGTTGGCACACTAATATAAGTTTAAAGATTTAAATATGTATATATCAAGTCAAGGAGTCAAATGACAAGCCCACACAAATTTAAAGCCCTACGGCACACTATACTCTTTTGATGTGAATATCAAATTGATACTAACCAGTTCAAAATCAAGGTTATTCTTCCAATGTAAGAACACTACCCAACCATAGCATGGGCAGACCTATCAAGGGGTAGCCGGGGCTAGAACACCCCCTCTTGCTAGCCAGGCCCTGTGTACCCTATATCACCGGTATCCATCGGTCATTAGGAGGGGAGCTGGTGAGGTCTACAGGTAGGTGAAGACAAGGGTACTATGAATACTCCTTTATTTTAATCCTGGATCCACAACTGAACCATAGATCCGTCTTTCATGTGATCCCAATCATATGTTGCTTTGCTATGATGGCATGAACACTCACCACAACTGCAGAGACGAGGTAGCATAGGGGAAATCAGCCGTTGTGTCAAGGTTTGGTTCTAGTGTTGGAAATTGGCCCATGAGTTGAGGCACATTTTTCTTTAGAAATTTCAAAGTATGTATAGTTAGTACTATATTACCTATCGAAGTGGAGAGAATGTAATTTTATAAGGTGAGGTCCTTATCAATCCTTGAAACATGTGACATATGACATTGGGGATGGCATAAAGGGGACTTTGGGTAAACACACCCATGCGTGCACGCACGTACTCGCGTATTCATGTATTTTCGTGTGAAAATTGTGTGACTTATGAATTGTGACGAATCATTCATTATCTCTCTTTGTTTATTGTGTTTAAATACGATTTAAACATCACTTACTGGTAAGTTAATTAGTTTAAATTGAGTTAATGTCATCAGCTACTAATGGGTAATTGTCGCGTGTCTTTATAAGGACCTGGAGATGTCCAAGTCTAAAGACAACCGATTTTCTTCTTGACAAGGGTACAATAATCCTCTACTTATTACGTCATTATATCCTCCAAGTACACCCCTTAGCGATAAGGGAAAGATTTTCTAAGGTAGTCATGAGTCTTACTATGACAACCTCTTTGTCGTAAGTCTTTTTACGACCACTCAGTCGTAACACTTACTACGACTACCTTTCGGTCGTAAGTCCTGATATGACCACTCAGTCGTAAGTCTTACTACGACTACCTCTCGATCATTACGTCCACTTAGTCGTAAGTTCTTCTACAATCATATGGTCATATTATGTCCACTCAGTCGTAAGTTCTTCTATGATCATATGGTCGTAAGTCTTTCTACGATCACATAGCCGTAAGATATCTTACGACCACCTCGTGGTCGTAGATCTTATTGCAACCAGCATATTCCCAACCACCTTGTTTATGACGACCTACTTCATTGTGGGATCCTCTAGCAAGGCAGTTAGAACACGTGCTCATTCCCAATAACCGCACACGATCTCTCTTTAACAACAATTGCCGCGTGGCGAATAGTCAATTACGTCTCTCTGATAGTAACTTCCGTCGGATGGTTATCATCCGAAGCATTGAGGTATCTTTTGGCACTGGACAATAGCCACCATTTCATCAGCTATATAAAGGTTGACGTCAGGGAAGAGGGAGGAGAGAACACACTGGAGCAGGAGATAGTGCTAGACATTTCACATTACTCTCAGTTGTAATTCTTTCTCTGAGCAATAGCCACATAGGATGTAGGGTTATTATTCTCCCAAGAGAAGGCCCAAACTTGTATAAAATTTTTGTGTCTCTACTCTGTATGTTCATACACTAAGTCTTCTAGAGTTTCCCTGAATCCAAACAAATCATACGTAAGATCGATATTAGAACATCGACACTTTTCCATTTTTCTTCCTCCTCGCTGAAGAGTTGTACACACCAGCCTTCCTCCTCGGTGTGCACCGAGAAAGAAGATGAGCGGTATCTTTGAGTCGTTATTGTAGAGACATCTACACGGGGTGATAATAAGGCCGATATTCCTCCTCGACGTGCACCAGGAAAGAGGGTAAGCTGTATCTCCGAGCCGTTACTGCAGAGAACATCTACACGGGTCGATAATAAGGTTTCTAAGTAGTGCACATCTGTGTGATCACTCGTTTCGCTGCTCCATCTATATTCTACACTGCATCGAACCTACGTTGCTTCCTGTTCTTTATCAAAGCCAACTGTAAATCGTTCGTACGATCGATTGACTTTGTTATAATATTTTCTTGTGTATTTTCTGAAATACAATGAGTAACGGATGTTAGATTCATTTATTATATCATTAGTCTCTAACTGTATTTATTTTCTAATAAAATTTAAAATTAAAATATTACCTGTATTTCCAAGAAGTCCTATTCTAGTTGTTTCGAAGGAGATTGAACACCAATCTTCTACATCACTAACAAGTTTGTCTTAGCTATGAGTGACAGGAATCCAATACCGCTACTCACCTTGGTGCTCACCATGCTTCATCGAGCCAAGCTAGGTGCACATGGCATTCAGATGCACCTGATTATTCTTTTCTAGTTGTATTCAAGATGATTGTAATTCGCTTGATCTTGAATAGAGTTAAACTACAGTTTTGCTCCAAAACGCTGGCTTGCAACGCCACCTCATTGTGCTGGAAGCACTCCGATCCGAAGCGAACGGTCCACATCAAGTCAATACAGTAAATATCCAGAGCGAACAGTCCACATCGTCATGGAGGCAGCACAATCCTAAACCTCCCTTGCTGGAGAGAGAGACGAGAGATCACTCTACTTTTGTTCTTATCATGAAGATAATCCGACATACAAGACATCACAGTTAACGACATCAACTCCTCTATATAGAACTGTGAGGTGTAGTGCAGCACGTACGTACCCGCGGACCACCCGTATCTCCGGCAGCGTGACGAGTGGTATGATCGAATATATGACAGCAACACAGTCCACCAGTATGTCATGGACTACGCGGACTACATGGCATTAGACTTCGTTGTAGTGGACTACTGTGAACTTGAGTATCGAAGGTTCATCGTCTGCGCAACACGTGACACCAGTGCTTACAATTACGGGGTTTCATTGCACTTGTACCTTATGTCGGCTTTAACAAAAACATGTTTTCCTCTACATGATGACAGCAATTACGCAAAGGACAAGGTGCAGCAGATGTTCAGTGCTTAAGAGATTAGACCCAGTCAATTGTCCGATGCCCCGGTTTCCACTTGGCCACCATCGCAATTCAACTTTTGTGATGTATGATGCTCCCTGGACATGCTGACCTTCTCTTAGGACCAGCTTCACCGTCAAAGGAAGCGGATAGCAGGGAACCCCTGTGACCCAGTACTGCATTCAATGCCAGCTCTTCAATTCGAGCGGGTTGAATTTAATACTTTGTTCCTATTGTAGCAATATTAAATGGAACTTGTCGATAAGTACAGTACAAAAGCATGTGTTTTTCTAGCAGTCTTAAATCAAAGTATGTGTCTTTTACTAGTTTGTACAAGTATTCACCTAGTTACAAAAATACTAAATTTATTGTGTGACGCTGCCGAGCTAGTGCTGCAACCGAACACCCCGATGACCCCCGAGCCTCCCCAGACCCTACCTGTGCTCGCCTGCTCGGCTAGCTACCGAGCTGCAGCAACTCAGCAGGCTGCTGCTGAGCACAGCCTGCCGAGCAACTACAGCTCAGTAGTGCCTAGACCCGCCCGCCTATCATGCCTGGCCATTTGCTGCCATGACACTGCCCTACCGAGCTCCCCAGGTGTTGTAGGTGACACATGTCGTTTGCTGCGTCTTCCGAGCTCAGGGAGGGGCTATTTTGCAAAAATAGGTGTTTAGGGGCCAAAATTGAAAAAAGTGGCTACAATGTCAAATACGTGAACATTTCTACTATTTGAAGCCCAATATAACTCAAGCCATTCAAGCAGAAATGAGGACATATCATGGTTGATCTACGTCAGCTGTCTGTAAGTATTACCGCATAGGATAAGATATGATGTGGAGGAGAGAGGAGAAGCATATAGTTTAGATCGTTTCTCATGCAACAGTTGACTGTAATATAATAAACAAGATACATTCTCTCATAGAAGAGATATTCTATAGAGAGACATAAAAAGACAATTTATTGTAGTAGATGTCTTTAGTACTATCTCAGATAATATGAATAGGTACTATAGACAGTAGGTATCTTATATCATTGTAACAATCATTGACAAATTGAAAAATGGTACGTACGGAGACCAAAAAGCCATATAAAAGAAAGGCTTTGAAATTCAAAAGCCATTAATTGCTGATGTTGTTTCACGCCACCTTATATCTTTATCCAAAATAGACACGATGGCCTACATCCGACGTGGCTTGATCCCGACCTGACAAGGCTTTGGCCCATTAATTTGCATCGTGAAAAAGGTAGCTGGATAATCCAAGCTGAATGGCCTAGGATACGGAGGCCGGACTATCTGATGATGTCGAGCCTATGCCTGAATAAACACGACACTTCGCCGCCGTGATCCTTGTTGACAGCCTAGGTATAACAATGAGGGAATCCAATAATTGTCTGGAGAAAAGTCCAAGGTGGTACTGGTAGCTCGCACGCATCATTCGCCTATTTGTCAAGTTGCATGTCAATCACGATGAAACGTACGAGCAAATTGCTCACCTGCCTATCTGTCCAGTACTCCAGGTGCATGCCTGCAGTCAGATAAGCACGTTGGATGTCTGCTCTAGTCCTAATCATCACGATGAAACGTATGGGCAGATTGCTTAATTTGCCTGCTTGTCAAGGTGCATGCCAGTAGTCAGATAAGCACGTTGCATGTCCGCGAAGCGCTTCTGTAGTCCTGGTCGTCATGATTAAACGTACGAGCAAATTGCTTATTGGCCACCGTAAATGGTTGCCAATTGCCAATTTGCAACTTCATAAAGCAAAAGTCCTGCCTAGCCGGGGGCGGACCCATTGAGCACGGAGTGCACATGGCACCGGGTTTAATTTTTGTTTTTGTGCTGTATAGCTCGTGTAAATTTAGATATAAACCTCTCAGCCCAAATAGAAGGACGTCTGCCTAACCCAAAGATTGAAACTCTCAGTTCCCTACTCCTGCTATTCACTACTACAGAAATAGTATTAGTAGACGTCAAATCACAGACGGTTTGACAAAACCGTCTGTGACGGACACTATCACAGACGGTTTTAATTTGGAGACCGTCTGTGTTGTTGGCGTTGGAAAAAAGGAGTATCACAGACGGTTCTTACCAATGAACCGTATGTGATACTGGAATATCACAGACGATTTTTAATAAAAGCCGTCTGTGATAATTGTGAATTATCACAGACGGTTTTTTTGCTGATTATCACAGACGATTTTTAATAAAAAATCATCTGTGATAATCTGAGAATTATCACATACGGTTTTTTATTAAAAACCGTCTGTGATAATCCTGTTATATATTTATTGCGCCGCTCAGAACCACATCTATCTCATTTCGTTCCAAATCTAGCAAGGATTTCAGGCTAGTTAATTTGGTCTATTTCAGCCGGTGCTGCAGCTAGAGCTTTGAAGATTCATAGTTCCTGGTTGCCCTAGATATGGTTAGTAATGAAATTTATTTTTCTTTGCATTACAATTTAGATCTAAGTTTTAGTGAGTGTTATTGAAGATGGTTTGCATCTACTTGACCATACATAATCAGTTCCTGTCATGTGGGAGGCCAAATTTGTCAAAATTGTTGGTTATATATCTTCAACAATTGCTGGGAAAATAGCTGTTGTGTTTATAATATGAATTAAGCTAGCAAAGCCTCAATGCATGTGATATATATGTAGTAATAATTAATTAATTTAATTTTTAATACTAAGTTATTATATATATATATATATATATATATATGCATAACGTAGGACCGAAGCTAGATGTATGCCGCGAACCGGGTGAGTGAAGAGTACATTAATAGCGTGTCTGCTTTTAAAAGAGCTGCCGAGGAGGATATGTTGAATAAGGGGGCGGAATATATGTACTGTCCATGCACTGACTGCGAGAATTTAAAGATGTTTAAGAACCAAGAGCAGATTGAAGCGCACTTGATTCGGAGGGATTTCAAAAAGGGTTATACGTGTTGGACCAGTCATGGCGAAGTCAATGATATGCCGCCAGATGACATCGCCGGATCATGAGGCAACACAACAGTCGGTTTAACCAATGGTTGAAGGAGTAAATCATTAGGAGCTCGCCAATTGAGATGCTGAAATGGTTGGCAAAAGGGCCAACATTTACAGTTATGACATGGAAAGGATATGACATAAATGGGTACACATTCTATACACAGGCTCGAGATATAAAGAGCACTAACCAGAACAGCGGTATTCGCATAGATGCGCTCAGTGTCGATGGGTTGAGAAACTCGTACTATGACTTCGTAGAAGAGATTTGGGAGCTCGACTACGTGGTATTTAAGATCCTCTTATTTCGGTGCCGTTGGGTGCATCTCCCACAGGTAAAGGTTGACAAGTACGGTGTTACTACTGTGGACCTCCAACGTGTCGGATACAAAAACGAACCATTCGTACTCGCTAACCAAGTTGTTCAAGTTTTCTATGCATCCGATCTGGCAAATAAGAAGCGCCATGTAGTTCTTCATGAAAAAAGGAGAATTGTCGGAGTAGAGAATGTAGTGGACGAGGACGAATACAATCAATTTGACGAGTTACCTCCTTTTGAAAATGGCATAAGGGTCGACGACGAAGAACATGACGAAACTAGTTACATATTTAAAGTAAATGAGCAAGTGGAATGAGAATGTGCGATATATATGTTGGCATTTGCATTTATATATATATATATATATATATATATATATATATATATATATATATATATATATATATATATATATATATATATATATATATATATATATATATATATATATATATATATATATATATATAACAATGAATGTATGTAATGTATATGTGAATGTGCATTTATGTGTATAACAATGCATGTGTGTGATGTATTTGTGAATTTGCATTTATGTATATAACAATGCATATGTGTGATATATTTGTGTGATGTATTCACTCGTTCGATGCTAGACGCTGTAAGTGTATACAATCACAGGCTCCGTTCATGTAACACCGATATATGTCATATATAATTTATTGCTTTTCTATGTATATATAGATACATGGTGACTGAAGCTAGATCATCTAAATCACCAATTGGTTTCCTGGACCCACGCTTGGTCGCCATGGATACCATCAGCGAGAATGCATCCTTCGTCGAGAGGTATATTACAACAATACTGCTGGCTCACCGCGATAAGGAGTTTGTTCTTATGCCATACAATGAGCGGTTCTATTGGATTTTAATTGTAATTATACCAAAATAGAACAAGGCAATATATCTTGATTCCCTAAGTAAGAACAAAACCGACTACACATTTATCGACCAATTACTCGATAGGTAAGTACATTTTCTCCATACATAACTATATTGTACTCTTTTTTTTCCTTTCGAATGACTAAGCTAACTTTTTCGAATAACGAAGGTCGTTCGCCACGTATGTTGCAGAGACACGTGGCTCGACAGAAGGGGCCAAGCCCTTGCAACATGTTCGAAATTTTCAGGTATTCGCTAGTACACATTAATTAATCCTATATAACACTTGGTAATAATGCCCCTTAAATTAACACATTCTATTTTTTGCAGTGCCACTAGCAGCCGCTGGGCAACACGTGTGCATTCTACATTTGCCACCATATGAGACTACTCCTCAATTCCTCGAAGATCACCAATTCTAAGATTTGTCAATCTTCCCACATTTATTTCATACTTATCAGGTTATATATGTACGCACATTGATATTCCTATCGACAGGCCGCGCCAATCTCTACAACTGCATTGCAACAGCCGAACCTTGCACAAATTTGAGGAGGGTGCGCATACTTTTTTATTTCTAAAGTCATAAAATCAAGTGGAGAGTTCTACAACGTATAATGATTTTTTTTGTTTGGGATAAGATTGACATTGATTGTAATTGTGTATTTGTAAATGGATATTTTATTTCATTTCAATTAATTGATTTGCGAAATGGATGTTTTCTGTTTGTGAAATGAATTGAGATGTGAATTGGATGCATACATGTACATGTTGATCTGCTTGTTTCAGAGGGCATGGCTAGCATTTCCTGAGTCCAGCCAATAAACAGAAATAGGTTTAGGGGTACAAGAGAATAGCATAGACGGTTTTTAACAAAAACCGTATGTGCTATTCATAATCACAGACGGTTTTTAACTAAAAACCGTCTGTGATATTTGATAATAATATCTAGATGTCACAGACGGTTTTTAACTAAAACCGTCTATGATATTTATAAATCACAGACGGTTTTTAACTAAACCATCTGTGATTATAACTTTCACAGACGGTTTTTAGTTAAAAACCATCTGTGATATTTGCACCACAGACAGTTCGAAAGCCGTCTGTGATGACCTCGTATCATTACCGACCCATAAATTCAGACGGCTCACAAAACCGTTTGTGATGACGTTTCTGAACTGTCTGTAATACGGTTTTCTATAGTAGTGATTTCACTCGGTGTTCCCTTAGCTAGGTGCAAGATGACACCAATCGAGACTTAGGACACACAGTTTAGCATACACAAGTGCAGCCCAGTTGACACAATGTAGCCCAAGGCGCTCGGATAGCCAAGCCACTCTACAGGTAGAGACCGCACTGCACGCACACCACATTGCCCTTGTCACTCGCGTCTCATTCCCTCCCTCGCTTTGTCTCGCCTCATGCGAAAGCAAAATCCACCATCTCGCTTGGTTGCAAGCTCACAACCACCAGTTGTTGGAGCACGGAGGCCTAGGCTACAGCCCATCGGCCACCATGTCTCCTGGTCATCGTTACCCGTCAATCGTCTCGCGGAGCACTTGGTGGCATAGATTAAGTATGGTATTGCTAAATTTCTTCCAATTCTTTTGATTTCTTTAAGCAAATGGACTGAATTTATGAGTTATGGTTTGAACGTTATGATTGTTTGTTGGATTTTTCTTAAATTGTAGGGTTCAGAATTAATATTTCAATTTGGGTTCTTGGAAATTGGAGTACTCACCTACTTCGTTGCAAATCAAAGACAATTATACATGTAATTATATGTGTAGTGAAACGATGAACCCTGATCATTTTCATTCTGCTTCCACCCTTGTGCCTAGCCACTCTAAAAATGGGAGTTAGGTGACTGTTTCATGCCACTGCCCGTCTATGATTTTGTCGAACTACCTGAAATACCCTTGCCATTTCCGGCCCCTTCCCCTCTCTATCTTTTGATCCCCTTCCCCACTAAATAAGCTAAAATTCTCACATTAACCCTTGGAGATAAATAAGCTAAAATTTATTTCTCTACCCAAAATCAAATCATTGAAGTTATACACCCCAAGTGGATTGTGCATCTCGCAAAAGTTCTCACATTAATCCTAGGAGATAAATAGGCTAAAATTTCTACATTGATCTTGGAAAAGAAAAATAGGTAGAATTATCTAATCAAACTGATAAAAAGAAAGAAACCTAATATATAGGCTCTACAAATATAATGGCTTGGATTACATCTAACCAAAATATTTGGTACAAATTGAGATCTATAATCCACGTCACGGTTGAGGTTCAAGTTTCAACTAAAGTGCACTACTACAAAAAATGCTATACTAGACTCCCATCATAGACGGTCTGTATTATAATTATCACAGGCGGTTTTACAAGCATGACCGTCTATGTTACTAGCGATGGTTAGAACCATCTGTAATACATAATTATCACAAACGGTTCTTAACAAGAACCGTCTGTGAATTATCATAGACGGTTTAGATTAAAAACTATCTATGATGTTTGCAATTACTACAGACAGTTTTTAATAAGAACCATATGTGATAATTCACAGACGATTTGGATTAAAAACTATCTGTGATGTCTACAATTATCATAGACGGTTTAGATTAAAAATCATATGTGATATTGCAATTAAAAACCATTTGAAAATCCAAATCCTCTTTCACAAATCCAGTGAAAATTGGTGGAATTCTTCTACATATAGTCACAAACTTTCACAAACAAATCAGCAAGTTTGGCCTATGGGATTGAATTCGAGTCCGAGTAGAATTCCATTCCGAGACACCTTCAGTAAAACAAGCATAACTTTTGCATACGGTGTCCATTTTTTATGTTCTTGTACTCGTTGGAACTCTAACAATGAGCTCGATCCAAAACAATGACACGCTTGTGCCAGTCGCCCTCTTAGACCTCCAAAATTGGCCATCTTTATCTCTAAATTTGTGTCACAAGTTTTTTATTTCTGTTTTTGCCAAAACTTTTTATCTTTCCTTCAGAATTTGGGGTTTGTCTCAACTGTAAAGTTATAGATCTCGTCGAAACCTTTCAAATGAGCATATATAAGCTATATAAAACTTTGCTATTTTATCTTTTGAGACTAGCTATTTATATTACGCTAATATATTATCTTTGTGAACTACCATCTGGCCATTATCATCGATGGTTTTTAATAAGAACTATATGTGATATCTACCGTTATCATATACGGTTTTTGTTAAGAACTGTATATGCTGTCTTTATCACAGGTGGATTGTAATCTAAACTGTCTGTGATAATTATATATGAAATTTCAGTCTTGCCCCGCCACATCACCGATCCACAACATCTCCCCCAAGATTCCGATCTCACCCGTTCATTTTCTCTGCATCAAACAGCAGGCATCGGACTCTTCCCCACCACTTGCCCCTTATTAATCCCCCTCTCCCTACTCCCAGAACCAACACCACCAATACTACTCCAACTCGTTTGTGTGCAGCAAGGATGGGAAGGGGTTCGGCAAAGGTGGATAAAATTTTGCTTGAATCAAGATGAAAAGGAAGAAGGCAATGGCAGATCTACACTATTCTAAGTCACGGGCATCGGCAGAGAGCTTCTACTTGTTACATCCTAAAAGTGTGGCATTCTATTGATTTTGGCATAGAAACTGAAAATGGTGTTCATTGCCTTTTTACTTCTGCTACTTGAAATTTTTCCCACTCCACTTGTTTTAGATTATAGTTTAATGAAGGATGTGTAAGTCTAGCTTCCATTAGCCTGAAATTTCTTGTAGTGTAAGCATCTTTCTGAATTTGTAACCGTGAAGATTATATTTATAAAATTGTAAGTGTCCTCTTGTGTATGCAGTGCTATATGTAATTAAGATCTGAAATTCAAATTCAAATATGTCGTTTCATTTTCAGAGGGTATGGCTAGCTTTCCTAGGACTAGCTAAAAATTAATAAAATATTTAGTTATGCTAACTAGTTTTCTATGCACAGAATGAACTATCAAAGATAATTTTTATTCTAAACCGTCAGTGATATGTCATAATCACAGACGATTTGTGGTTAGAACCATCTGCAATAGTATACCTTCACATACGGTTCTAGTTCCAAACTATCTGTGATAGTATACCTTCATAGACAGGTCTAATTTTGAACCGTCTGTGATATGGTTTTCACAGACGGTTCAAAATCCATCTATGATTACCTCATGTTATTCCTAACTCATAAACTCAGATGGCTCACAAACCCGTCTATGATGATGTTTTTGAACAATCTGTGATGACATTTTCTGTAGCAGTGATAGTATAACCAGTAAACTGAAAAATTTATTGGGAATATGTACATACAAACTTAAAATCAGAACATATGAGTTTGGATAGATAAGAAAATTTTAAAGTATATTTTCAAATTCAAAAATAGATTTTACAAGGTTTATCAAAACAACACTAAATTCATAATATGTATCTAACCAATATTACCACATGAACACCATGCTCTTCCTCGTTTGTATTGCTCTGGCCTCCCTCACTTCCATCTCAATTCCAAATCTTGTCAAACATAAAAACATACAATGTATTTGCATTAGTCAGCAGACAATTCTCATATAAATCACAATTAAGCTTATTAACAAATAAATTCACATATTGGTTAAGTAATTTAGCTCTAGCTCTTATTGTTGGGCCTTTATACAAATTATGATTACCGTCTTGCATGCGTATAAAGATGTACGATGAGTCCATTATGCCCTCATCGGTTGCCATAGTATTTTTGAATTTTTATGAATAATTTATTATTTATTCAAAATAACATAAATATATGCGCGTGAAATTTTTTTACAAAAATACGCTCCAGTTGCCGAGCCATCAGGCGACTGGAACCTATCACCGAACGGCCACGCAACACGCAAGCCTATCAGTTAGGCGACTACGCTTCTAGTCACCAGGGTTGGGCGACTGGAACCTATCACCGAACGGCCACGCAACACGCAAGCCTATCAGTTAGGCGACTGCGCTTCTAGTCACCAGGGTTGGGCGACTGGAAGCACATACAAAAGGACCGCGCAGCAGAGCGGGCGAGCCTGCTCGACCGCGCGTAGAGGTGGCAACGGGTACATACCCGCTGGGTATAGCCACTCCATACCCGCACCCGACAGATATAACTCTACCCGCTACGATACCCGTACCCGCACACGAGTATAGAAACTTACCCGTATTCGCACCCGCGCGGGTATTTATACCCGACGGGTAACCCATACCCGATTAGTTTGCTGAAGTATCATCTTGTGCAATTTGGAACTAAAATTTTCCTCTTTCTATTTAGCTTATTCCAGAGTATCGGCTACTTATTTGTTGAGTTCTTTTCCTTAATGTTGATGCCAAATGATTAATATGGTACAAAATTCTCTTAGTAATGTGTAAATTCGCCACCATGAAGTACATAATTTCCTACTATGGTCTTAAGTATGCGGGTATATTTTACCCACGGGTATGCGGGTATGGGTAATATACAGCCGTACCCGCACCCGCTCTACCCGATGGGTAGATATTTTTGCCCATCAGTATACCCGCGGGTGAAGATATCTTTCCATACCCACCTCCTTATCGGGTAAAACCCATCAGGTACTCGGGTTTCGGGTACCCATTGCCACCTCTAACCGCGCGGTGAATAGATGCGATAGAAACAAAAGAAGTGGAGGAGAGGAAAGAAAAGGAGAGGAGAGGAGAGAAAAGGAGGAGGAGAGGAGAGGGAGAGGAAGAAGGAGAGGTTTTGCGACTCTTGTGAGGTAATTTTTTTTGTTTATTGTAGTTTAAATTTTGTATATGAAGTAAATAGTTTATTTAGTGTTAGCATCCATAGAAAATTGTAGATGTAGAAAAGAATAGTATAACTTTGGTATAGAAAAATTTAGTCAATGTAGTTTTAGAAAATTAGCAGTCATTGTAACCTGTAGTTGTATAAAATTTAGTGAACATAGTTGTAAAAAATTAGCATTGTTAGCAAATTAGTGTGCATACAAAATTTAGTTGTAGAAAATTTAGTCAATGCTACGTAGAAATTAACCGTCCATAGAAATTTGTAGTTATTCAAAATAATATTTTTTTGTAAGAATTTAATAATTTGCTTTGTATAAAACAATAATACCTAACATTTATGATTAATTACGAATGAATGCAATGTCATTAGTACATTGAAAAAACACATGTATCGTTATAACTGGTATATAGGCATTTAAATCGATATGCCATATAAATTGTTGAAACTATTAGGAATTATTTGTAGTAGGGGAGAGCTCGAGTAGCGAGAAAAGAGCGGCGTCGGTGCACGGTCTGCCGATAGGAAGTTAATGCTACAAGGGTAGTATAGTTGGTTACGATAGGTGAACAGTCGTTGAAATGTAAATTACAGTACATCAGTATTTCCATAATGTATGATGCGATTTGACTAGCTACAAAATTGAAAATATATGCATGCAGACATTAGTAATGCCGGTACCCACTACATTGGAAGTGCATTACGGTGTTGGAACCGTTCGTGAATGTCCGAATGGTGTGGACTTGAGTGGTTTTGCGCAAGCCACTCTAGTATACCCGGACGGCGAGAATGTTCGAATCGCAGATGTGATGCACTGGCTTACCCGTGGTTTTTCATTGGACCCCAAGGTGTACAGCATCGTCATACAATGGCTTTGGAGCTGATCTCCCACGGACGTCAGATGGAACTTGAGAACATTGATGCGCACTGTTGCGTGGAAGGGGTTAGTGCAAGGGTGCCGGCGCCATGGATATGAGTGTGTGATACTTGTGCAACCATTCCCAATAGAAGTTGTGCAAGATCGTGCAGACGGCCATCATCCGGGAGGTGCGAGCAGCTCGAGCGCCCCGTTTGTTGGTGAAGAGAAGGAAGTTGCTCGTGACGATGCCGATCTGGTACATGGAGGAGAGGGAGAACGGTCACGCCATGGTGAGGGTACAGGATAAGCCGGTGAAAGGGAGTATATGGAGTATATAATGCATCAAATAGAGAGCGATGACCAGACGGCTTGGGCTGAAGAGAAAACTGTATAGGAGGATGATGAGGACA
The DNA here is from genome assembly GCA_017311315.1 of Dendrocalamus latiflorus. Lineage (NCBI taxonomy): Eukaryota > Viridiplantae > Streptophyta > Magnoliopsida > Poales > Poaceae > Dendrocalamus > Dendrocalamus latiflorus. The sequence goes on along the minus strand of CM029645.1, from coordinate 23,397,391 downwards.
ATTCGGATGAGGACGAAGCTCCTATCCCGCAGGAATAGAACCGATTTGATGTTGAGGATGTTGCCACACATGACGAGCACAAATCACCGTGGGAGTATCATGGCACAGAGGTTCAGTTGCATTCAATATTTGCTGACAAGACATCACTGCAGGATTCCATCAAGATGTGGGTCCTATCTATACAGCGAACTGGTCATGAAATCTAGCTAGGAGCAGTACACTGTGAAGTGCGAGCAGGCTGGTTATCCTTGGAGGGTGCACGCACGTAGACCAAAGTATAAGACTCACTGGATTGTGTCGCAGGTGGAACCGTACTCTTGCATTCTCCCAACTGTACTATGAAGTCCATTTTAATTTAGACAAGCTTATTTTATCGTCTTTTCGTATTTAATTATTCTCATAGCAAGTTATCTAACAACATTAAAAACCAGTTCTCCTCCATGAACAAATTCCTGGTAACATCACAATATCACTTACTCTCGTATTTACCCATCATTCTTAAAAAAAAGCTTCATGAATTTTTTTGCACTACAACAACATAGATACAATGATCCGTAAACTCTTATTACGAATCCAACAGATTATCTGTCATTCATAATCTACGAAAATCACAAATGGATTAACCCACAGTCTCTTGTTTGCAGTCGCTGTACAGCCGAGCAACTGCAATTGCAGTCGCCTAGCCGCTGGGTGACAAGCTGCAGTCGCTGAAGCGTCGGGCGGCTGCAACCTATCGCCCAACAGTCCGTGGATAACTTTTGTGTCGCGCGGCCGTTGGGCGATAGGCTCCAGTCGCCCGACGGTTAGGCGACTGGAGTCTATTTCTGTAAAAATGTTCGCGCAGGTATATTTCTGTTATTTTGAATAAAAAAGGAATATTTATAAAAAAAATCTAGTATTTTCTCGGCGCAACAAATGACAAAACTGTTGTTACAGTACATACTACTGTGCTATCACGGTCAGCGTAGCAACCCTCAAAACACTGTACTAGCAGTGCTTGCTGCAGGCACAAAACAGTATACTAACATCTTGTCTGCAGTACTGTACAGGATGTGGATCCGACGTGGCTAAAACTTCTCACGTTAATCCTTAGGAGATAAATAAGCTAAAACTTCCACGTTGATCTTGGAAAAGAAAAATCGGTAGAATTATCTAATCAAACTAATAAAAAGAAACAAACCTAATATATAGGCTCTACGAATATAATGGATTAGATTACGAGTGGGTTCTTTTAGGTTGATATCTTATGGTTTATGGCTTAAATATTTGAATTCTGATTATTCGTGAGAAGCAGTACGCAGAGAAAAATAGTCGCATGTGATTTTGGTTGGTACAGTTGAACTCAGTATATTTTTACTATAATTTTTCTATTGACCATGTCTTTAAAAAACATACCGTTTGAAAGTTAATTATTCTAGATGGTACAAATATAAATCAATTTTAAACCCAAAAGAACTTGGCCTACATCTAGCCAACATGTTTGGTACAAATTGAGATCTATAATTCACGTGGCCAACACGTTTGGTACAAATTGAGATCTATAATTCACGTGTCACGTTTGAGGTTCAAGTTTCAACTAAAGTAGCATAAGCGATAAACTGAAATTGTTATTGGGAATATGCACATCCAAACTTAAAATCAGAACATATGAGTTTGAAAAGATAAGAAAATTTTAAAGTATATTTTCAAATTCAAAAATAGACTTTATAAGGTATATCAAATCAACACTAAATTCATAATATGTAAAAAAATCGATTCTGGGAGTTCTTTAAAACCAAAAAAACATTATGTAAAATCGATTTTACATCTAACCAATATTTTTTTTCAAAATCGATTCGTAATATATAAAATTCATAAATGTGCAGTCCATGCGGATGCACATCCCGATCTCCCGATCTCTGCACACCTGCCCAAAGGTGGGGCCCACCTCGCAAGCAGCGCAAGTGGAGGGCCTGCCCAGCTGGGCTGCCTGCATGTGCGTCATGAAATTGGCAGCTCGATCTGATCTCCCGTTCTCTCTGCAGAGCTGCGATCAGAATCGTACTGATATTTTATGTTTTTTATAAATAATTTAAAAATTATAAATTATAGCAAAATATATAAGACAAAATCAAAAAGAATATACCCACAGCTTACTGCTTTGCATGAGCCAGACACTAACCAAGTTTGAGCCCAATCTGGCGCCTAATTAGGGCGTCTCCAACAACTGGCTATTTAGTTAGCTAGATCTGATGTGGCAAGGAAAAAGTAGGAGAGAGAGTAGTCACTAGCGACGAGCAAATAGCTGATCTATTTCACGTAGTCCAAGAACATGAGAGAGGAGCATGTGGGTCCAACAGTATAAAATAGTCTTTGCTTTTGTCTCTCACCTCCACGTCAACTGACTATATAACTAGTACTAGCTATTACCATTGCGGACGCCCTTATAAAGTTTCTGCTACCTCTAGGTGCTAGCTGCTTCTTCCCTTTGCTTTGTGCCAGCCTCCGTTCCTAGATCTCCTCCCTTTCGAGCTAGCATTAAAAGTAAAACTGAAACATTTAAGGCTTGTTTGGTTGGCAGCCAAAATTTTCACGTCTAACCTTAGCCGCGCCACAATTTCTTAGGTGGGTCTTTGGTTCATTGCCACAATTGTGGCTTGCCACATTTTGTTAGCCATATGGCCCACGCGGCATAGACTCAGTTTTTTGCCTAGCTTTGTCTAAGGTGTGGCGTTGAATTTGGACGCCACAAAAAGTTTGGCAAGCCACACTTGACTAAAGTTAGACGTGGTAAGATTAGGCATCAACCAAACAGGCCCTTAAGCTTAGGTTTCAGTACCTTGGAATTACTAGAATCGCATGTAGGTGTATGTATACGGCAGCACGATGTATATAACGTGTGCAATGACAACTGTACCACATCACAGACACATACTCCCTCTCCATACATCAACTAGGGAGTAAAAACAACCGAAGCCAACTCACATACATTGATACTACCTTCCCATTCTTCTTTACATGTCGTTATGGGCACTGATACACGGTCTTTAATGCATATTTTTTCTAATTAATTATATATGTTGGTAAAAATTATTTAAAATATAATGATGTAAAAGTATTTTTATGACAATTCTAGTAATAATGGGTGCGTTCTTTTCAGTTATGACTGATGACTTATAGCTGAGGTTAATGGCTTTTGGCCCTACCACGAACGCTTGTGTGAATTAACCGAATACCGATAAGTAAATAAACACCTTTGAAAAGGTTATGAAGAAGCTATCTCGTTTGTTTATTCGAGAGAAACCATAAACTATAAGCCCTGTTTGTATTGGCTTTTGCTTAGAAAAACCAAAATCCAGTGCAAACACCTGGCATCTCGAAGCGACTTTTCTACTCTTTTACTACTGTCTCGCTCTAGGGATAAGTCAAGAAGTCATAGGTGCATCATGCACCTTACTCCTCTTGTTTTCGCCAGGCGCACAATTTCTCCCTCATTTTTTCCACCGCTCGTTTCCTCCTTCTAAAAACCACTTCTTTCAAATATTACTATTTATTTTTAGCCAAAAACAATCAACAAAAACCAATATGAACACCCCATAAGCTGAAAAAAAGGGAGTGTATTTCCATGTGCTACATCATAATACCTTGTGTGCATATTAAGGATCAAGTTTGAGGAGTTCATTGCACATGCACTAAGTGGGCGTTTGGTTTGCGATACCAAGTCGGATGAAATGATTCCATCTAGGATGATGTGGTTTGCTCGATTTGGTTAAACGGCGCGATACAACATTTAGGTGAAATATTTTTCACCAAACTAACTAAGTAAAATTATCTCGTTCGACATAGAACTATCTCATTCATCAAACCAAACAAGATGGCGACATCTTGTCTGCAAAGAAATGAAATTACTAGCAGCATAGGCGCGGCGACACGCCGCGCCAGCCACCGTGTGCACCGAAGTAAAAGAGGCGATAATTTGTGAGGAGTTTTTTAAAAAAATCGAGGGCGCATGCGTATTTTCGAAAAAGTGAAAGGGTTTTTTTGTAAAAATTGAGCACCCGTATGTAATGAAATGAGGACCCGTACGCAATTTAGAAAACCGCGGGGCGTCATCGTGCAAATTGGAGGGGGTTTTTCAGAAAAATCTGCCGTTAAAAAAACCGCCAGGGACCTTTTCGCGAAGAAAAAGGACCTCTTTGCGAGGAAAAAGGACATGTACGTAATTTCCGGAAAACAGGAGGAATCTCCCTCCCCTGACCGTACCGAAATCCCCGCGCCACGCGCCGGCCGGAGCGCGGGCGCAGGGTGACGTGGCCGAGCGGGGACGCGGCGTTTCCCCCGGTTGTAATAGGGGTTTTATATTCCATTCATCAAACCAATCAAGAATGGCCCACACCTTGTCCGGAAAGGGATGTTCCATCCTAGGAACCAAAGGCCCCAAAGGCGACGTGTAAGGAGTACGTACGCACGCACGCTGCCTCATGGACGCGGGTGAGCAGCGCAGGGACACGTACGGCCCCATGTTCGGTGCCCAATCCGAGCCACGCATATACACCACGCGGAAATGAGAGCCATGCATTATTTTATTCATCCACGTACGTCTATCATTTACTCTCTCTTTCTTTTTGGCTGCGGCTTATGACTTTTGACTGAAATTTTGAAATTTTGACTATTTACGGTACAGATTACGAAGAGACAGATACTCATATACGATTTTGGCTGGTACAGATATTGGGCTTTTAACGTGTAGATCGTTTAACTTGTAGACCCCGTCTTGTGAAAATACTCCGTTTGAAAGTTAGGTACTGTATCAAAAGCCAAAAACCGATAACTTTTAAGGTAAAGAACAGACCCTCAGTGTTAGTACCATCGTAGCTGAGAAGTCATTGTTACTTAGCGATGCTTAAAAAAAAAGAAATAGACATGCATGGCCCACATCCGAGCTGGCCTGAGCCCCACCTGACAGTGTTGGTTTTGTACCATTTGCATCAATCATTTGCCTCAATCATGGCAATGGAGGCTGCCTGATTGACCCAACCTCACCTGACTGGCCAGGCAGGATAACACGACCTGGCTATCTCATCAGGTCCAATAGAGAAACACACACTTCGCTGTCATGGTACTAATTGCTTATACGTCTGATTAGCTAGAGAGGCATCCGATTACAATTTGTGGATCGAGATAAGTACGTCCAAGTTGGAGATAAGCACGCTGTACGTCTCCTTCGACGGGATAGTTTGACGAACTACCCGAAATACCCTTGCCACTTGCTGTTCCATCATCTCTATCTTCCGAGCCACCTTCGCCCGGAGAGTAATTATATGGCTCCCAACTCTTAAGGCCTCTCTTGAATTTATGATATATGGCAAATCCAAATTTCAAAACAGCTTATTAGATCTTTTGTTTAGAACGCATGAATTTTAGATTGCTATTGTGCTAGGGACGTATGAATTGTATGGCAGGTGAGAGGTGAGGAAGGAGCTGAAAGTTTTATTTAAAATTGCTATTGTGCTTTAAGATTGATGTTTGCCACATGCCACATATTTATGAGGAACCCAAAGTTTTATTTAAAATTGCTATTGTGCTTTAAGATTGATGTTTGCCACATGCCACATATTTATGAGGAACCTCTAAAGAGGTGGGAGCTAGGGCTCTGTCTCATAGAATTTCTTCCCCTCCACACCTAGCTTGCCTCTTTTTTGTTTAGCTTCTTACACCGCCATGTCTGTGTCCTTGCAAGTCGCCCATTCATGTCCAAACAAGTGGGCAGCAACGAGTATTGCCATCATAAATTTCCAACTGTTTTTCAACTAGAGGAATACAGTCGCTTGATGGAGGCAACAAAGAGTTTGGTGTTGTTTAGCAAGTTGGGTATTGAGGTAGGAATAGGACTAGGACTTGAGTTACGTTTCTTTATTCCGTGTGTTTGTACACCGTGTGGTGGTTTGTAGTCTAAGTACTATAGGTGTGTTGGAATTGACTGTACTCATTCACTTGTGAATGATGGAGGCCGGAATGTTTCATTCCTTAATCTAAAAAACTGTTTTGCACGAATCGTCAGTTTGATCCTTAAAATTTCGACGTGGGGCAAATATGATCTATCGCCGTTCAAAATGGTTAAATAAATCCATGAAGTTCGCTAATTGGGCCAAAGCGGTCCTTTCGGTGAAGTGAAGAAACTACACACTAAATCTTGTGAAAATTTTACGGATTTATTTACTAAATCTTTGCTAATATCTAGTTTTAAAATATTTGTATTATTAGAATAAGACAACTTAGAGACGTGCAATATTTAGGAGGAATAATTCCCTGAATAATATCCCATATATTTTAGATCCTGAGGATCAATACCTATTCATGAAGAATAACTAATTCGAAAGATTAAATATGATTATACAGATCAAAACGTTGTACTCTTTTTTTCGTTAGTGAGTTTTTTTTATGAGAAGGTTTCTCACACGAATGTCGTTAATGAGGCAATCAGTGTAACATAGCTTGTGTATGCGTTATACTCTTTTCTTCGTTTATTTTTCTCTCTGATTTTTGAAAGTAGTTTTTAGCGAGGCATATGTCTATCGCAGTATTAATCCACACCAACACCCTAGGGGTACGGTCTGCCCTGTGGGCCCACATGATTTGTTGTCCTCCAAGGACAGATGTGGGTATCCGTGCTGACGATTTAGACATCGAACTTACGAAGAATTGAAGGAAAGTACGGCGGTCAGGACTACACACAGGAAATAGAGTCTTCGTTGCAATACAGGGTGCCCAGTGGTCATGTAGAACAGCGGGCGTGATTGCGTTGCAATGCGATCTGTCTAATTTGTTGTATCACCGGCTCTCAAGCAACGTCGAAGGGGTGATGTACAGTCGTCACTGTCAAAGAGGCGCCGTGTAGATTTTGGAGGCGGCGCATGCAGGTGCTGACGGTTGCTGTCACTGACAGTTCCTGGGCTTTTTTTTTATCAGGAATATGAGAGCATCGAACAGTTTGGTCATCGACTCTCGCGTACGTTGTTTTTATTATTTCGATTTGAACTTCTAATTTTTAACTTATTTTTTACTATTGATAAATCTCATTTTTATAAACTTTTAGCTTTTTAAAGCTTTTTTACCGGTTTTGTTCCGTATTTGTTTGCGTTGTCTGTGATGAGCTAACATATTTTTTCCTATTTTTAAATTTTTTTATACCAAATAAGTTATTCTCAGTTATAGTGTAATTTCAGCCAGCTACAATACAATTCCAGCTATAAGCCACTATTTTTTAGCCCAACCGCGTAGGCCTTTATCTTCCACACGTGCAAGTCCTTGGTGAACCTGTATGCCGGTTGAAATGTGAGCCCATGGTAGACTCATGACCCCCTGAACTGATATATCCTACTAATATTATATAGGGCACGTCTCTATACTTGATTGGTAATAATACATGAGATTAATTCATCATGTATAAGGTACCAACCGGTTATAAGATAGGAATTATTACCAATAACTTATAAATAGCTAAATAAATATAATATCCTCATCAATACTAAATTTCCAGCATGGCTATTGGGCTATAAATATAGAGAAGAAGCTTACGTGTTATGAACCTGAAAGTCATTGAATAAACAAGTCGACAGATTATCCTCTCTCATCTCTTGTATCTATTTATCATCTACTATTGCTCTTACTAATTATTATGATGTTCTCTTTCTAGTTATACTGATTGGCTTGCTTAGCTTAGTAAGCCCTTATTAACGCTTGCTTAGCTTACCCGCAATGCACATCAAAATAACATATTACACTGGCACTTAGTTGACATGAATTCTTCAACATTCAACAAAAAATACTACATGAGCTATTGCTCACATTCATTGGGTAGAATCAAGAAAGGAACTGTGGTCAAGTGTGCGCTTTCTTTGAGGTGAATTTAGCCTATTGTATTGTCGATGAAAACTACTTCTTCAGCGTTTTCTTGTCACTGCAGGAGCGTTTGCAGTTCATGAATAGCAAAATACATGAGAACTGATTAGAGAAGGCAAGATAATATTAGAAAAAGTGCACATCTTCAATGGGAAAAGAGAAGGTAATTTAGGATGTTTTGTACTTCTCATGTCAAGAATGAGGACACATCTATATCAGAAAAGTGGATAGCTTCATAAGAAAAGCCATACAAAGCCAGCTCTATTACACTTCAAGATTCAGAAAGTTTCGCTACACGAATAAAAAACAAGATCTTTTCAGCCACCCAGAAAAGTCCAAATAGTAGACTAGTCACTTGCATGACATCAACAAATATGGATCGAAGTGTCAAACCATGTTAACTCTGTGCAGGACACGTCGCTATGGGCGACGACACGTCATCTGGTGTTCTCGTCCATGATGGAGGTTTACGTGCCACAGCGCGTAATGCAACAGTTCGGTTTCCACCAGGCTGTGCCCCCTCCGGACGGCAGGTACCTACCGCGAGCTGTACATCGGTAAGTCAAACTCCATCTGAGTAATGTTTGCACTTTGTATGTCTTGCTCTGTAACATCGATGATTCTAGAAATGCAGGCAATCGAGGGCTGGTCGGCATGGTACAGACTGGCAGCCAATGCAACATGAGTGGATGATGACATGGACAGACAGGGCGCACGTGGATGTCATCATGGAGCAGCGTCAGTACAACGTCCGGATGTACGACGAGTACCTGGAGTGGTATGTACCCCGGTCGTGTAGCAGACTCACCGTTCGTCCACCAGATTGCCCTGAGCAAATCACGCATAACGACAATCTACAACGCTCGATCGATCGTCATAGCGCTTCGCGGCAGCATGACAGTGTAAGACAATTGCAATTTCCGAGAGATTCATTTACAGAATTCATACTGGTTGGTACCGAACCTATTTCGTATGTCACTTCAGTTGGAGCAAGCACAACACATCACAAGCGCGTTCAAGACAACCCACACTAGCCCGGACACACCATCGACTGTCCAGAATATCTTGAAGTACATCCTAAAGTAGGCCAAAAAAATAGTGCACAATCTGAGCTATGGCCGTTGGACGGATCACGCCGTGCACATCAGGCACCATGCTCACCCACCATATCATCGTGACCTAGCGAGTCTGGCCGACCATCGCAATCTACCGAGTCTGCCCAGCGTAGTAGTACTAGCCGCTGATCATCCGCGGGCCGTGTCGACGAGGAGGTAACTTACGTACAAACCTGCGTTTTCTTTTCCTGTTAGGCCTTACGTTCTACTAACATCGTGGCATTCTCCTGCTGCAAGTCCGTCATTGAGATGCATCACTTTTGACGTCTGCACCACCTACACGATTACTGTTCCCTGTCGTTCATCTTCGTTGCACATCCGGGAGGTCTGAGAATCATATTGTACATCTAGAATATTTATTGTGACTAACACTGTTTCATCTTGCAGCCTCCAATTCAATGTGGGGGTGACGTCAAGTCCACAGATGACGATACGAGGCTCCCGAATGCTTCCAAAGAGCAATACACAGCGCCAGGGTTTGTAGCATACGTAGGATAGAGCTCAACATTCACACCATATGCAGAGTTTGGAGACTTCGATGGGCAGAGCTCCTCCAGCTTCACTGCCACATCGTACGGTCAAGGCGAGAGCTCCTTCGTACCATGAGGGGGATTTTTAGAGTCCTTCATTTACAACATTATTGCTGGTGGCTCGCAGTTCGGCAAGTCTCAGCTGGAGGGCATCGACTCTTACCAGACCCAGCCTATTGTACTTGAGCCTGCTAGACCACCGTTGGTCACTGAGCAAATGAAACGGTCTCCATACCTTCTCTGAACTGAGACGCAACATCCAGCCTGGCTGGCGTACCCCACGGGATATGCTCGTGCTCAACGAAAGACAAAACCACACACGGGGAGGCAGACGCCGTCGGGGGATAGAGTAGCTCCGATAAGTGAGTCATATCGCATCCCATGTGATGCATTTTTTTTGTACAATTACATGTACTTCTACAAATATTTATAATGTATGAACTGCAAAAGATGTCTGAGTATCGTTAATTTCATGATTAAATTGACATGAATTAACATAGTAAATTCAGAGCACATAAAATTCCTAAAAAAATACACAATAACTATGACTATGTCGGGAGGCTTTCTACAAAATTTCATAATTTTCGGAGCTCGTTTGCTATATGTAACAGCTCCTACAAATATCAAAATCGTATGAATTTTTTAGCAACATTCACAGTGAATAAAATTACCAAAAAAATTACACATCTAAGTACGTTGTGTCAAGAGACCGCATCTAAAATTTCGTAATTTTTTGAGCTATTTTTTATATTTAAAAATTCAAATAAATAGTACGTAAAAAATAAATTAGAGTAGGTAGTTAGGCCGGCTAATCAACTGGCCTAATCATTTGCCGCTTGGTGGTTGGATGGCAGGTCCCTACCGTCTAGTGGTGGGACGGCAGGCCACCTACTGTCTGGCTATGGGACAACAGGCCACCTACTGTCCCACCGCGGGACGGCAGTGGCTACATGTCAGCCCACACGTGCTGATGTCTGGCCACCGGACGGCAAAAACGTTATTTTTGTCAATACGCTATGCATATGACAATTTTTGTAAATACAGTGCCAAACAGTGCTGACGAGGATGGAATAATTCTCAAATTATTACGTCATTATATTACTTGAATATACCCTTTATCGATAAGAGGTAAATATGACAAGACGGTCGTAAGCTCTTCTACAACCATATAGTCATAAGACTTACTGTGGCTATCCTTTGGATGGAAGTCCTCCTACGACCACGTAGTCGTAAGTCTTACTGCGACTACCCCCTTAGTCGTAAGTCCTTATATGACCAAATAGTCGTAAGTCTTACTACGACTACCCCCTTGGTTGTAAGTCCTTCTACGACTAAATAGTTGTAAGTCTTACCGCGATTACTCCATATAGTTGTAAATCCTTCTATGACCATGTAGTCGTAAGTTGACTTGTGACCACTTTATAATCATGGACCTTCATGCGACCAATCTATCTCCGACTAACTTATCTACAACAAACAACTGCATCATGGGTTTGTCTGATAAGGCAGTTAGAATGTGCATTTATCCAATAACCGCACACGATCTCTCTATGACAATAACCACTACACAGCGAACGGCCTTTTACATCTCTCCAACAATAACATCCGTCAGGTGGTTATCATTCGAAGCATTGAAACGTCTTCTGGCATAGGACTACTGTCATTGCTTCACTAGCTATATAAAGATTAATATCAAAGAGAAAAAGGGGGGAGGCATTCAGATCGAAGGAGGAGATAGTGCTAGGCATTCGCATTAGTCTCAATTGTAATCCTTTTCTGGTGATTAGTGATCACACAGAACGTAGGGTTATTATTTTCTTAAGAAAATGCCCGAACCTATATAAAAATTCCCGTGTCTCTACTCTACATTTGCATATACTGGGTCTTCTAAGAGTTTCCCCGAATCCATACAAATCATACGTAAGATCGATATTAAAACGTCGACAGCTGGCGCTCTCCGTGGGGAAATCTTCTTCCAAGACTCCGGTAATTTTCTCGTTGATAGGTTTCTCTTTTTCTCCTGATGTCTTCATGCCAGATGAATGGAACGGGGAGAACTGGTTCGACTTGGCTGACTACGCGAATATCGACATGGAGGCCTGCTACGACTATGAGCAGACCATGCTTGCTTTTGACGGTGGATGTCTCTCTGGAGATTCATCCGGTGATCCCAAAGATGATGCTGCTAGAAAGGCTAATGAGGGATCCAAGTCTCCCACAGCATTACGCTCAACGGAGGACTCATCTCCCCCAAGCGGCAAGGGTCAACCCGACCATGATGGGGACTCACAATGCGACGATGGGTCCATTCCCAAGCGTTCAAGTCCCACGGCATCACCCTGTGCAGTTTCGGAGAGCCCCAGACTCTGCCAATTGGGGAGCACATCACCAACTGCTAGTGGTGACTCTCCGAATGACCCAGCGAGGCAATGGGCGGGCACACTTCGTGTTTGTCCGCATTCTCATAGTGAATAGACTAGGCTGGGGACGGTTATAACCCAGACTTCCCCTACCTAGCATGGTTTACTCTAGGCCGCATGACAATCTCACTCGATGATTCTTCGGACGACGGGGCATCCCTTAGAAGTGGATATTTTAGACAGGTCTTTGCCCTGCCCTCAGATTCTCATCACACTCTCAGAGGAAGGTCTGAGGATGCTCCCCGATGATCACACTCTCCCTCCTCTCATGGGAATGGTGACGAGACCTCCAATTATGAGCCCAATCAGTACTCTGATGAACATGGGAGAAATCCTTGCTCTCCTCTAAAGCAGCCCCAGTTTGCATTAGGAATCGAGGATCCTAAGACTGCTCAGCAAAGGCTACTTGCCGCCCAGAGTGCTTTGCCTGGGCGGGCCCAGTACCAGTCCGGAGAGACACTGGAGCTTCAATGGATCAATGACTTGCTTGAGAACCCGACTCAAGAGCTTGCTCAAGTGCCGGGCTACGACCGCTTCGCTGAAGACATTGCACGAAGGCTCCATGACATGATGGGCCGACTTGAGCAACCTCGGCGACATCGCTCTGAGAGTCAACAAGGTACAACCATATCTAGTAAGGTAGTTACAACGTGTGTTTATCTAATAATCGCACACGATCTCTCTCTGACAACAACCGCTACACGCCGAATGTCCTTTTACGGCTCTCCGACAGTAACTTCCGTCAGGTTGTTATCATTTGAAGCGTTGAGACGTCTTTTGGCGCGAGACAACTGCTGTCGCTTCACTGGTTATATAAAGGTTAACGTCAAAGAAAAAAGGTGGAAGGCATTCGGATCGAAGGAGGAGATAGTGCTAGGTATTCGTATTACTCTCAATTGTAATCCTTTTCTGGTGATTAGTGATCACATAGGACGTAGTGTTATTATTCTCTTAGGAGAAGGCCCGAACCTACATAAAAATTCTCATATCTCTACTCTGTATGTGCATATATCGGATCTTCTAAGAGTTTTTCTGAATCCAAATAAATCATATATAAAATCGTTATTAAAACATCAATAAATGCTAAATATACTAAAAAGTCCATGCAGGTGAGCAGTGCAGAGACAGACACGTACAGCAAGATATTCGATGCCCAGTTCGAGCCATGCATACATGCTGAGACGACAGCCACACATTATTGATCAACGGCTATTAGCTAGTGCCAGTGGCAAGCTAGAAAGCATTTAATGGGTGTGCACATATCGACGCCGTGCACAGCTGTCTACTGCCCACGCCGGTCTCTGGACACCACCCACTGCTCCCTCGCTGCGTCGCCGTCCATAGCTCACGCTGATCGTCGGGTACCGCCGCCCCGTCCTCCACGGCTTCCTGACCCCTCCTCACCTCCTAGGAGCAGTGGTGGCATGCTGCTAGAGCTGGGACTTGGGCCGGGCTTTTTTGGACCAGCCTGAAGCACGGCCGGCATAGCACGGCCCAAGCACGGCCCGGCCCGGCACGAACGGTGAACCGGGCCGGGACTCAAAATCCGGCGCGGTGGATGGCATGGCACGGCACGGCGGGCTCGGGCGGCATGGCGGGCTCAGGCGGTACGGCGGGCACGGACAGGTGCCGGGCACCGAAGGAGCCGAGCGTCGGGCGCCGTGCGCCGAAGGAGCCGAAGGGGGCGGAGGGGGAGCTGGGGAGAGAGCGGAGGGGGAGCGGCGGGGGACGCGGCGGGGGAGGGGGTGACGGGAAGGGAGCGGAGGGGGAGCGACGGGGGAGGGGCGGCGGGGGAGCGGCGGGCGAAGTGGGGGAGGGGGTGAGGGAGGGGCGGCGGGGGAGGGGGCGGCGGGGAGGGAGGGGAGGGGGAGCGGCGGGGGAGGCGGGGAGGGAGCGGAGGGGGAGCCGGGGAGGGAGCGGAGGGGGGAGCGGCAGGGGGGGGGGAGCCGGGCGCTTCGGAGCGTCGGAGGGACCGAGGGTTGGAGGGAGGGAGTGGGAGGGCGTGGTAGGGACTGGGGAAGAGAGTCAAGGACTCAAGGCGAGGGACCGAGTGACCGACCGGACCGATCGATGGAGGACTAGAGTTGAGGACAGACGTGACACGCACGCGCGGGAGGACAGAACGACAGAGGGAGCGGGCGATGTGGCGGCGTGGGAACGGTGGGCTGGTGGAAAAAAAGGGTGGAGGAGGGGGCCAGACGGGGAAAAGAGAGAGAACGGTCAGAAACGAATGTGAAAAAAGCTAAGAAAACTGAAAGATTCTTCACAGAAAAAAGAGTGTAACGTTTAGAAGATAACATTCGGATTTTATGCTGATGAAACGTTCAGAAGATAACGTTCGGATTTTATGCTTATAAATTCACTCCTTTCGCTCTGCAGTTTCTTCCTAGAATCACGGATTCACATAATCACATAGCTTCATTCTTCACTCCCTCCGCTCTGCAGTTTCTTCCCAGCATCACAGATTATCAAGCTCCATTTCTTCACTCTGCTTCACATTTCTTCACCGAGCGTCTTATTTATTTCTTCTCATTTCACAAGTTTATTTCCTATATTTTTTGCATTTGTACTCTTTATTTATTTATTTATTTATTTCTTCTAATTTCACAAGCACATTTATTTTATTTATACTTCTTATTTATTAATTAATCACCATGTTACCAAGAAGCCGCAGTACCAGGGACCAATCAAGCAGTATGCAGAGAAATCAAAGCTCAAAAAGGACAGCGGGACGACTTAGTGTAAGCTCTCGCCATCACTCCCCTAGTCCTCCTCCGACCCCCATTGATGCTCGTCGGCTCTCGCCAAGCATGGGAGACTACGGCATGGATGACCGTCATATGGATGGTACAGAGGGCTATGAGGAGTACCAGAGCGGTCCAGAGCCAACGGAATTTATCCCCCGTCCACGGACGCCAACATTGGTGGGTCTGCACGAAGGGCAAATTGCTGGAAGCACATGACCTGGAGCCAGGAAATCCGAGACGATGAAACGGTAGATATCGCAACTTGTAATTATTATAATACTAAATTAAGTGCTCGTACAGCTGTAGGGACAGGACACTTGAACCGCCACTACAAAGCATGCTTACGCAAGATGGCGGCACAGGGCCGAGGGGGAGGAGGAGTACAAGCACAGCTAAACTTCGAGGCCGATGGCTCTGTAAGTACTTGGGTATACAACCCGCTTAATGCCCATGAGGAAATTGCTAGATATATAGTTTCAGAAGATCAGCCGATTAGGATGGGTGAAAGTCGCGCGTTCGAAAGAATGATCCAACGCAGCTTTTGCCCATAGTACCAACATATTAGTAGGAGGACTACTACATCCGATATTTTACGGATGTATCAAAAAGAACTGGTAGAGTTAAAAGAACTATTCCAACAAGTTCAGTATTCTTTTGCCATAACCTCCGATATTTGGACATCATCCCACCAAAGAAGTGCATACCTTAGTGTTGTAGCTCATTATTTAGATGATAATTATAAACTAAACAAAAGAGTCATAGGATTTAAACTAATAAATGAATCGCACATGGGAGAGGCAATTGCCGAGCGTATACTATATGTACTTGATGATTTTAAGATAGATAATAAAATTGCTTCTATAACTCTTGATAACGCATCGGCAAACACAACGGTTATGAACATCCTCACCTTAAAATTACAAACATATATTAATGGTTATGTCCTCCACCAGAGATGTGTATGCAACATCTTGAATCTTGTTGTTCAAGATGGTATGCAAGTAATTGGTCCATATCTGAACAATATCCGTGATGCTATTCGTTACCTCGCAAGTTCTCCACAAGTGGTAGCTAGGTTCGTGGAGTACTGTGCAGCTAATGGGAAAGAGCCAAGAAAATTTGGCCTTGACATGAAGGTGAGGTGGAACTCAACATATATTATGCTAAAAAAGATACAAGGTTACGAAAATATCATATCCATTTTTGTCAATGCCAATTGTCAAAATAATGAATTACTAGTTACTAATTCAGATTGGCAGATTGCTAGTCATTTTCGAGAGTTTTTAAAACCTTTTTATAAAGCAACAAAGGTTTTATCTGGTATTTATTATCCTACCTCTTGCTTAGTTATAAAGTTTATTTGGTTAATTGCAGATAAAATTGCTAAATCTAGGGACGATGCTCTTTTAGGCCATGCCGTCGTAGCAATGGAAGAAAAATTTGTTAAATATTTTGGTTCTTTTTCACACTTGTATTGTTTTGCTATTATTTTTGATCCTACAAAAAAGTTGGCAGGTTTACAGGTAGCTATGGAGGGGATAAGCGAATGTCTTGGCTTAGATTATTCAGAAGCTTTTGAACATGTCAAAAAGGAGTTTTTTCGTGTTTTTCGTTTGTATCATGATAACTTTGGCAGCAGCGGAAGATCGGAGGCCTCACAGCAGACGCAACATGGGAAGACAAGCTTTGGATCACACTTGTGGAAGAAACTAAAGGGCAAGTCTACTTCTTCGTCCGCTCAGTCTCAGGCAGCCTCCAAGTGGAATTCTGTCTCGGAGTTGAACCACTATTTGGAGCATGATTTTGCAAACATTGATCCTGATCTTACTGATGGAAGCAAGATAGACTTGCTCGAGTGGTGGAAGAACAACAAGCGGATCTTTCCTGTGCTGTCACATTTCGCACGGGATGTTCTCCTGGTGCCAGTGTCCACTGTCTCTTCAGAAGCGACGTTCAGTATGGTAGGGAGAATAATAGAAGAGAAAAGATCATCCCTTACGCCCAGGATGGTGGAGGCAATCACATGTGCCAAAGACTGGGAATTAGCCAAAGAGCGAGAACAACATCAACTGGAAGATCCCAAAGTCGTACAGGCGTATGCTGACCTAGATATTGCCGAGTAGATATTATCTACGCATGTTGTAATATTTTGTATATACATATTGTTGTAGGGGTGGCCCCCACCTAAACCCAATAGGCCTGTTAGAAGGCTGTAAGGCCCAAAATAGGACATGTATAATGACATAAGTGCCCCTAAGGGGGATACTCAAATGTAAGGGTACTATTGTAAAAGCACTCCCCAAGAGGGTATATGAATATAATACCAGCCATGGGGAGAACCCTAAGCCATTACTCATCTAACTCTCCACTACTATACTCTCTCTCTGTTTGGTCTGTAACCACGACACATATATTGTTACTGTACTCTTTTCCTTACTCGGGAAACCCCACTCTGGGGCGTAAGGTTTTAACAAGGCAGTAACATTGTATTTCTAAAATATCAAAGAAATTCCACTTTTTCCTGAAATATTTATGTTGTTGCGTGCCCATGTTTTTATGCAATTAATTCAATTTCAATTAGTTTTAAACGAGGCGGGTACGAGAGAAAGGAAGATGACGATCGTCGCAACCGCCTTCGCGTATAGTAATTTCGGGCTGGGCTTAAGCTGGCACGGCACGAACGCTGGCACGGTGGGTTTTGGACCGTGCTTGGGCCTGGCCGGAGGTGACGTGGGCCGACACGGCACGGCACGATGAGATGATTGGGCCGAGCGGCACGGCACGAAGCGGCACGAAGCACGATGGGCCGGGCCGTACCGACACAGCACGGCCCAAGTCTCAGCTCTACATGCTGCCACTCGCCTGCTCCGCTTGCGCGTGTGCTCCGGCTCCGCCGCTCGCCTCGCGCCGCCGTGCCCTTGCTCCCTGCTGGTCTTTCAAATTTCTGGGTGTGCCTCTGGCCCTCTGCTTTTTCAAATTTGTGCCAATGCGTACACGGCACCTAGCGACGCACCGGGCTAATGCAGCATATCATGATACGTAACTGAGAGAAAACTAAAAGAGAATCATTGAAATCCAAAAGTCATCATTGGTGCTGTTGAAACTTTAAGGCAGAATATACATGCATGGCCACCATCCGAGCTGGCTTGAGCCCAACCTGACAAGGATAGTTTTGTCCCATTTTGCATCGTCGTGAAAAACAATCAACCTAAAATCCTGAAAGGCCTAAGATAAGAAGGCCCGACTATCAGGTCGCGAGCCTGTGCCTGAACAAAAACGTGGTCGCACATGTCACGAAAGTAGGTAGTTTGGTGATATATCCATTTCATATATATGTTGGACAATTGACAATTACATCAAGTTAAAGTTTGAATTTATGGGAGTTCGTAAGTTTTCAGAGTTATTGACCGACCGGTGTAGTGTAACTGGTTTTTGGTTGGTGGCTATTTTTCTTTCCAGAGAGGTGATTTCTGGGCACTTCACCCGAGCAATCAGACCGGCTATGGGGGCAGTTCGATTGGAGCTAACGGTATGACTGATAGCTTAATGATGGTCAGACAGATTTTGTTTGTGTTAGACCATGTGGAGGTCACCCCATGGTTGTGATGAGTAATTGACTCTTGATCAAGAAAGATTGAGTTTGGTTTTTGAGGTTTGAGAGGAGAATGGGTTTCTCCGTTGGGTCCTCAGCCCTTGCGACTTGCTCGGAAATAGCCTTTCGACCATGTTGTTATCGGCTGGGAATCTTACGACTATGTTGTGCCGTTTACGACCACTTTGTGAAGTCCCTGCAAAGTCGAAAGTCCTTTTGAGTGGTCGAGAGATCACCTTCGACCACATTGGCTGTGGTCGGAAGGCACCAGGAGAGTTTACGACCACTGCAGAGCATTCTTTGTGAGGTCGGAAGCTGCTACGACCATTTTGCTGAGAGTCGGAAGCCAGAAAACGAGTTTACGAGTGGTTAGAAGTCGAACGCATCTCTTTGACCGTGGTCGGAAGTTCCCAGACTAGTCTACGACCACGTTATCGAGATCTGCGGTCGGAAGTCGATGCTTCGACCGCTGCGGTCGGTAGTCGGCGCTCGAGCTTGCGACCACGTTGCGAGGCGGTCGAGCATGGTCTTAGCTCAGTCGTATGCGGTTGTAAGTGGTCGGAAGGGCTTTGACCACGATGATATCCGGTGTACATGGTCTGAACGGGGTTGACCATGATGGAACCTCTGGTTTTGGTCGTAGCCTCTTTGAATCGGTCGTGTGGACTGCTGGCGCGGTCGTTTTAGCCGGTAATCAGTCGTATGATCTTCTGGGCTAGTCGTATTTATCTGAGATGTGGTCGTAGGACGTAGGCAAGTCTTGATCTATGGTTTCGACCAGTCGTAAGTTGGTATGACTTGGTTGGGTAAGTTGGAGCTGAAACTTGCGATGGTCGTAGCAGAGCTATGTGTGGTTGTGGGCCACTGGAAGGGTCTTGTAGGCTGCAAGAAGGCTCTTGTGAGCTCGAAGGTTTCTCTGTTATGTGCAATAGAGTTGGCCGGCTGGGTCTTGGAGGCAGCCGCCTCTCCCTCCCATGAGAGTCTGTGTGCGTGTGTTTGCTCTAGGGATTAGAGTTTGTCCTCCCAAGGGGAGTGGCTGTAGAAATATCCTGTGTAATCATTCATCTCTCTGTATCGATCTATCTGAGAAGTGTTTTGTCTGAGATGTCTTGATTACTCGTGTCTTTCTCGGTTTTGTTGATTCTCCTCGGGTGTTCTAATTGGCTTTTCTCTTTTGTGTTGAGTTGTTGCTCAAGATTGCCTCGGTCTCTTCTACTCTGATCTGGGGAATCAATCTCAAGGCCATTTGGTCAGTTCTTCCCGAGAGCAGCAAGTGGTCGGAGGAGTCTTTCTGTATCGAATGGTTGTGCGCTTTCAAGTCCTCTGTTCTCTGTTCGACCATGTTGTTCTTTCCAACCGTAGCAAAGACTTCTGTTTTTCTTGGTAATTTATCTTTCAGAAGATGTTGACTCTTTGTGGTTAAAATCTCACTTTCATCTGAACCATGAGTCAAAAGTTCTCTAAAGTCTTAGACTTGCGGTCGTGCGTCTCGTGTTGCTCTGTTCTGAGTTCGACCTTGCTGTTCTTCTCGGATGCAGCAAAAAGACTTCGACCACTTTGTGATTTCTCAACTTGAGGTCATTCAACTGCTGTGTTTAGGGTCCCATGATTATTTGATTCGAGACTCTCAAGTTATTCAGGTTCTGGTCTCAGCAGTCATGCGATCTTTCACTGTTTTCAGTTGTTACTGTGCGTTTTCTGTTATCGGTCTGTTTGTCTAATTTCCAGTGGAGCATCTGTCTTCAACCAAGCGATTCGATTGACCACGAGTAGGTATTCGACCTCTCGGTCACAGACAGCATACCTATGATCAGATCGACCACGGTAGACCGATTAGATTGTTCTGTTTTTGACCTCGGCCAGCTGCTGCTCAATTCTTTTGTCGATCTGGTTTCTGTTCTCCAGTGAGCACTCGATCTTCTTGCTTCATAGTTTCTATAGCTATCGGAGAAGAATTTTTATGTGAATACTTGGGGAAGTTTGAAGGCACCATTCACCCCCCCTTTGTTGCCAGTTTGGTCCTACAGTTTGAAGGTATCCGAGATGTTTTGGATATTTATGGGGAATGATCATGGGTTGAATTTTGGAGGCCTATGTCATTGTATTCATGGTTCATGAAGTATGTTTGGACTAATGTGGGTTAAATTGTGAAGAACTTGTTTCTGAAAATGACTTCTCGATCTTTGATGTGTAGAAAGTTTGGAGGCAATCGAAGTTATGTATGAGTGTAAAACCAAGTGTGTGTGTGGGGGGGGGGTTAACGTGTTCCCCGGTTGTGCTAATAGATAATATCCATTAAGGTTAGATGTGGGCTGATTGCTTCATCCATATGAGTAGAAGGGGCTGAGACATGTGGCCAAGAAGAGAAAAACTAACTAACTGTGCATTCGTTAGGCTTTGAGAGAGGACTTTCTTGTGGTGGAATCTTTGAGTGAGTGTCCTTATAAGAGCCTTGTCTTTTATAACGGGGTGGCTATAAAACCTTCATTTATAAATTGCAATAAATCAATTTTATTTATCCTACATGGTGTGTTTTTGCTCTTGTTGATTTTGCACGTGTTTTGATTGGTGTTTACCCTCTCTCATTCTCTCTTGATCTTGCTGGGTTCTAAGAATGTGTAAGTAATCGAGATGTCTCATAAGAATCATATTTCATCCATCTAGAGACTAGCTATAGCAAGACCTTAAAAGTTGCCCAATTTGGAGCCCTTCGAGTGATATCTTGTTACTATAGTTTTGACATTGAATCTTTAGGTGCCCTTACTTGTTGTGATGTGTGAGAACTCATCTAGAGTCATTTTTGCTATCTTCTACCCACGAGCAAATCGTTGAGTCTTTCCTGTTTTTTGTGTAATCTTGCTTGTCTTGAGTAAAAGTTAGAGTTTTAGCCAAAATCTATGCGATCCATAGATGGATTAGGTTTTTGAAATCCTTAGCAAGGTGTGTGTAAATTTTTAAATCATTTAGATATGTATTTTAGAGATTACACCTTTTTGAGTTTTGGCTTGGACTGATTTTCAGTTCTGAAAATAGGAGTGCAGTCCGATCGCCTCCAGGCCTATGGTCTACCAGGAGGCCGATCGGACCGGTCACCTCTGGCGGTTAGATCGCTCGGTAGGTCTAACCGCTACCTCATAGCGGTCCGACCGGTTCAGAGGAATTGAACTCCGTTTGCTTCCGCGCTTTTGTGAGTTCTTTGTTGGTGAGTAAATATGATCTTTCTAGATTTTAATAACTAGCGGAGTGAACGTTTTGAAATACCATTTGGAGGTTGAATTTGAAGATAAATAAACGGAATGGTTTCTTCGCCGTCGTTTTGAAGTTGCTTATGGGACAATCTTTTGAAACACTTTATCGATTGATCGGCATTCGATTTATTCACACGTAGTTTATTTTAGAGGTAAAAACCGTAAGAAATCGCAGTCGAAAAGTTCACGTCCTTTCTTCTGTGACCGCCTGACCGGAGGGTGGAGCTTTGCTGTCATAGTACTTATTGCCTATCGGTCACAAGACAGCACTGTACAATTTGCGGAGATGGTCCAGGGTGGCAGCTGGCACGATTGAATGCATATAAATTAACAAAAACGAGGGCGCGCGTTGCATGTCTCCCTCGGCAAGATGATTTGGAAAACGAGGGCGCCGTCGGTGTCGCAAATTCTTCACGTGGCTGCTAGCTTCTGCAGGATCCTATCGTTGCAGCAGGGAAGATGGCGAGAGGGCGGCCCAGCTGCGTCCTCCTCCTGCGCGCTGCGCGCCCGGCCACACGTTACAAACAACGACGGCCGAGCTTCTCTTGGGCAGCGCTCCAAGAGGGTTCGGCTTTCGGTTAAAATTATACCATAGCAGCTGTTAACTTTTTGTAAAATAAAAAAATTGAGAAAAAATATTATATCGTCAAGGACAATGTAAGAGAATACAGAAAAAAAATAAAAAAACTCAAAAAAATTGAAATTAGAAGATGATATATTTTAAAGAGCTTCTGATTTAAATAAGGTAAAAATTTAAAAAAATCAGATCTGAAACAGTAACACACTGCAACGCCAACGCGGGCGAAGAAAAGAATCTGACGGGAGATCGCGTCTCTTAATTGGTGCAGCCGTACTGTGCTCTCGCCCTTGACGTACAGCACCGTCCTTTGTGGTCCGCCATTAACGACGGCGGCCTGCTGAGCGGCTGGTGGCAAGACATCCGTACGTCCTCGATCCTGTTGATCCGCGTCTTGTGGCGGATTTGCGAGGAAAGGAACCCCGTGCATTGTCGGCCAAAACTTACTCAAGCAGAAAGCTGGAGCGCGACGCGGGAGCGAATCACCTCCTCGCCGTGCTTCCCAGGGGCGGCACCGGGGTCGCAGCGAGGCCCCACCCTGACCTCCGCTAGTCTAGCCGTATCTCAATCCCGTTCCGTTAGTTTTACTGGAGAGAATTGGCCCCCCGTCTAGATTTAAAAATAAGGTAAATTATCTTTAAAAATAATAATATGGTTTTGTTTATTAATTTATAATTATTCAGATTTTTTTTGAAAATATGGTTTCAAACTATGTATTCTAACATATAGATTTAAGTTTTAGTCTAAATATACAAAAACAATATCCTATATTAAAAAAACTATAATCTATTACACACACATTTTTATCGGGTTCATGTCAGCCCTGTGGGAAACATGTTAGAAATTTTTATAAAAAATAAAACATTTGGTCTTTCATTTGATGGACCATAATTAAGAAAAACATCTGTCCCTAAGATTATAATAGCTTATGTTTGGAAGCTCTACAGAGTTTCGTAATCGGAGTCGTACCTAATTACGAGACCTATATAACCAAATAAACAAGCCAGACCTATGTGCTTTTTTCCTAACTTCCATAGAGGCCGATCATAAGAATGAAAAAGAAAGAGCAAAGGGAGAAAAGGAGCTATGTTACCTTTAAGAATGTCGACGTCATATCGCTGCATCATGCACGTCAAGCAGACGATGGCCATGAACCAAATTAGCTAGGGAGACCAAACAATTTAACTATGTAACTTTGAAAGTAATACACGTGGATGTGATGCGCAATTAGTCGAAAACCGATAAATTTGGTATGCATGTGCTGGATTTTATCTGTGCCATCTACCATGCCTCCCAAGAGATCTTCTGTCCCGGAAGTTATAAAGCATCTTTGCCCCCCCCCCCCCCTTTTTGTTGTCATTGCTTCTAGTGATCTTGGCGAAAATATTCATCCTTTTGTTTCCGATAATCTTGGCGAAAATATTGAAAAAAGGCATATATATATATATATATAACACATTATGCTCAAAGTTGTTAGATATACGTCTTTTTTTAATTACAAGGAGACGCACACGCATGCGAGCGCCCCCTTTACACACGCATAGAAAGATGAAAACTAGGGATAAATCCGCGATCTCAAAAAAATCCTACTGAGAGCACTCACGTGTACGTAAAGGTGAGCACTATGGTATATGTCCTTGTTGCCGATCACGCCACATTGTCAGTTTAAGTTTAGCTACATTAGCATATAAAAGTATGTTGGCCTAAAACATAGCATTTTTGTGTGATGTACGCTAGTACATCAAAGGAGTAAATATCTGTCGGAAGGAGGTCACAGTCAAAAAGAACGCACCCATCGCCTGTTTCATGTTGCAGTCAAGTCCGCGCTTGGCCGTCGCCACCATCAACTCTTCCTCTTTGTCAACAAAACCTAGGAGATGGTACTAACACGTTGAAGGCAGAGAAGGTGGGTCAATAGGCAAATCACATGAAAATATCTAGAAAAAATTTGACGTTCTAGCGCCCCTTAAAATTCCAACTTCAAATTCAAAATATGTTAGAACAAACAGGAAAGAAGATAAGTTTGCCATGAACAGTAGCATCTGTCCATTTGTTTTTCTTTTCCTTCGAAATTACCATTTGTCTTGTTTTTGTCGTTATTATTACACTTAACGTAGAATAAATTTGAACTTAAAATTTTAAGTAGAGCAATTAAATTGAGAAGTACACCTAAAATTTTTCAAATTTTTTTTATATTGATATGGTGCCCAAACGGAAAAGCATTGTCGTTTTTACTAGTCCTAACGTATAACGAGTTTCAACTTAAAATTTCATACAGAGTAATTAATTTGATAAGTACATCTAAATTTTTGTAGAATTTTTTTGATATTGATTTTTGTACATCAAAGGGAAAGCGATTGTACTGAGTAATATCGCACAGGACAGCAGACATCGACATATTAATTTACTAATCCTGATGAATCGCAGCCTTTCTACTAGCAATTAAGAGAATCCAAACTCGAGGTAAGCCGTGCAGGTTGGGCACGAACAAATCGCATATGGACCAGCTGGCTCGCTGGCGAAAACATTTTTTGCATTTTTGCGCGAACCTCGTGAGATCCCAGCGTGGCGTGTCCCCACCACGGAAAAATTTAGAGCAAATCCGACGTGCGCTCCCTTGGCTCGCGCCCCTATAAACTGCCATCCCCATCCGACTCCGGACAGTTCAAGCTCGCTCCTCGCCATAGCCGCTGCACACCTTACGAGCTAGTGCTAGTGCCAGTACTACTTCCACCGACGACAATGCCACCCTGCGCCGCCGCAATGTCCTCGCCCGCTTTCTCCGCGCTCCGCCGGCCGTGCCAGGCGCTCGTCTCCACCCGCCGCCGGCGCGCCACCGTGGCGGCGTCGGCGTCGACGGGGCGGACGCGGGTCGGGCGGCTGATCGAGTCCGAGGGCGCCGTGATCTTCCCCGGTGTCTACGACGCGCTCTCGGCCGCCATCGTGCAGAAGAGCGGCTTCCCGGGGGGGTTCATCTCCGGCTACGCCGTCTCCGCCGCCCTACTCGGCAAGCCCGACGTCGGCCTCCTCACGTACTCACCGCATGCATATTGCCCCCTTCCCGCCGACTGTTTGTCCCGTGTGAGAGAGAGAGGGAGCTAACACCGCTTTTCGTTGTGTCGTGTGCTGTGCTGTGGTGGTGTAGGCCCCCGGAGATGGCCGAGGTGGCGAGGCGCGTGTGCGCTTCTGCGCCGCACATCCCATTCATCGCGGACGCCGGTTCGCTCTTTCTCTCTCGTCTCTCTATGCACATAATATCTGCTCCTATTCTTTTTGGTTTTTAGCAGTATTTTATTTTTCTTAATAATCACTATTCATTAGGTTAATAAGTCGTACCATATAGTGCATCTTCTTTTCAGCTTTTCTATAATAACTAGCTTTCAAATGAACTGTCTTTTCAAGACGAACTCTACAAGTTAATTGTAATACACACTGTAGCGACTTCATTTATATTAGTCAAAACCGTATATGATTTTATGTTACTCTGTACTCTCTTATGAACAACCTAAAAGACATAAGTCATTACTACGAAACACAAGCCGAAGCCAAAAAGAATATATGCCTATGTTACAAGTCTAATATCTGTTAGGTTGCTACGAGTAAAAAAAATTATTACCAACAATAATGTCTGTTAGGTTGCTACGAGTAAAAAAAAATTATTACCAACAATAATGTCTGTTAGGTTGCTCCGAGTAAAAAAAAAAATTATCACCGACAATTTGAGCGGCTGTCGTTGCGCTCAAATCGCGCCATGCCCTCAGCTCCGCCGCCCGAGCTTCGCCTCGGTCAATGCCGTGCCTCTTCCGCCGAGCTCGACCTGCGTCGCGCCCTCTGTCCCTCCGCGACGGCGAGCGTCGCGCCTTCGCCTGCACGCGGAAACGAAAGGGAAGCGGCCAGTGACGGCGACGGCGGGGCCTAGCTTGTTTGGTGGTGGCGACTGAGAAGCCTGAGGGGATAAGGAGAGGGCGGCGGGAGCCACGAAAATTAATTTGCGGGAGGAGGAGATAATTTACGTAGTTAAATAATCCAAACATCCTGACACATAAACCAAACCACATGCTTTACGAAAAATAAGAAGTCTAAGTATTATTATTCGGTAAATACAGGATATGGATAAGTACTCCAAGCACTCGAACTCCATTTTGCTAGTTTGAGGATCACTCACTGAGGCACCGTGTCGCAACAGCTATGCGGGCCTGTTCTTTTTAGCTGTGGACTTTTAGTTGAAATTTTTGAATTTTAGCTGTTTGCGACAGAGATTACAGAAAGAGAGATACTCGCTTGCGATTTTGAATGGTATAGATATTGGACTTTTAACGTGTACTACAATTAATTTGTAGACCTCGTCTTGAAAAAAATATTTCGTTTAAAAGTTAGGTACTATAGCAAGAATCAAAAGACATTTTTAGAAGCTGAAAAGAACATGCCTACAAGTATATACGCACAATACATGTCTCTGTAATTGAATAAGCACCATAATTAATAGTTTACCAGAGAAGAAGTAAAGGGTAAAAAAACCTCGACATCGAGAGATAACAAAAATAAAGCACAAGCCCCAAGCTTCTCTCCTAGAATTTCTGCACAGAACCGACTTGGTGGAAGTGCCACGAACAATTCTCTTTATTACCAAAATTTATGACAGCCATGTGCAAGGTTAGTGCTACACCAAGATTGCAGAAAAAAATGAAGACAACCAAAGCACCAAGATAGCTGCTGCCATGTCCATGCCAAAGCTAGTAGTAGTACTCTAGAATATCACTTGGCTCTGTTAAAAAGTAAACAAGATAGGCAGTAAGTTTCAAGCAGTATCCGAATATTATCTGATCTGAAGCTAAAAACACCCTGTATTCTTCTAGTGTGCATGTAATGATCAACAAATTTGTCATAATCTGAACAGTGAACGGTAAAAAAAAGCTAGTCCTGCAAATAGTATTGCTTTCAGTTTATAACTTGACCAGTTGGATAGAAATATCTGAATCGCCTAATGATCTCATTAAAGCTTTAAATTAACCACATTAATAGCAGAAGAGTTATAGAACATTAATAAGAGGTAGTAACAGCAGAATCACATGTCCAACAAAAGTAACTGTTGACACAGCGTAGCAGACGGCATCCAAAGTCTATAGCAATCCCGTGTTTGCGTCTACATGCATCCACGATGTCGCCTTCTTTTTGCATATTCCACAAAAGTGAAGAACTGGAGATAACTATCACATCGGTTCTCAGGATGCATATGTCGTTTAGCTAACAAGAGCTTCCAGACACAATTCTAATAAAAAAATATAATTTGTCTTGACAATCACGTTTAGTAAATTAATGAAATAGCAAACTGTGGCATCAAAAGCAAAGGCTAGTTTTTGTTAGAATACCAGTTCAAACTTCAGATTAGAGAAGCGTGTTGTTGGTTGCTGGTTGCATTCCTGATGTCCATCCGCCACATTGCAATTTGGAATGCTTGGGATTGTGGGACACGGCACGGTAGCTCTCCCTGAAGCTGGTAGAAATTGCACCCAAAAAAGCTTGACGGCTTGGCTTGGATGTCCCTTTAGTCAGGTCATTGCCATCGGTGAAAAATGAGACAACATAGTGGCTAGCAATTCTGCCAGAAAAGCAATTTATTTTGGTTCCCCAGCACCAAACTGATAGGCATTGGGTGAGCTACCAGATTTACGAAAAGTTTCTAAAATCTGCATCAAGCCTCAATGTTAACTCAAGCAAACCATCTTTATGCCATTGCACTTGTTAATTACCTCCATTTTCAGTAGTGATCTAATCTAGCCTCCCACTTTGGAGAAAACCTTCCCAACCTGGTCATTTCACCAAAAAAAAAAGTTACAAGTTCCAAATACATAACCTTTGTCTTATGAAATATGTATTGTTTAGTTGGTTTATGTTATATTAGCAACTTGTCTCCAAGAATCAAGCCTTGGAACTTTGAAGGTAATGCAGAACAGAAGCATTACGAAAGAAAGAACATTCGCCCTCAACTCTGAAGTTTTACATAGCCTGATTTCTGCACCGCATCAATGTGGAGTTCTTTATCCAGCATATCACCAACTTGTTTAGTACATAGTTATTCTTCTGTTGGATATGAATATAATTTATCTATAGCTGTACCTTATTTCACTTATTAATTTGATGGCCTGACGCATCACTCTGACAAATGATTGCAGACACTGGTGGTGGTAGTGCTCTGAACGTCCAGCGTACTGTTCAAGACCTGATGGCAGCAGGTGCTGCAGGCTTGTTTCTTGAGGTGCTTACTGTGGTCCAAGTGATCAGCCTCCGCACCTGCTCTAATTTGTTCAAATAATTTGTATTTTGATACCCCCTAGTTACTAACCACAGTTCTATCTTCCCTTGGCAAATTACAGGATCAAGCATGGCCAAAGAAATGTGGTAAGGAACCATTTGTCACATGAAGAAGCAATTTTTATCTCATCAGTAAAATTTTCTTTTCAAGCTTCTCTTTCTGACATCCTGTAATTTCTCTTGTTTCTCGGCAAGGACACATGCGTGGTAAAAAGGTAAATTCTGATATCTGGACATGATCACATGATACAATATTCTCTTTCTTTCTTCCCTACACATGCATGTGCTACTTTAGTGGAATCGATGCTGGTTAACAAGCTTGTCTGTACTGCAAATCTGTCAAGCCATTGCGTATGTGGGCCGCTTGAAAGTTCACCTGCTGATTTTTTTTACTTGCCATGAATTCTAGGTGGTACCAGCAGAAGAGCATGCTGTGAAAATAGCTGCTGCCAGAGAAGCTGTTGGCGATCAGGACTTCTTCATTGTTGCTCGGACCGACGCTCGATCAACAAATGGCCTGGCCGATGCAATTGCACGCGCTAACCTCTACATGGACGTAAGACAACATTGATCATTCGCATTCACTTTTCACTTCACCGGTCGAGAAACTTGATCGTCCTGTTTCTGAATTCCTTCCCCTTACTGCCCTAAACATTAATTAATCAATCGTTTCTTGAGCTAAAACATGATGCAGAAAGGCTAGACAAATAAATAGTTTGCAAACTTCATTTTGCCCTACCAAGCCTCTTCAATTCAGCTTTTAAAAGCTGCGTTTCGTTTTTTTACAGTACTTAGCTTTTAAACAAAATCTACAAGTTAATTGTAGTACATACTATAACGACTTTATTTATATCGGTTAAAATTATACACGAGTTTCTATTATTCCGTACTCTCTCTCACGAACAGTTTAAAAATCATAAGCCGCAACCATAAACTATTAGAGTCCGCCTTGCACTCTAATTTTTTATTTTTGCTGTTGCGCAGGCAGGAGCAGATGGGTGCTTCGTGGAGGCCCCGAGGAACGACGACGAGCTGAGGGAGATCGCCCGCAAGACGAAGGGGTACCGCGTCTGCAACATGCTGGAGGGCGGCACCACGCCGCTGCACACCCGGCAGGAGCTCATGGAGATGGGGTTCCACCTGATCAAGTGCCCCCTCACCACCGTCTACGCCTCCGCCCGCGCCCTCGTCGACATCCTCAAGACGCTCAGGGACGCCGGCACAACCAGGGAGGAGCTCCGCAAGCTCACGTCGTTCGAGGAGTTCAACAACCTGGTCGGGCTCGAGTCCTGGAACGACCTCGAGGCGCGCTTCTCCAACGATCCCACGCCGGAGAAGGTGGCGGTCGCCGTCGGCGCCAATGGAAGCGCCTAGACATATTGGTAGACCACAAGCTAGCCTTGGATGCTACCAGCTATATAAGGCGAATAAATATGGGCTTGATCTTCCAGGGCATCTGTATCAGTATTTTCTTTTGGCTTGCTTTACATTGATGTAGTGTGTGATTCATCTAGTGCGAGACGTCGGATTTGAAGGTTCATGAACTAGCTGAATTGCCCGTGCGCATTGCGCGGCTAAATAAATGCTATGTACAATACATGCGTCTTTTATTTACAATTATAATTCTCTCTGTTTGTTACACGTCTCTCTCTGATGTCTACCATTGAAATTTTGGTTATACAACTGGCGTATTTACAGATACAACATCTATATCTGATTAATCGGCCTCACTATAATCTTGCGTACCAAAATTAACGGTGCAGATCATTTTCCTTTTCACTTGATCAAGGAGATAATTTCTACCAGTTATTGTGGAAATTTTTAGCTAGTCTCCATTCATATGCTCCAGAGGACAGATCTAAGAATTTCAGGATGAGTATTCGAAATACATATAGTAGCATACCTATCTAGTAGATGTACAATAGTATCAGATACATCAAATGCTTCTCCGAAATCAAGACATCGGCCAACGTTCTGTCCTATAAGATAATGTAAGTAAAATGTTAGTATCGTGGCCCTTGGGGCTATATGAATGGTATCAGATTAAGAGGCTCAGAGCATTCTTCGCTCAACACAGGCAAATGGTACACCAGGTGGTTCAGAAATACAATGCAGGTGAGCCAAGTGGTATACAATTGCAGCACTAGACGCGTTGGCATATGAAAGGGATCACTATGGGTATGCAACCCAGAACCTTAGTACCTTCAGGCTTCAGGGGACAGGGGAGGTATATGTGGTATCCCACATCTATGTGCACATCTAGGGGCTTCAGGGGACAGTTTGTGGATATAATATTCATCCACAAACTTTCACATCTAAGGCACCAAGCACTTGGCATGCATTCCTAGACTCAGAGTAAGTCAAGCCAACTTCATGTAAGTTGCTGACAATCTTGGTGACAACTCATCCAAAGATTTGCTGAGCCTTTGCTTAAATTTGGAGTACTCTTTCTTGAATTGATTGCCTCACTTTCTTGATCATTGTAGAGCCCTTATGATAGTCAGTGAGAGTCCTCCAGATCTTGTGAGTAGATGTCAAGTGAGAGACTCAATCAAACTCAGATCTACTAAGCCTCTGAATCAAATAGTTGTGTGCCTTGTTGTTTGCCTCCACATCCACAAGATTTATCGGAGTGATGTGGTCATCGGTAGGCACAACATAAGCTCTTTTAAATTTCTCTCAAATTGGTTGTTGTTGCTGTTGTATATAGATTACCATCCGAGCCTTCTAATAGGAATAGGCAAGCCCATCAAAGGCCAGTGGCTTGATGGAATACCAATCCGATGTTATTGCTCCTAGGACGGTTAAGATATATCAAGAAGAGTTCACTGAACTCTGATACCACTTGTTTGACCAGATATGCCAATCAGAGGTGGGGGTGAATGATGCTTTCAAATTCAACCTCCTAAAAGGTATTCCAAAATTTCACTCCACTACCTACTAATAGCTAGGAAGATTAGATTTGCTCACTAATAAAAACACACAAAAACGTGGAAGCAAACAGAGTTCAACTCCTTTGGGCTGATCAAACCGCTATAAGGATGCAGTTGGACCGACTGAGAGGTCTAACCATCGGAGATGACCGGTTTGACTGGCTTTTAGTCAGACTGTAGGCCGGGGGCGGTCGGACCGCACCCCTATTCCCAGAACTTGAAATCAACCTGAGCCAAAACAAAAAATGGTGCAATCTCTAAAATACATATCCAAATGATTGGAAACTTTGCACACACCTTATTAAGGATCTCAGGAGCCTAATCCATCCAAGGATCACATGTATTTTGGCTAAAGTTCTAACCTTTCCTTAGGACAAGCAAGGTTACACCAAAACTGAGCAAAATAAAAG
Organism: Dendrocalamus latiflorus; assembly: GCA_017311315.1. NCBI lineage: Eukaryota > Viridiplantae > Streptophyta > Magnoliopsida > Poales > Poaceae > Dendrocalamus > Dendrocalamus latiflorus. The sequence continues at coordinate 23,365,626 of CM029645.1, read as the reverse complement.
AACTTGAGATATGACTTACTCGTGTGTTGAGGATAGATAAGATAGCTCTAGATGAGTTTTCACATATCACAGCACGTAAGAGCACCCAAAGATTGATGCCCAAACCTTAGGAACAAGATATCACTAGAAGGGCTCCGAAATGAACTAAATCGGGCAACATGTAATATGATCGTCATGGGGCCTCTCCATCACTTACATATCCTTGGAAGGAGAGATGGCAAAACATCAATCAAAACAAGTGTAAAATCAACAAGAGTAAGATGAAGGTTTTACAACACTTCACCATAGAGGACAGAGCTATCACAAGAGCATTCACTTAAAGCTTCCACCACAAGGAAGTCTCTCCCTTAAATCCTAAATGAATAGATGGTTGGTTCTCTTCCCTTTTGCCACATGTCTCCAACCCATCCCACTCATATACATAGAGCAACTAGCCCACATTTAACCTTAATGGATATTATCTATTAGCACAATCGGAGAAACCCATTAACCCCACACACGCACCGGGTTTTTACTAATACATGACTTATGCGTACTTCTTAAAGAGAATACGTACAAACTCGCTAAAGAGAAAACTTCCCATCCACTTGGCCTCCTCAAAATCTTCTTAACCTAAACTGCTCTTCCAAGGCCCTCCAAGCATCGCAATTTTGCTCCCATCATCGTTTATGGTATTTTGGCTTCCCCACCAAAATATCATCACTTTGACCATGGATCTCATCTATTTCCTGAGTCTAATCCATGGTCATCTCCTTCTTTACAAGCAATTTTCATGCCTGTAACATGTAGGTTCATCAATGGCTCACGCATCAACAAGTAACCCCGTGTTGGTTCCCTCAACAATGCCTCACTTGCACTGACGCACCATTTGATGAACAGTTGCTCGAATTTTCTCTTCAATATTCTTAGTCTTTCCTGTGCCTTGCTTAAACTTAACCATCCCACCCGACTTTCTTGACCGTACATCGACTTATCCCCGAGTCTAGTCTCAGTCCTTGTCGTCAACCATGGTTGCCTCCAACCTTCCTATACATCAAAGACTAAGAAATCATTTTCAGACACAAGTTCTTCACAACCTGATCAATGTTAGTCCAAACATACTTTATACATAATAAATGTAATGACCTATAAATTTAAAACTCAACCCATGATTATTTTTATAAGTATCCAAAACCTCTCGGATACCATCAGATAAAACCGGTTTGATTGTCATTGAGTGGCCAGTTAGACCATTGGCACTGGTCGGATCGCCCCCATGGCCGGTCAGATAGCTCGGGTCGAGCACCTAAAAAACACCTCTTTGGAAAAACCAGCCGCCAACTAGAAACTGGTCACATTGCACTGGCGGTCTGATATCCAACCAAAATCCAGTCACACCGAACCTATGGTCAAACTGCCGCCGACTGACATCAGCTCTGAAAACTTGCATACTCTTGCAAATTCAAATTTTAACTCGATACAATTGTCAATTATTTAAGACAAATAAATCATGGACATTCTAAATGTGATTCTACCCTACGGATTAATCTTTTTGGTGATACGAGGATAAGACTCGAGGGATGTGGTGAAAGTAGACTGATCCTCGCAATTACACAAACGAGTTATTCAAATACGAGAAACACAATTTAGTGCCATGCATAACACTAGAAAATAGTGACTAGAGAGCCAACTACACTAACCTTGTTTTCGTCGTCTGTGACTTATAGTTTTTAGTTATAAATTATTAATCTAATAAATAGTAATTACTTGGAGAAGCTAAAAGTGAAAGCCGTTGAAAAGTCAAAAAAGGAATGAAGCCACGTTGAGTTAGTCAGAAAAATCAGTGATTCAGGGCTGAAAAGTCAAAAAAGGAATGAAGCCACGTTGAGTTAGTCAGTAAAATCAGTGATTCAGGGCTGCACCACCCTGTTGCGCAGACAGGCACATGCCCTAAGAGAGAGATTCTGGATGATATGGGAAAGATGGCAGTACTTTGGAGCTGTGCCCTCGAACTTTTTACTGTCCACTCACACAGTGAATTGATAAGGTGCTGTTTGTACTCTAGTAACTTGTGAATTGTGATGGGTCAGGTTTTGTCCACCCTGCAAGAGTCGCAAATTAAGGCCAGGAGCAGATAACATGTAAGCAACGTTTTTCCTGCTAATTAGTGCAGACATGTATGAGAGCTGCGCGTTGGTGGTGCAATACAAACACCTTAATCTCATATCAATTTGTGTTGTCCCAGGATCCCCACACCTTTTATCTATAGTGCTAAGGACTACAACTAGACTCAAATGCAGAATCTTACTAGAACACGAGCTTGGACTTTTATTATACTCTAATACTAACGCTCCAACAGTGTCCACTGTGGTTTAGATGCTACAAACAGCTCTGTAGTTCTTCTGTTTCCATGCTTTCTTGAGATTTTGATGTACTGGGCTGGTGATGCCGCAGCAGCAGGCCAGTGGCCGAACCGAGCACAGACTTTCCGAGAACTTGTACAAGCACTTTTAGAGGAATTTGCACTATTCACAAAAGTTGACATTTGCACCTGATATCTCCCCAAGATAGAAAGGGTTAAATTTGAGAGTTCATCTTCCTATATATTTCTTCCTTCCTTCTTTTCCAATCGAGCAATAACAGAATGATGGGCTGTTGCTTTCGAGCCATGGAGTGAAGACTTATGTGTACTTTGAATTTTCATTGCTGGTTGCTCGTCTCAATAGAAGGCATCGACTGAGGAACTAATGTAAGTACTCTTAATGCAATGTATGAGATGTTCAGTAATACACATTCTTGAGAAAATATTGTACGTCTTAACGAGAAAAAATTGTACATATCAATGAATGGTGACAAAGTATGAAACTAAGCAGCTAATAAAAGGACTGGCTATCCAATTAATAAAAGTATTTACTAAGCAACTAAATTTGACCACACAGTTGTGAAGTTATCATGGCAGTGTTTACCTGAACAGAAACATCTCTTTCACTACCATCTTCACTGCCAAAGCAACAAAAAAAACAAGGCACTAGTGTCATCTCTTGCTCGCTATTCACTAACATCTTCTGTGTCAAAAACATTCATTGATGTGTGTTTCTTCTCTAGACCTGCACGGAGTAATAAGTTGGTATGTACTATGTACGAACAGAAACATATCATCATTCATCATAAACACTTATCTTTCAGAAATAGCTCGTGTCAATTATAGTCAAGTGTCAGGTCCTTGGGGACCTGAGGGCGTAGCGATGTGGAGCAGGAAGATGACCCGAGCCGCAGCGACGGCCAAGCCTTCCCTGACCTTGATTCGCCAGCAGGAGATCGGACAGAGGCAAGTAAGGAAAAACTAAACTATATTGTTATTACTCAGCATCAGCCAAAACCCTGAGATTACAATGCTATATAAGATACTACTGCTATCCAAGTCCCACTCATATTTAGAGTCCTAACCGGAAAAGAAGAAAACTTGTATGAAACTAGGAAACTGCATTAAGACAGCAAAGAAACAAACTAAGTCTTGGGCCTGCGGCCGTAGACTATGACATCTCTCCCCTCCTCGCGAAGCAGCTCGTCCTGGAGCTGAAAATCAGGGTACCTCTCCTGGAACCTGCTCAGCGGAACCCAAGAAGCATCGGCAACAGCAGTGCCCTCCCATTGTACCAAGACATGCAGCTGATCTTGATGCCGGGATGACCTGAAAACATGTAAAGGAGTAGGAAGCACCTGGCCATGATGGAGCAAAAAAGCAAAGGGAGCGGACTGGCTGGCGGATCACCCTGAAACTTAATTAATAACCCAACATGAAAGACATCATGTATTTTAGCAGACTTTGGTAATTCCAACCGGTAGGCCACCGTCCCAATACACTCAATGATCTTGTAAGGTCCAAAATATTTTGGCCCCAACTTGCCACCCAGTGAAAGACCAAGAGAAGCCGCTGGCCGATGCAGAAGGTGTAACCAAACCAAGTCGCCCACGGCAAATGAAATGTCACAGTGATGTTGATCATAGTGCTTTTTTGCATATTCCTGGGCTTGACGAAGACGTTATCTAATATCGTGCAGAAATTGATCCCGAGCCAACAAGGAGACCTCCACAGCTTGCACTGCAGCTTCACCCTTCTCATAAGTGTGCAAGGAAGGTGGATCCCTGCCATAGACTACCTTAAAAGGGGTCTCACGAAGTGCGGAGTGGTAGGACGTGTTGTAACAATACTCAGCCCAGGGTAGCCATTCCAACCATTGACGCGGGCGATCTCCCGTTAAACAACGCAAATACATGGCAATTACTTTGTTAACCGCTTCGGTTTGACCATCAGATTGCGGGTGATAGGTTGAACTGAGATGAAGCCGAATCCCAGCAAGGCGAAACAAATCTTGCCAAAAATTGCTTGTGAAAACCGGGTGTCGTAGGGGTGGCCCCCACCTAAACCCAGCAGGCCTGGTAGGAGGTTATAAGGCCCAGAATGGGCCATGTGTAATGACATAAGTGCCCCCAGAGGGGATAACCAGATGTAAGGGTATAACTGTAAAAGCACTTATGTGTATATATATATATGAAGACAGGTCATGGGGAGGGGGCGAGCCATTCTCACTCATCTCCATCACTCTCTACTACCATCTCTCTCTCTGTTTGGCCCGTAGCCACAACAGTTGGCGCCGTCCGTGGGGAGGACAAGGACAAGCCCGAAGACCGAAGAAGAAGGATGGCACCGAAAAAAGCTTCATCAGCGGTGACGAAGGGAAAGAAGACGGCTGGGTCGGAGCAGCGCGTGAACACCAGGGCTTCGGCATCGACCGCCGAAGAAGCTGGCGGCGGCGTAGGCGCCGTGGTCGCGGGCGGCGACGCTCGCGCCACGACGACCGACCCCGCCAGCGCCGCTGCCACGACATCCAACCCCGTCGCTGGCACCACAACGACCGACCCCGCCAGCGCCGCTGCCACGACATCCAACCCCGTCGCTGGCGCCACAACGACCGACCCCGCCAGCGCCGCTGCCACGACATCCGACCCCGTCGCTGGCGCCACAACGACCGACCCCGCCAGCGCTGCTACAACGACATCCAACCCCGTCGCTGGCACTGCAACGACGGCCCCCGCCACCCTCGTCGGCAGCGCGGATCAGGCGGCCGGGGCAGCCGCAATGAAGCATCCGACGGATCTGGAGATCGTGAGGCGGTGGTCCCTGCACCGATCCGTCCGCTGGGTGTTCCGGCGGCCCCGACAGCACCTGCGGTGGAAGGCGCCATACTAGCAGCCCTCAACGCGTTCCAGCGGGAGCTAGGGGACCCTTCTCGGAGCCGTCCGAGATATGCAAGAGGCTCGGAGCCAGCAGGCTGCGCCAGTAATCGCGTCCGAGCCAACGCCGGAGAGGGTGGACAGTCGCGAAGCCCCCACGTCCAGCCGTGTGCCGCTGCGGCGCGTAGATCCGGAGTCCCCGCTCTCGGCGGGGCTGCAGCAAGCGGCATGGCCCGAAGACTTCAAGTTTCCTAGCGCCATCGACCCATACAAAGGCGACACGGACCCCCGCGAGTTCGTGCGTGTGTACGACACCGCGATTGAAGCCGCGGGCGGAGACGACACCACGAAGGCGAAGGGACTCCCCCTCGCACTGCAAGGAGTGGTGCTCTCTTGGTTCTTTACCATAGAGCCGGGCTCGATCTACGCATGGGAGCAGCTCCGCGACCGCCTTCACAATAACTTCCAAGGAAATTATGTCGAGCGAGTCGACGCGGACCAACTCTTCGCTGTGAAGCAAAAACCCTCGGAGAAGCTCCGGGACTACTTCAAACGCTTCGCCAAGATTCGATGCCAAGTGAAGGACGTTAATGAAACCACCATCGTTAATGCAGCCATACAGGGCCTTCGTCTGGGCCCGATGGCCGAGTACAATGCGCGAAAGCCAATCAAGACGGTGGCGAAGCTCTTCGACAAAATGGAGGAATACGCCAGGGCGGAAGAGGACGCACGACGAAGGCAAGGTGACGACTCCGACACCAACCAGGCCGGAGCCTCGGCAAAAGCCGAAGACTCGCCGAAGGACGGTCCTTCGAGGAGAAAACGTAAGCAGGAGTCGTCCAGGGATACGCCCGACCGCAGGGACGCCTCGCACAAGGAGTCGTCCGATCGGCCCAAGCGCGGCCAGCAGAGGTCGAGGCGAAACCGGTACGTCCTCGACATTGAAGGCGGTTCCGACGAGGGCGCTCCCGCGGGCCGAGGGACTGTGGTGCGTAGTCCACGGCCGCGGCAACCACGATACTCGCACCTGCGCCTCCATCGCGGCGCTCCGCGATAGCGTCGCTAGGGACAGGAACCCCGAGACGCGTCCGCCTGCGGTGGCCCACGTTCAATTCCCGTACGAGGCCCCCATGCAGGTACAGGCGCAAGGGATGCAACCCCAGGAGGGCCCCTTACGGATTCAAGCTCACGTACAGCAAACTAATGTAAGTACTCTTAATGCAATGTATGAGATGTTCAGTAATACACATTCTTGAGAAAATATTGTACATCTTAACGAGGAAAAAATGTACATATCAATGAATGGTGACAAAGTATGAAACTAAGCAGCTAATAAAAGGACTGGCTATCCAATTAATAAAAGTATTTACTAAGCAACTAAATTTGACCACACAGTTGTGAAGTTATCATGGCAGTGTTTACCTGAACAGAAACATCTCTTTCACTACCATCTTCACTGCCAAAGCAACAAAAAAAACAAGGCACTAGTGTCATCTCTTGCTCGCTATTCACTAACATCTTCTGTGTCAAAAACATTCATTGATGTGTGTTTCTTCTCTGGACCTGCACGGAGTAACAAGCAGATAAGCTTTTGCAATAAGTTGGTATGTACTATGTATGAACAGAAACATATCATCATTCATCGTAAACACTTATCTTGCAGAAATTGTTACACCATGTGGTTAGGTCTAGAATTTTTATGATGATGAATAATTGACAACATTACTTACTATTGTTATTCGAGGTGTGTGCGTGTATGCGTGGACTAATATCGGTCAAGTTGGTGAGAACTTGTGCCAGGAAAAACGTTCTTTGGTCTTTGCATGTGCAGGTTGGGTGTGGAGACGGTCATGGTCGGTGACGAGGAAGACCGGGACTAGGAGGGGGAAATCTGAGATCCAGGCGGTCGAGGATGTCACGATGTGGTCGGGCTCACGCTGGAGCACATGGAGATCAAAGGTGGATGGTGCGTGAAGAAGCTACGGGAGGTGCGGTCCTGGAGGCTTCGATACGTGATGAGTAGAAAAGTCGGGGGTGTAAAAACCTGTGTTAGGAAGGGTTTCAGGTCCCTTAAATAGCAGTGGGCTAAAAGTCTGATTGAGTTAAAAGTCTCAGATTCAAATTGGATGAGTGGTATTACGGTTTCTAGTAGATTAAAAAGAGGAAATGAGTTCGTATTAAAGGTAGCGACGGCATGTAATAGGATTAGGAGTCGGACGTGGCTTCCGTATAAAAAGGCTGTCCAGCCATGAGGCTTGGTACAGCTTTTGGGACCGAACGCCTTTTGGTTTTGGAGAAAGAAATAGATGGCGGCGGTGCTTTTTCATCAGATCAATTGACGGCGTCTCGGCTCTATTATCGACCACGCTTGCGACGTTCACGCAGAGAAAAGAGACGGCTGCCGACAGTTCAGGCATACTCGGAGAGGCGCACAGGCCTTCACGTGAAGTCAGTTTCACACTCGCGAAAAGAAATTGTCAGATCAACACGTCACGATTTCCTTGGCGTGGCTTTCCTCGATCACCGTGCGAAGAGCAGAAACCATTGCCTCGGGCCACGTGCGGGAGAAAAGTTGATCGCCACGCACAAGTCCAAAGACTTTGTTTGGTGTCCGGATGAATGCTACGTAGCGATCAAAGTTTGGCTTCAAAGTTGGGCTTCTACGTACTACCATGAGAAGGCTACAGTAGCATATAGATAATGCAATCAAAACCATGACGTAAAGCTACTGGCACAAGGTACTTTAGTAAGTTAAAGTATTATTTTTGCTTTTTTGTTGTTACTTTTCCTTTCTACCATTAGTAGGTTAAACGTTCAGAAAACAATCTTAAGAAAATATCTCGCTAAGCGCTGCAATCATTCACCCCCTCTGATTGCCGTCGACGATCCTACAGAAATAGCTCGTGTCAATTATAGTCAAGATTAGGTGTACTACAGAAGAGTATTAAACCAAACAGTACACAATAGATTCAAGATCCATGTTGGTGACTTTGGACACAAAATTTACACAAAGCGCTTCCTAAATAGAATCTGCACACAAGTATGACTTTATCTGAGTCAAGTTCAGATATAACTTTATCTCTTTCATTTTGTTACAAGGGACTCATGATATAAATTTCAGTATTTCACCAATCCATATTTTACTGCATCAGATTACTTGAACTATCACTAGCTAAGCAACAATAAAGTTGCATCAGATTACATAAACCAGTTGTACATTTACACAGTTGCACCCACATATTGAAATGTTTACTTCTCCTGATATATCATCCAGGGGTCTGTTCTTTTCCTCCGAAGCTGGCGGCTTTTGGCTTCTGGCTTTTGCTACAGTACCTAACTTTCAAACGGAATATTTTCTCACGACGGGGTCTACAAGTTAAACGATCTATACGTTAAAAGCCCAACATCTGTACCAGCCAAAATCACAAGTGAGTATCTATCTCTCCATAATCTGTACCGTAAACACACTACAGGACAGACCAATATAAACGGCACATATATCTGCCCTTGTATGTAAGTAACTGCCTTGGAATGCTTTTGGAGGGCACATATTATGTGTTGGGAAAAATCGTGTCGCGGAAAGTAAAACGCGGCACATAGATAACCACGACAGTTATATGTGCCTTTATTTCCTAAAGAAAGCCGGCACATGCTATGTGCCGCGATGACAATGGCACATATATGTGCCCTGTATTCAATGATTGCCGGCACATGATTATGCCATGATACTTTTTAGTGGCACATATATGTGCCATAATTAATCTTTTCGCAGCTAATAATATGTGCCATGCATTACTTGCCGGCACATGTTTTTGCCATCATCGTGCTATAGGAGGAGTGCTATGGGAGAGTCCGATAGAAGCAACGCCTTGAATACACAAGCTAATTAATACAAAAGAAAAGTTGACTTCAATCATGTTCACGAAGTGCAGTACAAGAGGAGCAAATTACCTTTAATAAGATCGATTAATTCATACATGAAACGTACTACCATGTGCATACACATGGGATAGGCCACAACATAATCCAAATATATATCCATTGTTCACCTATCCATTCAACACAATATAGATGAGTAGCAAAATAAAAATGGCATATCCTACTGCATACAATACATAACTTAGAAGTTCAACAAAAGCCTTTATAACAATTGTGTCATGTTATCATGTCTTCATGAAAAAGCCCTTGGCACATTTGCAAATAAATCACATCTACTCCACCTTCCTCTTCAGCAAAAGTGTGCATTATTACACATCGCTCCATCTAATCAGCTGTGATAATCTGGATGAAGAGTGCAAGTCAAGGTTATTTGATACAATATAGTTAATTGCAACTAATTTATCAAAATGTTCAGCTAGAGTAGAACTATACAGCTATATACTTATCATTATTCTTATTAAGATTAAATTGAGTAACATGAGCTTATAAGTAGCTCCATAGCATAAATAACTGAGAAACTTAGATGGGCATAAGTAGTTATTAATACCTCTTCCACGCTTGGGTATATTCAGAGTCGATCCATCTGGTTGCACAACCTATAATATAATAAATGCGATCAGTCGTTATTATTTGGCATATCCTATACCTTTAATTACTGAAACAGATTTCATACATTTTGATTTGGCCACAAAATGCACCGACCAACTGTAGTGCCCAACTTAGTAGGTTGCCCTTGGACTCTAGGTAGCAGTATATTCTTATCAAGAACAACATCAACTAAGATCTCATAAAATCCCCCAAGGGTAGACCATCTGCATATGCAACAGTTTTATCTGTGCATCTAAGTCTTCCATGTGCCACAATTTTATTTTCAGTATGTGAAAGTAGAGCAACTTCCTTAGCACCCTACAACAGGAAATGTAAATATATAAGCACTATTGTCCAACATATAAGACTAAATTTGCATATATACTTTACACAGAAAGTATTATCTCTCATCTTTATGAATAATCCAGTTTATTGGCATTGCAAAGTAAACACTTTTACTTGTAACTGAATCTGACAATATATGATCTAGCAATAGCAACTCAGATGCATACAACTCAGTTGAAGAACAGATACACATGTAAAATTTCAACTTTCTTATTCAAACCATTGACCTATAAATTAGTATTAATCTAACATAAATGTTCTTTTAAGAACTAACTGATGTCTGAGTCACTTCAGCTAATCTCTATCCATTGCAATCATGGCTCTTGAGACCAATCAGTTTCTTTTGATCAATAAGAACCTTATTATACAAATTAGATGCACACCCATCTGGAAATTTAACATTTTTCAATACTTGACAAAACATCTTTTTCTCAGCCGTGTTCATTGTAAAGATAGCAGGAGGTATGTAAGTCTTGTTTCCTTGTGATTCAGGATGAAGACTTGACCTTATACCCATCTCCTGAAGGTCAAGACGAGAATTTAAGTTATCCTTTGACTTCTTACTGACATTTAGAAGTGTATTTAAAATATTGTCAAATACATTTTTTTCAATATGCATTGCATCAAGATTATGTCTTACTAGAAGAGTTTCCCAATATGATAACTGAAATAAACAACTCCGCTTCTTCCACTTTGGCTTTAACTCCTCGTCCATACGTTTTTGCTCCTTTGCACGCTTCTGTTCTTCCAGTTTTCCATATACAATATGCAAATCTTTTGTTTGCTCAGATATGTCATAACCAGAAACTGGTTGAGGAGCCTCTCTTAGTTCTACTGTACCATCAAATGCACTTGCTTCAAACCTGAACTTGTGGTTAGGAGGTAGAAATCTGCGATGGCCCATGAAACATGTTTTCCGTCCATGCTTTAAGTGCACTGAGCAAGTCCCAGAGTAACAACTAGCACAACCATACTTTCCGTCAGTTCTCCTACCGGACAAGTATGCATTACCTGGATAGTCACTTATTGTCCATAGTATAGCAGCACGCATTGTGAACCACTCATTACAAGATGCATCAAATGTTTTGACACCTTTGTGAAATAAATGATCAAGTTCTTCTACTATCAGTTGTAAATACACATCAATATTATTTCCAGGGGATTTTGGGCCAGAAATCAACAAAGAGAGTATGAAGTTAGATTGTTTCATGCACATCCATGGAGGAACATTATATGGGATTAAAACAACAGGCCATGTGCTATGACTAACATTACAATTTCCAAATGGGTTGAAACCATCAGTGGCTAAAGCAAGTCTAACGTTGCGGCTTTCAGACGCAAACTGTGGATGCCTAAAGTCAAAGTCTCTCCATGCAGTAGAGTCTGTTGGATGTCGTAACAAGCCATCTTTAGTACGTCCTTCACTATGCCACCTCATGTCTGCAGCAGTCTTTGAGGACATGAATCTTCTTTGCAACCTTCTTTTATTTGGAAAATATCGGACAACCTTAGCAGGAACTTTGTGCACACGCTTTCTATTAAGACCAACTTTCTCTGATTTCCACCTAGAAGCACCACAAACTGGACATTTATCGGCATCCGCATATTGATTCCTATACAAGATACAATCATTTATGCAAGCATCAATAGTTGTGTATCCAAGGCCAACATCCTTAACAAATTTTTTTGCCTCATGGTAGTTTTTTGGTAATTTCGCACCTATAGGAAGTGCTTCCCCCAGAAGATGTAAAAGTTCCTCAAAGCATGCATTACTGACTCCCCATATATTCTTTATGTTAAGTAGTCTCACAAGAAATTGTAGTTTCGAAAATGTTTGACAGCCAGGGTACAACTCTTCACTCGCTTCAGTTGCTAATCTGTAGTAGGTTTCATTATCTATATCCTGCTCTGACTCACTATCACTGGTACAATTTATATTTGGAGCTTCATTATCGAAAAACCCAAGTCCTTCCCTGAGCATATTATCTATTTCGTCACTTTAATTGTTTTGTACCTCTGGATCTACACAGCTAGTATCTTCAGCTGACCAATTCTCACCATGAGATATCCATCTAGTATATCCTAGCATAAACCCATTACAAACCAAGTGATCATAAACTGTGCTTTCTTCTAACCAGTAGAAATTTGCACATTCATTACAGGGGCAACGGATTGTTTCTCCTTTTGCAGACTTAGCGAATGCAACCTTAAAAATTCTTTCACTCCATTTTGGTACTCAATTGTGTACCTATGGTGTACAGTTTAAATTATTAGGCCCTTTCAACAAAATTTGTGCAATTTTATTTTACTGATTTAAGGCCGAATTACCTAGGTAACTGCATCCATCCTTTGTCCATGATTGTGCTAGACATAAGTATTATTCCAAAATAATCTGTTAGCCTCAACAAGTCAGAAAACAATTTACAATTGATATTGATACAGGTTAAAACTATATGTTCTAGAGCTGTCCCTTACCATCTGTTACATGTAATATATGGGCTAAAATAGATATTTTATACCGACTGACTTATAGATTTATGGGTGATACAGCACCAGCTAGTCTGAAAAAATAATATTTTTTCTCTTCAAGAAATATCCACCTCTATCTCTCAAAAAACAATATCACTGCATACATAGCAACTATTTGCAATCTACTGTATATACTTTACTATATCCTCATTAATTCGACTGCATGCACACAAGTAAACTAAAAATCCATCATAGCAGTAACCAAATAGTTGGTGGATACCAACATTAAGTCAACTGTATTAGTCTCAAATATACATAGAAGTCTCAAATTTTCCTACAGGTTAGATAATTTCTATCAAGCACATGTGTGGTAAAATAGTTATGAGAACTTGTTGATATTTAGTTAAGCAAAATGCTCAGCTATCTTAAGACAAAAAATGTCAGGGAGACGAATAAACTACCTTCAAAAGGGCAATGTGAATGCGAGCGAGGTCGTGGTTGTTGGAAATGAACGCCGTCTCGATCTCCTCCGCGGAGAGCGCCAGGTCCCCCTTGATCACCGGCTCGAACACCTGGAAACCCCAAACCGAAACCCCATGAATCCAGCACCTTCAAACGGAGAGAGAATAGAAAACCCTAGGCGAAGCGGGCTCACCCGGAGAAAGTGGAGAACGGAGGCGAGCTCCCAGCGGCGGCGGAGGAGGACGCGGGGGTCCTCGGAGGCGGATTCGAGGACGGAGGCGGCGCGTGCGGCAGGCAAACCAGTGGATCGACTGGAGGTGGCGGCGGAGGAGGACGCGGGGGTCCTCGGCGGCGGATTCGAGGATGGAGGCGGCGCGTGCGGCAGGCGAACCGGTGGATCGACTGGAGGCGGCGGCGGAGGAGGACGCGGGGGTCCTCGGCGGCGGATTCGAGGATGGAGGCGGCGCGTGCGGCAGGCGAACCGGCGGATCGACTGGAGGCGGCGGCGGAGGAGGACGCGGGGGTCCTCGGTGGCGGATTCGAGGATGGAGGCGGCGCGTGCGGCAGGCGAACCGGCGGCGGCGGATCGACTGGACGCGCCGGCCTTGTGCCGTGTGTGGGTCCGCCCCTGGAGAGAGATGGGTGTGGGTGAGAAATATGATCAGAGGGGTTTACACGGCTGGTTTTGGCCGGTTTTGCCTCGCGTCCACGCGCCAATTTTTTCCTTCCCGCTAAAAGTGTCGTATGTGCCGTGGTTTATTTTAGCTGGCATATAATCTGCCTGCACTAATATATAACTTCTGCGGCACATAAATTTGCCCCATATTTTTCTATCGCGGCATATAATAGTTGCCATAGTTGAATAAAGATAACATGGCACATAAAAGTGTCAGCATTTATTTTATCGTGGCATATACTATATGCCATGATATCAAGTGCCGTGGATGTAAATAAGTACCGTCTTATTTATTTTAAGGGGCACTTAAGACAAATGCCACCATAAATTATGTGCCACCAAATCTCTGCCATCTTGTAGTGTATACAGCTAAAATTCAAAAATTTCAGCCAAAAGCCACAAGCCGCAGCCGAAAAGAACAGGCCCAGGCCTGTTGTTTCCATTTGCAGAACAACAATGCAAATTTCTGAGACTAACAACAACAGTGATCGCGGCCCTATTCTGTCTTAAAGGAACATGCACCTAACACAACCAATGGACTATCCCCGTTGAAGAGTGCAAGTTTCCTAATAAGCCATCCCGTCAGAATTAAAGTTCGATTTAGACATAGAGAAAAAGCCCATTAATTGTGAATGATGGGTCAACGATCTTATGCCTACACAAGGTAAATTGCATCCCATTTCATGATGGGCTTTATTGTACCATAAAGAAGCAACCTAATGAGCATTTTAGTTCCATACAGGCACAAGTGCACAGCTACTAGCTAGTCTGCTACTAGTTGTTTGGATTTGAAGTTAGAGAAACTGATATAGCATGATCGCCAATGCCCAAAATGAGATAAAACATGACAAAGGCAAGGGAAAGATTTCCCATTTCTTTCCCCTAAATCCGAAAAGAACCGCACCAAATGAAACTCGGTCTAACGGACCAGGGTGAGATTTCTCAAAACCTCCCAAAAAATGGCCTAATCGAAGCCAAAGAACTCAAGAACGTAAAAGAACCAAAGAGTTGCTAGCTTGTGCTGAATCAGGTGAAAACAAAGCAAAACCACACACAAAAAAAAGAGCCACCAATTCAGAGTTGAAAATACACATCAAGAGCTCAGGAATCACCTGCAGGTTGCAGTAGCACCCAGGACCCTCGCCCTCACGACTGGCAGTGAGCAACCAGCGAGCCAACCAATGGGCGATGAGGATTAAGAGGCTGCCCAAGAACATCATGGGCGGAGGAGATGGCGACGGGGATCCGGAGGAGCTCACGGTGCAGGAGGCGTGTGGAGCGACGGTGGAGGCGGGAGGCGGAGCGGCGGCGTTGGCGCGTCTCGCGTGCGAACGGGTCGGGTCGATTGGGCCGACGCCCCTGTTAAAACCTGTTAATTTTAGAGTTGGCCCATTATCCTTTGCATGTGCCGTGACACCCAACATTTGTCGGCCTCGTCATACAAGCAAGGCTCAATGGAAGTGTTATACTTAGAATATATGTTGAAGTGCTTGACATAGTCGTCCACATACCTCATAATTAAATTGATATTTGGGAGGTATGTAGGTGCATGAGTTGGATAGGGTATATGGGGTAAGCTTACAGAACTCACTGGCAGGGTGGAGCTTGGGGTGATCATACATACACATAGCAATCCTCACGCTCAATGATGACATTCGATGGGAATTTGGCTAAGGCAAGTTGCTATGGCAAGTTGATTGGCCCCTTCCAATGATGAGTAACTTCTTTGTACAAAAGTATCTGTTATACTTTGATACCCCTTTTTATGCGTAGCAACTCTCGGATCAGATAAGAGTTCGTAAGAATGGCATAAATGTGCATGGTATCAAGAACAAAGAAGATGAGTATTGTAGAGGTAACAAAAATAACAATGTTGAAGCAACTATGATGAGAGAAAAGATTTTGCGAAGTCGACCGTAAATTTCTTAAGCACAACCTCAAAAGAATACAAGGGATTATCACTCACTTACAACCATATCGAATCTTTTAGAATACTCGGATCCTTACCCTATACAAAAATCTAATGCTAAACAATATTCTAGTCTCTAATCATCTTATCCACCTTCCACTTTGAATTAGTAGGCTTGATTGATATATTGTTTGGTTGCTTTCCATGATCACCCCTATGATTTATATAGTTCATCCTAACCCTTCTCTAATTTAGTATAGGAATTCTAATCCAAATAGGAGTAAGAGTCCTAATCCTAATAGAATCTATCTAGAACTCTTTACAGTACACATTTTCATATCCTAAAAGACTAGATATGAGTCACTCTAATTCAACAACCACCACCTTGACTCTTATCCATTGAAGTCACCGCGCTCCTCTAAGAATTCGCTTCAAGTCAGTTCCACCTTTTTTGGTTTTCCTCCCACCGTTGAGAGTGCCCCTACCACATGGGCTCATACACATCACCACAATATGCATGTCAGTGTCTGGGCTAGCTTGCCCAAACCCTCCACTTGAGAGCTCATTCATTGTGTAGTTTGGTTAACCATATTGTAGGTTTATACCGCCTTTGAGCTGCACCTGCTTGCTGGCACCACATGGTTGGTCCTACCACGTCTTTCTATTTCTAATAGCTCGCACCTTTGCTTTTACGTCTACTAGATTCTAGATTTTGCAACCTTCTTTGTAGTTCCTCACATAACTACATTGAGATCTAAGCACCTACTGTTAACGATAGTTTCTTTCTCCTGACCAGGATTTTTATCAAACCTTCAAATAGTTGCTCCACCTTTAAGATTATTCATTAATTGGTATCCTCTATTGCTTCAGATACTTTTCACGATTACTTTTCCTTTGCAAGTAACTCACATGACTCTACCATGATTAAGTGATACCTCACAACCTTTGAGTTCAAGTGACCTCATAGACATTAGATTTTTTTTCTTTAAGTCTCATAGACATTAGATTTTTTTCTTTAAGCCCAAAACATACTGAAATCTCTTCAATGTGCAATGTGCTCCGTCATATATCTCCAATGTAACTGTACCTACCTCAGTAATTGCATATTCCTTGCAATCCACTAAGCGAATAGTTCCATGCGCAGGACGTAGAGATCCTTCATTAAACATATTACACATCTCCCTCGCTGAACATATATGGAAGCAACAACCTGAATCTAATATACATTCATGAGAAGTACCTGATTGACTAATGACTAGTATGTCCGAAGTATCCTTTGCTATTGCCGCTGAGCATTCACCCTTTATTTGCTTCAAACTCGAACAATCTTTTGTCATGTGACCTTCTTCATCACATAAATAGCATACACATATGTCCTTGGTTTTACTCTTCTTCTTCCTATGACTTTTGCTTTTGCCTGCAACACCTACGGTAACAAATATTTAATCACCCGAGGATGAAGATTCCGATGACTTCTTCAAGAACTCCACCTCATTGAAGTTGAAAGTGGCCGGTTATCCCAACAAGAATATTCATCACTAATTGCTCCCGTGATGGTGGTAGATATGGTACCAGTATGACGACCTTGTTGTTTTCCTCAATTTTCTCATCCACACTAGTCAATTGTGTGATAAGCTATTGAAGATATTAAGATGGTCAACTAACCATGTACCTTCCTCCATACACAATCTTTATAGTTGTCGCTTTAACACCCACTAGTTTGTCAGTGACTTTGTCATATACAATTATTCTAAGTCTTTCCATAATTTCTTTAGCGAATTATCCTTGATTACCGAATACTTTACCTCATCGGAGAGACATATACGAATTGTGCTGACATCCTTTCACTCCATTACCTCAAAAGATTACAAGGGGTTGTGGCTCATTCACAACCCTCTTAAATATTTTTTAGGACCCTCGGATCCTTACCCTATACAAGAATCTAGTACTAATGAATATCCTAACATGTAATCCTCTCGTACACCCTCTGCTTTAGATGGGTAGACTTGATTGCTTTGTTGCTTTCCATGGTCACCTCTATGGTTTATATAGTCTGTCTCCCTTCTCTAATTTAGAATAGTAATCCTAATCCAAATAAGAGTAGTAGTCTTAATCATAGTAGAATTCATCTAGAATTCTTTATAGTATACCTTGCTAAATCTGAAAAACTATATATGATTCATCCTGACTCAACAGTATCTAAATAGGAAAGCTGTGGAATGAATCTGGTGATATATTTTGGATGTTGCTTTGCTCTAGGATGAGCTGTACTATGGAAGCCATTTGAACCTATTTATAATTGATCTAAAAAAACTATTTATAGTCGTAACAGTTCAAGTATGTACTCTCTCTCTCTCTCTGTCTCTCTCGCGTAGTGCAATAACTAGGTCGTTGTAAACCTTTTTCACATTTGATGTGGTTATATTATGTCATTAACGTACATGGAAAACTATGGCTTAAGAGATGCTCTCAAAAAGGGATAAATGATAATTTTTTTTGCAACGAAAATGAAAATGTTTTACATTGACAAGGCCATTGAAAACATTACCTTCAATGTAATTTTCTTGAATTAATAGATAGGGAAGCGTTGTAATTTTATCCTATACATTAATTAACTTAGTTTTTTGTTTGGAAAGTATTAAATATGATAATTGGGAACACATGATATTGTGATTTAAGGAAAGTTGCATAATTTTTGGCAACCGTTGGAAGGGTCTCGGCATGCTGTTTGTATCTTTTGATAGACAGCTGGTTTCTAGGAAACGTTTATTCTGCTAGACGTAATTACCTTCGTTGCTGAAATAAAACGTTTAGAAAAAAGTGCTTTCTGTAAAGCTATTGGCTATTGCTTTATTTCCATTCAGTTACTACAAAATTTCAGTTATTCTTTCTTAATTCTAAATCTAAACATGCCAAGTGGGGTGTTAAATTTTGTTGTTTGAAACGAGAATGATTTTATGTAAAGTAGTAAATAAATATGAAACGAAGAAAAGGTGTCAATAGTTCTTTTTGTCTACTTTGGACATTCTAGTTGTAAAAAAATCGTTCATACAAATTATTTATATTGTGACAAACAACTGTTCATTCAAATCATATATTGATTTATGTACAAAGTTTTCCACAGATGACTTGACCGTAATTTTGTAAAAATTTAATTGGTTAGCAATTATTGAGTAAGGAGCATTTGCATGTTCAGTTAATAGCCGGATTCTAACTGGAAAACCATCTAATTGCGAGAAAAAATTCCTTTGCCCTGCAAAATACATCTGTGCAATGTGTTGTTTAAGTTATTATTCTAAATGTGTTAGTGGCCACTACATGAGGGTACACATAGAGCCATATGGAATTGTTTGGGTAAGCGAGAAACTTTGTTCATTCTTAGAAGTAAGAGCATGCTTTCAAGATGGTAACCAAAATTGGAAACACATGTACACAGCTGACAGCAATGGCAAAGGATAGAAAGGTAATTGATCATTAGAAAGTTCATGTGCTGGCTGTCGATATTTTTGCAAACAACCAAGAAATAAAATCCCTCCAAGTCCATGGCAAAGTGACTGTTTTTTTTACCATGACAAACTCATCCATGTCAGCAAAATGGGGGAGTTGTGAGGATATAGGGCTGACTAGTGGGCCTGAGATATCAATCTTGTTAGATTCGACGAAAGTGTAGTTCCATAAAACATTGGCCAAAGTTGGATTCAACAAAAGTGTAGTTCTGTGAAACAATTGGCCAAAATAAGTGTGGTTCTGTGGTGCACATATTTAAAAGTATAGTTTTGTGATAGTTTTAGTAATCGTAGAGTTGTGAGGATATAGAACTAACTAGTGGGCCCGGGATATCAATCTTGTTGGATTCGACATAAGTGTAGTTCTGTGAATCGATTGGCCAAAGTAAGTGTGGTTCTATGATACACATATTTAAAAGTGTGGTTTTGTGATAGTTTTAGTAATCATAGTGTGGTTTTGTCAAATGTACTCTAGAAGTGAATGTATATTGATAAATGGATTCTGAAAACCACATCCGGTGCCCCCACTTCAATGTTTGAACTCCAGCACTCGTGATAGATTTTAGTCTTTTTAAATTCTTTTGTCCGAGTTTTGACCTCCTCCAAGTATTATATTTTTATTTTTGTGCTGAACCTGTTTTCATAGGCTTTTATAAACACATAATCTTGCCAAAGTAAGCTATATCGCCAGTCATCTTTGAATAAATGATGGACTATATACATGTAGGTGTAAGCTAGTACCACAGCGCCTTCAATCTCTTGTGATCATGGGAAATTCACCACCATTCCATCTACCTAGGGATGGAAATATTTTGGATAAGATCGAATAGTCTGAAATACGAATCTATATTTTTAAAATGAATGAATTTGAATATTCTCAAATACAAATATGAGTCAAATGTCATAATGAATACGAATTTGAATCAAATATGTACTTAATTCGATCGAATACGAATATCCTCGTACAACTTCTGTAACAAATCTCGGTAGAACAAATTCCTAATGGTTTTACCGGTTTTTCACTGGTTATCGACGATAGGTATAGGAAACAGATCGAATACGAATCGAATAGTCTCGAATACGAATATAAATACGAATATTTTCAAACACAAATATGAATATGAATATTCTCAAATATGGGTACCAATATTCTCAAATATGATACGAATATTCTCTGATACGAATATGAATATTTTTAAATACAGATTTTAGTTACCACATTCGTATTTTCTCAAATACGAATATCGAATAAATAAATTATCTGTTACCGTTGGCTACCCTTACATCTACCTCGTAGAGCACGATCGAGCTTAGTTGCCAGGGTACCATTGCTTCCTCGGCCTCACATTTGTCTCCACATATCTCATGGTCGTTACCTTTTAATGGTGTCCACCATTGGTAGTCGACAAAGCCATTACCATCTGGCCACCCTGTCGAATCAACTATTTTCCTTATCATCGCGTTCTTGAGTGCACTTAGACTCCCCCAACCGGATATTTTCTATATGGTTTTAGCTTTTTATTTTTTTTTCTGGTTTTTAATTTATTTAAATCAGAAGTTATTTAAAACACATCGATTCCTAATTTTAGTTTATTTTGATTTTTTAGCTGTTTTGCCTTTTGCTTTTTTTCTTTATTCCTTCGCACTGTTTGTGACGGTATAATAGTTTTTTTCTTTTTTAAAAATTTTTATAATTGAATGTTTCAGGAAAAACTAACAGCTGCTACAATATAATTTTAATTAAAAGCAAATAATCGAAGCTATAAATCATAAGCTTAAGTTTTTCGAAGCGGCCTCTGAAGCGTTGCTCGCACCACCACACCCCACTGTCAGGAATTGTCAGTTTTCTCACCAAATCGAGGTATTGGACCCATGGAACATCATAGTGAGCGTGCTCAGATCCGCCATACTGTTGTTGAAGATAGTGCGGAGGGGAAGAGAGGGAGGTTTTCACCCGCTTGTGGGTCTGTTCTTTTTGGCTGCGGCTTGTGGCTTTTGGCTGCGGCTTATGGCTTTTGGGCTGTTTGTGCGAGAGATTACAGAGTAACAGAAACTCACGTACACTTTTTGTCTATATAAATGAAATCAGTAAAGCATGTATTACAATTTACTAATAGACTCTATCTTAAAAAATACTTCGTTTAAAAACTACTTACTGTAGAAAAGCCGAAAAGCAGCTTTTAGAAGCTGAAAAGAACAGGGCCTGTAACTGGTGAAGCTTCAATCCTTATTCAATTAATCTTCCTTCCTTTCATAAGTACTCTAACTTTTCCAATCTACAAGATACAATCTTAACTAATAATTTTTTCATATATAATAATACATTATAAAAGATCAAACATATATTACACAAATTTACTGGTATTATTTTTACATAGTTATTCTCTACATCTTTCTTATTTCTATTTCTCCGCTCCCACTTAGGTAGGGGTGAAAACAGATTGGATATGATCGAATAGTCCTAAATACGAATACGAATCCATATTTTAAAACGAATATGAATACAAATTCGAATATTCTCGAATACAAATACGGATATTGTCGAATATAGATTTTCTCGGATATGAATATCGGATATAATGGATTCCTAGCAGTTTTGCCGATTTTTCAATGGGTTTTGAACGGTTATCGGTTTTAAACCGCCTAAATTCAAAATTTGAATCACAAAATTTGTACAGATTTTTTATGGATTCTAGAAACGGATCGAACAGTCTCGATTATGAATACGGATATGAATATTCTCGAATACAAATGTGAATACGAATATTCTCAAATACGAATACAAATATTTTTAAATACGAATTTTGCTTACCATATTCACATTTTCTCGAATATAAATATCAGATAAAACAAATTATCCGTCACCGTTTTCCACCTCTACACTTAGGTCTTATTTAGAAAGTTCATTCCTGACCGAGATCCACGTGAACGAATGGCCCCCAAATAAAGCCTTATGGTATGAGTAATAGAGGCTGTATAAAATGTTTGTAAGGTACATAAAAGCAAGTACAAACGTCATAGTCATTATGATTATAAAAAGTATAGTGCTTCAAAGTAGTCTTGCCAACAATTAATCTGCTGGTGTTTTCATGATGTCTTTCTAGATATTTGTAAATATGTTGGTAATAAAATCTTTAACTTAATTGTCTAATTCAGAAACCTGGGGTGTCACATAATGGGAAACTTCAGTAAATTTGGATAAATTGGGGCGACAGCGAGCACATAAAGGAACACAAGCTTCTCTGTTTTTGCATCTCATACGAAAGTGTGTTCAAGAAAGTATGTTGATTTTGAAACTGCTGGCTTTCGTTACATATATGTCCAATATTACTTTAGTAAATGTTTCCCTTAAGCTACAGAAAAAGACCAAATTATGGATTTTGCATTTTCTAAAACTTCTGGGTTTGGATTTCAGATTCTCTAAGCTTGCTATCTGGAGCACATTTTGTTCCCCGGGAAAATTGAAAATATAGGACCAAGTTGATACCGCTTTGATAAAATAGGATCGAGTTATTTGCACTCGTAAATATAGGACCAAGTTGGAGACATTCTTGCAAATAAGGTATTTTCCCCATTTTAATTTCATTTTCATTTTTCTGGCTTTTTTCTCTACGCGAAAAGACGCTTTTGCCCCTTCCTCCTTCTTCCTCCCTGCCGCTGCAGGCCGCCGGCCGCCGGCCGCTCCCTCGCCGGCCGCCGGCCGCTCCCTCGCCGCGCCGCGCCGCCGCTCCCTCGCCCCGCCCCGCGCCGCGCCGCGCCGCCGCCTGCCCCGCGCCGCCGCTCCCTCGCCCCGCCCCGCCCCGCGCCGCCGCTCCCTCGCCCCGCCCCGCGCCGCGCCGCGCCGCCGCCTGCCCCGCGCCGCGCCGCTCCCTCGCCTGCCCCTGCTCCGGCGCGGCGCAGGCGAGGGAGCGGCGCGGCGCGGGGCAGGCGGCGGCGCGGCGCGGCGCGGGGCGGGGCGAGGGAGCGGCGGCGCGGCGCGGCGAGGGAGCGGCCGGCGGCCTGCAGCGGCAGGGAGGAAGAAGGAGGAAGGGGCAAAAGCGTCTTTTTGCGTAGAGAAAAAAGCCAAAAAAATGAAAATGAAATTAAAATGGGGAAAATACCCTATTTGCAAGAATGTCTCCAACTTGGTCCTATATTTACGAGTGCAAATAACTCGATCCTATTTTACCAAAGCGGTATCAACTTGGTCCTATATTTTCAATTTTCCCTTGTTCCCCACCATCTGGTCAAGATTAATAGGTGTGATGCCGCCCTCTCTTTTTTTTTTGCCAAAATGGCAAATTTTAAAACATGATTAGTAAAAATAACACCCTCATAGCCGCAGTTGCAAAAAATAGCTTTCTCATCCGCACGATCACCGCAGTGCGACATGTGGCGGAGCACCGCATGGTCACCATGTAGTTTTGGCCACGGCGCGACACGTAGCAGAGCACCGCATGATCACCGGTTTTAGCCACGGCGTGACACGTGGAGGCTAATACCGCACGGTCACCGTGCGGTATCTGCCACGTGTCATGTTGTGGCTTGTCCACACGGTGACCATACGGATGAGAGCGCTATTTTTGTAATTGCGGTTATAAGGGTGCCATTTTTACTAATTACATTTCAAAATTTTCCATTTTGGCCAATGACACCCTCTCTCTCTCATGTCATTGCAAGTTAGGAATCCATTGTTGGCATAAATCCCCCCCAATGGGGTTTCATCAAGCCTCAACCTTTGATTCGTTAGTTGTCAGCACCAGCGGGCAGCACCAGTGGCTGCTACGAGGGAGGCGGCAGTTCACCAATTTGTTGTAAGAGAGGCTGGCAGTTTGAGTTGTTCACCAATTTGTTGTGGAGATAATTGTTGAGTTGTGCACCAATTTGTTGGATAGAGTTTATGTGGATTATTCAAGCTCTGTCATCATGTGGTTGTTTTTCCTCAATGCATCTGTACTATACTCAATAGTTATGATTCAATGATATATCTAACATACTCATGATCCCTAACAAGTAATGTACAATCAGATTAGTGATTAGTTGCTGGCATGGCTGATTCTTTAGACAATTTGAGAGGAGATATTTTTGTCTCAGGAAATACAACTGATTAAGTGATCTAAGAATATTATGTGATTATCTGATACACCTAGTAAATTCTTACTCTACGCACAATGTGCACAGCCATGATGTAGGGTTGCTAGTAGTTTCTTTGAAAATTAACAAGATTGATCAAACACAAATATGTAACTTTTCCAAGAAAAAGGTACTTACATGTATTTGAATTCACACAAAAAATCTTTGAATTTGTGAACATATTTTATCACAATAACACCATAAAAAGTCAATTGGGAGGATCTTCATCCTATTTTATTACAATAACACCATCAAAAGGAAATAAAAACAAGCCAATAGACATTTTAGAACATTACTTCCAAGGGATCTAATTAAAATGATGCCATTGGGTTTAAGATGGCTTGGATGTCACTAGCAACGTTCTTGGCATCGTACGATATACCGGCCAATCCTCTCCTCGCAAACCCAACACAATAGAGTCCATTTGAACCTTTCCAATGGTTGGGGAAGTCCTTGTTGGGCATGCCATCATTGTTCAACATACTCTCACCATTCTGTATGTTGATCAAACATTTTTGTAAGAATAATTTCCAAAATGAAAGTAAGAATATGCACATTGTTTCTAAGAAGATATGGAGCACATTTTATAAATAGAAATCAGATATCATGTTTCTTTAGTAAGCCAACAGATACAAATTAGTTTCTCTAAAATTTTTGGATTGTATATATTTCAGGTGCTCTTAATTAGTTGTCCCACTTGAAGTATACAGAAAAACTAAACGAAGAACTTCTAATTAAATTTTTATGATTGCTATATATACACATGTGTATATACCTTGAGCCACATATTTGCAGTGCTTTTGTAGCCTGTTGCAAACACAATGGAATCAAAGTAGCTTTCTTTCCCATCCTCAAATTCTATCATATTTCCCTTGATGCAAGATATTGGGCCATATACCTGCCATAAACATGTTTTTAATAAGTCTTATCACATTACACATAGTATGTGTGTACTAGTATATATAATAAGAGTGCTCTTACCTTGATATCACCTTTCTTTATTAACTCAATGGTGCCAACATCCAAGACTGGAGACTGACCGGTCTTTTCCTTGAGGAGGAGTGGCCCCATTTTGGGCCTCACAATGCCATACTTTGAGAGATCACCAAACCAGATATATGCAAGGAGCAAAGTAATGAAATCTACAAATTTCACTGTAAGGTGCCACTTTGCTAGAGTCATCCCCAAGCGAATCGACTCCTTTGTCATGACATGAATCTTCACAATGATTCACAATTACATCATGTAAGAGTAGGCTTAACAGAAATATATCATGACTTAACTCACGAATAGCAAGTCAAAACATCAATAATATCGAAGGCATTTGAAGGTAGCATGTACGTACTGGGCTACGTATGATGATGGAGGTCTTGATGCCGTGACTTGCAAGGTCATAGGCAATCTCCATGCCAGAGTTTCCACATCCAACAACAAGCACACTTTGCCCGACATAGTCATTTGCTGACTTATAGTTTGATGAGTGGATGGCTTTACCCGGAAAGCTCTGTAGACCAGGGATCTCTGGAATGTACCCAACACTATTTTCACTAGTTGCTACAACCAAGAACCTAGCCCCATACTCAAGCATAGTGCCATTCACTTGGTCATGTGCCTTGATGACCCAAGATTTGCTCACCTTATCGTATGTGCAGGACTCAACGGAAGTGTTAAACCTAGGGAGAATATTGAAGTGCTTCACGTAGTCATCGATGTACCTGATGAACTGATCTTTGGGAATGTAGGTTGGTGCATCAGTCGGGTATGTCATGTAGGGTAGCTCACAGAACTCCTTGGCAAGGTGGAGCTTGAGGCGATCATATGTGCGTTTGCGCCATAGCGACACAGTGCAGTCCTCACGCTCGACAATGACGTAAGGGATAGAGATTTTGCTAAGGCATGCTGCTGTGGCAAGACCAGATGGACCTGCTCCTACGATGAAGACTGGTGCCTTCTCCATAGAAAAGTATGGAGATATGGAGGGTGGGAAATCAATGTAATGCTTCAACTTTGCTTTTGATGAGGTTGGTGTGGAGAACATCTGTATCTATTTATACATGGTATTAACCGTTACAAATATTGTTGGTGGTGAATTTCTTTCTCTATGTTTGGTAGCACTGCATTACACATGTGACCAGATTGTACACCTTTAATTTCCATATATGATAGGTGGTGTACTTGGAAACAATTATTGGGATAACTATGGTGTGAATGATGCAATGAACATAAGATCAAGCTTCTAATTTAAGAGATTCTTTCAAATAGATAGGAGTGAAAATGTATTTACATTGACAAGGTCATTGATAATTCTTGAATACATTGACAG
Organism: Dendrocalamus latiflorus; assembly: GCA_017311315.1. Classification (NCBI taxonomy): domain Eukaryota; kingdom Viridiplantae; phylum Streptophyta; class Magnoliopsida; order Poales; family Poaceae; genus Dendrocalamus; species Dendrocalamus latiflorus. The sequence continues at coordinate 23,339,083 of CM029645.1, read as the reverse complement.
GGGAGTTATTCAAAAGGCTTATCTTCTATGCATTTATTTGTGAAATATTGCATATGAAAACAAAAAAATGCTTATCTTCTATGTATTTATTTGTGAAATATTGATATGTTAAATAGGGAATGCACTGTATTGTGACTATAGAAAAGTTCTAGAGTTTCATGCAAAGGTTAGAAAGACAACAACATGTTTTTTAGGGAAGTCATCTACTAGATGTGGGTACCTTGCTTGATGAAATATATGTTTAGAAACAATTGCTTTCGGTGAAGCTTTTGTCATATTTCTGTTCAGTTACTAATACATTTCAGTTATTCTTTTGAACATGCTAGCTAGAGTTTGCAATGTTCTTGGCTAAATCATGTAAAATTTTCACTAAAATACCAGTTCAAGATTTTCACTTTTGTTATTTTATAGTAATTGCCGGAGGAGGTGGTGTGGCAGCCATTCAGTCTCTTTTTTGCATGATCTATAAAAGTTTGTTCAGGAAAGTATGTTAATTTGCAAACTGTTGCTTTTTGTCACATGTATGTTCCAAGTCCAACACAATTGTGTAAAATAATGTGTTAATTTAGGAGCTGTTATTTTTTTGTTACATGTATGTCCAAGTCCAATATAATTTGGGTACAAGAAATTGTTGCTTTTTGTTACATATATGTCCAATATAATTTGGCAATAGGGATCATTTTAGCAAGAGAATTTATTTCTCTTAAGTTAAAGAAAAACTGAACTTATGAATTCGGATTATCTAAATCTTGTGGGTTTGGGAATTAATAAAGTTAGAAACTGAATCCACTTTATAAAGTATATGAAACTGAACCTGTAAATATGTGCTAATTGAAGGAGTAAATTAACATGCAGTTTGATCACAGTTTCTACTCCATAGTGTGAAATATCATGCCCTTAGTTTGCTAGTTTTGCAAAGTTTTTTTATAATTATGTACGGGTATATGGTTGTTCACAAACTTGTAACAGAAGCTAGGTGTGAGTGTGCATTTTTAGGTGTGAATTAAACTGTGTGATAATCATGTCCCTTTGTTCATTTCTTGCATTGCCCAACCTTTTCCAGCTTTTTGAAAAAGGACCCACCCTTTTTAGTAAAAAAAAAGTATGTCCTTCACAAAAGGTGCTTTACTCTCTCTTTTCATGTATTCAATGTGATTCAATCTATGAAAATCTACACATTTTAGCAAAGATATCCTCATAATCAAATTTATTCAAGCCTACATTTCTATTTTTTTTTGCAACAGACTTGATTTGGTTGAGTAGGTGTTCGAGTATGCAAACCAAATGACATAACTGATTAGAAGTTTACTACACATACTGGACTTGACAGTAGTCACTTTGGCTTTATTATTATACCATGTTATTGTAAGGAATGCTAAAGGAAATAAACATCTAACTCATACATTTGATATTTTTGCAATGAAGTATTGATGAAAAAATGGCACCATATAATTAACAATGCACATGTTAATTACTCATACTTATCCATGTAAACCTATTAATTGTTGCTAATACAACATTTATTGCATTGCATTGGAATTGATTTCAGGGTTGATACTTAAATTCTCACAATTTAAACATGAAAAGCCAGAAAATGTGCAGCCTTTGTATCATTCATAGGTCATACCTCATGGAAGCAAAAAAGAAAGAAAGAAAACTCATGCATCTAATGTTACAGAATATGCATGGATCAGAACACATCAATTGATTATTTGAGTGTATCTATAAACCACTCAATTCACATTAAGTTGGGTTTATTGCTTAGGTGGGCCATGGCCTGACTAATAAAGCCCACTTCACTCTCTATTTGTGTTTTTTATTTTAACCCATGGATTCGTGGTCCATATGATCTAAGTCCATGTATTTTATGCATCTCTTGAGACTATGCATTTGGCAAACCAAATGATCTAAGTCCATGTGGTTAATATTAGGCAAAATTATGTCTATTCCATCAAAATTTCCTGGCTTTAGAAATTACCTCCTTCTTAATGCTTCAATTTAGTACCACAAAATTATGACTCTCTTTAGCATTTTACCACTTCGCCGTCTTTCCACTAAACATCTTTAGCTTTTCTATAATGAATCTAAATTACCAAAATGCCCTTCGAATCATGTTCCTTCATAGGTCAACATTTCCAACATTGCCCTATTGGACCTACTCCCTTGCCAATCCTCCTCCTATGTTTGCTCCTCTTTCTTATACATTTCACAAGTTCTCAAGTGGTATACATGCGATTTGTCCTCCATCTCTTTCATGTTCTTCTTGATAGACAATTTCTATGGATTGTTGAGTGTTGATATGTTCTTTTATTTATTGGTTAATTGCTCCATGTATGTGTGTGTGCTTGCAGATTTCCTTTTGAAATGGATTCCACACCCTCCTCTGCCTCTTATTCACTTATTTGATGTATCAACCAATGGCTTCCCTTCCCTCTCCATGGTCATCATGTTCATGCTCAATGTCGCTATCAGCTGCAATCCCATCAATGTCGACATGGTGAAACACGAATTCTTGAACGATCTTGGTCATCATGGAATTTGCCACAACCCATCGACATGACTGATATGCCCCAAAAACATATAATTTTCCAGTGTTTATTGCATATATTTTACTAGATCTATCCTTTCTTAGCTTGGCTAACCTCTAATGAATTGTTGATTGCACAAGAAATGTGTTTATAGTCTATATCCGCAGGATTAGAGTGAATCTCTCACTTTAAGGAGCCAAAAACAAAAAGATATTAGTAAGAGAAAGGAAACTAGACTTAGATCGATGCAAGTTGATGCTCCAAATAGGAGAATGAACTGGCGTACAATCATCTGGCCTCCCATATCACACTCTAGAGTCATCGCTACAACAAACAAAGCTTGTTTCTTCAAAAATTGAGGGCGGAATTTGGCCTCCCGGCGGCACAAAACCCTTTGCAGTGCAGAAACTCTAGGAGACCAATATTTAAAGAAGTCAAAGCCCATCTAGAATGGGGATGATGCCACAAGGACACCACACCACCTCCATCACATCTAGGACACCATCCTCCCCCATATTCCACCATAGTTTTCATTCATTTTGCATCTCCACCTTGTAATCATACATCTATTAGTGATCTAGAGTACCGACAACATTGTGGATCAATATATCTTTTATTATCATATTGTGACACCATGTGTTTCACCAGTGTTCCCCTAGGCGGTCGTCTAGGTGTTGTCTAGACGCTAGGCATAGGGGTGCTACCATGATTTCCATGTAACCAGGCTCCTAGGGGCTCGACCCGCCTAGGTGGTCAACAACATTCCAAGGAAGGGTAAGGCAGAGCAAGGCGCAGTGGCTCCCAATGGACGTGGTGAGCCAGGTGGGTGGTCACGGAGACGGTTGTTGGTGTGATGAGAGAGGTTGAGGGGGATGGCAGTGACAGGCGATGGTGAGTTTAGGCAATAGCAGCGACGGGAGATACCTAGTCTCATATATCTGGGCTGACTTTGCTTGGGCCCATTCAACCCATATACTAGTATCACTCTCATATACCCAGGAGATTAGGTTTAGGCTTCTACTACTTCACATCTCCCCAGTCCCCATAGAGCCACCACAAGAGAGGGAGCAAGAGATAGGGCTTGTAGTTGCGACAGGTGGTAGATCCAGTGATGGAGCGAGTGCACAGTGGTGCAAGTGGCAACTTCACCCAGCACCATAGGAGGTCAAGGTCATGCCATATATGTTGAGGTCTATCTGAGCTTGATGCCACCATGTTTGCTTCCCCCTCCTCTCTTCTTCTCCTCTCCTTTGATGAATACCTCTTCCCTGCCTTCCTGCCCCCTATGGCCACCTACCGCCCGCCTAGCGCCTAGTGGAACACTAGTTTTCATTGATTATTCTTTTGTTGTTGATCACTATTATGATATGTGAGTAGTCCACCAAGGGCTAGCGGTTGTAGGTAGACATGTAGCAGTAGAGATGAAGAGGGGTTTATAAATTCCATGCTTGATTTTGTATTAATCTTTGATACTAGTGTCCATTCATCTTATCTCAATACTAGGACTCAAAGGAGCCCGATGTTCTGTAGGTTGACCGCAAGGCAAGGTGACAACAAGTGAGGAGCGAAAGATTCACCAACAGAGTCCATGATAATTAAAGGGGAAGAGATTGGATTTTGTAAGTGAATCACTTGAGGAGTAATGGTATAACCACAAAGCTTAAGGTGTCGGTCTGACAGGGTGTAAGACCTTAATTGCGCACGAAGAGTGGGACAACAAATTCTTCACATACGAGTGTCCCTGAGGGGGGCATATAAAGGTGTACCACCTACATGAATGCGAGATACATATGAAATTGCTTTAATATTTTAGATTATCTATTTACCATTCTCTGACATTATCTATCATTGCAAGTGAACTGAATACCTTAGGCCCTAATGTAATCCTTCACATAAACCATCCTCTAGTCTAGTCTAGTTCTAATTCTAAATTAATTATTATTTTAATTCTGTTATTATTATTAAAATCACTATCTTTAATCTTTGTCCTTTAAGTTGTAGGAACTAGATAGATTGCTAGACGATAGGTAGTGTAATCCACATGTCTTTTGGGTTCAACCTTGGAGTATTCTGAGGGAAAGGTAGGCCATGATCCTATGCTCTTGCATGCCTTCAGTGACCTACTCTGCTTTAGTGCTATCGGGGAGAATGTCAAGAAACTAAGTTACCTCTCTACTTAGGTGACATAGATGACTTAAATAGGATAGAACAGTGGTAAGGCTTGAAAGAGGTATTAACCTAAAGTTTGGGGCATTTAGTGGCATTAAGTTGAATCAACAAGATTTGGTGTTATTTTTATATACCAAGGAAATTTTATGGTATAGACTCAATTTTCCCTTAATTTAATCATTTGTTCAAACCTCAAATCGGCTGCAATATACTACAATGAACACCATGGTAGGAAAAATTAGTAGGTTTCCATGGATAACTCCTATGAAGACAATGGCTTATTATGAGACCATGTAGAGGTCACCCCATGTTGTGATGAGTATTTGATTTTACTTGTGCCTTGTTATCGATTCTTGAGTTTGATTTTGAGTCTTCAAACCTTCGGGTGTTGCTGTGCTGGTAGCATTGGTTAGACCAGCCTAAGGTGGCAATCTAACCACTATGCAGTTGAGGTTAGACTGGCCTGAGGAAACCGTCTAATCAGCGTGATGTGACCAGCGGTAGGGTTGATGTATGACTGGACTTGGAGAGGCGGTCTGACTAGAGAGTGGTAGTACCGACCCGTAGTTGGTACTAGCTATTTTCCTAAGAGGTCCTCATTGAGTTGCGAGAGGTTTTTGGGAGTGGTTTGACTGGCCTTGCCATGGCCGTTTGACCAACGTGTTCAGTACGGTCTGATCGGCTTAGTGGCCATGATCAGACGGGCCCCTGTTGCCGGAGAGGTTTGAGTTGAGTTGTTTTTTGGTATTAGCCATGGTGGAGTCTATGTAAGTGTTAGTCATGGTGATCCCATGTAAGTGTTAGTCATGATTTGTCCATGCATGTGTTAATTTGCTAATGAGAGTCAAGTGCATGCCAATTATGCTCAGACTGATTGCTTGTTCTTTGATATATAGGTGCTTGATGATTGTTATGGCCAACAGCAATACTGCGGCTACGAAAGGGGTCCTGAGGTCATGGCATGTCACATAAGTCTATGTGGAGTATCATCTCAAGTGGAGAAGCATGAGGAGGCAATGTATGCATGTGATGTGCCAATTGGACTTATGTGTTTCAAGTGGTGATGGTTCATGGAGCAAACATATGATCTTGGTGACAAGTAATTAGGCATGACATACTATGGTATGATGTTTCTGTGACATAGAACTTGGGTGTTTCAAGTAGTGATGGCCTCAGAGTATGCGTACGATCTTGGTGACAAGACATTGGGTATCACATCTTCGTGAAGACCGGTAAGTGGCAATTGAGAAAATTGTTCAATACCAGATGGATTAACAGTTTGCAAAACCACGTTGTTGGCCAAGTGGTTTAGATCAGATCTTTATGGATGGAATGCCTTATTGGGCTATTGGAGCCTTGTGGAAATCATGCTTTGAAAAGCGTGAGAGTACATGTAATGTAAAACCCATTTGTGTGTGTGTTATCGGGTTTCCCCACATGTAAGTGGTGTAATCCACTAAGAGTGGCTGCTTATTTAGGGTTTGGTGTGGGGTGGAAGCCTCCACTATACAAGCCTTGTGTTGAGTTGAGTAAGCAGTCTTGAAGATTAGGGTCAGGGTTTCCAAGTGTGGAGCCTTGTGTGTGTGCTCTAGGCTTAGAGCACTGCCATCCTAAGGGAGCAGTTGTAAAACATTCCTCTCCAAGTGAATGAATATCCAAAATTTGCCCACGTGAGTTATGCCATGGATCCTTCCTTGTGCTTTTGATTTACTTGGCTTTCTTATTTGGATTTATCTCTTCTTGATTTCTCCTGGTGCCAAGGATATGTAAGAGGTGGATATATCTTCTGGAGATCAGATTCCATCCATCTAAGCACCTTCTAGGGTGAGTTCTTGAGTTTGCCCAGTTTTCCTCAAGAGAGAGGTTTGGGGGTTTTGCTCTTGTGAGGGTTTTGGTTTGAATTCGTGCTATGATCTAGCTTGCTATGATATATGAAAACCCACCTAAGGTCATCTAGATTATCTAGGACTCACGGGCAAGAGTAGATCAAGATTTTCCTCTTTTACCTCTTTTGGTGCAACTCTCCTTATTTTGGATAAAGGTTAGAACTTTGGCATCTATCTTCATGATCCATGATTGGAATAGATTTTTGACATCCTAGTGAGTGTTTGTGCCAAGTTTTACTGCATTTAGATTAATGGTTTGAGAGTTAGCTCTTTTGTTGGATCGTGTGCAAAATAGTTTGCATTGTACCTCGATGAGCTATCAGATCGCAATGAACCGAGTGGTCTGACCACTGCATGGTCAGACTGACATAGCCTAAGTGGTCCAACTGGTGGCCAGTGGTCAGACTATAGCCAAGTTGGCGGTCATATTGGTTTTGGCAGGAGCTCCTTAGTGAGTTCATGATCTTTGGCTCTTGGCTTTTGTGAGCCTATGTTTCTACTGTGTGTTGTTGTTAATATCTGGAGGAAGATTTTGAAAGAGTCATTCATCCCCTATTTTGAAAGAGTCATTCACCCCTAACTCTCCATACCGATTCTACACTACACAATTAACCTTCATCATGGAGTCATTGTACCCACAACTCATCCGTTGATTCTTCAGCATCAGTTGGTTCAAACCTCTACTTAAATTCCTGGTTCCAAGGTAAAGTTACATATTCAAAATTCATCCCTTCAACTACATTGCCCAACTTTTGATTTTTGTTCTTACGAATGAGCTTTCTACAACCTATGTTTTTTTAAATCTTTTATAAATCATGCTTACAAACACTTCATTTATAAATCTGTAGTTGATGTTACCAGCAACATGAATGTATGTTGCTCTAAAAAATTCATACATACATTACATGTGGCAAGGGAATTATTGCTTACTTATCTGGACATATAGTTTAATTTAGCTGAATAATGGAATTAATCTACCAAGACCATTGCCTTAAGAGGAGTACTCAAATAATAAAGAAGCAAAAAATTTCACCGCAGCAAAGTGAGGGGATAACTCTAGTTTTGCAACCATTGAAGAGCTTATATGGAAATTTTAGGTAGGGTCCTGTGACCGACTAGAATTCCAAATGGATTCACCTCTGAATAAATATGTACATTATTAATTTAAGGATACCATTTTAGTAAAAAATAGCAAATATGAAATAAGTGATGATGTACGTGTTTCCTTTAGCACACTTTGCAAGAAAAATAAAATGCTATAATAGTAAAACAAAAGTTACTATTGTCAGTTCTAGAGTAGGAAACTTTTGTGTGTGAAGGAAAAGGGAGCTTTATTAATTAAATATTGTAGTTCTTACTAGGGGCGGATAATGAGCTAACTCAACTCGGCTCGGCTTGACTCGCCCAAACTTGCTAAGCAACACAGCTCAACTTGACTTGGCTCGTTAAGCAAACGAGTAAAAATGGTGCACAACTCAAGATGGCTCGTTAAGCTCTAGAGCTGAGTAGTATTTGTTTTTGCTCATTTTGCTTATTCAAGACACTCAGTGAGGAGGAGGTAGCCACAAGGGTTGGCACCGATTGGCCGAAGTGAGGAGGCTTTGGAGAGGAGGCGATGAGGTGATGAGGGGTTGAACTTGCATGATTGACCACCGCTACCAGTGTTAAGATGGAGAGGGAGGCAATGGCAGACGACCTCATTCCTCCTTGGTTCTTGGACTCTAAGCTCAACTGGACTGTACAAAATGAGGCTGTATGTATCAAGAATAAGAGGGAGGTGGAGGCAGATGACCCCTTTCTCCTTGGTTCCTTAACTCCAACCTCAACTAGACCGTACAAAATGATGTCGGGCAGAGTAGGCAGAGGGCCAAGGATAGAGAGGCACACCAAGTATGAGAGGTGGACACCGGATGGAGCGGGTAGAGACAGAGGGCCAAGCCCAGTGAGGTGCACCGTGCACAGGAGGAGAATGCCAGATGGAGCGGATAGAGGTGGAGGGGCGAGGCTAGTGGGAAGGAAGAAGGTTAACAGTGCCGATAGGTGGGATTGGGCCCACATGGAAGTGCTTTGCTAGTTCTTTGAAAAATCATATCTTGCTCATTGAACTAGTGCCTAACTTGATGAAATGATCTCTTTTATGCAAAAACTTGAATCTCAGTAATTCTTCTTCATGTGACTGCTTGTCATTCATTTGACATAAACCCAGAAGGAGTTTTGTATGACTGAGATCATTCTTTTAAGTGTAATGCTTGAGATGGTCGACAATGGCTTGAGATCAATGAAAATAAAAAACTGGTGAAATATGGGTGAAGCTCAGGGCACAGTTGTTGATGGCTCCTAGTGTAGGACTTGCTTTACATAGATATACCATAAAAATATGATAATTGGCTAAAGCTTAAGAGACAGTTGTGGATGGCTCCTAGTCTAAGGCTTGCTTTGCTAAGATAAAGCCTAAATAATTTCTAAAATATCATAGCTGGCTTTTATCTAGTACGCGATAATAATTGGCTAAAATTTTGATTCAATTTGAGCTATTTGGTTCCATTTAGCCTTCTTAACATGGTTTAGCTCATATTGGGATATCTTTAGTTGAACTTGTCAATTTCAAAGCTTTGCTTAACTTGAAATCAAATTAAATGCTCTAAATTATGCTATCTTTCTTAGATTAATTATATATACCTTATCATAATCTAGATAGCTTCGTATGTATTTTATGGCTTCAAGTGGTATCTTTTATCTTTAACATCACTTTGGATAATTTTCAAAGCTCTCCTTTACATTGTGCATTTTTATTCATACATACATGCTATTTCTTGCTCTTTTATTGTTTACAAGTGGTATCATGCATCATTTTATGGGGGGGAGGGGGGAAAGAGTATCTGTGTGCTTGCGTAGCCCCTTGCCCTTGATGACTATTTTGCCAAAAGGGGGTGAATATTTAAGGCAAAATTTGGTATTAGTCTAAATAGAGTAAATTTGATGAGAATGAACTTAAAAAGGGGAGAATGCATAAAAGTGGTGAAAAAGAGGAGAATGAACTTTTGTGAGATTGCATTAGAGCAAAATGAGCTTTTATGTAAGAAAAATACATTTTGAGTCCTAATAGATCTTTTGTTGTCAAGTGATATTTAATTTGTTCTTATTTACTCTTTTGTATATTATCTTGCTATGATAATGGTCATGTTGAACAATTATTCTTTTATTTGGACCATGAGCAAGATTGTGTTATTTGAGGTGCTCTTGGTGTGGTTTGGGGTTTTTGATGAAAACTTGCTCTTTCTTGACCTTAGCACCATGCTACATCTTGCCACTATGGTCATGTTCCTTTTTCTCTCAAATCTGGACCACTAGTGGCTCTTCCAACTTGTGTGATTTAAAAGTCCAAAACTCAAACTCAAATTTTTGCCTTTTAGTTATTTGCCAAATTACTCATCAAAGGGGGATTGTAAGGCCATGTAGTGGCAGTTCCATGAGAGTGACGAGTATTTGATGTTTCTTGTGCATTGTTATTATTGTTTGAGTTTTACATTTTGACCTATGCTTTTTTGGTAGCACCAGTCAAACCAACCTAGGGTGGTGGTTTGACCGTTGTGTGGCTATGGTCAAATCGATCATGCCTAGGTGGTTTGACTTGTGCAGTGTGACTGACCGTTGCTAGCGGTCCTACCGGCGCTTGGGTTGCAGTATGACCGACCATGGTGGTAGTCAAACCAGAGAGCAGTAGTACCAGCCCTTTGTTGGTAGTAGCTATTTTTCAGATAAGGTCTTTTGGAGGTTTTTGGTCTATGACCTAGTGCGGTAGTACGTAACTGTGTTGTAATCGTGGTATGACCGGTGGGTGTTGGGTGGTCTGAACGGCATGGGTGCTGTGGTTAGACCGACCCTTGTGCTGAGTTGTTGGTTTGGTGGTGTTAATCATGGTGGGAGCCCGTGCAGTGTTAGTCATGGGGTTTCCATACATGTATTAGTCATGGTGTAGGTCTATGCATTTGTTTTGCCACTTGAGAGTCAATTGCATAATCTGTGCTCATATCGATTTCTTGGTCTTTGATGCGCAAGTGGTTTGATGATGGATTGCAGCTAGAAGCGAGACTGAGGCTTGGTGGCCATGGAGTGTCATGTAAGTCTGAGTAGAGTATCATCTTAAGCCAAGAGCATGGGAGAAAGACAAGGATTATGATGAGGCAATATGTGCATGTGGTGTGCTATTTGATCTTATGTGTTTCAAGTGGGGTAGTTCTCGGAGAAGACATACAATCTTCGCGGCGAGCATTGGGCACCACAGACTGTGGTGTGATGTTGGTGTGCCACGGGACTTAGGCATTTCAATTGGTGATGGTCGCGACACAGGAGGTTTGTTTGAAGAATTCAGGAGTCAGAAGTAAAAGAGTCCTTAAAAAGGATGAAAGTAAGGCGTTAGGGGTCTGATAACATTTCTATCGAGTTGTGGAAATGCCTTGAGACATAGGGATCGTTTGGTCAACTAATTTATTCAATAGTATTTTTAGGTCGAACATGATGCCTAATTAGTGGTGGAGAAGCACATTAGTACCAATTTTTAAAAATAAAGGAGATATTCAAAGTTGTACTAATTATAGATGAATTAAACTCATGAGCCACACAATGAAGCTTTGGGAGCGAGTGATTGAGCACCGTTTAAGAAGAATGACTAACATGATGCAAAACCAATTTAGTTTTATGCTCGGGAGGTTGACAACAGACGCCATTTTCTTGACACGACAATTGATAGAGAGGTATAGAGAGCAGAAGAGGGATATTTACATGGTGTTTATCGAGTTAGAGAAAGCATATGATAAAGTGCCAAGAAAGATCATGTGGTAGGCATTCCGAAGAAAAAACAAGTCCCAACAAAGTATGTTACCCTAATCAAGGAGTTGTACGAAGATGGTGTGATTAACGTTAGAGCATGTGGTATCAATACTAATAATTTTTCTATTAAGATAGGATTACACTAAAGGTAAGTATTGAGCTCATACATTTTTGCCCTAGTGATGGACGAGGTCACGCAGAACATACAAGGAGATATCCCTTGGTGTATACTTTTCGCTGATGATGTAATGCAAGTTGAGGAGAATATGATAGGTGTTGATAGGAAACTATAGTTGTGGATGAAGACTTTACAATCGAAGAGCTTTATCCCACTCCAACGAGCTTCTACTTCTGGATTCTAGCTTCTTAATTTCGTCTTTTTTTTGGCTTTTTTTGGCCATTTTGGCATTTTATTTTTTTCCCTTATTCCTTTGCATTGTTTGTGATGATATAACTTTTTGATTTTTTTTACATTTAATTACATAGAAAAATATAACAGTAGCTACAATACATTTTCAACCACTATAGTGCAAAAAAGCCAAAATCATGGGCTTATAAGCCCTTTGGAGCACTACCTTAGACTTAGTAGGATTAAAACTGAGTATATGAGGTGTGATTTTAGAAGTGTCAGGGCAGATGATGGAGATGTAGTCTGGACAGACAAGTAGTACCTAGGAAGGACCCTTTTTGATATTGGGATAGATGCTACAGTGGGATGGCGAGATTGATGAAAATGTAAGCCATAGGATAAGAGCGGGGTGGGTGAAATAGCTCCAAGCATTTAGTGTCTTGTGTGATAAAAAAAGTCCATCAAAAGTAGAAGGGTAAGTTATACAAGACAGTGATCAAATCTGTGATGCTATATAGAGCGGAATGCTGGGCGACTAATAAACAACATGTACAGAAGATCAATGTAATAGAGATGAGAACGTTGCGGTGGATCTGTGGTCACATAAGGCAAGGTCAAATACGCAATGATGATATACGTGATAAGATGGGGGTAGCACCAATTGAAGTGAAACATGTCCAATATTGCTTGAGATAGTTTGGACATCTCCAACGAAGGCTTTCTAAGGCACTGGTACGTAGTGAAATTTTAAGATGTACTGAAAACATAAGAAGAGGGAGAGGTCGACTAAGATTGTTGTGGGAGGAAGCATTTAAAAGAGATTGAGGGATTGAAATGTATCCAAAAAAGTTAGCTTTGGATAGAAGCGCATGAAAGTTAGCAATCCACGTACCGGAACCATGGCATAAGAATGTTTAGGGGCGATGTTTTAGGGTTTTGGTTCAGATGGTAGGATGTAAGGCTTAGGGTTTTAGCTTTGTAAGTTGTATTACAAGGCTCTCTTTTTTACTTTGATGAGATTTCATTCCTAGTTTATCCCAACTTATTTGAGATAAAATGTTTTATTGTTATTGTTGTTATACCACTGGAGAGTTACTGTTTGTGCCGGGCCGAGCCGGTCTGTCATACCAAGGTGCCGACCCAAGTATGATCTAAGTCAGACTAATAATTGACTCGGCCCGTTTGGCCAAGTCTAGTATAGTAGGATCTTCTTATACACTAGAATCAGAGGAGATGGCGACCATGTCCCATAACATGATGGCAACAGTGGGGAGACGAGGTGTGAGGAGGCACGAGGGATGCAAGAGGCATTGGAGGGACAGCAAGGCTGTGGGAAGACTGGGGTAGGGTAGGTTACGGGAGACGAGGGGTAAGGATTCAAGGGGGGAAAAGATCGATTTCATCCAATATTTTACTCTACTATTACATAGGCAGTTTTTCAAAATAAGCTCCTCAACAAATACGGTATCTACTTGTCACTAAAGTCTACAAAGTAAAAGAAATAAGTACAGTTAATTACAAAAGTACACCACTTTAAAACTGCACACGATAAGAAATACTAGCCACGTAGGCGTGGCGGGACGCCACGCCAGCCACCGTATGGGCCGAAGTAAAAGAGGCGAAAATTCGTGAGAAGCTTTTTTAAAAAATCGAGGGCACATGCGTATTTTCGGAAAAGTCAAAGGTCTTTTTTTGTAAAAAATCGAGGGTCTGTACGTAAATAAACGAGGACCCGTACGGAACTTAGAAAATTGCGGGGCGCTAGCCTGCAAAGGATACAAAATTTCGGTGAAGTGGGGAAAAATCGAGGACACATGCGTATCTTCGGAAAAGCCAGAGGGTTTTTGGGAAAAAATCGAGGGTATGTACGTAAATAAACGAGGACCTGGATGTAATTTAGAAAACTGCGGAGCGCTATCCTGTAAAGGATACAAAATTTCGGTGAAGTGGAGGGATGTTTTTAAAAAAACTGGTAGGGACCTTTTCGCGAGGAAAAAAGACCTCTACGTAATTTTCGGAAAGTACAGGGAAATCCCCTCCCGGCCGTACCGAAATTCCCGCGCCACGCGCCGGCCGGGGCGCGCACGGGCGACGTGGCGGGGCGCTCCTGCGGGGAATCCCCGGCTTTGTTTGGGGTAGTATATCTGACTAGTTGTTATCAACAGCTACACTATATATTCGTCGCTGGATTTGATTCTCAGAACTAGGGTTTACAAAACAGGTTTTGAATTTTTACGGGGATCTGGAAGGACCGATAGCTCTGATTTTCGAAAAGTTTCGGTAGTTTTTGGACCAAAAATTTTAAATAAAAATTGGTTGAAAATCGCTGGAAATTGGCCAAAAATCGGTTGAAAAAATCAAAGGAATTTCGGCTGATATTCTCCGATACATTCATAAAACATCCATGTAAAATCTAGAGAAAAACCATGCATGTATATTCATAAAACAGGCTTGTAATTCCATTCCTGAACTTCGGAGTACCAGCCTACTCCTCGGTACTGACAAAATTAAGCTGAATCCTGACAACCAATAGTCACGAGCCTTTCCTGTAATATCAAGATCAGACAACTGTAAAAATAATTAACCCATGAGTTAGTAGATCTAAGTTTCCACTACTAAGATTTAGCCTTAAAAGAAATTAACTGACCAGTAGCAAGAAGATCATGCTGACAAGTACTGACAAAATCTGAAGAGTTCTAAACAAGAAGATGGGCTCAAATGCTGAACTAGTATCTATAACTAGTTGGTATCTACTACCTGCAAGAAGTATAGGGTACAGAGGTAATAATCAATAGTTAGAGAACTAGTGTAGGACTACCTAGAAATAATCAAACAGGGAGATAAAAGTTTAGCAAGCTCCCACAGCCGTTATCCTCGCGTCGGCCCCGCCGCCTCGGGCGCCTTCCTGGCCTCTCCCCGTCGCCATTTCTGTGACTGCGCCGCCGGTGCCCTCCATGCGAGGAGCCGAGCAGGAACTTACGAGCATAGGGAGGAGCTCGGGGTGGGTCATCACTTGCCAGGGACGTTGCCCTCCACCTCCATCCGCCCCTGATTTGGGTGAGAGGCAGAGAATGAAGAGGAGCAAAGGAGGAAAAGACGAGAGTCTGCACTACTCTGCAACCACCAAGCAAGGGAGCGATTTTTTCACACTGTGACCTAGGGCAACGGATAGAGGAGGCCGAATGGGTTAATTTGGGCTGGATTTCAATTTAAATTGGGACAAAATTTTTGAGCCTAGTTGTAATCTAATCGTTGGCAGCGAGTAAAACCGATTTTCCGGCCGACAATGTGAGCCCTGCTCATAACTCATGTCTTTGCCGCATTTTAGTTCACTACTAATAAGGTACCTGTACATTGCAGAATTTATTGAATGTATATAGAATCATGTTATAGAAGAGAGTTGCTCTGATCAGTTAGAAAGTGGAGAATGATAATGAGTTGAGGGAATAGAGTGGTTAGAGGAAAATAGACGTACAACCACTAACTCGTTCTTTTATAATAGTAAGGATAATGATTAATTGCATATATATGTCATTTTGTAAAGAGGTATTCACGCTTGTATCCGTATTCGTATTCAGAGAACGCAGTGAGCTAGGACGTAGAAAAGCATACATGGTTGCTGAGTAACGGCAGCCGATGCCCATTCCCATTGCTGTCAGCAATCTTCCGGGTCTGCTTGTTTTTCCTTTCTTTCTGGTAAGCCTCACATTCTGTCCATCCTCTAAAACCTTATCCCTGTCGAGAATTCTCCCTCCGCAAGAACGTGGTGAGCATGTGAGCCGTGAACGCCTTCCCCATGCAGCCGCCCGTGACGCCGGCGAGCTCCGTCTCCACCGGAGCCCCGCTTCCACCGCCACCCACCGTCTCCTCGTCCCTATCGTCACCATCCCCAGTCCCATCGAGGAGGCAGCTGCTCGTCGTGTCCAGCGGCCTGCTCCTCGCGGCCGGCAATGCCAGAGGAGCGGCGGCGGCGGGCTACGACCCGGTGACGGAGGCGGAGCGGGTGGCGAGCGCCGCCGTGTCGCGGCGCGTCAGCGAGGCCGTCGAGCTGCTGGACCGCGGGCGCGAGCTACAGGCGCGCGGCGAGTTCCCGGAGGCGCTGGCCTCCTTCACGCGGGTGGTGCGCGAGTACAAGGACCTGGCGCTGTCGGAGTACGCGCGGGTGGGGCGGGCGCTGGTGCTGTACGAGATTGGCGACCGCGACGAGTCCATCACGGAGATGGAGGACGTGTCCGTGGCGCTCAAGGGTTACCCGGAGATCCACGCGGCGCTGGCGGCGGCGCTGTACGCCGACAAGCACGCGCCGCTGCTCGCCGAGAACCAGTTCGCCATCGCCAGGCTGCTGGACCCGCACTACGTCGACCTAGCCTACGTCAGGGACACCAAACACTGGCCGCCCAGCCTCGTCACCTCCCTCCAGCACTTCATCACCCTCTCATAGACTGGCTCATAGGTCAGCTGCCTAGCTATTACAGCAGAAGGAGATCGATCCTTCATAGTTTTGCTTTTGCTTTTGCTTTTGCTTCCTCTATTATATATGTACAGAACTGAACTATATATGTTTGTTGTATGTATAAAGATGAGTATACACCATACACGAGTGTACATGTAACGCCTATACTTTTAGGAGCACTGGTGATCCCCATAATTGTTTAAGACTGTTCAGTTGCGGAGTACTGTACATGAATGAACATCAGTTCAACACATGCTTAAACATAAGAACCAAACTTTATTATAGAAATAAGGCTTAACGGCTTAGTTTTGGACGCAGTGGGCGTACAAACTCAAAGTTAACTTACAGTACAAAAAGAACTCTCACATATGTACTTGAGCGTGGCTAAGACCTAAACCACTAATCACCGAAAAAGTAGGGTCTTTCCAGATTTTCATCAACAGCTTGTTCAACGATGTCTATTACACTTCTGTTTATTATTTAGCAAGTAATGAGTACAACCGTATCCAGCAAGTCACAAGGGTAAATTCTACTTTAACTAATTGCCAAGATTTGTCAAAAGATGAGAATATACTGGTTTTAATAACGAGAGTGGATGCAATTTTATTTGTAAATATTTTAAACAAGAAAACACAAATGAAAACTTCTCAAGATTAGGGGGTTTCAACACTTGATTACTCAGCTTACTCAATTTAAAATATAAAGAAATCTACTTATGTCTCGCTGTTGGAATCACCTATTAAACACAGTTTCATTTATTGGAAGCACAGCGTATTCGATACCATTTATTTCACTCTACAACGTTGCCAAACTTTACCCTTCACTATTCCTTCTTACTCTAGAACCATTTTAACAATTCTACAAGCCAAATACCAAGTCACTTAGTTGTATAAATTTTTGAGTGAGTTAATCAACAATTAATTATACAATAATTAAATATTACTAAGATTGTCAAGGTGAATATGACCTCAAATTAAATAGGGCACTTTCAGTGGTAAGACATAACTAATTAGCAAGTCATTTTAAATATTTATTTTAAGCAAATAATATTTCACAAATAACATTAATGCAAGTACTGTAATTAAATAATTTAAATTTCATGGGATTCAATATAATAAATGTAACTTGCTTTGCTGTTATGTGAACTCTACTGTTTCGTACACTTCGACACCTGGATCCGGTCCTTGCTCTGTTGCCTCAGAGTACTCGAGAGCTAGCGCAAATACATAAAATAACATAATGTCTATGCTTAAAACTAATCAAGCTAGGAGAATAAATTAAAATAAAAATGAATAAAATACAATAAAAACCAAATGGAGTTGGTTTGGATTTTATAGGAGCTTGGATTGGTGGAACGGAAATCAAAAATAGATTCAAGGCATCGAAACAGTTGAAATGAGATATTTTTGGATTTTGAGAGTTCTTTTGAACAGTGTAGCTATAGTAATGAACAATGTCGGGTCGGTCCAGAGTGAACAGTGTAGCCCGCAAAGGTTGACTTGGCTCGGCTACGTGCGCTGCTAAACGGCCCAGCACCACTCGGTCGAACAGCCCACTCATGCGTTCACCCGATGGGAGACACACGGACTGCCAAGATCTGGCCATGCCACTCTTTCGTCTACCTCCAGCCATCTTCTTCGGTGGAAAATAGAGAGGTGGCGAGATCAAGGAAACAACACTAATGAGGTTCTCTGGTGAGCGATAAGGGTACGAATGGGTTCCTGGCATGGCGGTGGTTCCATTTTGGGGTTTTGGGGAGCGTGCAGATGGATGGTGGCAGCTGGTAGCAAGAGAGAAGGCTCCGAGCTCCACGGCGGCGTTAGGATTACCCGGTGGCTCTCTGACGAAAATGAGGGTGGTTTGGCCATCTGTGGAGCATAGGGTTCACGGTGGTGATGAGGTTTTGGGTTGAGAGGTTCTTAGATGAGCTGTCCACAGGAGAGGCTATATAGCCGGCGGTGTTCTTTGATGATTGAGCTCTACGGAAATGCTCATGCTACGGTGAGTTCGGCTATGTGTTGTGGTGTTTTGAAGATGATATGGCCGAATGCAATTGGGTTTTGATTGAGAGAGGAAGAAGTTTAGGTTTAGGGCTCACTGGCTCAGAGGAGATCATCGGCGGGGCTACGGTGAAGGAGAGCTCAATTGAGTGGTTCTTGTGAGGAGCGGGGAGTGACGCGAAGCTATCTGTGAAGGTGATTGAGCTATAAAGGCAAGGAGAAGCGGTGGGCGTAGTGGAGCGGTTCGGGCGGCGCTAGCACGTGGAAGGGAGAGGGAGCGGAAGCTTTGCCGAGGAAGTGAAGACGCAGGTGAGTTGACACTGGTGTCTTTGCAGGAGTTGATGGGTGATGGCAGCAACTTGTACGGCAACTCGTGTGCATCAACTGGGAGCAGCAGCGAGCTGCGGTAGGCAAGGGCGCGAGTCAACCGAGCGTGCCAAGCAAGGGAGATGGCAGGGAGCTAGGCGACTGGCTGGTGGGGCCTTGGTGTCAGCTCAGGAGGGGCGAGTGTGAACGCTGAGAGAGGACGCGGCCACAACTTCGAGCGCAGGTGGCTAGCCGCATGGAATGGTGAACAGAACGACGGTGGGGAGGTGGTTTGGCCAAAGGCGCCAACGGGGAAAAAGGTTAGACAAATGGGAAAAGCAAGAAATCAAGGATGGCTACCAAATTGGAAAAGAATTTGGAATTCAAGCAAAAATCTAAAAACAATTCAAATCTTTGAATTTTGGGGTGTTTCAGCACAATACCTGTGGTTTAGTACTATACCAGTACTGCGACAATGAATGTAGTTTCACTGGAAGAGAAGCTGTTGCTGGCACTGAGTTCCTATTGGATGTGCATGCAATGCCTACATACTTTGCAGTTCACCTAACAGTTTCTTCCAACTCCTTTCTGTGAACGTCCTACTGGAGTGATCTGGTTCAAAGTAAACAAATTTGTTTGGTTGATCTCTCAAAGAAACTAGAGAAATTTCCACTACAAAAGCTGCTCATTTATGCTATGAACTTGATCTCTCCTTATTAACATGTTCAGAACTGGTAAGTGGAGATGCAAACCATTACGTAATTTACATTACATTGAAGGCATGTAAATGATTCTTGCTTCGATTAGTACATGCCTACATGGTTCCCAAACATCGAACCGGTTGGAACCTTTCAGACATTTACCGAATGTAATATGGTATTTACTAGCTAGTACGGAAATTATCGGAACCATCGTTACGCCATTCATAAACCCAGTCCATCAGGAATCCATTCCATGTGTCATCTAGACGCGTCCTCCAGGTTCAACACCAAAGCAGCAAATTACAAAGTGAAACGTTGCAAGCTATAGAAGCAGAGAGCAGCTACTGAATATTTTTCATCACATTTAAATCAGTGCTAAACAACAGAAACAGTACACATAGTTCTCTGCTTAATATTTCCAGAGTACTGAATATCAGAGTCTCCACAAGGGAGCAACAGAGGACACAGAAACGAGAGCAAGTAGCATGGATGGCACACACATACACCGGGCAGTTCGATCACATCGATCTTTATTAAGACCAGCAATCACAACTACGGTGAAGCTAGGCGACCAGCGACCGACGAGACGATGCAACGCTTACTAGGAGGAGGACAACCTGTTGTGTCGTCTCACTGAAGGACGACGCAGCCTTCTGCAACAGCTGGAGGGGCAACAGGGACAGGCGCATAGGTAGCATCCTCGGCTTCGCTGACGTCCTCCTCGTCGGACTGAACCAGACCAGCAGCATCAAAGATGTATGCCTTCACTTCCTCGAAGCGCTCCTCCGACAGGGAGACCTCGGCAAGGAGTCTCCATGCAGAAGCTTCTGATGCCTCCTCGTAGTCGTTCCTCCGTTTCAGTACAATGTGCCCACTGATCTCCCACACGGCAGGGTTCACCTGCGTGTCCAGCAGCTCCTGGCTCACTTCGCCCAGAGCCTGCTTCTCAGCGTAACACTGCGGTTCGGAAATAGATGCAGTTTGCTAATCAGAACGAAATTTACAGCATAGCCAAATATTTTACTAAACTGTAGTTAACACGTCTACACTGGCACATCCTTCATTTCTCTTGTAGAAACCGGTAAAAGTTCACTAGAATATTACAAATCACCTAGGTGACAACAATTCTCCGCAACAATATTACAGGATATAATTACTGAGTAACGATTTGCGAATGCTAAATTACTAGTGAAATACATGAGCATACAGTTCAGTCAATAATGAGAAAATTATGCAATCGTGTAATGATTTTACCTGGGGAAAGAGAAAGATCTTCCTGCCACAATCAGAAATGAGCACATTGTAAGGCACATTGTTGTCCTGCAACCAAATACAAGCGCTGGAAACAACATTGGCCAGATCATTCAGGGTGTTGCCTTCCTCAAAAACTAGTCCTCTCACAGGGTAGTTCATCAGCTTGGACACCTTCACCCCACTCTTCATCGTGCCCTCAGCAAGGGGAATCCTCTGGGTAGCTGCCTTCTCAACAGGGAAAGGCACTGTCAAGTAGTACGCCTGTGGAGAAAAGAATCGACATATCTGTTATTATACAATGCTAAACACAAAGCTACAATATGCTACGAACAGGCTGATTTCTCAGCTAATCGTTATAATGGCAACATTGATTTTCATTTCAAGAAAATGACTCCTACTTTCAATGTATCTTTATTGCCTTTTCTGAAGCATGGATACTATAACTTTTAACAAAAAGTGCTGAAAATTCAAGCATATATGATATTTTTCTTGCTCCCAAAACTACAAAATGCATTGTCATAATGATAACTACTGAATCCATGTCCCCATGCAAAACAGAGATCCTCAAATTATGCATGTTGGATGATCTATGATTCTTCAAACAGAGATTTTCAAAACAAAGACAGTACTGGATACTCCTATTCAATTAGCAAGTTTTGTGAAAAGTAAACTTAGATGCCATGTGAAGTATAATACCTGAAAGTGGAGATGATTGATGGTTGCAAAGGCACCCAAACTATTGTAACCAAGCCTGAAGTGTGGGCTAGCGGCCTCAGCTGCCATGTGCAGCGCAAGCAAGAAGCTCTCTTGGTCAATCCTCTGAGGCAGACAGTCCAGAACACGGGGAATGAGAAGAACATGGCCGTATTCAATTGGGCTCACCTACAAATCGTTGAAAACAAGTGTTAGCATAAAGAATACGCAAGTTGGAGCTGAAACAGATTGTGTGACTGAGATGTACATTGATTGCAACAACGTTGGGAGCGCGATCAGCAACAGTGATTGGGGCGCTCTTCAGGAAGTAGCTGTCATCACCACCACCATTCTCAAATTGGAAGAGCACCTCCTCCTGGCCAACTTTAGTGAAGTTGAACTTGGCAGGGTCGAACAGTTGAAGCACACGGTCCACACGGAACTCGGTAGGGCGCTTCTTGAGGTGGCGCCCTTCATTCAGTTGTGCAACAAGCCCAAGTTTGCCAGGGATCACCTTGGTCTCACAGGCAGTGACATCATATCGGAATAAGCCTCGGGCCATCCTGTCCTCCCACTGCAATACAAAGAAAATATTGAATTTAAACATTTCTTATCTAAGTATAGTAACATGGGGACTAGCATGTGTTCCAAGTGTCTAATACTTTCTTAAAATCTATTGGTTCAGCACAAAAGTAAAAACTTTTTATTTGAATAAAAATTCACTTGTACAATACACACTAATGTATTAAGTTATTGGAGCTTTTATGATTCTCTTGTGAAGGTGAAACAACTATTAAATTCTAACATTACACACTGATGCCCAATTTGGCAATGCAGTGCACTAAAAGAACAACAACTGGAATACAACGTTTGTATTTTTAGATGTGCTTATTTGTTCATTCGTTATTTACTTACATAACATCTCACCAGAAATGCTATTTGGAAGATATTGCAAGTTAGCTAAATGGTAGGCACGTACGTGTAACTGTAAGCTTCACTATAGTAATAACTTCACACATATATGACTTATAAGCTGCATGGGAACAACGGTAAGAGTGTGCTAACCACCCTAACAAGTGGTTATACGCTTATGCATGCATGTTTGATGCTCCCAGCTAAAGAATATTACTCTTAAATGTGTGCATGGGTGCTCGCAATCACTCACATGCAGCTTACAAGTCATATATGTATGCGCTTGTTAGTGCTCGAGCATAGTTTACATGTATGCACAGCTTAGCTAGTGGGTGTGCATTTGCCTAATAGAATTTCCTGTATCTTACTACATACGGCAAATATCTTCACTAACTACCTCCGTACCTCTCCTAAAAGCTAGCGCAGTTTAGTAATGTTGTACCAAACGAAGCCTAAACTACTCAAACTGCTCCTTTTGCAAAATTGGTAGTCATGAGCTTCTATTTACCTGGCCAAGGAGGAGATTGACGAAGAAATCACTGGAAGCAGCATCCTCCTGCGAAGGCAGCTTTGTCGTATTTGGCTTGAAAGCATAGAGGGGAAGCTTGGAATCTGCTCAAGGAAATGCAAGGAAATGTTAATTCCCATAAAATTCTTAAAGCTTGGTGCTTGCTGATGAGAAATTTATAGAAGTTCGCGCTACAGATTGCCTCAGATTCTCTCAAGCATGCAAGTAAAATCTGCGGCTGCTGTTTTTATCCTACCAAGTTGGAGAAAACAAACATCATCTGGTCAACCCAAAAACACCCACGGTGACAATTTTTTAACCCGGGGGAGAGTAAAAATGGTAAAGATTTTTTTTTTTTTGCAAGCGTTGACAGCAATCGTTTAGATGCAAGGATCCCAGCTTTCTTGGAACACAAAGTGATTTCATTTTTTACCCTACAAAGCGCCCGTCTTTTCTTAACGAATGGCATATCATCAGTAAGAAAAATTATCCTAAAATTTGTGGATCCCATGAGCACCTAAAAGAGCACAACCAAACAGGACAAAATAAAATAAATAAAATCGGTTACTGCAACCACATGTTTGATCCGAATTTTGGAAGACAACGACATTAGATTCACCCTCGGACAGGGAGGCTCACCAGGCAAGCAGCAATCCCCGAGGCAGTTCCTCCCGCACCCGCCGCGCGGCCGCTCGCCGCCGGCGCCCTCCTCCTGGTAGTTGGACACCACCGTCGGCACCCTCTTAATCGTCAGTTTCATGTCCATCTCACGAAGAGGCCTTTCTTGCTCTGTTTCTTGGAATCCTCTGTTTCTTTCTCGGGTTCTTGGGGGTCAGCGGATGATGGCTGTTGTTAGGAATCACGAACGGGGGGTTTGGTTAGCGGGTGAGCGGCTCAGAGGGGGAGGAGGAGGCGACCGCCGCCGGCGAGGAAGAGGAGGTCTGACGGGCTGCCGCCGGCCGACGGGAGGGCCCCGCGGCCGCCGTGCGGGGCGGGGCTGGAGGCGATGGTGGCCGTGGGCTCCACCTGCGCAGCAGCGGGGCCGCGCCGGAGGGCTGCAACGCTAGCCGTGATGACTTTCAACTCCGGGACTGCCCAAAGGGGGAGGGAAGGCTCTCGAAGCTTCCGGCGGGATCCAGCCAAGGCTCTCTCTCTCTCTCTCTCTCTCTCTCTCTCTCTCTCCTCCTTCTCCGGTGAGGTGGTGGTGGAGGTGTCCGGGTTGGGGTTGGGAGGCGAGCGGAGCGGAGGGGGGGTGGGCGGTATTAAATAGCGGCGGATCCTCTTCTTCGGAGTCGGAGAGGATCGTGTTTATCGGTGGATGTGTGTTCTGGGAGTGGACACGGAGACGGGGCGCAGATTCTGTACTAATTTATTCTTTGTGTACGATTTATGCACGTTCCGGATCTCTGGGAGCATGTGCTGTCTAGCTGCGGTAGGTAGTCGATGTACGGCACTGCTCCACTTAACTTTTAGCTGTTGGTTTGTGAATTAAAATATGTTGTAACAGCTGGAACTATATTGTATCGGCGGTTGACGAGAAATTAAAGAAAAAAATAAAAAATTGAAAAAAAAATATGAAAACACCGTTATATCCTCGCGAACAATACAAAGTAATAAAGATGAAGAAAGCTAAAAAAGCAAAAAAGCTGAAATTAAGAAACTAGCATATTTTAAAAGACAGAAGCAGAGCCTATATATATAGAGAGAAAAAGAAAGACCTACACTGGCCTAGGGCACCAAAGCTTATGTTAAAAGATTTACCATGCATTATTTGGCCTCTTCGCCTTACCTTCACCCCCAGTTCTTCTAGTGCACCCTCTACATCACCAACTCTTCTGATTGATTGATACCAATGTTGTTTCTCACCAACCATAATTACCGTGCATTATTTGGCCTTTTCGCCTTACCTTCACCCCCCAATTCTTCTAGTGCGCCCTCCACACCACCAATTCTTCTGATTGATTGATACCAATGTTGTTTCTCACCAACCATAGCCCTTCATCTAGCATCAAACCCTATATACTCTTCCACCCTATCTCTACAAGTTTATTAACAGCTAGTCGACATCACTTCTTTAGTGACATTATCTTAGGGCATGTACAATGGTATAGACAACTACTGTCTATAATATCATCTATGTCATCTATAGACAATACTAAATACAACTTATACAATAGGTTACCTTTTTGCATGTCTTTAAAGACAGCTCCTTCATGATACAATATATCTTGTTTATCGTGTTACCGTCTACTACTGCATGAGAGATGACCCAATTTTATATGTTCCCTCTCTCTCTCTCTCCTCCACATCATCTCGTGTCCTACATGATAAGGTTTTATAGACAGCTGACATCACACCATTGTACATGGCCTTATACCCTATAGACGCATTGCTTGCCCCTAGCCCTCCAAGCATTTGTATGTTATCCTTCATCTCTATGATTAATTAATTTGTCCCACCCGCTACTACCTCTTCTCTCCAGCGTACTCTACCACTATCTTGTGGTTGACCGCCATCGATTGTCAAGGGTACAGGTAATCCCTTCTGAAAGCTTGTTGTATGAATAGGGATGGTACCAGGATT
Source organism: Dendrocalamus latiflorus (assembly GCA_017311315.1). NCBI lineage: Eukaryota > Viridiplantae > Streptophyta > Magnoliopsida > Poales > Poaceae > Dendrocalamus > Dendrocalamus latiflorus. The sequence continues at coordinate 23,313,911 of CM029645.1, read as the reverse complement.
TAGAAATGAGGGGGTCAAACAACCTATACAATGTAATTACATTTGATGAGATGGCCAAATAGCACTAACAACAATAAAATTCTTTAAAATATAAAGAGCTATAGTACAAATTTATCCGACAATGAGTGTGCCTAGCCCCTGCCAACTATATGCATGAGCCTTGTCCACTTGTAAGTGATGCGTGATGTTTGTGGAAAAGTCCTAACAATGCTGTGATTGTAGACTTTTATAGTGTACCTAAATGTCGGGAATTAGGGTCTGTTCTTTTTGGCGGAAGTTTATGGCTTTTGACTGTGACTTGTGACTTTTGGGTTGTTCGTGCGAGAGATTATAGAGTAACAGAAACTCACGTACGGTTTTTGCCGATATAAATGAAATCGGCACAGTATATACTACAATTAACTAGTAGACCCTATTTTGAAAAGATACTCCGTTTAAAAGCTAGTTACTGTAGAAAAGCCGAAAAACAGCTTTTAGAAGCTGAAAAGAATAGACCCTTACTTTCATTTTACACTAAATAAATGCCACGAAAAAATTATTGTGAGTATTTATGTGGATTCTAATATTACCAGATTTTGCATGTTTCCCGAGTGTGGCCAACACTCGGGCGTTCATAGATGCCCCCCAGAACCCTCCATACTGTAGTGGCATTATACACATGTATATTCGCAAACGCACTTTACGTATAGGATCATAATATAGTTAGATATATTAAGGAGAAAAGGGAGAAATATGGACTTAAGCCAGACTACTAAATCTAATTAACAATATTTACGTAGGATCATATTGGAGTCAATATTGTCACAATGCAATATAATGCACTTCACATCAATGTTAATTATCATCGGTTTGGATCATGAGTTACAGACAAACGGATCGGATCTGGTTGTTTTGGAAGTCCTGTCGTCGTAGACATGGACAATGCCTTGTTCTTTTTGTTGGCTGGAGAAAAATAGATTAATAAGAGAGAGGAAAGGAAATTAATTGTTTCTTCACTTAGGAGTGCATAAACTAATTAATATAGTGCAGATATGGCGATGAGATAATAATGCATAATATAAGTACGACTTGGCATGTGATCGAAACGGTGGGTTTCATAAAACAGCATTAAAAAAAGCTTGTTCACGTACTTCAATGCATTATAAATTATAAGGAATTTTATTTTTCATGTTCTTGTTTATCAGGTAAGATAAAAGGTAACAATTACAAATTTACAATACCCGCCTAGTACTGGATGGATCTAGTCCATCTATCTCTTGCTGAAATTTGTGTTCGAGGCAGTTTAATTTGTGTATAACCTCTAAGGGTTTGAAGTAAGTTACTGCAAAATTGCAATGTTTTCATTTGAATTAATTAAGTCGGTCTCAAAATATGTTTAATCTCTTTTTTTAAAGAAGAAAATCTGTTTAATTAAGCCACGTACATGACTGTTCATAAATACTAGAACACACATGCATACATGAGCAGTGGTGGAACCAGCAAAATGATAAAGGGGGGGGGTCAGACAAATACGACCGATGGGATGGCGATTAGCGGCCTGACGCGGCGACGCCTCGACGCCTCTGCTCTCCGCCGCTGTCCGCTGATCGCGCAGAGAACTGGAAGCGACACGAGTAGCGACTGGCGAGTCACGCGACTACGCGAGGCGCTGAGTCTACGATGTTTCCTCTCTACGACGTTTCTGCTTCTGTGCTGGACTGGGCTGCTGAGGGGGGTTCAAAAAAATTTGGCTGCTTGGAGGGGCCGCGGCCCCTGCTGCCCCCAATTCCGCCACTGTACATGAGCACATCATGTACATCATGCGATGACAAAGTTCATGTCGATGGAGCAGTACCAACCATGTAAAATGAAAGCTCGCAACGCACCAAACGTGGTGAATTCTTCACCCGTACGTCCTTTTGAATGGTTGCAAATTTTCCTACCATTTCATTTTTTTTTTGTGTATTTCTTCAGTTGATGCGATCCACATAGTGTACTGACGCGCTGGCACAAGGCCACGTTGCTGGTCGTCTGCGGTGTCATTGACTGCTTGTTGGTACGAATATTCTTGTTTGGGCTTTTGAACTGAGTCAAATATGCATGAAAGATATGTGCGAGCGCATATATATAAATAAGTCCATAAAAAACTTGTATTCCGCACATCAGTTAAGGTCACTCATACATTGGTAAAAGCATTTTATGGTTTATTTGTATTAGTTTCTGTTTCAGATTTCTGCTTAGATAAACAAAAATCAATACCAATATTCGACTCCTCGGAAGCTTCTTTACTTATCTCGCTCCTGGCTCCAAAAATAAGACAGGGGTCACAAGAAAGCAGAGGGTCACGAGATCACACACCTCACTCACCTTACTCCTGTCTCGCTCCGAAGATAAAATAAAAGAGCACATGATCACACACTCCACTTCTCTCGCTCCCGTTTCACGTACGTATCTTTCCCACTTTCTTCACTACTCGTACTCTTCTTTTAAAAGTTATTACCATTTATTTTTAGTTAAAATCATTAAATATAGTAAAAAATTATCAACCGCTGTCAGTACCAATCGTCCCCTATGAGTTGAGAAAAGGAGAAATGTCTTAATATCGTATTTATGTTTTCTTTTATATCTCAACCGTAGTTGTAGCCACCACTCACCAAGCTCCATGTAACCCCATGAGGCTATCGACGCGTGCCGTCGAGTAACCTCTCAACACTAGCTAGAGATCGAACAACGGTGCTTTCAACATTTGCTACCTTACTGGCCCACCATCTTTGACCCTAGGTTCATTATCATCGTCGTCGTAATTAGCGACATCATCTTGGCCTTTTCTCCTACACTAGGTTCATCGTCGTAATTAGGGACTTCATCTTGTAGGCTGCCAAACTAGTCCTCACGATCGTCGTCATTACCATCACCTTACCTTGTCACCGCCCAACACTAGCCTGCCACAGCGACTGAATCTAGGGTTAGGATGATGCCGATATACATGAAATGCTGAAGCAAATCAAACGGTTAATGATAACTTTTGGCACGAAATACTTACCAAACTCCCCTGAAGAATGAAATTAACATTGAAGCTTCGATAATATAGCAATCCAGAGCCCTTGAGACACTGTAATTAACAACAATATTATCCCCAAAATATACAGCGCAAAAAATACCTCAATGCTTAGTTAGATTAACTGAACCTCTAGTGTTTGATTCACGCCTAACTCAAAATAAACTAACCCCGCTCATTTCATTTTCACCTTCTGGCTTTTGGCTTCTAGTTCACTATTCCTTAATTTCGTCTTTTTTAGTTTTTTGACTTTTTGTCTTTTCTTTTTTCCCGTATTTGTTTGCATTGTCTATAATAGGCTAATCTGTTTTTTCTATTTTTAATTTTTTTTAAAATTTAATTATATCAAAAAAGCTATTAATATATATAATATATAATAAAGCAGATATAATACAAAGAAGCCATAAATCAACTTATATAAACCGAATTGAGCGGGGCCAACCCGCTGCCTCACGGGCTAGTGATTTTCACGGTCCTACAGCTCACCTCAACTTTATATCCATGTGATGTACACAGCTTCTTAATTTATTCCTTGGCGCAGTGCCGCTACTCCTAAACTTTTGATTGTTTTTGCTAACAGCAATATCCAAAGTTACAGGGTCTATTTATATTGATTTTTATTAATAGTTCTTGACAATAGTAGTGGCTGATAGAAGTAGTTTATAGAAACTGAAGTATTTTTTTAGCTTTTTGCTAAGTGCATTATATAAGAAAATAGCAAACGACGGTACAATGCAAGACTCTACAACATTCAAACTGCCATAGACTTACGAAATTGTAACATAATAAAATATATAGTATGGTACAACATGTATATGAAAGTACAAAATAACTAATAGTAGTAGCTGATAAAAGCGGCTTATAAAAGTTATGGCGTTTGTATTGCCTTTAAATTAGCGCCTTTAAGTAGAAATGAGAAGTCAAAGCCAATACGAACAGACGTATAGATCTACCATAATATATATGAATTTATTGCCAAGCGTTACAAGAAAAAATAATGATGATATGGTATCTTCTGTACTTGATGCAGAAAAATGGCATGGGATCTCGTATGTGAACCCTATTTTTTCAAAATTATTTTTTGCCCGTGATCCTCAAAAAAATCTTTTTCTATGCTACCGTGTGCCCATGGGTTTCAAAAAACAAATTCTCTTATTTTAAAAGTAGCCTAAAAAACGAAAAGATTTGATATGCCCACGACCGGCCTACGCATACAGCTTCGCATGACATCGAATAATTGGGCTGATATATGGAAAAATCAAAAACACATGTACATACGGTACTCTATTTCTAAAAAAACGCCCTCCCTCTTCCTCACCCTCTTTCTCCTCCCCCTCTCCCTCCCATCTCTCTCTTCCATCGGATCTCGCCGCCCTCCTCCCCAGTCGCACCCCTCCTTCCTAGCACCGTCGTTGCCTTGCCGAAAACCTCGCCTCCCCCCTCCAGCTATGCCTCACCAGAAACCTTGCACCTCGTCAGGGGGTTCCGATGGCAGCGTGGGGTTTGGTAGGGTTTTTTGTGTTAGAGTGATCTCAGGGCTTTGGCCCAACGGCCAAAGCCCACCCCTTGACCGCGCCCTGATCGGGGGCGCCCAGCCCGTTTGGCTGGTGGGCCCCTGTCGCCAGCGCTATAAATACAGAGGTGGGGGCCGGGCGGCACGCATCACGAGGTTGACCGCGCCGCCGTCACCCCACCGACAAACCCTAGACCGATCAGTTAGAGGGGGCGCTGAAGCGACGGGAAGTTCCACCGCCGCCGTTCACCGCCGCCAGGGAGACGCCGCCGCCCGGGACACGCCGCAGAGGAGCCCAGCACCTCTTCCCCGACCGTCGCTGCCCGGGCGCAGATCTTCACCGCCGAACCCGAGATGGCCTCATCCTCCTCCACGCCGTCCGACGGTTAGTACCCCAACCCCTCTCAGTATATCTCTCAAGAACTCGAACCCTAGAGAAAAGACCCCGCTAGATCTACCCTAGAGATCCTAAAGAACCTAGACCTAACATTGGTATCAGAGCAACTAGGCGTAGATCTGAGATGGGGAAAAAGAAAAGAAAGAAAAGAGGGGAAGGACGAACCCTAACCCTACCCCGAACCCTAACCCTAGAAAAGAAACGGCTGGGCTTACCTGGCCGTCGTCGCCGAGCCGTCGTCGTCGTTGGCGTGCGGGAGACCGGACGAGCCGTGGGCTCGCCGGCGCTCCACGTGCGGGCCGCCGACGACTGCGCGGGACCAGATCCGAGCACGCCGCGCGCGTGCAAAGGGGCGCCGACACGGAGCCGCTCGACGGCGGCGCGCTCCCTCTCAGAGGAGCGCGCACACCGGCGAGAGGGCCCGCGGCGGCGCCGTCTTCTCCCTCTGCGGTGGCTGGACGAGGTCGCCGCCGCCGCTCTCGGGTGCGAGGCAGAAGAGGGGAGAGGAGAATGGGGTTAGGGTTTCGGGGGTGTCCGCCGCGGCTGTTTTGTTCCGCCGAGAACGCCGCGCAGCCGTCGGATGCGATCCGACGGCTGAGATCAGCGCCGAGCGCATGCGGGCGAGATTCGGCCCAGGCGGGCGAAAGAAATCCCGGCCCAGGCCCAGGTTGCGGCCGCCAGCGCGGTCGGCCACAAGGAACGGGAACCGTCGGATGTGAATCCGACGGCCTGGGCACGCGGGGAGCGCGAGGCGGCGCTGCGATGCGCAGGACGGGCCGCTGGATCGCGCGTGAACGGCTGAGATTAGCTGGGCCGCGGCGCTGTTTGGCGTCAGCGCGGGCGCGCGCGCGTGAGGCCGGGCGGCGCAGGCCGAGTGGGCCGCGGGCGCGTCGTGACCGCGCGCGGGAGAGCGCAGGCCGAGCGGGCCGCCGAGGCCGCGCGCGGGCAGGCCGCCGTGGGCTGAGCAGGCCGAAATGCCGATTTGAACAGTAAAATCCGAATTTTGATGTTTAATGATTTTCAGAAGCATTTTTTGATGAATTTGAATGAAATTGAACCAAAATTTCTGGAAATTTTTGCACCAACGTGTTAATTTTTCCAGAGATTGTTGTTTACAGTATAATGCTTCTGAATATTGAATTAATTTTAGAATAATTACAGTTTCCGCTGCAAAAGTTAATATTGATTGTTTTTCATTATTAAATTCAAACCAACGGGAGAATTTAATTTTGGAAAAATAGATTAAAATTCCCAGAAATTTATGATACTGTTATTTTCTGACCAACGTTGTTAATATCAGTATTATAAATTTTTAATGTTGATTTCATGCATTATTTCTATCTCTGCCCAACGGTGATGTAGATTTAATGTATGATAGAATTGTTTTTTAAATTGTATGTCGTATTTTTGACCAACGTTGGAAATAAGGCATATGATTTTGATGTTACGTTCTCACTGTATTTGAAATATTTTTTCAGGAGGATACAACTTAATGAGTTGTATTAGAGAAATCCCCACTCTCAAAGGTGATAATTATGGAGAGTGGAAGAAAAAGTTAGATTTAGCTTTTATCTTGGCTGAGGTGGACTGGGTCCTCACTACAGCACGTCCCACTGAGCCTTTGGCGCCAGTGAGGGAACAGAATGAGGATGACACTGCATGGCAGAAAAGACAGAGGGATCATGCTCCCTTACAGATGTCTTATGACCTTGATCATAAGAAATGGACCACAGCCAACAAGAAATGTATGGCTGTGATAAAGAACACAATTGAGCCTGCTATTCTGGGCTCAATTGCAGAGTGTGACACTGTCACTGAATACCTTGATAAAATAAAGAGTCAGTTCACTGGCTCTTCAAAGACTTATGCTACACAGCTGATTAAGCAGCTGGTAACAGAGAGGTATTCTGGCGGTGGCAATGGCATAAGAGAGCACATTCTTAGAATGAGCAACTTGGCATCTAAACTGAAACCGATGGATTTGGCTCTCAAGGATGAGTTCCTTATTCATTTGGTTTTTGCTTCTTTGCCAAAAGAGTTTGACACTTTTGTTGTCAACTATAATATGCAGCCCGAAAAATGGGACATGGAAAAGTGCATAGCCATGTGCGTGCAAGAGGAGGAAAGAATCAAATCCTCACATGGTGGTGCTATCAACTTTGTGAGGGAAAACAAGAAAAAGAATTACAACAGTAACCCCTTCTCAAAGAACAAGGGAAAAACCCATGTACATCAGCCTCAACAGAACAAATTTGCTGTAGACAAAGACCAGTGCCTTCACTGCAAGAAGACGGGACACTACAAGAAGGATTGTCCTGACTACTTAAAGATGATAATGGCTAAGAAAGGTGAGAACATTATTACCTTTATTAATGAATGCCTGTATGTGAAATATTCGAAATCCACTTGGTGGATTGATTCAGGAGCAACTGTTCATGTTGCTAATTCATTACAGGGATTCCGTTCGACGAGGACTACGCAAAGAAAAGAAAGATGCATTAAAGTTGCAAATGGAGTCGAAGCTGAAGTGGAAGCCGTTGGCGATCTTTCATTAGAATTAGCTAATGGCTCTACTCTTTTACTTAGAGATGTCCTTTTTGTACCCTCTTTACAGAGGAATTTGATTAGTGTGTCAAATTTGGACAAAGATGGTTATGATTGCAATTTTGGAAATGGCAAGTGCGAAATAATATTTAATAAAGAATGTGTTGGTATTGCCATATTACAGAATGAGCTTTATTTGTTATCATTGTGTGATGATGTGAATGTCGTATGCGATAATGAGAACGTTGCGTGCGAGAAAGTGATTGAATCCTCGTCTACGAATGTAAACAGAAAACGAAAGAGAACTCTAGATGAGTCGTCGAAATTATGGCACTGTCGTTTAGTCCATATTTCGAGGGGGAGAATAGAAAGACTAGTAAAGAATGATATTCTTCCTCCATTAGAGTTCTCAGACTTACAACAATGCAGAGAATGCATTAAAGGAAAATATGTAAAGAAAATAAAGAAAGACGCTAAAAGAAGCACAGGAGTTCTACAAATTATTCACACAGATATTTGTGGTCCTTTTCCTGTGAAAAGTGTGGATGGATATGACTCGTTCATAACATTCACAGATGATTACTCCCGTTATGGATATATTTATCCAATCAAAGAAAGAAATGAAGCCTTGGATAAATTCAAGATATTTAAGGCTGAAATTGAAAACCAACACGATTTAAAGATTAAGATAGTCCGATCTGATCGTGGGGGGAGTACTACGGTCGACATACCCCATATGGACAAGTTCCTGGACCTTTTGCGAGGTTTTTACAGGAAAATGGAATAGTGGCCCAGTATTCTATGCCGGGCGAACCTCAGCAAAATGGAGTAGCTGAAAGACGCAACCGTACCCTGATGGATATGGTGCGAAGTATGATGAGTTACTCCACACTCCCATTGAGTTTATGGATGGAGGCGTTGAAAACCGCCATTCATATTCTCAACAGAGTGCCTAGTAAGTCGGTGCCCAAAACACCGTACGAGTTGTGGACAGGAAGAGTTCCCTCACTAAACCACTTACGTGTGTGGGGGAGTCCTGCTGAGGCTAAAGTATTTAACCCAAATCTTGGGAAACTTGATCCCAAAACAGTAAGTTGCCATTTCATTGGCTACCCTGAAAAGTCAAAAGGTTATCGTTTCTACTGTCCAGACAGATACACAAAGTTTGTAGAAACGAGACATGCTGTCTTCTTAGAGGATGAAATGATGAGGGGGAGCATGGTAGCTCGAGAGATTGACCTTGAAGAGAAGCGGGTGTTTGCGCCCACTCCGATGATTCAAGAGCCATTCTTCACACTACCTGCTGTCGCTGCACCGACGGTGCAAGACACTGTGGTGCCAGTACCTGTTATTGTTCCTCCCGTGGCAACAATGAATGAGAATGAAGAACCTGTTCTTCAGGATCACATAGAACCTATTGCCACAGATGAGGGGGAGCAACAGCAGCCTCAAACAGTAGATGTACCAAATGAGGAGGCCCCGAGGAGGTCCCAAAGAGTAAAGAGATCAACTATTTCTGATGATTATCAGATTTATCATACAGAGGAATTTCAAATGGAGGATGATCCCACCTCATTTGAAGAAGCCATGAGAAGCGAAAATTCCTCAAAATGGCTTGAGGCCATGGAAGAGGAGATGAGGTCCATGAAGACTAATAAAGTCTGGGACTTGGAAATTATTCCTAAAGGAGCCAAAACAGTAGGCTGTAAATGGGTCTACAAGACTAAACATGACTCCCAAGGGAATGTAGAAAGACATAAAGCGCGACTTGTGGCAAAAGGCTTTACGCAAAGAGAAGGGATTGATTACAATGAGACATTTTCTCCAGTCTCATGTAAAGATTCCTTCAGAATCATAATGGCATTAGTAGCACATTATGATTTAGAGTTACATCAGATGGATGTAAAGACGGCATTTCTTAATGGGGATTTGGAGGAAAATGTTTACATGGCACAACCGAAAGGTTTTGTCATGGAAGGAAATGAAAGAATGGGATGCCGCCTAAAGAAATCGATTTATGGGTTAAAGCAAGCTTCAAGACAGTGGTACTTGAAGTTTGACAGTACAATAAGAAAATTTGGTTTTAAAGAGAATGTTGAGGACAACTGTGTTTATGCAAAGTTTAAAGATGGGAAGTTTATCTTTCTAATCCTGTATGTAGATGATATCCTACTAGCTAGTAGTGATGTTAATCTGCTACTGGAAACAAAGAAGTTTTTGTCCTCAAACTACGATATGAAAGATCTTGGTGAAGCTTCATTCGTTCTAGGGATCGAAATTCACCGAGATAGAAACAAAGGGGTATTGGGACTGTCACAAAAGGCATACATAGAGAAAGTCTTAAAGAAATTTGGTATGCATAAATGTAGTCCATCACCTGCACCTATAGTCAAGGGCGATAGATATGGGGATTTTCAATGCCCCAGGAACCAGTATGAGATCGATCAAATGAAAGCGGTTCCATATGCTTCAGCTGTCGGAAGCTTACAGTATGCTCAAGTGTGCACACGCCCTGACTTAGCATTTGTTACCGGGTTACTTGGCAGATTCCAGAGCAATCCTGGAATAGAACATTGGAAATTGATAAAGAAAGTCTTGCGTTATTTGCAAGGAACAAAAGGCCTCATGATGACATACAGAAGATCAGATTTACTCCATATAGTAGGGTATACAGATTCTGATTTTGCGGGAGATGATAGAAAGTCTACATCCGGATATGTATTCACTCTCGCTAAAGGAGCTATATCGTGGAAAAGCTCAAAACAAACCGTCACTACATCGTCCACAATGTATGCCGAGTTTGTAGCATGTTATGAGGCTACGGGGCAGGTGAACTGGCTAAAGAAGTTCATACCCGGTTTAAAAGTGGTTGACGACATCAATAGACCACTTAAGTTGTACTGCGATAATGAACCCGCAGTAACGTATGCCCACAACAATAAGTCAAGTGGTGCTGCCAAACACATTGACATAAAGTACTATGTTGTGAAAGATAAAGTTCGGGATCAAATTATAAGTCTTGAGCACATAAGTACCGCAAAGATGTTAGCGGATCCGCTTACTAAAGGCTTACCACCCAACGTGTTCAGAGAACATGTAGCCGGCATGGGTTTAAGGGAAAGCCTATGATTCCTGGACTAAAAGATGGCCCAAAGATTAAAGTAACTATTTCAGAACAGAGAGGTGTATTGTAACTGTTGAATCTATCGGCGATTGACCGTGACGATGAGACATGTTCTATGCACTAATCTGTGATGGAATGTGTAAAGTCAAAAGTAATTAAAGATAAAGTATAGATTGAGATCAAGGGGGAGAATGTTAGAGTGATCTCAGGGCTTTGGCCCAACGGCCAAAGCCCACCCCTTGACCGCGCCCTGATCGGGGGCGCCCAGCCCGTTTGGCTGGTGGGCCCCTGTCGCCAGCGCTATAAATACAGAGGTGGGGGCCGGGCGGCACGCATCACGAGGTTGACCGCGCCGCCGTCACCCCACCGACAAACCCTAGACCGATCAGTTAGAGGGGGCGCTGAAGCGACGGGAAGTTCCACCGCCGCCGTTCACCGCCGCCAGGGAGACGCCGCCGCCCGGGACACGCCGCAGAGGAGCCCAGCACCTCTTCCCCGACCGTCGCTGCCCGTGCGCAGATCTTCACCGCCGAACCCGAGATGGCCTCATCCTCCTCCACGCCGTCCGACGGTTAGTACCCCAACCCCTCTCAGTATATCTCTCAAGAACTCGAACCCTAGAGAAAAGACCCCGCTAGATCTACCCTAGAGATCCTAAAGAACCTAGACCTAACATTTTGGTGATGGGGTTTCTGGTGGGCACACAAGGGTTCCGGTGAGGTAACGATGGCACAGGGAAGGAGGGGTTTCTGGTGGTGGCGGTGACGCGGGGTGAGGGGCTTCTGTGGGCATTAGGGTTTCTAGCATGGCGGTAGTATGGCTTCGGGGTGACGAAAGTAGCTTGCCTGCATCAAAGCCAAAAGAGGCGGCAGCGTGAACAGGAGGGAAGGGAGAAAGAGGGAGGAGAGGGGAAGGAATATAGGGGGGTTGCAAATTGGGCTTCTTGGAGACACAAATCTTGGAGCATTTCAATGGTGGGTAAAACCGCATTCTTGATAGACGCGCAAAGCTGAAGTGACATCGATCCCTAGCTCCACAACTAAGTGCAGTGGGTTGATGCAATCAGATGATTTTGCAAATAATTAAACCTCTGTCCTGTATATATGCAAACCGTCTTTGTTAAATGTTAATTAATATAAATTTTCTTTTTTCCAGGTAGAAGTAACTAATGCTATGTTTAGATAGGCGTAACTTTATGTAAGCGCTTATGAGCTAGCTTACTGTGTATATAAGTTTGCTCATATATTCCAAGGATGTATCAAGCGAACCAAGTTCGACTAGCTTCTCAATGAGAGAACCTCGTGAGAACTAACTGCGTCGTCACGTTTAACAAACTGACACTGCCCAATGTTGAACAAGGAAAGAGAAAGACTTCATGATCAGATCGCACGATGGGGATATACAGTTAGTTTTTGTTTTAGTCATATTCCCTTGTTTGGTACTCCTATATGGTGGAAAATTTCGAGTGGGAAAAATTCGAAGCATACTTTTATAAAGATACCTTATGCACCTTAGAAATGGAGCACTGGACATGAAATTCTTTGACGATCTGATGTGCATGGTCTGTCAAACTCACGAAGCCATGGGCCGAGCGACGAAAACAACCAGGCGAGCAGCGCGGTAGTTGTGAGATTACAGGGGCGGCGCTCGTCAACCATTGAAAACTGCGTGCGTGGTCCGGCAATAAAAGGGGTGGCGAGGGGAGCTCGGGTGGCCGCCCGGGTTCGCCCGAAGGGCAGGTCCGTCCCTGTCAACGTGGGTGCACATGAATGTACAATCTTGCCCTAGGTAGATGGACGGTCAGATCTGGTAGAGGTGTTAGCACCTCCTACACCTCTGGGAGGACCGAACCAGAGTTCTAACACAAAAGCATGGTAGTCCAAACTCATATTGTAGGTATGTCAACAATGAACTCCCCTCTTTTATGTTGCGTCAATTCCATTCGTAAACAGCTAGCTCTACAGGCATTTGTGAAAAATTCAAGAATGGACCTCATCTGCATCCTTATGTCTGTGAAGATATTAGCATCCTTAAAGCTAAATCTACGAATCCAGAACAAACTTGGAAATCTGTTTTTCATAAATTACTTGGGAGTATCAGTTTAGGGGATACAAACTTCTTCAAGAATTTTTGGAGCTTGCCTCGTAATAATGACTACACAATATTTTTATCTCCTATGCTAATAGAGCTGCAATTAACATGTAATCTCACGGCTCAATACCATTTTCCTATGTTAATCAATAACAAATTGATGCACCCAGCAATTGATCAAAGATACTTCCTAAATGGACCAGCGACAGTAGTAGGAAAGAGCGATTAGTATCTCTCTGAAAACGTGACATTCAGAAAAGAAAATGATTACACTATGCTCCATAATGAGAAACAACGTCTAGAAGAACCAAAAGTAAAGAACCAAAGAATGGGAAAAATACATATACAAAGAACTAATCCTGACTACAGGAGGAAAGAAGCGGAATCAACAACAAAAGGATTTTTAAAAGGAAATTAAATGCAGCTGGTTTAGTGAAAAAAATATAAAGTTAGACTTATTGCTAAAGACTTCACGTAAAGGGAAGGTATTGACTTTGTGGAAACCTTTTTTCCTATTGCTAAATTTACTTCAATTTGTATTATTAGTGCATTGACGGTTTACTATGATCTTGAACTCCACCAAATGGATGTTAAACAATCTTTCTTAATTGTTTTTTGGAGGAGAAAATATATATGAAACAGCCAGAAGGTTTTGGAGAAAAAGGAAATAAAAATAAGGTTTGCAAGTTGAATAAATCAATTTATGGTCTTAAACAACCTTCACGTCAATGATACATTCTATTTGATAATGCTATCACGTCATATGGGTTTTCAATGACGAAAGGTGATCATTACATATATACAAAAGTTATGGGTAATATTTTGTTTTACTGTCTTTATATGTTAATGATATTCTCATTGCTTCTAATGATAAAAATACATTGATGGAAGTGAAAGCTTGGTTATCTTCTAAATTTAATATGAAAGATATGGGAGAAGCTTCCTATGTTTTAACAGTGGAATACATAGAGATCGGAATAAAAGGATTCTTGGGTTGTCTCTAAAGGCTTACCTTAGAAATATTTTAAAATGATTCTTTATAGAAGATAGCAAACCTGTTAAAGTACCTATTGTGAAGGGAACTAAACTCAGTGAGGAATTATGTCCAAACACTCATGAGGAAAAAGCTAGAATGAATGAAATTCCTTTTTCTTTAGCTTTAGGATGTCTTATGTATGCTATGTTATTCACACGACCTGACCTTAGTCATGCCATTGGAATACTTAGTAGATATCAAAAGAATCCTAGAGAAGAGCACTGGAATCAAATCAAATATGTACTATGTTATGTCAAAGGAACTATAGATTATTCATTATGTTTAATGGTCATAATCTTCAGCTATAGGGTTATACTGATGTTGATTGGCAAGGGGATCTGGATGACCGAAAATCAACTTCTGGTTATCTATTTACTTTGGCAGGAGATGCAATTTCTTGGTGCAGTAGGAAACAAGATTCAGTTGCTCTCTCTTCCATAGAAGCTGAATACATTGCTACATCTGAAGCAGCAAAGGAAGGTGTATGGCTGAGGGAATTTCTTGCATTACTTAAAGTCGTGGAAAGTGCATCACAACTTGTCACTATTTTTGTGATAATCAGGCAGCAATCAAGGTCTAAAAGGATCCTAAATTTCATAGCAAAAGTAAACACATTGAAGGAAGATATCACTATATTCGTGATGTAATAAATAGACTCAAGACTGTTTGTTTTAATTTATTTGCCTAGATTGATATGGTTGAAGATCCACTGACCAAACCAATTAGTCAGGAATTACTTCAGGTTACTGATTGAAATATTTCAGCTAAGTGGGAGATGTTGGGATTTTTATATGGCTTTCAATATTTATTATGGTTATTGTCTATTTTACTTAATGTAAAATTATTTATATTATTAATGCAAGTGTAGGGAACATTTTGATGCAGAAATATAACTCAAGGAATTAATACTCGAGGTGCCGAGGACGGCTGTGTTAGAATATAGTAGACATATTTATTGAGATCGAGTCTATTGGAATTTAATATGCATGCACTTGTTAACCTGGGTATAGCACAGGGTGGATAGCTGGGTTTTGTTTTACATGATCGGCTCTACAGGCTGCTGACCCACATAATCAGATTGGAATTGTTCTCATAAACAATTTGATCATGGCACATGACTCACATGTGTACTTGGGGCTAATATATTTTAGACTCATAAAACTAGCCTATCTGATTGTGGTTGGTGACATGGTTCAGGAGTCTCACGGGATATCAGAAATAGGTGGGTCACTTTGGAACACCTAAAAGTGGAGTCTATAAATAGGTCCTACCCTCCAGTCTCATAATGCAATTATGAGCGGCATCACAGATAAGGTAGAGTAATAGAGGGTAGACCAAAAAGTCTCCACAGAATTAATGTAGGATTAGAGAAAACCCAACATGCCGGATGCCTCTAAGTATGGCAAGCACGGAGGCCATGCAAGCAGTGGGGATGGTGGGCCTATGCAAGGGGTGATGGGCAGGGGAACAGACGGCGGGCGACAGAGAAGGAAGGGGAGGAAGGTGCAGCGGGCAAGGGGAGGGCACGGGTGAGGGGAACTCGCGGGAGGGAGGGGGAGACGGCAGAGGAAGGGCAGGAAGGCGCGGCGGTTGAGGGGAGTAGAGTGGGAAAGGGTTCAAGAGGAGGGGTTTCACGTGGGATTTGGGAGATGCGGCCTGGCCCACATGGCAGCACCGATTTTTCTAGGGGGAGAGCATGGGGAGAACGGATATATGATTACCAACTCGTATTTTTAAGTAGCAAACAGCTATCTGAAAGGCTACATAACACTATGCAATTGCGGTTTACATTGATATGGACACAACAACGTGCAATTGCAGGCATGCTTCGGTCCCAACACAGACCAGCAGAAGCTATGTGGAGTACGTACGACCCCAAAGAGATCACAAGATCGAATCCTATTAATTATATCTGGATTTTTCAGATCAGTAGGACCCAAGGATGCAAGCTTACACATGCATCATAATAATGCTTGCTAGTTATCACATGTTTTGCTACAAAGATCTGATAAGACTCCTCCCATTATCACATGTCTTGAGCTATATATATATACATACTTGCATCCAATTGATTAGTTAGATCTGATGGCTTTCCTATCTTATACAGGAACTAGACATGTGAAGTGATATGGAGCTATCAACTTGAGTTTGCTAAGATGTTGTCCGACTCTCGCAGCCTCTTGTTACGTTTAGTTTCGCATTTATTAATTATGCATTTGGAGAGAAAAAAAAACTTCACTTCAAATTAGTTGTTCAGTTTTCAGAAGTGATGACCCATGTGTTAAAAAGAATAGTAGTCCACAAAACCCACATTTTGAAAATGAAGAGGCCAAAATGCGAAACAGTCTTACAGTGATAAACTGATAACCATATTCCCTAGCCTATATATGGCGCGTGTACGCGAGTTTCATAGCTGCATTATTGAAGGCATTTTAACTATTTGGCACTTGTCAGCATTTCAGATCCATTCTTGGAATCAAGAATATTGTAATGCTCAGATCCAGTTTGTCTCGAGGTCATAACTTGATATCCCTCAACTGGAAGAAAAGAATCGGTTATATATATCTTGAGAGTTGAGCAAGTGAAATAGGGAGTACAAAACAAAAACAAAACAATCATGCAACAAAAAACTCTGACAAGAAGCCAATAATGAACTAATGAGCCGATGCAGTAGCTAGTAGCAGCATGTTTATTTGCCTTGCAAGTGGCCTGCAAATCAATCAGGTCTCTTTCCCTCAGTATATGGTCGTGACTCACGACGTTCACATAGGTGCGCTAGGAGCCGTGATTCCATTATCAAAACAAAGTGTTTATAAAAAGGCGTGTCAGAAAAAATATCTTTAGCGTTGCCTACCCCATTTTTTAGTGAGATTTTGCCTTACAAAGGATCTTTTTAATTTGCAAAGGACAAAGAATCTTTTTTATTTTGTAAATTCACCACAACATGAACGGAAATTTTGTACGAATAATCTATTTTTTATTCAAAATTGTAGAAATATACCTCCGGGAATTTATTTTTACAAAAATAGGCTCCAGTCTCTCAATGAGGAGGCGACAGGAGCCAATCGACCAACGGGGGGCGATAGCGTTCCCGTCACCCTACCCTCGGGCGACTGGAACCAGTCGCCCCCTCATTGGGCGACTTGCAGTGCAGTCGCCCCCCCCCCATTGAGCGACTACACTCAGCCCCCATGATTGTTTTAAATTTTATCAATTTTGTAGTTTTTAACTGGGAAAAAATGTGCTGGAGTTGTAATAAAAGTTTATGTTCATTGTATGTTGTAGTTGCGTAAAAAATTTTAGAAATTTTTTTAGGAACGATTGACCGTAGAACGATTGGTACGTATAATGGTAAGTGATATTTTGATATCACTGAGAATTCGTGTATGGAGAAAACCGGTATGTTAATATTGTTAGATGACTTGCTATGTGAAACATTGAATGCAAAAAGATAAGATAATAGGCTTGTTTGGATTTAAATAAACTTCATAATACAGTTGGGAGTAACATGCCACGTACTTTTTTATTACATGCATAGCATATAGAATCATGTGCGACTAACCCACCCAACTGCTCGTACGACCTACTGTATGGACCGGGGCCATTTTCCCTTCCTCGCCCGCTCGACGTTGAACTCCTCGGCGGCCTCTTTTGCCTTCGTTGCCATTTCCCTCTTTCTCTCGCGCTCCCTCTCGCGAGCATCCCGCTCCCTACGCGTGCACGCTTCGAGATGGGCTTTCATCTCGCGTTGTATACGCAGGGTTTGCTCGTTCTTGCGGCGCTCCTCCTCCCGCATCTCCGATGACCTTGCGACATTCCACTCCTCGAAGTCAAGGGCTCCTTCATCCCCTCTCCGTTTCTACGCCTGCTATTTTCCTATAACTACGTTAACTAAATTTTCTATACTAAAAATTGTACTAAAATTTATATACTAAAAATGATCTATACTAAAAATTTTCTATACTACAAATTATACTAAAATTTCTATACTAAATTTTCTACATCTATAATTTTTATGAACACTAACATTTAATAAAAAAATATACTGCAAATACAATATACTAAGAAAAATACCTGGATCTGAAGATCTGAATGAATGGAATGGCTCTCACTCCTCCTTCCTCTCCTCTCCTCTCCTCCTCCTCCTCCTCCTCTCCCTCTCCTCTTCTCCCCCTCCACTTCTTCCCCTCCTTCTCCTCTTCTCTTCTCCCTCTCCTTTCTCTTCTTTTCTCTTCTCTTCTCCTCTCCTTTCTCTCGGCGCTGAGCGATTGCAGATGAAAATGAGGCAGGGCGGTGGCGGCCGAGTGTGCTGCCTTTTTAACCCCCCTGTCACCTGAGCATTGGGCGATTGGAGGTCCAGTCGTCCGACCGTAAAGCGACAGCAATAATTCGCCCAACCGTTGCCAGATTCCCCACGTGTCGCCTCCCGGTTGCGTGATTGGCTCCAGTCGCCTCCCATTGGGCGACTGAAGCTTATTTTTGTAAAAAAATTTCACGCAGGTATATTTCTGTAATTTTGAATAAAAAATAGATTATTCGTACAAAAAAATTCAACATGAACGTCCCTTTACCAACTATCCATCGCAACAATTTAAATATGTGTTACAAAATAATATCATAGCTACACATAATATGCGTTGCAAACTTTATCCATCGTAAATCATGTGGATGGCTATGGATGGCATGCATTGCAATCTTACCGTTGCAATCATTTTAATAAATTCAACTAGGCTTATTCATGGCAGCCTAGCCCAAATTTTCGGCGCTCGGTCTTAGTTTTTCAGCTCGCAGGCTCGGCTCTTCCGAGAAAACCCACAATAATTAAATGTTTAAATTTTAATTTTTTATTCATTTTTTAAAATAACAATACAACACAAGCCTATAAAGTTTCGGCCGCACAAAAGGTTAGTTTTTCCATTCATAATGTATACAAATAACATTTGTTTCCTATTATAGTTTTGCATGAATTCAGTAATTCACTGGTTATTATGGTTTGATGGTAGACCATAGTGTCCATGATGACATTAGGATGAACCTAACCTAGAAAATTAACAAATGCAACCAAAGTGAGTGCCATTTACTTCTATTAATTACGAATGCTTTAGCATTTATCTAAGTGTGTGGTTTCTAAAACAGCATACACAACTGGTTGTTGGTAAGGAAGCATCTTCATGTTACTCAAATCATCAAGTGGCTCATGACAAGGTCAGATATTTTTAGTAACTATGTTTCTGTTGCTTACATATTTTGCAAATAATTAACTATGTACACACATTTCTATTTAGTTTTCAGAAATTCGATGTTTATTTCCAATCATTTGACCTCTGTTATTAGCATGATGTTCAGAACAAAAAGATCTCAAGAAGGAGCTAGCTAGTGCAGGAATGCTTGCTAATGTACAATATACACTTTCTAAATTTTGTCTTCTATATTTCTGTTTTGCTAAGAAATTATTTAAATTGCAGATTAATGTTTCACATAATATCTTTCGTAGAATCAACAACGCAGTACAATGAATTGTTTGGATACCAATTCCATAGCGGTACGACAGTCTTTAACTTTGTATGATATATTATTTTTTGCAAATATTAAATTATTTGATCATGTACTTATGTATGTGGACCAATGGCAACGCATACTACATGCATTAGTGTAGACTTTGGCTATTTGGGCTTTTAATAGCATATATGTGCTTTGCTAAAGGAGTGTACGTTCATGTTGCAGCGATTAAAGTACGAGATTAATCTTGACACAAAACCTGCAAGTTGCAAGGGAGTTCTCTTTGTGCAATACTTCCGCTCCATTTTCACAGCGGAAAATCCCTAGCTCTAGGAAGCTTCCTAGTAGAGTACTATTGGGTTGGTGAGGAAGTATTATGAGTTAATCAATTGTGAAAAACAAATGGCTCAGTTTCATCCAATCCGGCCCCTAGCGTACATATTGATCTTGCAATTGGTACATTATTTCTTATTTGATCTGAATCATCGAACTCAAATTAAAAAAAAAAGGATTCGAGGCCATGTTGTAGACTTCTCGGGATGAAGCTTCTTATTAAAATTCAATTTTTACCTCATTTTACCTTATCTTAAAATGACTTATCATTCGAGTGGAAGTGTTGGAACTCCAAGGGAGGCTGTTAGCCCATAGGTGCTTTGTACGTAAATAGAAAAGCTTTTCCTTTGTTTTTCAATTTTTGCCTATAGTATCCAGGAAATATTATTTATATCATTTATCTTTTAACATTGTGAACATAATGTACCATGTGTTTCAGGAAAAAAAGAGATAATACTGTCATGAGACGCCAATTTGTTTCCTCAATCATGCAACCGGCGGTCACTTGTTTCTGACGGTCTACGGGAAAGGGGAGCCGATGCCGTATAAAAATGGGATGTTGGCATTTGACAACATCCCAAGATTACGACTTGCAATCTTGAAAAGCAACATATGATTTGCATGGGACCAAGAATGGGCACATTTTGTCTTCTCCTAAATTCCAATGGGTGTCCCCACATGATGGGATGGTTTGTGGATGAAAATAATCAGATTAACATGAACATGGCCATAATCCTAGGGGAAATTCATCATCATATGATGTGGCTCAATTCTGTCTCCCTATACTCTTGGCTGCTGTATTTTCTTACAGCCTGATTATTTGCCAAAAGTATGTGAAAGATATCAGGTGATGTGACCTTTGATAACTGATAAAAAGCTCAACCAGAAAAGGGTTAATTATTTCACATGGACACAAATATATGCAGTGAAGTCGTTTTCAATGATGGAAGCACGCAAATAATGCTTTTTGGCCAACTTTTGATGAACATCGATCACTTTTAGGCAGCATTTTTTTTTGAAGAATATCCGATGAGAATTGTTCTGAAGGGCCTGCATGCTTTTATTTGGCGAACTTGGCCATTCTTAATATAGTGGGTTGTCTAAAACAAAACCGAAAATTCAAAAAAAAATTAAATCTTTGTTTGATTTTGATCTTTTTTGAATCTTGGCCTAAACCTTCACACATCTCAGCCGTTCATGCTGTGAATTCTTTGCCAAAACATCCCGTTCGATCATTTGTGCACAGACACTGTTCACGATCTGAAAATATCGCCGTCACACCTTCCCGATTCTGCCACACTACTTCTACGCCACTGCAAATTGGTCAGTCCATACTCCCATATCTTTCTCACCCTGACGCCCCTTAAATGCCTCTGGCCGCACGTCGAGGAAGCCAAGCCAGAACTCGCCCGCCATTACTCTGCTCCCTCTGCTCTATCTCCCCTCTCGGCCGACTTTCCTCACGCCGCAAATTCCCGCACCTTCGAGCCTGTCACTGCCAGCTAAAGTCATCGTACCTTGACCCGCTATAAATAGTAAAAACCCATGATGAACAGTAAAATACCCTTTACTGTTCACCCATACCCAAAAATTACGAAGTATATCCATTTCGACTGTTTCGAGTTCATCTACCCTATTCCCAGCTTCATTTTCCCGTATCAGATATCGATAAAACCCAAAACCACTAAAACACCATTCCAAACCCTAAACCTAATTCGGTCTGAACTATTATCATTCACCGAGACCCTAAAAGCACATATATACCAATTTTGATTGTCTTGAGCCCGTCTACACCCTTCCCAACTCTATTCCACCATATTAGGCTCTAACAAAACTCTAAACCATCCAGATGATATCCCGACCCCAAACCTAACACCATCCACACCCATGGTCATTCGCAGAAATCCATATAACACCTATATACTTCTTTGACCATCTCGAACCCCATCTAACCTAATCCCAACTCCGTTCAGCCAAACCACAAACCGCCTAAACCCTGACCCCGAACATAATTTCTTTACATCTTTTCAGTTATATTATTATATTTTGTTCCCAGCTTGCATTCTACAAAGCAGGAACTCATTTACATTAGTTTTCCATACTAGTATTCGGACCCAATGAGTTGGTCAATAGAAGAGCTACAGGAGCAATTAAAGAAGTCAGTATCCAATTTGAAGACTACAGTAAAATAATCAGAGACTATGGACGAAGAGGTAAATTACATGTCTTTGATCATATTGTACCTATATTCCTTTAATTATTTAATTATCAGTACTTTTATTATGTTATTTACACACTATTATTTCATGTACAATAAATGTTTAGAATGAAATGATATGATATTAGCTATGTCCTACCACCTGAAAAAGCTCTATTAAATTTGATGGCCATATTCACCTTGACATGACTTAGTAATATAAAATATACTATTTAAAGTAATTATGGTAGACTAGAAACTCAACAGTTTTACACTAATAAGGGATTTGGCATTTTATTGATAGAATTTTAAAAATGATTCTAGTGTAAGGAGACAACATGTGAACTCACTAGATGGAAGGATTCATGATCTTATCCTAGGTGGAGGCTTGGACTGGAAAGGTGGTAGTGCTTATGGACACTAAAATAAAGGGTTTGTGGATGGAAGTTGCTTCGGTGAAAATATAAGGACTAGAACCTTATGCCAAGTAAAGAACATAGTGATCGCTTAACCACAAGCGTTGATTCGTCAAATCTGGTTTAGTAGCTACTCAAGTTCGATTGAATATCTACAAAGGGTGGAGGGAGACTGAGTGAGTTTTTGTGATATGGGAGGGGAAACCATGCTTAACACGGTAGATCCGCTTCGAATCGGGCGAGGCCGCGGGCCACTCGAGTTTGTTGGGAAACAACACCTACTGGGTAGAGGCTATATAAATGAAGTCATATTTAATGGGTGATTCCAATTGCAAAGCATAAGTAGATTTCGAAATGATTTGAAAATGTTGAGGTCAGGTAATCGAGTTTTGAAACCCTAATTCCTTGAGAAGTTATTGTTCTTTTGTGTTTAAAAATATTTACAAATAAAATTGCATCCACAAATGCTTTAGTAAAACCATTATATCCCCACCTCTCGAAAATCCCTAGCAAGTAGTTGTGTAGCATTTCCCCATGTGACTTTTTTTAGTACATTCGGTTGTAATCATTCTTACTTTATTTTCCATCAACACATAGGTCAGATGAAGAAAGGTTGTTACAAGATTTCGTGTTAGTGTTACGATCGCACTCAAGCATTCCTATGGGAGTTTTCTTCGGATCTTCTAATTGTAAGTTAAGTTTTAGACTTGGGCGCCCTTAAAGTTGTTAAAATTGACCATTATGTCTTATTTTAATCAAATTAATCCTTTTCAAAAGTTCGTGAGCAGGCATGATACTTGTTCTGTCCACAACTGAACTCTCGGGCTGTTGCGGGATGTACGACGGCACTGTTCCCAAAAAAGAGGTTGTTACAGTCTTTCACCATGCATGAAAGCTTCCATCGAATATGAATGCAAAGGAGATCCTATGACTCTAAGAAGCATATCTATAGGCATTTTTTTATATAACATTTGGATCATTTTCACAAAACACTTGTATGATGATTGAGCTTCAACAATATACAACCGTATATGGTCTTTAACTATTATATATAATGTTGAGTTTAGACCACCCTGCAGTCGTTATGACCACACACAAAACCTATTTACGACCACTTCAAAGATGGCTACAACCACGTCGTGTTTGCTCCGACCACGCCTTCTAGCTCCGACCACGTACTCGTAACTTCAGCTGATGAGAGTTACGACCACATTCACACTGCGCTGCACGTTCTTGTAACCGAGCACACTCGAGACTTCGACTACAGACCTCAGCTCCTTCAACCATGCAGTAAGCTCGATCACTGTAGTTGTAACTCGGTTACGACCTCGTTGTGGCTTATGACCACGTTGAAGACTCGATCGCCGTGGTCATAACTCGTTCACGACCACATCTTCAACTCCTGTGGACACTTCTGCTCCCCATGGTCGTAATTTGTTTATGACCACGTCTTCTACTTTGCTCGAAAATGTCAAACTCGATACTCAATAACTTTACGGGAGCAAAAGCACTCTACTTTTCTTTATCTCGCCCTCTCATTTCGATCACACCGATCGCTTCAGTTTCGATCACACTAATCGCTACCTCTTTGTCTCTTGTTACATGGCTCTGCCTTTTATACCCAACACAATGACTATCACATGGAGACAATTATGACACGGACTCAAAAACTGACTCGTACACAGAAACAAACTCGTACACGACTCGAACATGATTAAACACGATTACTAACTCTAACAATCACCTCCTTAATCTTGTTCTCCATCTTGATCACGTCGATCTTCTCTCCTGCTTCCACTTCTTCCTTCTTCCTGCACTCACGTACACCATTCCTTCCTGAGCTGTCACCGCTCTACCGCCTATGCTTGCTCCATCCTGAGCCTCACACAATCCGATGCTTGCCATGTCTCGCACCTGGACTGATCTCGTCCTTCCTTGCATGCTTGCCTGAGTTGGAGCACCTGCTCCCACAGCTACCTTGGCTTCGCTGTTACCTGAGCCTCCCGCTCTTCTTTCTTGGACCAAGTCTGCCCGCTTTCCCATGTATATCTTAACTGAGACTACATTGCCCCAAACTCCTATCTCCAACACTTCCTGCATTCCCTCTGCAAAACCACAGCAAACTACACCAACTTGTACTCCAAGTCCTCCTCTTGGACCTTGTGCACCTTTTCCACATGCCTCCCACATGCATGATTTCATTGGAGTGCCACTCACACACCTCTGCCAACTGCAGCGCTCTGAAGCTGCTGCCTCCCGCAACACCCAAGCAGCCATCTGCATGCCCGTTGGCCCCACTGCCTTGTGTGCCCGAGCCATTACTTGTTGCATGCGCGCCTCGCGCGTGGGGCCTAGCTGAACCGCTTTGCTCCTCTCTAACTGCATGCGCGCGTTCTGCACCTTTCGTACCATCGCCTAGCTCCTCCAAGCTGCTCTTCAGATAAATCAATTTACAAGTTTTCAAAGAAATCTTGTACAACCAATTTGGAGATCTTTTCACCTTCATTAACAGATCTTTGTTCTTGTCGTATACACACAAGAACTTATCCTGCAGCACCACCCTGCACCCTCTTTCTGTCATCTGCTCGAGACTAAGTATGTTGTTGCACAGACTTAGTATATAGTAAATCCTTGTCAACAACTTCTAATCTTCGTTCTTGCATTGCAACAATATCGTCCCTTTGCTTTTTATCTCCACCATGGATCCATCGCCAAACTTGACCTTGCCCCAAATCTCCTTGTCGAGCTCATGAAACATGGAGCGATCTCCCGTCATATGGTTGCTTGCTCCATTGTCCAAGTAACACTGATCCATGTGATCGTGGCTGCCTTTGTTCGTGCGTAGTTTTGGAACTATGTTCTCCCCGTTTAGTATCACCATGACCGATGCCTTTTCAACATATGAGGAGAGAAGTAGTCCTGGTTCTTCATCTTCTTTTTCGTCATCAGGACACTGTTGGACCTATGCACAGCCGAAATTCCGGATTTGGCCCCCGAGCGAAGAAATTTCCGTTTTTGGACCCGTTCGGAGCGCGCGTTTTACCGGTGGCTGCCACGTATCTCGGTCGCGCGCTCTGCTTCCGCGCGACCGCGCCCGACCGCGCGATCTCACGGCCGAGCGCGCGACCGTCCGCCCCACCGCGCGATCACACGGCCGAGCGCGGGACCGTCCGGGCCACCGCGCGATCTCCCGGCCGCGCGCGCGATTTCCCGCCCTGACCGCGCGATCGCCTGGCTGGAGCGCGCGATTGAGTCGCCGACCGCACGAATCTCGGCCCCACCGCACGGTCGCGTCGCGTCGCGTCCGGCCGAAAGCAAAATAAAGCAGCAGTAGCACCCACGCTGGCTTTCTTGGACCGACCGCACACGCGTCAGGAG
Source organism: Dendrocalamus latiflorus (assembly GCA_017311315.1). Classification (NCBI taxonomy): domain Eukaryota; kingdom Viridiplantae; phylum Streptophyta; class Magnoliopsida; order Poales; family Poaceae; genus Dendrocalamus; species Dendrocalamus latiflorus. The sequence continues at coordinate 23,288,346 of CM029645.1, read as the reverse complement.
CCCAAAAACGGCCCCCTCTCCATGGTGAATGAAATGCGAACTTAAAAGGGCAAGGAGGGAGCAGAAGTGCTTCACCAACCGGGAAGCTCAAGCACAAGTGAAACGAAGAAGAAAAGTGAGGAAGTGAAGAAAAGTGACGAGTGAAAACCCGTCGATTTGAGTTGTTTTCGTTCGGAATCTGCGGATTTTGCAAATACAAAAGTTGTAGATCGTCTCGTGAGCTTCAAGAAGAGGTAAGTCTTGTGCCCATGCAACTATAAATTTATATTTGTCATTAGTGTATAATTAAGCAAACCATGTTTTGGTAATGTTATTTGATGTCAATGTTTGGTACGGTATGTGTTTGTAGCAAATCTTGTATATTTTAGGCATGATGTATTGTAGTATATGTAATGTTGTACTGTGAACATACGTATTGTAGTGTAGTTTAATGTTGTGCGAAAATATGAACTTGCAGATGTGTAGATGTTGAGAAAGTACATATTTATTGTAGAGCATTTGTAGATGATAACAATATTAGCAGGATTAGGAACATACAAGTAGTATAGTTAGGGAAGAAAGTGCATACAGTGCGGTAGGTGGTAAAAATAAATTGGAAATAAAATTGGTAAATTAGAATAAAAATGCAATTACAGTAATACAAAGTTACAGTACAAATGAATAAAGCATGTATTAAGTAAAGGTTAGAAAAGAAATGTTGGAAAATGAGTAAAAGGGTTTTTTTTGCATTAATTAGAAAAAACATGGAATACAAAGTAGCAGCATAGATTGAGAAATAAAAATATTACTAATCGATATTGTAGATAATAGGAATAAGTAATTTGATGTATTGTAGTGAAAATAAATTGTAGGTTCAGAAATACAAAACATATAGTAATCAATTTTATAGGCGATACGAAGATGTATGAAATACTGCACTGTTAATGTTACAATGGGGTAGTTTGAGGTAAAATAAAAACATATACCAATGAAAATAAAAATGAAATGAATATGTAATGTGATGTATGTTGGAAATTTTTTAATGGTACGATTGTTACATGCTGTGTACTAAAATGGTTGATTATGCACTTATGTTAGGTACGCAATGGCTGGCATTGAACAATTGATGGTGTTTTATGGGAGTGGTCTCGTACGTGATGGGCCGTATGGGGCGGACCTGTCAAATTGCGAGCGGATCGTGATCCGGGCACCCGGTCTGAGCGCCATGAGCTTGTCTGAGCTACGGAGGTGTGTCCGTTCAGCGTTCGATCGAGAGACCGCAAGGAAGAAGTTACGGATCGAGGCAGTCTATGCCTCAATGGTGGATGACGAAAGGGGGAGCATATGGCAACTTCTGAAGGTGACCAATGACGCGTCATGGGCGAACTACATGGAGGTCGTGCGCAACCCTGATGCTGCGATATATGGGAGGCCAATGGTGTATGTCGAGTTCGTGGAGAGGGCAGAATCATCAGGCATGGTTGGTTCAGATGCCGCTGGTGGAGATGAAGTGGCCGGCGGTCATGAAGACCCTTCTGCGGGAGAACATGTGGGCGAGGAAGTGGGTGATGAAGACGACAGGAGGCGTGCGCAGAATTTCCAGCGCAACGAAGGTGTGCACGACAGGTGGTGGGCCGCCCGTATTGACTGTCATGAGTATCTTGGGGACCGGGTGGAAGAAGAGGACAGCGAGGAGGATGAGGAGGTTGAGACAGGCAGCTCTGGAGAGGACGAGGACGGCGAAGGTGCAACTGGAGGGGTGGTAGGTCGTGTTGTGACCACGGACGGTGCGTACGTGTCGTCCAGACTGGACGACATCACAGCGGCAGCCCTAGTTCTGCCACAGGAGGAGGGAGAATGGGGGTTCAGCGAGGGCGCACTCTTTCTGGGGCAGTGCTTCCGTAATAAGAGTGCTGTCCAGCAGGCTATTGCTAGACATGCCGTCAACATAAGCCGGACGTATCGGGTCCACAAGTCAAAGCCGGACACGTACGTTGTGAAGTGTGTGGACGGGTCGTGTGGTGGCAAAGTCCGTGCACAACGGTACAAGGGCGTTGGCACGGAGTTCCGGATAACGGTGCTGCAAGATCACAGTTGCGAGCTTGCGGGGCCAGTACATAGACACCGCAACATGACATCACGTTATGTTGCGGAGGTGGTCACGCACCTCGTCCAGGCGGATGTGTCAATTACCCCGAAGGTACTGATGGCAGCAGTAGCGAACGAGGCGGGCTACGAAGTGAGCTACAAGAAGGTGTGGCGGGCGAAGCGAAAGGTGCTGCACGGTATGTATGGGACGTACGAGGAGGCGTACGACCTGGTCCCAAGAATGCTGAATCAAATTGCACAATCAAACCCAGGCACTTACATAAACAGGCAGGAGAGGGTCCATCCTACGGAGGGCCCGAACTGTTACATTCTTGACAGAGTGTTCTGGGCCTTCCATCAGGCGATACAAGGGTTCAGGTGGTGCCGTCCGGTGCTAACCGTAGATGGGACGTTCCTATCCGGCAAGTACAAGGGCACTATCCTTACCGCAGTTGCAGCCGATGCAAATGACCAGCTACTCCCAGTGGCATTTGCAATTGTGGAGAGCGAGAATACAGATAGCTGGCTTTGGTTTCTTTGCAATTTGAAGAATGCCGTAGTGCAAGACAGGCCCGAAGTGTGCCTTATCTCCGACCGCAATGCAGGCTTGATGTCTGCGTTGGGAACGTTGCAGGATGGGACGCAGGCCCCCGTCCCGTGGACTGATGTGAAGAACCGCTGGTGCATGAGGCATATTGCAGCGAACTTCCACAGAAGGTTCCGTAGCAAGGACCTCATGAAGATGTTCAAGAAGCTATGCATGCAGAACCAGAAGCGGAAGTTCGACGCCTTGCGGAGGCAGCTGGATCAGGAGGCTACGAAGCATGTGCATGCAGCAGCAGGGGCCGTGGAGGGGGGCTCCACAGGAGTCGGGGTATTCTCACAATGGGTTCAGTCCAATGCACCTGACTTGGAAATGTGGTCTTTGTTGCACGACACCGGTGGGGCGAGGTATGGGATCATGACAACCAACATGTCCGAGGTTTACAATGGTGTATTGAAGGGCGTCAGATCCCTGCCGATCACGGCAATTGTGGCCGAGACCTGGAACCGTACCGTCGGGTACTTTGTGAATAGAGCCAGGATGGCGCAGAAGCACGTTGAGGAAAACAAGCAATACTCTGAGGTCATGCAGGCCTTCATGGACAGGAAGATGGAGAAGGCTCGAACCCACATTGCTCAGCCCATTGATGGCTTAAGGAGGAAGTTTGAGGTCCGCCTAAGGCAGAAGTATGTCATGGGTCAAATTAGAGGGGAGCGCAAGCAGGTATGCACGATTGGTGATGAAGCATCTTGCAGCTGCAACAAGCCCCAGCTTCTGCACAAGCCATGCTCCCATGTGTACGCGGCATGCGCTGTATGGAACCAGGCGTCGACACAGTACATCTCCAAGTACTACGACATGCAGCACTTGTATGCAACCTGGAGTGCAGAGTTCCATTCCTACGGGGTAGACATGCACTACAGGGAATTATGGCCGGGGGAGATAAAGTGGGTGCCCAACGATGCACTGAAGCATGTCGGGCGTGGAAGACGACAAAGCCGTCGCATCCGCAACGACATGGATGAGAGCCAGCGAGGGGATCGTGTTCGGCGCCCGAAGTGTAGGCTATGCAAGACCTTTGGCCACTCCCTCAGTCAGTGCCCAAACAGGCCGGCATCAAGCAACGCTCCGTAGTACCAACCACAATCCATATGTAATGTATTATTCAGGAGGTGTACGCTTAATTGTTGGCTCGATGGTGTAGCTATGTATTGCACATTAGCATGTTATGTATATTTTCGCACATTCCATATGTTTCCTTGTCGTGTGGGTCATATTCGTGTGCACATTTTACGTATGTTTTTGTACATTCCTTGTTGTGAGTTATGTTGTTATTTGTTGCACATTTTGTTGTAATGTACACTAACTTGTTATCCTTCTTTAGCAGGACATGGCGTTCGAGCTGCTAGAGCCCCGTTGGGACGAGCACCACCGATGCCATGTGTGGTTGTCGGCACCCGCACAGGGGCCTCCTTGCTTCGTCCTTAGGGGCCCCCGAGAGAACTGGCGTCTCGACCCTCGGTACATCCCACTACTACGGGACACCGGTCTGCTGCCCATTGCCCGCATGTTGGATCTACCGCATGGGTTCCAGTACGATGCGCCACTGTTGTCAGCTCTCGTTGATCGATGGAGGCCGGAGACTCACACCTTCCACTTCCGGTGGGGGGAGATGACGGTTACGCTGCAGGACGTCACGATGATTACAGGTCTACCCCTCCGTGGTGCTGCTTTGGTGCCAGCCCCGAAGGCAGCAGATTGGAAGGTCCGTCTGGGTCACCGGTTCGGTCATGCGATCCGAGACAACGCAGCTGGGGTGCCACATGGATGGCTTCGTCGCTTCATGACCTGTCCTGAGGACGCAGATGAGGACGCGGTGCGGACGCACTTCGTTGCATACCTGCTATATCTGTTCGGGTACGTCTTGTTCCCTAGCACGACTGGAGACTCCGTGCAGCCTAGCTACATACCGCTAGCGGAGTCCTTGGCGGATGGCTGGCCTGGTCAGCAGCCACAGTATAGCTGGGGATCAGCAGTCCTTAGCTCCACATACCGAGGCTTGTGTGACGCCTCGCAGCGCACCGCGGCCAGCGAGCCGATCCTAGCCGCCTGCTACCTTCTCCTTCAGTTGTGGTCATGGGAACACTTCCCCGTTGGCAGGCCTGACTTTGCTTGTCGTGTGCACCCTTATGACCTCGTCCCGCAGTTGTATGGTGGTGACGACCCCGTTGATGGGCCCACAATGGGTACACGTTGGACGCATGGTCAGTTGAGGTGGGCCAGGGAGAGACCGAGACGTGCGTACTCGGATTTTCACCAGAGGTTCGAGCGTCTGGCGTTTGGCGACGTAGACTGGTGGCCATGGTCTCCACAGTTAATTGCGAACACGGCCCCCCACGGGTTGTCATACCAGTGCGAGCGAGATCAGAGGTACTGGATGACGACCTGCCACTTGGTGTTCGCGCACTGCGTCGAGCCGTACAGCCCACACCGAGTCATGAGACAGTTCGGGCTGTACCAGCATGTCCCTCCCATGCCAGGACGCCCTCTTGCGGAGGAGTACCACCGGTATGTCAGTACACCCCAAATTTAATTACTGCATTAGTGTCAATGTCAGTACCGTACTGATTGTGTAATGTCTCAATGGACTTGCAGGCAATCGAGGAGAGGGCGAGCGACCGAAGACTGGAGAGCCACACAGCGGACGTGGACAGACATGTGGTCTGACCATGCGCATACGATGGTTGTGGATGAGACACGGCCGTACGACCCTGAGGACCCCGCGCCGTACAGGGCATACCTTGACTGGTACGCTGCACGCACCCGCTGTAGGCTTACTACAGGGGAGCCCCCACAGCCTCCACCTCATGCTGTTCACGGGGCGGCTATACAGGAAGGTCCAGACCGTCATCTAGCGGCACGGGTCGACGAGGCGGTACGAGAGTACTGTGTCATTACGCAATGCAGGATTACATTTGAACTGACTGTTTGTTTCACTGCAGGTGGACCGGATACATCGTATCGACATCGAGGCTAATGAGGCTATACGACATAGGAAGTCCAATACCGAATCTCGGTGGGTAAGCTATATGCGCAGCATCAGCGAAATGGCAAGGGGTACGATACGGGGCTTGAGTTGTGGTCGCCGAGATGACGTTGTTGCTACACGCGGTGGCGGACGTGGGCAGGGACCACCACCTCCCTCCGCGCCTCCGTCAGCACCAGGATCAGCACGGCCATCCTCGGCCTCCACGCGCTTCGGCCCAGCGGTTCGACAATTGGCAACTATTTGTTTGTGCACTGAGTGGCATTTATGTCTAACCACATCTTCGTCTTGCAGCAATTGCGCCAGGATAGCACGCTGCTACGGAGGGCGACGTCATCACGGAGGTCGACATCGCCGCACGAACCAGAGAGGCCGTCCGAGAGTCGGCAAAGCTACGGTCGCTCGGCCTCCACGCGCTTCGGCTCGGCGGTTCGACAATTCGCAACTATTTGTTCCTGCACTCATTTACCATTTATGTCTACGCACATGTTCGACTTGCAGCAATTGCAACAGGATAGCACGCAGCTACGGAGGGCGACGTCATCACGGAGGTCGTCATCGCCGCACGAACCAGAGGGGCTGTCCGAGAGTCGGCCAAGCTACGGTCGCTCGGCCTCCACGCGCTTCGGCCCGGCGGTTCGACAATTCGCAACTATCTGTTCATGCACTCATTTACCATTTATGTCTAACGACATGTTCGTCTTGCAGCAATTGCGACGGGATAGCACGTCGCAACGGGCATCGTCATCACGGAGGGCGACGGACGAGCGACCGCGCTCTCCAGGACGACGGGGGCCCACTCCAGACAGCGGCGGTGACTCGCCGGACGAACCAGAGGGGCAGATGCCCTCCTATCTCCCGGGACAGGTGCAGACCAACCTATATGACCCGGACAGGTGGGTTGTGCCGACCTATCAAGGCATGACATCGCACGAGTACATGGGGGACTTCCCGCCGACATCCTCATTTCACCAGCCACATACCCCGGTATGCACTAAACGTGTGTATTTCATTATGAACAATTTTCGTACTTTCCATTGTCTAATTCAGTTGTACCATCTAAGCAGGACGTAGGCACCTCCTCCGATTGGGTGAGCTCTATGCTTTATGACCAGCCGTCGCAACTGTCTACAGAGTTGTACCCACCGCCGCCTCGGCCACACCCCTCGCACTACGATCTTCGCGATGCACCCCGCTCCCCTAGTAGGTTCACCTTCTCAGAGGATCATATGCGCCGTACGAGGCGGCGACGACGAGATGATGAATGAATTTTTTAAAAGCAACTATTTGTAATATTTGTGATGTTTTTCAAGTGCTTCATGGTTTGATGTTCAAAGATGGTTTCCAGTATAAAAGGGTTGCTCTAAGTTCTTTGATTTAGTACGGCATACAACCAACTGAGAGATGCCAACACGGGGTAGCGGGAGAAGACATAGCTTGACGACAAATTTTTTTGCCTTCTGATAACAACTCCACGTACATAACAACCAATTCATCACATGCTTAACAACGTTGCACAAAATATGAAGGTCACAGAATTTATGGAAAGTTCTACACCCAAAAGTACTATTAGTAATTTGTACCCCGGAGCGTGGGCATCGGAAGAAACGGCGCCCGCCATCGTTCGGCCCTTCCAGGACCTGCACGACCACGTACTCATTGTGTCTGCATTTCGGCCACGCTGGTTGCGCACGCCGGCTTGGTAGCAAGCGGTACTGTGGTCCGAACATCTCCCTCCTTTCCAAGGGAAGGTCTTCCTTCGGTGACCCATATCCGACTGGCCCCTCATCTTCCGCTATGGTATGTTCTTTGTTCGATTTACAGGGTTTTCTGGCTACAACTTCATGGGACCTCTACCGTGCTATTTATATCGAATGGCGGGACAAAAGATGGCTGCTTTGCCCAGAGACAAGACAAAAGCGCTCAGCTTTACTCGGTGAGATGACAACACATGCCAGCTTTACGCAGTGATATGACAAATCGGGGCAGCTTTGCTCAGTGAGATGACAACACATGCCAGCTAAACTGCCTACATAAAGACTACGATCTGAAAAGCCTTCATACGAACATTTGTTGCTACTCTGAAAAGCCTACATAGGAACATTTATTGCTACTCTGAAAAGCCTATCGCTACAGAAACCAACAAAATGGGGGCGTAGGCTGTGGCCTTTACAGTGAGCGTTCACGTCATAGGCATGTATCCTTTCCAGTGAGTTTTCATGTCACCTTTCCTTGTTGTTTCATAAATACAGGATACAGACTCTGAAAAGCCTACATAGGGACATTTCCATGGACTATGCCCACTGCACCAGATAACCTGCCTACATACTCTTGGTAGCAACACGAACAACTCATACATTTCACGTACATGACATGTAGCAAGTAGTACAACCACCAACACACCAACGAACACAAGATCTAAAATACAACACAACCGTACATAAAACATTATCAAAAGAGCTTGACGACAAGATAGCATAAAACATTGCGAACATACACGAGGATAACCTCCAGCACTACAACTTGAGGATAACAATAAACACAAGAAACAAAATAGCACACAACATTAAATTTATCTTCCACTCTAGTCTGTCGAAACGATGCTGCATCCCGACGGGGTCGCAACCCCCCACGACAACTCTCTCACGGCGAACACTGTCATTCCTATTTCCCATTTCATCCTCCCACACCCAGAATCGGCAACCACCATGAGCTTCCTGCGATTCCATGACAAGAAGATTTTTAAACATACCACCACGATTTGAATGAACCCGAAACAATATGACTCACCGAGTGATTGGGGCACTTGTAGTAGTGTCGCCCGGGATTCTTGGCCGTCTGTGATGTCCTACGTCTAACCACCAAGTTGCAATTTGGGCACATCACCGTGGGTGCCCATGAAGACGTGCTGAGCTGACTCATTGCCTAGTCTTGGGGAGTGAGCACGAAATAAAACTACACAGATTGTGAACAACTTACTCAGGAGGTGACTGATAACATGGCCAGGGAGTATGTGAGGGATGGCTCCGTTTTATAGGCTGTGTGGGGGGTAGCCTCACGCACAAAGACCACAGACAACACAAATCTTGACCCCACACCATGCTCAGTGAGGAGACAAAACATGCCAGCTTTGCTCAGTGACATGACAAAAGAGGTCAGCTTTTGCTCAGTGACATGACAAAAGAGGTCAGCTTTTGCTCAGTGACTAGACAAAACAAGTCAGCTTTTGCTCAGTGACTAGACAAAACGGGCTGCTGTTGAGCTACCGCCTACCGAGCTGCTTGATGACTCTGCCTAGGCCATTACGACATATACATGCTAATACTTTAACTTGGCAGAATGACGTGTGGTACAATTTTCTACGTACACGTAAGAGAGTGAATGCACAAATTCCTGCAGGTCTTTAGGGGAGGAGCCTATCTCATCAAATGCATACAGGGACAGATGTACCTAATATTGACAATGAAATAAATTTTAATATTGGATCAAATAACACCTCTTACCGAATGAGGCCATCATCTTCGGTTCCCCGTGGATTGAATAAGGAGAACATCATTTCTAGCTTGGGTGACTGGGTGTGCACTGATGCTCTGTATTTAGAGATAAGAGGCCATTGGCGAGAGCTAAACACCTAAACAATGCCAAAAGGCATGAGTATAGCCAATTCGTGATTACTAAAGAGAGCAGTTGTCCTCAGTGGGATGCCAAAAGATGCCAGCTTTGGGCAGTGACATTACTAAAGAGAGCATTTGTCCTCAGTCAAATGACAAAAAGAGTCCAGCTTTGCTCAGTGAGATGACAAAACATGGCAGCTGTGCTCAGAGACATGACAAAACGGGCCAGCTTTGCTCAGTGAGATGACAACACATGCCAGCTTTGCGCAGTGACATGATAAAACGGGGCAGCTTTCCTCAGAGACATGACAAAACGAGGCAGCTTTGCTCAGTGAGATGACAACAGATGCCAGCTTTGCGCAGTGACATGATAAAACGGGGCAGCTTTGCTCAGTGGGATGACAAAAGATGCCAGCTTTGGGCAGGGACAGTACTAAAGAGGGCAGCTGTGCTCAGTGACATGACAACAAGAGGTCAGCTTTGCTCAGTGGGATGACAAAAGATGCCAGCTTTGGGCAGTGCCATAACTCCCATCTTTACTCACTGCTACGACCACGCGGACCAACTTTACACGTACGAGTAGAGACAAAACGGCCCCTATAAATTGGTATGCATTCCATTTCCCAGAGAACATTGCACATCCAAACCCCATACTCCATCGCACTTCCCTCACCCAACCGGGATGGACAAAGGCAAGAAGAAGCAATGGGACAAGATGGTGAAGGATTGGGAGGAGACCCGTGACATAGCACGGTCAGCTGCAGCCCGCGATGCCGCCCGCGATGAGAAAATAAGGGCGATACAGGCCCGGGTAGAACAAGCCCATCGTGCTACGATGAAAGGTCCCCACCCAGAGCGCCCGCGTAGCAACAACCCCATCCCGGACGTCCCCACCGAGCGTTCGCCACAACTACCACCTGAGGGGGAGACACCTCCCCTTTGTTGGTGCGGGGACGTGTGCAAGTTCTTCAAGTCTAAGCACCGCATCAGTCTAGGTATGCGGTACTGGGGTTGCGCAAACTACTCCAGTGACTACCCCAACCGCCGTTTTGACACCGCAACCTATCGGCAGCCGGTAACGACCACATGCACCATTTTCCCCTACCTTTTCTCCTTCACAACACGCACTAACAATATCTCTCTTTTATTTACAGTCTCCGGAGCCCCTATGTGCCTACCGCAAATGGATCGATCTTGAGATCCACCCTGAGGACCAATGGACCCTCGACTTCGAGGAGTGGAATGTCACAAAGGAGAAGGAGTTGCTGGAGGAGGAGCGCCGCAAGCACGAGCACACCCTGCGTATACAGCGCGAGACGCAAGCTCATCTTGAAGCGTGCACGCGTAGGGATCGGGAGGCTCGCGAGATGGAGCGCGAGAGAAAGAGGGAAATTGCGGCTAAGGCAAAAGAGGCCGCGGAGGAGTTCAACGCCGAGCGGGCAAGGAAGGGAAAGTGGCCCCGGTCCACACAGTAGGTCGTACGAGCAGTTGGGTGGGTTAGTCGCATATCATGCTATATGTTATGCATGTAATAAAAATCTACGCGGCATGTTACTCCCAACTGTATTATGAAATTTAATATCTAGTATTTTCGCATTCCATGATTCACGTAGCACCTCATTTAACAATATTAAATGTACCAAAATTTATGTATCGCATTCCATGTTACTCACCTTCACAATATCACTTACCACTTTATGTATCGACCGTTCTACGGTCAATCTTTCCTACAAAAAATTTACCAAAATTTTTTATGCATCTACAACTTACAATGAACATAATCTTTTATTACAACTTTATCTGATTTTTATCCAGTTTATAACTACAAAATTGCCAAAACTGAAAACAATCACGGAGATTGCAAACCCTAAAAACACAGCAAACCTTAAAAGTCACTTACCACTATTTGTATCGATCATTCTACGGTCAATTGTTCCTAAAAAAAATTTACCAAAATTTTATTGGCATCTACAAGTTATAATGAATATAAACTTTTATTACTACTTGGTCAGATTCTTTCCGAGTTTACATTTACAAAATTGACAAAACATACAAATAACATGGTGATTGCAAACCTAAAAACCATACGAAACCCTAAATATCACTTACCACTTTACGAAACGATCGTTCTATGATTAATCGTTTTTAAAAAATATTTATCCAATTTTTTTTTACATCTGCAACTAACAATGAACAAAAATTATTATTGCAATTTTATCTATTTTTTTCTCAGTTTATAACTACAAAATTGCGAAACCATACAAATATTCACGAGTATTGCAGTCGGGGACATGCGGTCGGGGGAGCAAACGCGCGCTCGTGCGACCGCGGGACCGGGTACGCGCGCTGGCGGGGCGGGACGCGCGCTGGCGGGCGCGCGGTGGCGAGCGGGATCGCGCGGTGGCGAGCGAGATCGCGCGCTGGCGAGCGAGGTCGCGCGGTCGGGGAGGCCAATGCCGCGGTCGGGAGCGGCGCAGGCCGGTCGTGCGGTCGCCGACCGCACGACCGGGCCACGTGGCGGCCTGGGGCGATCCCGCGGTGGGAAGGGGTCCAAAAGTGGAATTTTTTTGTACAAGGGGCCAATAACGGAATTTTGGGTATTTTAGGGTCCAACAGTGTCCAACCCACCATCTTGGGCGAGGTTCACTTCCCCACCCTTCTTCTTGCTTCGGCAATTCGAAGTATAGTGCTCATACTTGTTACAGTTGAAACACTTTATATGGCCACGACATCCTAACACGCAGTGCCCGTATTCGCCATATTCAAAGCGCTTGATATGTGACTTATCACGGGATCTATCACCACCGCCTTGCCTAGCCTTGTCTCCACGGCCACCTTCATCTCCTTGGCTGCTCTGGCCGCCTCGACAGCGCCACCTCTCGCGATTGTTAGATGAGCCACAACCGTCTCTCGAATCTCCCTTTACTAGCAATGTCTGCTCGTTATGAGTCTGAGATCCCTGCTCGTTACATAACTGAAACCCCTTCAGTAACTCCTCATGCGCCTTGAGGGAGCCGGTGATCTCTTCTATCTTTTTATTGTCCAAATCGGAGGAATACATAAGTGTGGTGATAATAGGTATATACTTCTCCAGAAGCACGCGCAGGTACTTCTTCGCCGCCACAGATTCCTCCATCTTGTCACCAAGAGAGTTAATCTGATTATACAATGAAGTCAACTTGCCGGCGAACTTGTCCACCGACTGGATCTCTCCCATCTTCAGATTCTCGAACTCGCTCCACAAATTCTTGAGCCACATCTCCTTCACATGATCAACTCTCTCGTGCATCGTCTGAAGCATCTCCCACGCCTCCCATGCTGTCTCCTTGCCAATGAACTGATGTATCATCACATCTGACACCGCCTGGTAGATAATGGCCAAAGCCGTCTGATCCACCTTGGCGTCCACCTCCTTACCCTTACCCTTCCCCTTCAGATTGACTACACCCCAGACTCACTAAGTGACATGTTCGCCTTCATCTTCATTGCCCACACCGGGTAATTGTCGTTCGTTAGGAGAGGGTACTGGAGGGAGATTAGCCCACCCTAGGCCTTTGTCTTATCACCCATGATCTTCAGAAATCATCGAAATCAACAGGCTCTGATACCACTTGTTGAGTTTGGACCACCCTGCAGTCGTTACGACCACACACAAAGCCGATTTACGACCACTTCAAAGATGGCTACGATCACGTCGTGTTTTCTCCGACCACGCCTTCTAGCTCCGACCACGTACTCGTAACTTCAGCTGACGAGAGTTATGACCACGTTCACGTTGCGCTGCACATTCTCGTAACCAAGCGCACTCGAGACTTCGACTGCAGACTCCAGCTTCTTCAACCACGCAGTAGGCTCGATCACCATAGTCGTAACTTGGTTATGACCATGTTGTGGCTTACGACCATGTTGAAATCTTGATCGCCATGATCGTAACTCATTCACGATTACGTCTTCAGCTCATGTGGATACTTTCACTCCCTGTGGTCGTAACTCGTTTACGACCACGTCTTCCAATTTGCTCGAAAACGTTGAACTCAATACTCAATAACTTTCTTGGAGTAAAAGCACTCCGCTTTTCTTTATTTCTCTTCCTCTCGTTTCGATTACACCGATCGCTTCAATTTCGATCACACCAATCACTTCATTTTCATCTCTCGTTGTATGGCTCTACCTTTTATACTCAATACAACGACTACTATATAGAGACAACTACGACACGGACTCGAAAACTGCCTCGTATGTGGAAATAAACTCATACATTTCGCTGAATATGCACGATCGTTGTCAAATCGATATCGTACCTTGTATGATGGTACGGCTGTGCTTAGCTGGCCTCACAAGTCACAAGCTTATTAATTTGGACAGCTCTTCGGGCAAAGACAGAGTTACAAACTAAACATTTTCAATACAAGTATATGTAGTTAGACTCACTGCCAGGTCAATTCTGAGTACTACCGTTACTTCGTAGTAAACATTGCCACATGGCACTTTAAATTTATAGTATTTGCTCTATAACATCCAAAAATCGTAGCTTTGCTAAAACACACTAAATTTGTGGCTAGCTACCAGAAAACACTAGAGGATTAAAATATCATTTTTTTTCTATATCTTGGAGAGGTAATGTATGAAATTAAATATGCCCACATTGCCCCTTCTTTTCCTCTCAATCGTGCCCGTCCGTTCCTAAGCAACGGCTGGTGGATTCCTATGCTAATTCTTGGACAAACGTGGCACCGCTTGCTTAATAAAAAACAAGATGCTAATTCCAGTCGCCTCCTCATTGATTTCGTATAATGCACAGTTGCTGCTCACACTCTCGCTGACCATCCGCCTCTCCACTCTCATCATTGGCGCTGCTGCTTCTTCTCCCTCATCCATCTTGTTGCCACCATTAGGAGTAGAAATGAGCTAAGCCGAGTTGGCTCGAGCCAGACTCGTCTAAGCTCGGCTAGAGATATGATTCGGCTCGTTAAGGTATCGAGCGTGAAAGAAGACTCGACTTGACTCGGTGCATGGCTCGAGCCATCTCGCGAGGGCTCGCGAGCCGAGCGCCAAGCATACTCCAGAAGCCCTCTGGTTCTGTTTCCTTTCTTTGGAGCCCACCTTTCTTTGGAGCCCAATTCAGCAGGATTCGAACATAACAGAATCTGTAAGCATCAAAACATATGACAGTCCTTCAAAACTAAATGCCTCTTGAGATGAAAAACACCGAAGCCTTTCACACCATAGAGGAAGACTGATAAGCCAGGAAACTCGCCAAGACAAAGCAAGAGCAGCAAGATACATCTGTAATCTGAAAACTTGGCCAAAAGACTACATTCAAGCATGGGATAAGTCAATCTATAACAAACTTGGCCAAAAGACTGCATTCAAATATGGGATAAGTCAATCTAAAACAAACTTGGCCAAAAGACTGCATTCAAACTTAGCCCCAAAATACTGCATTCAAACTTGGCCATATTCATCATCTATTTCATTTTTTTCCCTGTCAGATTCATTGCTAAGAGCTACTTCAACACAGCAGCAGCCAGCAGGCAATGTATGCTGCTGTGGCTAATATTAGTGACAACACAAACCAAACTAGAACAACAATAGGTCTTTAAGAATGTCACTAGCTAGCTATAATACTGAATGTACTATACTGCTAGCAAATACCAAACTGCATGGAGTTTTCTTGAAGAAATGAATAGAACAGAAGGTACATACAGGAGTCAACAGATTATACTGCACTTTTCTCGGCGCACATGAAATTCATATCGGATGGAGATTGGGGACTACCTAATTAGGTCCCTAAATCTTGATCATGTTGAGTATACATCCCAAATTAGGTCGAGTACTCTACATGTGTGGAGTCATTTCTCCACCATGATTCACAAGCATATGTGGCGTCCATCACAGACTAAAAACTAATAGAAGCTACCGGGAAAGAGTTATGAAGTGGACATGAAATTTTCAGCATTTTCACCATCACATGAAGCTCAAATTTGACACCAAAATAGTTAAGAAATGGATACTAAGGCCTGTTTGGGGGAGCTGGAGATTCTGAGTAGCTAGCTGGTTAGGCTGAGTAGCTGGCTAGTTTGAGTAGCAGCTGGTCTGAGTAGCTAGCCTGTTTGGCATCCTGGATTCTAGTTGTGCAGCTGGTATCCTGATAGATGTATTGACTGAAATGCCCTTAGGTGAGTTGATGTCCTGATTATGTATTGATAGAAGAGATATCCATGCTGGAAATTTGTAGTACTTAGTTCAAACATTGAAAAACTAATATTAAAATTTCATGACAATAAATTTGACTCTAAATCATAAATTTAAATATTAATATGGATAACTACCATGTCTCCATACAAAAGAAACGTACAAAAGGTGTTCATAGGCATATAAGGCGCACATATCACTATCAAAAGGAACTTCTATGGTACTATCTATATTCTTGAAGCCATCAAGCCATTAGCTATGGAATCACGAAAGGCACACATATCACCATCATCTTGTGCCATGCCAATGTAACCACCTCCTGTGTTTGAATCAACATGTGGCATGTACTCTTCATCATCATCACACCTCTCAAAGAGATGGTCACTCAAAGCACTGTCTCGAATGAAATTATGAAGCGCCTTACAAGCAATGATGATTTTCTTTTGCCTCTCAACCTTATAGCTTGGCATATGCAATAGAATTCGCCACTTCATCTTTAGCATGCCAAACACACGTTTGTAAGGTAGATGAGTTAGGGAAGCGAAGAATCGCAATTCAGATCACACCCTGATATCTCACGACATGTGGGTTCGCAACTAATGTGGCAATTTCACATCTAGACTTCCACTAAGCATAGCTTGGAGGACTGGCTATAATGTTTCAGTATGTCTAGAATTGCATTTGGCCACTTAAAAACATACAGTAAGTTATCTTCCAATATTCACTACAACTGAAAAACAAATGATTCATTGATCTCCATGAAAGAGGATACAGTGAGAATACAACAGGGTGACTGACTAGTCAGTTTTGTGCTCAACATTATAAAAAGATCTGATCTGAAATTGCTCCTCCAGTAAAGAACAGACACAAGAAAATCAAAAAAATTTATCCGACATTGATCTTCGGACAAAGAAGTGCACACCAAAAACTTGTGCCGTGCTACCAAAATTCCGGCAATCCAGCGTGGAATCTCGCTCTATCAATTATCAAATACAACTCCATCCACGCAGAAACAAGCTAAGAAAGAATTGATCACAAGACAAACAACCATCCACGTTTGTAGCACACCAGCGTGCCCACAGTCACCGCCGACCACACCGCCACAACCCAACGGGCTGCAAGCAATGCTGCCGCCTCCATGGCAACCGACCACCCAACAAGCCAGTCCAGCCCCTGCACGCCCTCAAAGAAGTCCTTGCCTTGCACCCGCCACAGTGCCAAAAGAGATAGAACGAGCAGTGGCGGCGCGACGAACTCCGTAGCCACCGCGCAAAGGTGGTGGTTGTGCAGGAACACCTTGGCGAGGAGCTTCACCTCCCGCTCCGGCCCGTCCAAGAACCCGTAGAACTGGAGGATTGAAGCTGCGGAGGAGACGAGGACGGCTAGGTGGAGGAGTAGCCGCGCAGGGGCAGAGGAAGCGAGGACCGCGAGCCCGGTGCGAGGCTGGTCGGTGCCGAGCCAGAACGCACGCGCGAAGCGCGAGGCGAGGAAAGCGGCGGGGGACGCTAGCGTGCCGGCGAAGGGGCTGGAGGAGAGCAGCGTGGTGACGAGGAGCACGCCGAGCGCGGAGGTGAGGTAGGTGGGGCGCGGGGACGGGAGCATGACGAGGCGGAGGAGCGCAACGAAGAGGAAGGCTACCGGGAGCAGCGGCGCGAGCGGGGAGGCCTCGGAGGCCGGGAGGAGGAGCGGGGGGGGCAGGAGGGGTAGGAGGGGGCGGCGGCGGGGGATCTGGGGAGGGGGAGGGGGCGGCGGGGGGCGGGGGGAGGGGGAGGAGGGGGGAGTTTTATCCAGTGACATTTGCGGGTAAATAACTTCAACTTTAAGTGGCATTGGCCCACATAATCTGTGAGAAGCTCGGCTATTGCAGCTACTCGATCCCAGTACAATTGTGCCTTCCCAGATTTTCAGATTCTTAGTAGCTGGCCCAAAAGCTGGACTGTTTGGGAGAGCTTTTGGCTACTAGAAGTAGCTAGCTTGCCTAGAATCCGAAACAAACAGGCCCTAAAGATACTCACCAAGGGCGAAACTAGGTAACAGAAGCGAGATCGACCGTTTGGATCGCATATCGGGTGGCGGCGACTAGCGATGGGAGCAAATCAAGCAGAGGAGAGGGGAGCCAGGAGGAGGGTGAGGGGGGGAGATGTGGGGAGAAAGAGGAAATGCGGTGAAGCAAGCAAACGAGAGGGGTGGAGGAGCGATGAGCGGGGAGAAGGGAGGACAATGGTGAGAAGGGAGATGTGGGGTGGGGGTAGGGGTGGCAACGAGCCGAGCCAGGCTCGGCTCGGCTCGTGAAAGCTTGGTGGAATGGAGGCTCGGTTCGGCTCGGCTTGGTTAGGATATCAAGCTTCTTTGTGGGCTCGGTTCGGCTCGTGGTGCAGCTCGAGCCAGCTCGCAAGGGCTCGCGAGCCAACAATGGGAATCTCCCCGGACAGCTGATTGTCCGCAAGAAACAGCCCCTGCAGGCTCCGAATCGTGATGACCCTGGCGGGGATCTCTCCGGAGAAGCGGTTGTGGGAGAGGTCGAGGAGGAGGAGGCCGGAGGCATCGGGGTCGGCAACGATTCGCCGGGGGACGGCGCCAGAAAGCGCGTTGCGGGAGAGATCGAGGGCGGCGAGGTACGCCGGAAAGGAGAGTCGCGGGGAGAGCGGGAAGCGGAGGGAGTTCCCGGAGAGGTTCAGGCTGCGGAGGACCGGGAGGGAGGCGGGGAGGCAGGTGGGGGACGGCCCCGGAGAGCGCGTTGTGGGAGAGGTCGAGGTCGACGAGCGAGCGTGGGAGGGAGCATGGGATCTCGCCGTAGAGAGCGTTAGCGGAGAGGTCGAGCGCTTGGAGGCAGCGGAGGAGGGCGAGCGGCGGGGCCGGGAGCGGGCCAGAGAGGTTGAGGCCCGGGAGGGCGAGCGCGGCGACGGAGGGCGGGGCAGCGGCGGTGTGCGGGTGGAGCAAGACGCCGAGCCAGGACTCCGAGACCGGGCTGCACCAAGAGGAGAGCGCCACGCGGGACTGCGGGAGGGCGGAAACAGGGACGCGCGGAAGGCGAGGAGCGCGCCGCGGTCGGAGGCGGTGGGGGCCGCGGGGACTTTGGGCACGGCCGACGTGAGAGGTGGGGAGTGTGAGTGAGAGTGAGTGGAGTGGAAGCAAGGCAGGCGCCGTGTGGGCATGCGGTTTTTTTTGGGGAAGGAAGGTGTTGGCAACGGCGGAGAAATCTGGCTCGCGAGCTGGCCCGGGCTCAGCTCGTTTAGACCTCGAGCTTTTGTGCTGGCTCGGCTCGTTTCATCCACGAGCCAAGCCAAGCCTCCATGAGCTCAAGCCGAGCCCGAGCTGGCTCACGAGCCCGAGCTTTTTTGCCAGACCTAGGTGGGGGTGGCAGCCGGTGGGGAGAAGGGAGAACAGCGGTGAATAGGGAGATGTGGGGTGGGGACAGTGGCCGACGGGCTAGGAGATGTGGGGGCGTTGGCTGATCGGGAGAGATGTTGGGGGGCCGGCGTGCAGGTGGGGAGAAAGATCGACGGTGGCGGACGAGCAGGGAAGTCCGACGGTGGCGGATCGGGAGAAAGGGAGGGGTAGCTCGACTTGCTTGAACGCGTACGGATCGGGAGAAAAGGGAGATATGGGCATCTAGCTTTTGATTTCAGTTTGTGCACTTGTGTTCTCCGTCTACTCACTCACCAGCTCGATTGAGCTTACGAGCCACTCAGGAGTGGCTTGGGCTCAGCTCATTAGTGAACCGAGCTGGGACCTCAATTTCGTATGCTGGCTTGAGTTAAGCCGAGCTGAGCCAACTTCGAGCTCGAGTGGCTCGCGTGCCTCAAAATTTTTTTCCAGCCCTAGCCACCATACTGCTACTTGCCGATGCCCTACAGTGGCCCTATATGCAAGTTGGATCTTCTAACAGGAGACTTGCACTACTACAAAAAGGGTCATGATATACGGTTCCTGAATCGTCTGAATTCATGTGTCTGTGATAACAATGGTGTTGTGGGGGTGGCCCAACCCCCCGCGACTGGGCCATGCAACTAGTCCAACATGTAATAGGCCCAATAGTATAGAGGAATATACCAGTGTAAATATACCAATGTACCCTCATCCCTTGTAAGTATTAAGGGGTAGAATGGGAATTTCCCATTCTACCCCACTCATATATATAAACCCCCAGGAGGGGCAAGGGGGGGGACATCCTCTCATTATCACCAACTCTCCAGATCTAGCTCTCCTCTTCCTCTTCTACCAATCCCCCTCTCTTCTGTCTAGTCTGTAGCTACGACAGATGGTTATCACAGACAGTTTAAGAACTGTCTGTGATAAGTTACAATACAGACAGTTTAATGACCATACGATTCCAATCACAAGCCGTTTGTGATGCACAACTACCATAGACAATTTATATTAATGATCGTCTGTGAACTATCACATACGGTTCTAATTAAAAATCGCATGTGATGTCTCAATTATCACAGGCAGTTCATATTAATAAATCTCTATAAAATATCACAGACAGTTATTAACAAGAACTGTCTGTGATAGTAGAGTATCACAGATGATATACGAAGTACGCTTATAAAACCATCTATGATAATTATAACACAGTTAGTTCGAGAAAACCGTCTGTGATGACTGATGAGGCATCCAGTATAGCCTTTTTTGTAATAGTGTTGCCACTATGCATGCTCATTGATGAAGAAGGTGTTAGGATACAGATAGGCTATACTAGCGTAAATTAAAAATTTTACCATGTAAACTAGGAAGTCATGTGAGTAAAGATCATAGATCGCTATCACTAGAGAAAAGTTCAAGCAATCCGGTTCAACATATCGTGCGCCGATGTAGTGGTAGTAGTAGATCGTCCAACATCTCTGGAAAGCGATCCTCAGAAGCTGATCATCCTCTAACGGTAGTCAATCTCCACGAGCCGATTGTCTTCTCCTCAGATCATCCCGATCAGCGCCGCAATGGTAACACCGCCTTTACCGAAATCCACAGATTTAGGGCCAGTTTATATTGGTTGCAGTCGATGGATTTTGACTGAAAATAAATAGTAGTAGCTTTTAGAAGGAGAATACGAACGGTGGAAAAAAATAAAGGAGATATTCGTGCGTGAGACAGACACGAGAGGAGTAGGATATGTGATATGTTCGTGACCCCACGGAAGCGAAAGGAGTGGAAAATCGCTTTAAAAAATCAGATGTTTATATTAACTTCTATCTTCTTAAAGCAAAAGTTAATATAAACAGACCGCTAATCTATAGTCACACCTACCAACCGCTGTTTGGCTGTGGCAAAGGCTAGGGGAAGCTTCCATTGACATGACTTGTATGTTACTCAATGACTCTTTTTTTCGCATTCTCTTAATTAGTTGACTTAAAACGCAGACCTTTTTACGGTGATAAAATACATTCACAGTTAAAATATCACGCATATAAACAACGTCACAAAAGATAGAAGAAATACTGCTTACGATTAGGACAAAGAGTTATTAGCTAGAATTCCAGTGGTAGCTCAACAATTATACTGTAATACTCTGGTCTATGTGGTGGCCCATGTTGTGGTCTAATTTAAAGCGGTGGTAAAAATAGTTTTATATTGCTTGTCTAAAATAGGTTGTAATAACATATAATTCTTGTTCGGTCCAAATATAACGTTTCAAAGTTAACTTTTTTTTACATAAAGCGATAACAAAAAATATAAATGGGATGCTATATGTGCGCATATGTAGCCTCACGGTAGGTTGGACATTGAGCAGATTTTCGACCACTGTATTACATGTACGACAACCACTTGTTATCCAGAGAGCTGGTTTTATTGGACTGACGATTCTCTCGTCAATATCCTAGAGCAATTCCTATATCTTTCAAGCATGCCCTAAGAGTCGGTCGCCAAAAATATGAGAGGAGGAAACCTCGAATCAATTTTTTCTTCTATTGTTCTTTCAGTCAGTTGGGTCAATACTGCTAACGTTCTACATGGAAAATTTTGTTATTGCAGCTTGACACATTTGGAAGCAGCGAGCGAAATGGCAAAGTGCTCGAAAATATCACGCCAAATGTTTCCAGCTGGGGAAATCTTTTCAAGAGTGAGCTCGCGTTGCATATGCATGGTTGTAAATAATCCATGGAAAAGAGCAACCTAGACAAATAATCAATGGTTGGACACAATTATTTGAGATTTCTCACCCTATGGGACTGTAACATATTTTGTGTTTTTTCTTCTTTTCTTTTTCCATGTACATAAACCTGTTGTCCCTCGTCAAAAAATAAAGGGTGTGTATAGATATCATCCGGATGTTTTCTTCTCAACAATGATCTCTAATCCAACGGTCATAAATCTGGATGATAGTTAGAAAGAAAACATCCAGATGATGTTTATCAATACCTAAAAAAAAAATAGAGCGAGTCCACGTCATCATGATCATTGATCAGCGTCATCGTCGTAAGGAACTTCAGTCTCGGGCCGAAAGTCCATAGTCGGAGCCCAAATAGAAACTAAGCCCAACGTGCTAGCCCATAAAAGCCTTAGACTGGGCCCAAATAGAAACCAAGCCCAACACCTTGGTCCAATAAAAGCCTGTGGAGCCCATGGTTTCAGGCTGGAGCCGAACCGGAGGCCGTGGTGTGTGGGCTCTCTCTCTCTCTCGACCCCCAAGCATGGCGAAACCCCGAGGAGCGCCTCTGCTCCCCCTCCGGCTCCGGCGGCTCCCCCGGTCGCCGATCTCGCGCTGCGCGTGCCTTCTCGTCGCCTTCGCGGCACTCCTCCTCGTCCTCTGCCTCCGCCAGGTCGCCCGCGTCGACCTCCCCCGCTCGGACCCGCCCCACCAGGCCCGTTTCTTGATTCCTTCCCTTCACTTCTGTTTCTCGGTCGTCCTATATATACTTCTTTGGTGCATTTTTCCCCGCCCGAATCCGTGCGTTGGGCTTCGGTTCTTGATGCAATGTAGCTGCTGTTTGCGGCTTTGCGCAAATTTCTCTAGCCTTGTGCTCCCGTTGGTAAATTCAACCCCTTTCTTGTGATTTGTGACATGTTTCCTGTGTAGAAAGAAAACTTACCGTTTCGTTCGTGCAACAGATGAGCATTCGAGCTGGATGTTGAAACTGCTCTTGGGAGATTCATCAATAGTAGTAGTGGTAGACCAAGATGAAACACTCCTAATGTTCTTGAAATGTTGTAGCTAAGAGGGAAATGATGTAGCTAGAGCAAGCATCTCGGCCTCTCAGGAATGTTGAGCCAACAAAACTCTGGAAGTGTAGCACTGTGGCAATGCTCGTTGCTCAATATCCCATATAAAGTTCTGATTCATGGATGTTTCTTATATACCAAATTATCATACATGTGCAATGGAACACTATCTAACCTAGCTTCTTAGACATCTAAAATTACTTCATGTGCTGCCCATTTTCTTAAAATGAAACTAATATTGAATCATAGGATAGTGATGGTCCGGTGTTTGTTTATTGAATGATTGTTGAGCTGAAGCAATTATTGGTGTTCAGGTATCAGATGAGCAGCTGTGGGGTTCTAATGGCTATGGTTATCATGCTTGTGTCACATCAACCTCTAGATATATGGGTAAATTTCTTTCTTATGAAGCATTGTTTTTATCTCAAATATGTGATGGTTCCTTTTTCATTTACTAAGATGAAATGTTCTGGGTGCCTGCAACTTAAAAAGTACTAGCTGCTGTTGATATGAAGTTAGAATTTAGTGGAAATTCTGGCCGTTTGTTCAGACGTCAATTTCACATATATGCTTCATAGTCCTAATTTCTCCTTTGATTTAACTACCTTTAATCTCCCTGTAAGATAGTAAATGGACGTTTAGGTGCAGTGTCTTTTCGTAATAGGAATATGTGCTTTATCTGCAATAGGAATGATACAACAATGATCAAGGTATAGCTTATTCTTGCTGTGGTTTTTTAAGGGTCGAATGTCACTAATTCCATACCCATGTGTCTATTTATGTACTCTGATGTAGAAACACTGCTCATACAAATTCAGTGCACATACATGTATATGTGGTAATGTTTTCCTCAATATGGTTCTGTTGTTTACAGTCCTAACACCATATTTTGCATTATCAGCTCCAAAAGAGTCAGACCGCTATGTGACTGTTAGAAGTAATGGAGGACTCAACCAAATGCGTACTGGTGTAAGTTCATGACACCAAAACTTAGCTTTTACCTTCATGTTTATCTGACTTACATGTGCACAATTTTGCATTGATAATTATACAGCTGTTTAAATAATAATTTGATGTATTTATCCTTTTGTTCTTCTGAATATCTGTCATGTGGGGTCTAAAGTATTTCCGATGCAAACACAAGCAGCACCCGGTTTTAGCTCAGGCCTTGGCTGTTGATGAATCAGACCAGGATGCAACAGCGACAACATTATGATATGCTACAGGCGCATAAGGAGATGCAGGGTTGGTAGCTGATGGAAAACAGGAGATTAGGAAAGAGTCCAGTTTGGAGTATTACGTATTAGGAAATATGGGTTGGAGTCCGGTTTAGTTTAGGTGTTGGGTTGGTTTTGGCAGTCGGATTTTGTAACCTCGGTATTTAAGTCCTTCGGTTGTAGCCGAAAGGGCAAGCATAATCAATCTATTATCTTTACCCCAATTCTCCTGGTATTCTTCAACTGCCCCGGTGGCTTGAAGCTTGGCTAATTCTCCCAGAAAGTTGTTTTGGATTGGCGGCCCAAAGCGAAGATTGCAATACTCCTTGAAATCGCGCCATGACACTTCCCCTTCATCTCTTTCCAATTGGTAATACCATTGCTACGCTGATCCCACTAGATGATATGAAGCGAGCCAAACCTTCTCGCGTTCAGGTGTCTGCTATCCTCTGAAGAATTGCTCGCAGCGGTTGAGCCAACTTAGAGGGTCCTCCTTGCCATCGAACGTAGGGAACGTTAATTTATGAAACATCGGAGTGCTGTGGTTTTCATTAGAACCAGTTCCCGAGGCCTGAGCTACAACCGGGTGCTGCTTGTGTTTGCGTCGGAAATACTTTAGACCCCACATGACAATATCAGTGCTGCTTTTGTAGAGGTTTATCCTTGGAAAAAAAATCTTATATTATCTGTTATCATTATATTCATCATTTTTATGAGATTTCTTAAAAAATATGGTTAGCAAACTTTATTTGGAGCTTATTATTCCCTCTGCAGATCTGTGATATGGTTGCAGTGGCCCGTTTGGTGAATGCAACACTTGTTATTCCTCAGCTAGATAAGCGGTCCTTTTGGCAAGATACCAGGTGTTGACTGTGAGGATATAGTTGTTTCAGTGGCATATATTGTTCCCTCCTTATTTATTGTGTTAACAATTTGCACCACTGTCTACAGTACATTTAAAGACATCTTCAGTGAGCCTCATTTTATTAAAGCTCTGGAAGGGGATGTCCACATTGTGAGTGACTTGCCTGAAAGTTTGCAATCTGCTCCAAGAGCTCGGAAGCATTTTACATCATGGTCTGGTGCAAGTTATTACAATGAGGTGAAAGAACTTTGGAAGGATCACAAGGTAATTCTTCTTTTCAGTTTCTCAATTAATTCCCTCAATACTCCAGACTTGTAGCTGTGCATCAGAATGATTGCTTTTGTTATAAAACTAAAATAATGACTTTTCTATTCAATGGAACTAGCCAAACTAGCAGACTATCTTTTTGCACTTTATTTATTTATTTTATTCTTCAAAATATCGAATTTATGTGATCTCATATTTTGGTTTTAGTTCTTGTGAAGAGAGTTGAGAATGTTACATCATTAGTTCTTTTTGCAGCATTTACATTATTCTATATGAAAAAGCATCTTCATGATTTTTGCCAGCAAGCAATTTAACATTATACTTTCTCATGGTTGTTGGTCTTTCCTGTGCTACCAACATAATTGCATGGAGTAGTTGTCGATATGGAACTTGCACTAGAGATTGTCAACTTGATACAAAATCGTTTCAAGCAACGCAACTCTTTTATGTTGAAAAATTGATTTACAGAAAAATTTTATGAGTTATTTAAAGCATTACTTTTGTCTGGATATGAAGTCTGAAACTCATTTATTTGAACTCACCTCAATTTTTTTCTACAGGTTGTTCACATCCCAAAATCTGATTCGCGGCTTGCTAACAATGGTCTTCCGGTTGATATCCAAAGATTGAGATGCCGCTGTCTTTACCAAGCTCTGCGTTTTTCAGATCCAATTGAGGACCTTGGAAAGGCATGAACACTCTCTTTATAACCTCAACCTTTCTTTAAATCAGGATCTGTGTTACAGTCTTCAATTTGCATTTGGAGATTTATGGCACTTTCTAAACTAGGTTCTGAGCCAATGTAACACTTACACAACAGAAGCTTGTGGAACGTCTAAGATCACGTGGAAAATTTATTGCTCTTCATCTACGATATGAAAAAGATATGCTAGCATTCACGGGATGCACTTATGGTCTTAGTGAATCAGAAGCAGACGAGCTGAGAATTATGAGGTATGAACAATCAACACAAATCAATACAGTTTTATTTCTACATGCAGGTTATATTAATTTGCTTTCTGCATCTCAACAGAGAGAGAACAAGCCACTGGAAATTGAAAGACATAAACTCCATTGAACAGAGATCTGGAGGTAATTGTCCACTGACTCCCAATGAGGTGAGGATTTTTCTGCAGGCGATGGGTTATCCGGAATCCACATGGATCTACCTTGCAGCTGGTGAAATTTATGGTGGTGATAAGTATATATCAAAATTGAGATCGTACTTCCCAAACTTGGTTAGCAAGGTTGTTAGAAAATTTACCTTTTTTATTAATTCTACCCACCATTGTGCAGCTATTCCACTAAACTAAATATACTTTTGCAGGAGATGTTAGCGACAAAAGAAGAGCTTGAAAAGTTCGACAACCATGCTTCTCAAGTTGCAGCCCTTGATTACATAATTTCAGTTGAAAGTGATGTGTTTGTTCCATCACACTCTGGCAATATGGCAAGAGCTGTTGAGGGCCATCGTCGATTTCTGGGTCATCGTAAAACTATCACTCCTGATAGGTAAACATGAAAATTTTCTCCTCAACAATTTATCTTTATCTGGTCTTGCTATTTCCCAGATTATTGATTTTTTTTCTTTCTTTTTCTATAATTTGCAGTACAAATATTTTTCTTCTGAAACAATGTATTCATGTAATAGGTAGCAACCATCTCGAAAATATTTGCTAGGTTCTATATATCATCTAATAATACTTATTAGAATATAATATCTGATGAGCTGCTTTTTGTGTGTACACACCTGCATGTGTGGATGAAATTAGAGGTCCTTCAGTAGCACTCTGTCCTTTTTACTCACCAATATTATTGACATTTGATGTCTAACAATCTTGGCCAGGTGGCTATTGTTAGTTCTTTTTCAACTTCTGAACTGAAGTCTTGTTCCATTTAATCTGCAGAAGAGGATTGGTGGAACTCTTTGATTTACTAGAAAAAGGGGAACTTGTGGAAGGTCCAAAGCTGTCCTCAGTTGTTACTGAGATGCATAAATACAGGTGATTTGATTTATTTAAATCGGCGACAATGTCACATGTACACTACTTCTGTTCCACCCTTTATGGATTGAACTGAGATTGTATTTCTCTGTTTTCAGGCAAGGAGCTCCAAGGAAGAGATATGGCTCCGTGCCAGGGAGCAAGGGCAGGGCACGTCTTAGGACTGAGGAATCTTTTTATGAAAACCCATTTCCTGAGTGCATCTGCCTGACTGGGAAGCACTGACATGATGATTAGGATGTATAGGTATGCCATTATCCTCTTGCAAACTACATGCCATTATCCTCAATTATTGTTCTGGGGCAAACTACAGCAAAATTAGGTGATGTATGAAATTATCAGACATACTGACGTAAGTACGTAACTACAGGTGAATATAAAAGCACCAGGGTGAAATAGGATAAGCAATATATGTGTGCATCCCACTCATGGTTCTAAAACTGGGTTTACTCGTCCGAGTACTCGGACCAGGCCCCCTCACCGAGTACGTGTAGGCAAAAACGAGTAGCTAACCGGCTTAACCAGTATAACCGGACGAGTACTCGCTGTAATCGGCTACTAGGCCATGTAATATAAAATTGAGTGGCCAGTCCAGTGTAATGATGCCCACGCTCAATTCAGTCCACATCCCAACAGAGTCCCACACGCGTTGTGAAGTTGAGTTGTCTTCTCTTTGCGTTGGAACATGGTTTTAGAACCATGGATGTGAGGCAGTGGAGACTGCCTTTGCCCTTTTGTGTCCAGTGAGACATTTAATAAAAGATGAAGCAAATTAATGAAATGTTCTAGTAGCTATTGTGCTGGATTTATCCTTTTCTAGTTCTCCTTTGTTAGATCTATCTAGACAGTGTTTTTTCTGTTTAGTAGAACATATTTTTGTAACAAGAAGCTAAGTACAACATTTCAGTCTTCACTAAAACACTTTCACCGATATCATTTGAGAACATGTTAATACTATTTTGCACAAGTTTGACAGCAAGACTACTTTGCAGTTTGCAGTAGAATGCATCTATTAATCACTTAATCTCAATTTCATTGATTTTATATATATATATATATATATATATATATATATATATATATATATATATATAGGAAAATTACATAAGGCACCTGGGTGCCTAGGCACTCACATCAAGAACCGTCCGATACACGTGTATGATTGATAACTTTTTTGAGTTTGGGTATGAAAATGTTTTATACCCTTGATATATTTATGGTAAGTAAGTTGTGAACTCAGTTCAAACTAATTTGGACTACTTTTGAGTTCAATGCGACTACAGTGAGTATATGCCATAAAAATAGTTCAAACTAATTAAACTGAAGTTGAATTTAATTTTTTTCGGAGTTTGACATCTCAAATATACTTTTTTTATGGGTATATGAAGATACCCACATCAAACGTTGCAAATCTCAAAGCAAATCAACAGGTATTGATATGGGTGCCTAGGCACCTAGGTACATGAAAAATTTGTCATATATATATATATATATATATATATATATATATATATATATATATATATATATATATATGAAGCCTCTTTTCTACTCCCGGGTGTAATTACACCCTATGTCGTATCTCACAACGTAGGGAGTATCTCGCGTAACGAGGGGTATGTACATGTAGTATACGAGTATTTAAAACTATATAGGTGGTATGAACAATTTTTCAGAGGTGATATGTACTTTTTTTCAACATACTCCTTTTTATGTACGTATATTAAGGTATTTACAAAATACGCTAAAAACTATGGACTCTTTTGTAATTTTTTCGTGTGGTTCACATTACAATATCTTATAATTAGTATATGAGTATACCTAAAGTGATAAAGGAATATTTCAAATTTATTTAGGTGGTATATTAGAGGTGGGTGTAATTACACCCGAGAGTAAAAGGTATTTTTCCTATATATATATATATATATATATATATATATATATATATATATATATATATATATATATATAGGACGCTGAAATGGGACACCTAGGTGTCCAGACACCTAGGCTCCCTGCCGTTAGATTGCTTTTAGATACGTGCTAGAGCAATGGTATGTATGGTATGTAATATATTAGGCATGCTAAATCAATCATGGAAGGAAAGTCTTAATCATAGATGGAAAGTCTCAATCACACTAGCACGCATCTAAAAGCAATCCAAAGGTAAGGAGACTAGGTGTCCAGACACCTAGGTGCCCCTGTTATTTATACTATATATATATATATATATTACATAAGGCACCTGGGTGCCTAGGCACCTACATCAAGAACCGTTCGATACACGTGTATGATTAATAATTTTTTTGAGTTTGGGTATGGAAATGTTTTATACCCTTGATATATTTATGGTAAGTAAGTTTTGAACTCAGTTCAAACTAGTTTGAACTACTTTTGAGTTCGATGCGACTACAGTGAGTATATACCATAAAAATAGTTCAAACTAATTAAACTGAAGTTGAATTTAATTTTTTTCGGAGTTTGACATCTCAAATATACTTTTTTATGGGTATATGAAGATACCCACATCAAACGTTGTGAATCTCAAAGTAAATCAACGGGTATTGATATGGGTGCCTAGGCACTAAGGTGCATGAAACACTCGTCCTATATATATATATTACATAAGGCAATATATATATATATGAATCTGTTATTAAAATAGAAAAACCGATTACAAGGCCGAGTACCGTATAATCACTACAAAGTGAGGTGACCAAGCGAGTACCGGTTACTGAGTTTTAGAACCTTGATCCCACTTCCCTAATTATCAATCAACTTAACTTTTGAAAATTAACTGCTCATGAGTAATTTTTTAATATATTGGGAGGGTTAATCAGATTAAGGGTACTTCTGTCACTGCGCATTTCGCCTTAGGTTTTCCATGATGTCCTTTTGTATACATGTCACATTGTTTGGTCTATTGTAGTTAGTAGTTACTGCCCATGCCATTTCTAGCCATCACTATATATCTGTATTTTTCCAGACCTTAGCATCTCTTTGAACCTTTTGAATAAACTGGTGTCTGTTCTTATTGCAGCTTTGTATGGTGACATAAATCACTTGCTTAAACTGCATTAGTGTTTCTGTTCGACCATTGGAGATCTAATGATGTGTTGAAACTACACCTGCTACTCCACTCCACGACACAATCACACAAGTCAGGCAAGGGCATCATTCTTTAAGTGATCTATATCCAAGAACCATGTAGGTCCAGATTGATGGCTGGCAAGTATACTGCAGCAACTGTACACGCATCAGTTCATTGCCAGTCACAGAGATTTGACATGTAGGTTGTAGCCATGGAAATTTCAAAGAACGTGTGTGATATGTGCCTCTGAAATTTTTGGTGCTTTTAGGTCTGTAAAATTTTGTAACTAGTATTCTGCCTCAGAAGAGAAGTTCACATTCAGTGTTCAACTGCTTCAGCTTTGAAAAGTCATCATCAAAAGTGATGTTTACTTATCCTCCCTCTACATAATAGCACCCCTCATTTCCTCTAATGATATTCACACAAACAGAAGCTTTGAGCAAATCGGTGAAACCCTAGACGACTCGAAATGATTCTGCTATTTGCTTCAGATCCTTGTAATGCCTCTTCCATTGCAGCCCTGCAAAACCATAACTCCTGTTCAAGATTTTTTAAAAAAGTTCGAAATAAATGCCATCTAATTTTGAGCTAAGAACGATGGTTTTACCGCTTGCAGTTACATTGAACAGGTAGAGCCTATTCCCAGCAGCAGTAGCTGTGATGAAGATATGGGGTGGTTCCAGCTCAAACTGGTAGTAAGTTCTTCCTGAATGCTCTGCCGTCTGCATGGCCAAAACCTTCCCTTCCACGTTCTCCCCGATGACCTCCGGCCCGAAGGCGTCGATCACCTTCTCTGGCGGGCCGACCTTTTCGATTGTTGCGTCATCAAGATCTGTGTGACAGTTTTACCAGTGAGCATCATGTTGGTAAGTGCTGTAAGACAGTTACCATCCTGGGAAGATATCAGAAAACAGCATTTCCTTCAAAAGGATGTGTTTCTCACCTGCAAACCTGCGGACGGGCGCTACGATGACAAACAATCGGCCTTGCTTGGTGTTTGCGAACCGCAGGTCGATCTCCGTGCCACCAAGATCAGCAATCGACACGGGGACCTAAATTGAGCAATTGGGACAGCAAGAATTTGGAATCGAAGTGTGACTGTGTTATATGAAACTGAAGTTCTGACAGTAGTTTCAGTTTTCACCTCTTCCCAGCCATCAGGAACTTTGAAGCTGTAGGGAATGATCGGACTCCAACCGACTCCATGCCCTCCGGACTTGTCATCTGGCCTACGGTATGTTCTCCAACCTGTCTGAACAGATTATATCCATATGACAAGCATCATGAAAACAACCCAACAATATCAGACAAAATGGCATCTATTGCAAATATTGTGCCAAAGTGATCATGTGCTTGTTGCTTGTCTCCTATGACATATGTCAAAACAATTAACTCTGAATCTCTTGCTATCTAAACCTGTATTTGTAGTTTTTCACTGTAGAAAACATGCAATTGCTCGCCGAAATAAGGATATTATGGCACAATTGCAGTGCTAGGATTCAACTGTTTCAGAGTATAGTGCTTCTAAAGCACTCTTTCACAGATGAAGTTTCTAGGGAAGCCATAATATCTGAAAGGTTTATAGTAAATTTTTAACCACAAGAACTTCCACAAGCTGCAGCAAGAGGTCATGGGATTTAGCTTCTGTTAATCTGTGTCCTATCTGAGCAATTGTTGAACACATTAAGTTGAACTCAGGACTCAAATATCCTGATGGAACACAAGAAAAGCAACAAAAACTAAAGCCTTAAAGAAGGGATAACCGCACAAGAGCATTGGAGCTTTTGTTTCTGTCTGAAGTCTAAACTGCTCTAAATTGAACCTAAGCTCTTTAAAAACTAAACCTTCAAAGACAAAAAAAACCCTGAATCACATGAAATTTAGGATCAGAACGGTAGCGAGAACCAACCATTTTCATCAGGGTCAGACAAGCCAGGGATCCTCCCTGCCAGCTGGCCCTGCTTTACTGCCAGGCCTTCACCTGCAAAACCAAGCACGGAAACTCCACAAGCAGCAGCTGCAGAAGCCAATGCATGCCTCCTCCCCACAAAGGCTACTCCCTCCCTCTCCTCCTCCTCATGCGATTCTGACAGGGTGGGCCCACTGCTGCACCTCACAGCCGCAGCTGCTGCTGCTGCCCTGCCCTTGGTAGGGGGGATCTGCTTTGTGAGGAACAGAGGGGAGGAGCTTTGTAAGAACAGCACTGAGCTGCTCATCTCTGCAAGAATTGAGTAGAGTGTGATTTTCCTTGGGAATACTACTACTCTGTGATTCTCTAGCTCTGACTCTCTGCCTGTTCTTGAATACTTTTGCTTCTGGTTTTGTCAAGAGAACTTTCTCGTTTGTTCAGTTACTCCACTCCATAGGCTTTTCTGGACCACAAGACATGAGTGGACAGGAGGATTTGAGTGTCAATACAAGATAACATCTCACTTAGATTGTTTTGAGTGTGGCCTCTTCACTTTTATCTTTTCCTTTACCTTTGGTTTTACACATATAAATTTGAGGCAGAAATCAAATACCGGCAGAGAAGGATATGTTGTGCCTTCTTCAGGTAAATTCCTCATCACTATGTGCATGTGTGTTCACTGCTAGTAGTGTAGGGTCAAAAAACCAAATTTTTTTATAGGTTAAAAACATGAACCGCATGCCAAGAAAAGATCATTCTTGTGACGCATCATAGAACATGTGTGACACTAGGGGGGGTTTTTTTACCAGAAGACAGTAGGAGAGTCTCCTACTGTATAGGAATATATTAAATAATAGAGAAAATATACAAGCACAAAGAAAAAGAAAAAGAAGAATATACAGGTAGGGTACTAGTCTGCTAAGTTATTGTCTCTAGCCAATCAAAAAGAATTTGTTTGAGATCTTCCTTCACTCTATGCGCATAAAGAGTGAGTTCATTTTTAAAGCATCTCTTTCAAGCTAATGTTGTGACAAGTTAGTGGTGATCATTTGGGCTTATTTTTGGTGGCTTATGGCTGAAAAGCACTGTAGCTGACTGAAAAAAACACTGTAGCTGACAGAGGCTTATTTAGCATAATTAAATTAAAAAATATGTTAGCCCATTACATATAATACAAACAAATACGGGAAAAAAGAACCGGCAAAAAAGCTCAACAAAAAGTCAAAAGTTTAAAAAAAGACGAAATTTATGAATAGTAAAAAAAATAAGCCGAAAACTAAAAGCTGAAGCTCAACCGATCACCCCGACATGTTACAGACTGACATGCATGTTCGTGGCACATGTGACTTGTCAATTAGCGTATTGGAGCCATTAATTTCTGTTCTCTTCCCAGTATATGAGTCTCTGTAGGGTAGCGTACATATCACAAAGAAGGCCTAATTCAAACAAATTCTTCTGGAGGTTTGATAAGAGCACTCTTAATGCAGACACTACCCAATGATGTCTATAAATTTTCATGTCACATAGACACAGCTCTAGAAACTATTTTCCCAGCACATTATATCTATCTGAGGGTCTAGCAATGAATATCCTCCACTCCTCTCGCTTCCCAAATGGTGAGTTGGCGCACGCGATCCGAACATGGCATAGAAGATCAAGGGTGAAAACGCAGACAAAGCACGGGCCCAATGCGATTTTCGTAGTTTCTTCACTCGGTTTTCTCGCTAGAGCGATATCCTCCATGTGACACTACTTCTCTCTCACACACCTCTTCAACTCCAGTTCGATATTAGATTTTTTTTCCCTAGGTGGCACATTCATAAATTTTATAGACACTGGCCAGGGTGGAGCATTGGGAGTGCCTAAGCATCCATCAGTCTCCTGACCATTCTATGATAACTATTGGGCACATAGTGGCAGAGCCACAAAAGGTGCATGGGGTACAGATGTACCCATGGTTGTTGAGGCGTCGGTATATCGGTGATATATCGTCGGTGTATCGGTGTGGCAGACTGGAGGGCCATACCTTTCGGATGGCATGGAACTACCATCGGATCTACCGTCACCGCTGCCGGACCCGCCGTCGCCGCCGCCGGATCGGGCCTCCTCTGCTTCGCCGGCTCCTGCTTCGATCTGTCATCACCAGATCCGGTCTCCTCTGCCAGATCGGACCTCCTCTGCTTTGCCGGCTTCTGCTTCGGTCTGCCGCCGCCTCCTCCAGTCCGCCGCCGCGTCCTGCTTCACTGGCCAGCTCTCCGTCGCCTCCTCTAGTATGCTGCCTGCATCTTGGGGGTGGTGGAGAGTAACGGCGAGAAGAGGGAGCAGCTGCCGGTGAGCTGGCTCGACCTCGCCGGCACCAGAGGTGGAGGAGATGGGGGGAAGGAGAGAGGGAGAGAAGGGGGCGAAGGAAGAAATGCCGAGCTCAAGCAAATAAATTTGTGATATGAGGGTTTCAGTATTTTGCAATTTAGCTCTCTCACTTTTCTAAAATTGCAATAAAGTCCTTCTCTCTTTATATTTCTTCTATATGGGCCCTCCAAAAGACCGTTATTGTTGTGTGTGGCATTGCCATAAGCGATATCGTTGTGTTAAGGTGGTGAGTCGTCGCGCTTCGCCGCACCGCCTTAATAACCATGGCTGTACCCTTAAATTTTGTCAAAAAATTACTATATACATCTCTTAATATGCAAGGTATATAGCACAAGCTTCTTCCTCAGTTGCAGCCCACAGCTCATCATTTCAATATACCCAAAACACAATAATCCCTAAATAGGCCCCACAGCCACCGCCTACCAAGCCACAGTCATCACTATCAGTCGCCTCCAAACTGGCAGAATCGATCCCCAAAGTTCCCTATCCCTATTCTTTTGCCCTAGCAGTCGACGAGTCTTAGACGTAGCACAGCAGCAGCTGGCTGTGGCCGCCGGCGGCGAGGGCGCAGCCGCGGCGTGCGCCGTGGCCGTGTCACATTTACATGGGCCTATGTCTAACACGTCCTGCTCCTGGTTCTGCTTGCTCCTGATTCTGTGCTGCATTTGGTTTTCGGTTTCCTGCTGGATACCTGGAGACTAATCGCGACGCATACTAAGGAATCTGCCGTTAATCAATCGGCCCATAGATTCGGCTGAATCCTCATTGGTTCTATTCGGAAGCTCTGAACTTAACACATGCACACGAGATACAGTTCAATGCCTAACTAACTAACTAACGGTGTAAGAGAAAACTTGACAAGAGTCATTTTCTGACAGTGCTACTTACAAAGTCAATATAGTTTTTTTTTACTTTAATTTTGCTAAGTACGCTTTTCCTTAGTATGTTGCGGAGCTATTTTGCCCCATACGAAGAACTAGGAGATTATGGTGTGTCCTAGATATAACGCAAGCCGACCTAGCTAAGTGGTAGAGCGCGTGGCTTACCGTCTCCAACTGACTTATAAATCGTGGTTTTAAACTTTTTTCGGTACTATAGTGGACAAAAATATGCTATAGTAGCTGTTAATTTTTTTTATACAATTAAATTTTAAAAATAGAAAAATCATATCATCATGAATAAAAAACAAAAAAACTAAAATCCAAAAAAATAAAAAAACCAAAAAGACAAAATTAGAATAAGCCAGCAGACAGGAGCTGGCCTTAACCACGTGGTCGTGGGTCCGATCCCCACGGTCGGCGTTCACGTTGACACAAGCTTTTTTTTTTTTGGTTGTCTTCACTTTTTAACTGTTTCTTCTTTACTTTTTGGACGAATTTTGAACTGCCTCGCTCTTATTTGTAGCTGTGACTTTCTCCGTTCGCTCTGTTAGTCCCATGTATACTTTGCCCATGTTGGATTCAGAAACTGATTCTGGAATCTGGAGGTAACAGATCCAATCACACGAATTACATACAAAGGTTGCACACCGACAGTCGTAACAAGGAATGAACAAGAGACACCACATTAGATATTGTCAAATCCTCTCTCTTCCCGAAGAATGAACGGCATCTGCTATTGTTTCCTTCTGTTGTTTATGAAGAACAAGAGACTTATGAATCCATACAACTCCTTCATATGAATGCATCTACTGTTGCAAAACAGAAACATCCTAAAATTTGCGTGTCTTCTTTCGCTTCTTTCCTTCCTTCAATTCTAATGTTCTACGTATGAGATCAACAATCAATCATACATTCCTGAAGAAGCCATCATCCAATGGATGGGTTGGTTGTGTTTGGAAGCCTTTGCCCATTCACAAACGACTGAGACAGACCGAGAGCTCGGTCTGGCTGCACAGACGGCACCATGTTGCAACAGCCAGCAAAATCTCCACTAACTTCAGAATCATATGCTTCTAGGTAGCATGTTTAGAATGAGCATTTATCTTACTGCATGACCAGTTAATTTACCAAATGCAATGCAGATTCATACCCATTAGGTTTTCGGTATATAGAGGAGCAGTACACTTGGCCTCTGTGGAACCAAGCGCGAGATGGGACTGTGACATGAAGCCCCATGTCATGAGCCAATTCGCGCACTAGGGTTCGGGAGCCCAAGAGGGGCACCATGGAGTCTTGATCACCACTGCAGATCATCACAAAAATAATCTATAACCATAGCTCTGCTGAAGCAAGACAGTTCAGCTGAATGGCACAGTACAACCAAAAAAATCACACTGCCTGAACGCCCGAACCGGTATTTTGTGCTCGATGATTCTCTGGAGCAAAGGCAGGATGTTGATGTTACCGTCGGTATCGCTATAGCTCAGCACCCTGCCATAAACCAGGTACAATCAATGTGAGTTTGAATCATGCAAGGATGACTTGTTTTGCTTACTCTGATATTTTACTTTCATGTTCTAGGAACAATATTAAGATGAACTATTCAGTGAATTGTCGATCTAAACATGTAGAAGTGGATGCAATTACGAGCTGCACATGCTCCATCCATATGGCAAACTTGTTCTGTTGGCATGGAGAGCATGTAGTACTTTTGGGAGGTTGAAATAGTAATATCTTTCATAAGACATGCAGACATCAACTCCCACGCTGATTTTGGTCACCTACACTCAACAAAGGATAGTTATACATTAAGAATGTTCTGAAGTTTAAGTGTACCGTATCTTGATGTTAGATGGCAAACATACATATTTCCGCAACCGCGGCTCCTGCATTACAATTGACGGGTAGCACACATCTAGTAGAACATCGTAGCTATTGACGTAATCCCCAACCACTTCGTTCGCCTCTGCAATGGCGTCGCTGCATGACTCGCTTTCATTGTGAGGGCTGCTGCAAGTGTAATCCTCAAAATCACAGCCATTTGTGATAGCCAGGCCTACCTCATCTGAAATCATGCCATGAGACCAGAAGTACTCATAGATTGAGGGGATATCCCAATCAAGCTTGAGAAGTGGATTTCCAATCTGTTCAAGTAGTCTCAGGGGTCAGCGTCAGAAAACAAACACCGGAAATTGCATCGCAGAATGACAAGAATGGATTGAAGGAAGGGCTAGTTAAAATTTGTGGAAGTCATATTTTTGCAAGAAACTAGATTGCATCTGTTCTTACAGCGACTCCTTTGATACTGAATTTGAAACCCTTTGATTTCTTGTTATGACTGAGAAGCACATTGGCCAATTGCGGTATGTAATGCCCTGCGATGTTCTTTGTCAATAACCTCAACAATACATAATGAGCAAACTAAATATGCGTAAATATTAGCAATATGTTTGCTACCTGCATAGCTTTCTCCAGTAAGAAATAGCTCTCTTGATTTGTACTCTGGAAACTTCTCGTACCATTTCAACAGAAATATGTGCATGTCACTAGCTTCATTGTTCAGTATAAACACGGTCAGTTCAATTCATTTCATAGTACCGATTTAGAGACCGCCAAGTTCACATCAGATGTACCCATTGCTGGTTAAGAACAGTGATTAAGTTTATGTTTAAAAAGTTATTTGTCGTATACTTTTATCAGAAAACTTGGCATAGAAAAATCAAATCACGAAACAAGCCAGCAGTTTGCGAGGTTAAGTGAAGATCATATAAATTTACCGGTATGTTCATCTCCGGTACTATAGTCTGGTGACGTGTTTGAGTAGGACCATCCAACACCAGCAGGAGATTCAACAAAAAGTATGTTGGACACTGTAAAATTAAAGATAAAACAGTAGGTTAAGGTGCCTTTGTCACTGAAAACTTGCTAAGGAGATATCAAATTATCAAAAATAAAATGCAACCTTTGTTCCATGACATCTTGTTTATCCTTAGGCCTCTACCATCTCCAGTTGGATAAAATGGACCTAGCTCTGTGAATGCCCCCACTTCCAACCGAAGAACGGCCAGGACCTGACAAGGGCACAATAATACGCACCGTAAAATCATGTAAAGATGTTAACTTTCGATGCAAACTAGAACAGATAAAATAGATGAAAGTTATGCTAATTTACTTTTCAATTAATTATTCTTGGAAAATAAAAAGGACAAGTTTGTCAGTGACATGACACCCTGTCATCATAAATCCTGAACGGACAACAGACAGTGACTTTACTTAACTACATAACAGAAAATTACATAG
This sequence comes from Dendrocalamus latiflorus, assembly GCA_017311315.1. Taxonomy (NCBI): domain Eukaryota; kingdom Viridiplantae; phylum Streptophyta; class Magnoliopsida; order Poales; family Poaceae; genus Dendrocalamus; species Dendrocalamus latiflorus. The sequence goes on along the minus strand of CM029645.1, from coordinate 23,249,813 downwards.
GAGATAAGGCTTTGATTAACTTCTGGTCCTGTCCTGGCTGGCTCATTTCGGCAGATGAGACGGGCTAATATTTTTTACCTCTGACGATGGTACAGTACAATTGAAAAGAGAGATGCCAATTAACATGGGCAATCTTTCAACAGTTTAGAAAATCTAGTAGTATATTGCCAGAGAAGACGACAATACGGATCCAAACAGATCAAAGATTGCTGAAACATCTAGGAAAGCAGCATGGACAGGAGATAAAGAGGGGGATCAAGCATTCAGCATTTCAGCTGCTGTGCTACAAGAGTTGCGTACACTTGCGGGCCTTTGGATCAAGAATCAACTGTCTAGATCATTAAAGAGTGGCTTTTTATTTCGATCGGTGGCTTAATCTGCACCGTTGATTGCGCGATCTGTCGGCCGACGTTCAGTGCAGCTCCTACAGGGGTGCTCACACACAACCAACCTAGCATTTTCCCCCACTAGCTAATCAACTATACTTGAGAGTGGAGACATGACAAACAGTGAGTGGAACATGACGGACCCCGGGGGGGGGGGGGGGGGGGGGGGGGGTCCGGGCAAAGCAACTTCAACCATCATTACAGCAATGTGGACCAAACCAAGAAGTATCAGCATAAAGTTGATGGCGGTGAACTGAGAAACATCAAAAAAAGATGATACCTTTGACCATAATTACTAGGGAAAATTTGTTCTGTAGCACTGAAAGTTCACTGCTTCCGGAAAATACCACCAAAAGAATCCGATTCCGGAAATTACCACCAAAAAATTCACCTCGCTTCGGGATTTAGCACTCTGTTAGTTTCCGTTCGTTTGGTATTTTCGTAATGTCATTTTTGCCCCTCATGACTTGAGACCGAGTGGCACACTCATTCGGCCACTCAGGCCCTCGGCCAGTCCGCACATTCGGCCACTCAGGCCGACCCCAAACCCTAACCCTAACACGGAGCGGCGCCAGCGACCAACAAGGCAACGAGCGGTGGGTGGCGGCCACGGCGGGGAAGAAGAGCGGCGGGCGGCGGCCATGTATGTTGGGCTAGCCTGGGAAACCGCATCACTGCAATATGAAGCTCTGTACTAAGATGTTCTATTGCTTTCAGGTTATCAATGACAGGTTTGGTATTGTTGAGGGTTTGATGACCACCGTTCATGCTATCACCGGTATGACTTGTATAGTATGTGTTTTTTTCTTTTAGTTCATCAATGTTGAGGCGCCACTTAATGTGATACATTGTTGTAATTCTTTCAGGTGGAGATGCTATTGGAATGGATTTTGAGAAAACAACTGGGAAAAATTTTGAAGAAGGAAATGACATAAAATGTGTTAAAATCATCTCTGTTTTGTTCCTTTTTTGTGTCAAGCTTTGGTTGTTTATGACTGCAGGAGGATTAGGTAACTGCTTGGTTGCAATATGCATATCCGCTGCTGGTCCATTCAGTTAAAAGTTGGAACACTGAAATTAGCTGGATCTCTTCTTTTGTGCTTCAGAATTTGGGTCGTCTTTTGGTTTATTTCTGATTCGCTTAGGGTGTGTTTGGTTCGTGGATGGAGGTTGCATCGTATATCCTGGATGAGTGGATGCAGGCTGAGTGGAATCGTATTTCAGAAAAAGAAGATGTTTGGTGAGGCTGTATGAGCGGATACAAAAAAACTGAGATGTTGTTTGGTTGCCTGTATGAGCGGATGCAGTCTACCAAACCTGAGAGGCTGACACGTGGGACCGCATAAGATACACTGCATCCACTCATCCAGGATGGCTAGTGAAGCTCATTTTGAGCGTATCCACCCATCCAAGATGAGGGCGTATTTTTGCATCCGCTCATACAGGCTGTATCCGCTCATACAGGCAACCAAACAGGCTCTTTCTCAGATTATACGGATCCACCCATCCAAGACGAAGGAGATTCAGGCAACCAAACACACCCTTAGTGTCTGTAAAAACCATCAGTCAGGACAATTCACTGGGAAATCTTCTTCTGCTTTGAAATTTGGCAGTATTATGATCTCTTTTCTTGTTTGAATCAGCTTGTGGATCTTTGTCTGAAGGAGTCTTTTGCTTTTAGGGCCTGTTCTAAAGTCTGTCCTTTTTGTTCAGCGTATATATTTTCTTGCTGAGTAATTTACTGGTTGGAGCGGCTGAAACATGGGACGCAGGTGCCGGGTGGGCATAGTTTGCTCCGCTGAAAATGTATTTTAGCTGATGTTGCTTTCGTTGACGAGTGAACTCTCTGGATATGACTGAAAAGTATATATAGACTAGATTTGTCAATGCGTGTTGTTGCGTCTATATCCATGAGGTTGGAACTTTGAACAGGTCAGGGTATGATCGTTACTAGTATAATATCACAAGAATAGATAGTCAGTAGCCGCTGAAATGCTCCAGTAATTGTATCTCCAGCATCTATGGTCCAAACAAACAAGTAAGGGCATTTTTGTCTCAGTTAACACCGTTGCTAAGGCCCTGTTTGGTACAGCTCCTGCTCCCAGCTTCTCACTAGATTCTCGTAGAGCTGTACCAAACACCCAACTTCTCAAAATTGCTGGATTCTGATTCTCACGAGGAGCAGAGCTAGAAATGAACTAGAGAGGAGAAGCGGGTCTAGGGTGGATTCTCGTGGGGAGCCAGCTAACCAAAAACAAATTTACACATAAAAGTTAACCAAAATTACCCGCAAATGCCACTCAACTACCCCTCACCCCACCCGCCTCCCCCTTCTCTCTCGTCCTGCCCGCTCCATCTCCCTCGGTTCGTCCGCTCTTTGCGCCGCCCGCCTCCCCATTCCTCTCTCGCGCCGCCCGGCTTCCTCTCTCGCGCCGCCCGCCTCCCCTCTTTCCTCTCACGCCGCCCGCCTCCCCCTTCCCCTCTCGCGCCGCTCGCCTCCCTCTTCTGTCGCCCCGCCGCCTCCCTCCCGATCTCCAGCACCACCGCCGCTGCCTCCCTCCCGATCTCCAACACTGCCGCCGCCTCCCTCCCGATCTCCAGCACCGCCGCCGCCACCTCCCTTCTCGCCCGACTCGCCGCCTCCAGATTTGGGACCGCCGCTCCTTCTCTCGCCCCGCCGCCGCCCTCCTTCTCTCGGCCCGCCGTCGCCTCCCTTCGTCTGGTCCACGACACCGCCGCCGCCGCCTCCCTCCGTCCACAGCGCCGCCTCCCTCTGTGTGTTGATTGCTGTTAGCTTGCTGTTTGGCAGACAATGAAACCTAAATATATTTTGCTGTTTTTTCCTCAGCAATTGTCCTCTTGGTTGAAGATTATCTGAACAAAAAATCATATTCATTTTCTTTTAATCATGTATCTGAAATAAACAAAAAAAGCAAAAAGATAATTGTGTGAAAACTAGGGGTAACATGGTCTATTTTCATCAAATCCCCCTTTTTATGAATCTGGAGCTAACCTACTAGCCAAACGCTTTTCAGTGGCAGCTCTAGATTCTCAGAGAAGTGGATTCTTAGAGAATCCAGAGCAGAAGCTGAAAAATGAGAATCTAGATCTCTACCAAACAGGCCCTAACAGAGTGCTAAATCCCGAAGCGAGGTGAATTTTTTGGTGATAATTTTTGGAACCGGGTTCTTTTGGTGGTATTTTCCGGAAGCAGTGAACTTTCAGTGCTACAGAACAAATTTTCCCTAATTACTACTACTGACAGTGCAATGAAAGAAAGAGATGCCACTACTGAAGAAGCAACAGCATCAGTCATAGAGGAAATAGTACGAACACTGAATGAGGCGAGTAATTCATGCAGGGCCGGCCCTGAGGGGGGGCGAGAGGGGCGGTCGCCCCGGGCCCCCAAAATCCAGGGGCCCCCCATATACTATGTAGAGTATATACATGCAACAAATAGAAGGCATGGTTAAATACTTTAATACTTATAGAAATGAATGGTTTGCTTTAAGTATGATCATTGCCAAAGATATTGCAGCTCAAATAAATGTAGAGCCATCATTTTCAGTTAAGCGGCGTGTTCTTAGGAAGAAACAGTTTGATGAAATTGATTGTGATGAAGCAGTTTTGCAAGCTGAGAAGGAATTTGAAGTTAATTATTTTTTTTGTTATGGTTGATATGGCAATCAATTCATTGAAAAGTAGATTTCAAGAACTCCAAACATTCAGAAGTATATTTGCATTTTTAATGAGTTCAACAACATTGAAGTCATTGGATCGAACTGAATTAAAAGAATGTTGTACAAAATTTGCAGAAACTTTCTCTCTAGATGGTTCCTCTGATGTTGAGTTAAATGATCTAATTTCTGAGTTAAGTGTTATGCAATTGACTTTATCAGATAAACCAATGTCTGCTATGGAGATCTTTGAGTTTGTCAGAGAAGCGGATTGTTATCCTAATATTTCTATTGCTTATCGGATTTTATTTACTATGCCTGTGACCGTGGCATCAGCTGAAAGAAGCTTTTCAAAGTTGAAATTGTTGAAGAATCATTTAAGGTCAACAATGTCTCAAGAAAGGTTAAACGGTTTGGCAACTTTATGTATTGAGAAGAAATTATTGGATGAGATTGATATCAATACCATCATCAATGACTTCGCATCTAGAAATGTTAGAAGAAATTTTAAGGTAATATCTATGAACTCTTTGATGTGAATTTTTCTTTAATGAAGTGTTTGTTGGTAAAATTATATATATATATATATATATATATATATATATATATATATGTGTGTGTGTGTGTGTGTGTGTGTGTGTGTGTGTGTGTGTGTGTGTGTAGATTTATATTTAGATATTTATACTAAGCCCCTTATTTCTAGTTTCACCCCGAGCCCTTAAAATCCTAGGACTGACCCTGAATTCATGAGACTGATCTGACCTCCGTTGAGCCAGAGGGTGAGGGGAGGCGGCGTCGGTCTCAGCGAGGTAGTAGAAGAGGCTCCTGCCGGCCTGCTCGTCGACGTCCACGTACCCGGCAAACTGCCGGAACCCCACCCTCCTCGGCTGCCCCGGCAGCCCCCTCACCGGGTCCGGCGCAGGGAACCCCCGCACGCAGCCGATCAGAAACCAAGAGAGCACCGCCGTCAGTGGCGTCAGTCTCCAAGAACCAGCAATGGAGAGTGAGGGTAAGGTGTAACATCCCCAAAAATTTGAAAATTTAAAATATGAATTTCTTGAATTATTTTTGCAGAAAATTTTATTGGAATTTGGATTTTTGTGGTATTTTCTGAACTTTGAGGAGATTTCAAATTTTTAAGAATTCATAAAATACAAAGACAAACAATAGTAATTCCAAAAAGGCGAATATGCACGTACTAGAAAACTAAAACTTTAAATGCGAATCTGAAAAGATGATCCAGTATAAGAAGAGAGAAACTTGAGTTAAAATATAAAGTCTCATTTTGGAAATAATGATATAAATAGCAATAAGAATTGGATGAATAAAAATACAGACACACATGCATATATATATACATACACATATATGTGTATATACAAATGGTGCAAGTAAGGGTCTCACACTATAAGAAATAAGTATGTATATATATACATAAACCTATATGCAAATTGAAATAAGCTAGTAGCAATAACAGCATATGAGAATATATATATATACACACGCACACCTACACACGTATAATCTGAATGATAATAGTAACAGAAACTCTCATTTAATTATATATATATATTTGAAGCCTAAATTCCGAAAGTCATACAAAAATCAGTAAACGAAAATATTAAACCAAAAGCTTAAGTTAGAAAATAGAAAATCCAAATACAAAGATCAAATTTCAGTCACTACAAAAGCTTCTCATTTTCCCTTCTTTATTTTCTCTCATTTACATGTGGGCCCCACTCTTTTCTTTCTCTCTCTTTCCCTTTTTCCTTACTCCCTCCCGATTTCTTCTCTGCCGCGTGGGCCCTCTTTCCCTGCGACCTTCCCCCACTGGCAGCCGGCCCAGTCCCGCGCCTGCCTTCTTCTTCCTCCCTTCCTATTCTCCCGGCCGCGCCACCCTCTGAACCAAGTCGTCCCGCTCCTCGCGCGCGCGCCCGCCAGCCCAGCTCGCCCTCGCCTCTGCCGCTGCCATGCGGGCTCCGCTCCCTCGCGCCCCTCTTCCCCTGGCCGTGGCCCCGCCCGCGCTCTCCTTCTTCCTCGGCTCCTTCCTCTCCACGCGCCCGTCGCCGCTCTCTCCCTCGCGCAGCTCCCTCTCCAGCTGGCCGCAGCCAATCCTCTCCCTCTCGCTCATACACCCCCGAGCAAGATTCAACGCACCCCGTTCTCTCTCCCCACAAAATCTCGGAGAGGATTTGGTTCACCTCCCCCTTGCGCAGTCTCGATGCATTCCCCCTCTCCCTGCTCCGCCCACCGATTCTCCTCATCGCCCCTGGTTTCCCCCGTGCTCGCTGCCTATAAGAAGCCGGCCGAGCCCCCCCCCCTCCATGCTCCCCTTCCCCGTTGCCCTGCTCGTCCCGCCTCGGTTTGGCTACACGCCGCCGTCGCCGTTTCAGCGCCGCCGCCTCCTCGGTCGCCCCCTGACCGATTCCCCGCAGTGGGAGCACCCCCATGACGCCCTCAATCTTCCCCAACCGACGCCCGGCCCCCTCGATGCCCGAGCTGCCCCCTCCACGTGCGCCACCCTCCGCCGCCCCTGGCTTCCGACGCTAGCCCGCCTCGGTCACTCGCCGGCTTCACCGGCCGCACTGGTACGCTCCCTACCACCCCCTCTCGCTCATGCTCGTGCTAATTAGGCTTCCCTTCTCCTTGGCCGTCGCCGCCCCCAGGGCTCCTCCGCGCCCGGCCGCCTCCATCGCCGCCGGCACCCCTCGGCGCCGCCTTGGCCGGAGCCACTACCACCCGAGGGTTCATCACCTCGGGGGCAGCCCATCTCGCCACGTCCGCCACCCTCCGGCCGACGGCCGCGCCGGCGAGCCCGCCGCCTGGCCCTGCGCCGCCCCTCCCCTGTTCTGTTTTCCCCTGGCCGAATGGCCCTCTGCCCTGACACTCTCTCTGAGTTGTGGGACCAAACAGGAGAACCACCCCCAGGCAGTGTATGTTTGTGTAGAGTAAGGAGTAAGATTCTTGTAAATATGTATATGCATGAGAATATAAATAAGGAATTACTTGTGAATTTATAATGGGAAGTAAGAATAAGAAATTATTCATAAATTCATAATGAAAAAGATGGAATTGATTACATGTCCAAAGTTTAATAAAGAGTTCAACTAAAAATACCCTCAAGATTAAGATTAAGGAAATGGATTAAATAATAACTAAAGTGTAAACAAAATACTAATGGTACCATTAAATAAAATCATGATGTTAAACTTAATAAGTGATAATGCTAAACATAGTTTAACAAACTAGGACTCATACAAATAAATCTTAATTCAACTCAAAAATTTAGCCCAGCTATGAATGAAGATACATAAGGTATGATAATGCGATTATTAGGGATTTAAATTCTAATTAATTACCGATAGAAGATTGTTAAACTCTTATGTATGAAAGTGATTAAAGTATGTTCTTAAACATATAGACATATACCCGTATATAAAGGAATCCCAGAATTATAATCCAAACAATTAAGGAGGATAATGAGAAAGCATTTGAACGACTTTTAATGCAGGTTCTTACAATTAAAGAGGCACATGATAAATCATAAGTAACAAATAATATTGGGAATGAGAATTGATTACAAAATATAAACTCTAACATTAACATATTGCCGACCCTGAAGTCTTAGATTGTAGTTTTGATTTAGTAGCGATAACAAAATGTAATCATGTGTAGCAGGTTCAAATAGTAAAGGGATGTAAAAGTTAATCATCTAAGGCATGACTGTCATTTCTATGCCTTTAAAAGGTCATCTTAATATATAGTTACTAAAATGTAAAAGCACTAGGACATCGGGCATTAAAATGACCTAACCAATATGTGTATGTACTCTAAAGTGGACGTTAGGTCGTCAACACAAGTAATTAGGGTTACCTAAAATGATATACATCAAACCTTGTTCCGGTTGCTAAGTTTAAACTAAAATTTAAAATAAAGCATGATAATAGCTAAAGTATGAGCAACATAACAGTAGCGCCGTCAATTAAATCTTACACTAGCTTTAGTACATATTTATATGGAACATAATTATCTATATACAGCAAGTCGGGACTCGTATAAATAAACTATAGATTAATAATACATAAAAGCCTATATCAGAAACTATTCTAAAAATGTAATTAAGATATCCAAGTATTATAATGCCTTCGACTAAAGGATTTATAGAATAAGTACAGACCTCATCCGTCGGTCCAGTTTGCCTTGCCCTAACCTGAGCTGCAAGGAATACATACCCTAGAGATAAAATTTGTGCACTAAACTCCTACACCAGACTATAGGACTAACCCGACTCATGGAACTTCCTTGATAAATATAAAAATAATAAAAGAAATTTATCAATCGGAAGGTCAAGTCTCGCTTCTCCCCAATCGGCTATGTATGGCCACCTTCCTTTCTCAAAAGCAGATAACTCCTGTGAGTGCATCTTCACTTTCGATCCCTCGTATTTCTAAAATTTTCCCTCACGGTAAAGCATTCAGACAACTCGTCCTCCTGCCCAAACCCAGCTACCGATGTGCTTACCACACACTAACCTGAATCGCCCTTCTATTCTCAAATCATAATAAATGCATAATTTAAGCTAAATCGGATATTTAAAGTGATTGGATTTATTTGGATCTTTTGAGTTATTTGCTTTTATTTGGATTCAGTCGTTGTCGCGTAATTAGAAACTGAAGTCCGAAGATTCCACGGATCAAGCGAGATCAAGAGTGAAGTGAAGAAAAGATCCGCAGTTCAAGAGAAAGCATTGTGTGAGCTCAAGACTGCGGTAAACCGTGCCAGGCGAGTCAATACTTTGATCATGTTGAACCTACATTTCTGCAAATTACTTTGTTTTAAATTAACAAACTGCATTGCTGTTATTTTTATGCAAATGCATGCTAAATTTGATATTCTAGTTATATGCCGTTGTTTACCTTGAATAATATTACCCCCTCCTTTGAGTATTTGAATGTGTGAACCTTGTCGCCCTAGCAAAAATATGATAGTAACATTTCGAAAATAAGTCTGTAACCGTATGCCATGCTTAGCATTGATTAGGAACTCGGGGCAAGAAATTGTCCCAAGCATTACTTTTAATCATGAGAACTGGTTTGGGCAGTCATAGTGGGAATGACTGGCATATTTCGATATGATTATTTTATGCTCCCAAAAATCCCAACTTGCTTTAATGTCTGGGCGGACTGAGTCGAGGGTGTGTATGTATGGTGCAGTGGAAGCACAAAAGTGAGTTAGTGATGTATAAAAAGTGCAGTGGAAGCACAACAATGAGATAGTGATGTATAAAAAGTGGGTTAGTGGTAGCCCGCCCAGATACCACTAAGGACCGAATCTTGTCATGAACTCCCTTGTAAAACAGTGCAACCACAAGTCCGTAACTTACGACTTGGCTAAGTAAATTTATCGAAGTTCTGGACTCATCTCATTGGCAGGAGGTTGAAGGAATTTAGCTATGGCAAGGGGAGGCCTGAAGGGACACCAGTGGAGGGTGAAGTTTCCCAGCTGTCCTAACGTTGCGGGAAGGGGAGCCCGGCTGCGTTAGTGGCTGTGGGAGACATCCCGCGCACAGATGGGACCCACCGCAAGTGGGCAGTCTCCCATAAATGTGAGATGAGAAAAGAACCTAGATACTTTGAAAAGTCACTGTGATGGTCTGCTCAACCACACGTCTAAGGCATCGTGTGGGGCAACGAGTTGATTGTCTCTTGTGGTGAAAGTGTACAAACTCTGCAGAGTCAAAACTATTCGAATAGCCGTGCCCACGGTCAAGGGCAGACATGGGAACTTAACCAGATATAGTTCTATTTCAAAATGCTTTATGATGGGTTGGAAAAATGGAAGGGCAGTGTAAGGCCCTAGTTTGGAATTGTCCTGGGTGTCGTCCCAGTGGTAAGTTAAGCGGCTATAACGCTGAAGAATTGCTATATGGTGCAGATGCCATGTAATGGTGGATGGAATCTGAATCACTATTATTACTGCATTCAACATATACGTATGTTCAAAATGCTAGGTCTTAAAGGATTTTTATATAATTGTATTCAAAAGCACTCTTCGCAAAAGAAAATAAACCTGAGCCATCCTTTGATTAGCCATACATGTTATATCTTGCATTCTGTGTGTTGGCTCGCTGAGCACGGGGTCGGAGTGCTCACGCTCGCTTTTGCGGCAAAATTCAGAATCAAGAGTCAAGTCACCTCGCCTCAGCAACGAGAGTGGACAAGCTGGCAGATAAGATGAAGAAGAAGATGTCAAGGGCTAGATCGCGAACCTCCAGTTGGCTGCCTGTGGGCATGTCCTGAAGGTCCCACCTGTGTGCTTCGTTCTTCCGCTGCTGCAATTTATTGATTTCGGCCTAATCGGCCCATGTGTAAGTTTAATATTTTAATTACGTTTCCGCATGATATGTACTTTGATATTCAGAACTGTAACTGTGTGCACTATCTACTGATCCAGGGAATAGTGTAGTGAAACACAGTAGATTCCGGATTGTAGAATCTGGGTCTGACAGGTTTGGTATCAGAGCATATCGACTGCAGGTCGTGACCTAGTTAGCTTGGCCGTTAGTCCATGACTAGACTTATTTCCACAATATATATTTTCACAAATATAAGCTATATTGCTCATTCCCATCTCTCTTAGATGATTTCCCCCTTGTCTATCTGCCGCAATAGCTATTTTACTTCTGAAGCTCTCTTACCCCGAAGTTCAAAGCAATAACAATCCCGTACTCCTCTTGTAATTTTCTAAGAAAACCCACTTTAATCCAAGAATCATGATGCTGAACCTTGCGGCTTAATCTCAGCGATTATCCTATTCCTGGAGGAAACAATAGTGTGAATATGGATGAATGTATTCATGGAGCGTAAATGAAAAAAAGGCCTAGGTAGCTGAATTAAGTGGCTCTTGGAGAAATAGCAACACTGATAAACTGTAAAATTCCTGGAAAATGTTTATAATAATGGAATAATAGGGGATAATCGATAATTGAGGGATTAACTAAAAGTTTTAGAAATTGGGGATATGATCATAACTATCGGAGTAGAGGCCTGATTAAAAAACATAACTCTCAGAGGATGTATGCAATAATGAAACAAGATGGAGATAGTGAATATTTAGGTTGATCTCTAGAAGGGCAACTTATGGGATTGAGTTAATAACGTCATATTGGATTACTAGGGAGTCTCGATGCAAACATCATCGATGGATCTAAGATAAAGAATAATAGGCATCCATTGGCGTGAGAAACTGATCAAGTTGGCAGATAAAAGATCTGAAATTGGGATTATATGGACATAGTGAAATATGAGAATTGAATCATAAATTATGGTGAAGCCAGGATTTATGTGAAGATTAGATACCCATAGCTGGATTAATGAAATTGAGAATACACAATGGGGATTGTATGATCGGTGGATTGGACGAATAAAGATATCGCTGTTTGGAGTTTTAGACGGCAATAATACTGTGACTAAATGCCGAAGGAAGATAGCCTAAGAGCAAATTGCAAAAATAGAAGTTAAATTATCAAGGCCGTTGGATTCTAGGCCTTATGTGTGAAGATTGAAGATCATACGGGAGTGAATCAAATCATTAATGGATAATGGAGAGATTAATATACCTATACAAAAAAAGAGGTATTGTAGGGTTTTGTACTTCCAACACAATTACAAGAATGAGTACAAATTTTCCCAAAACACTTCCCTCTTCCTTCTGTGGATTCAAGAGAAAATCTAACTCACTTTCTCTTACCTTTGTTCCAAAATTTAAGATCAGGATCGTCGACGATGGTCATGAAGATAAGGTGGTCCCGTTTTGAATGAACTATACAGATGAACCTTGTGCATCTTATGTGTGCTTCTCGAGTAGACGATGTATTGTTGCAAGGTTTTGTTTGGCCCTGTGCACTGCCTTCTTGCCCTCGGGCGTCCTATTTCGCAGTCACAGGAAAAACTTGCTTAAAAAAAATGTGTGCGGTTCAGTGTCACTCCAGCTCCCTGGATGTGCCCTTTTAAAGATAGAATGGGTTCGGATTACCTTATCCCCACGTCTCAATCCTTACCTCATGCTATTCCCCTCTCGCCCCATTTGCTACAATCCTAGTCAGATCTGCTGAAACAAAGTGATGGATCGTCAAGGATCAAGACTTAAGACTCTGCTCTACCAACACTCTTTCCTTACCCACCTGGAGGAACCGTAGATCAAATCACCACCTAAACACAACATTAAGGAGTGCGTCGACAACGTGAAGAGAAAAGACATTACGCATACCAATACTCCGTGAACTTCTCCAATTGCAAAGACAACCATCAACCGGGCGAATATCCCATGAGCAAGGCCACATGTTCTCTCTGTGAAAGACAAGACCACCAACCTGAAGATTGCTTCTAAAACCTATTACTAACCAAGCAGCTGAAGTACCATGGATGAGTCTCCACATCGCCACAAGACCCATCATGTCTAGAGTTAGAAGAGATAAATAATGACTAGTGATACCCATTTTAAGGGGGGTAGCACTATGAGATAGAACTGCCGAAGAACTACTATGATGCATACTTTTGAAATTGCAACAACTCGGACTTAGGACTAATCAGACCAGTACAAGGAGATTCGCGAGACCAGAAATCTTCTGGCGATAAGGATTACAAGACATACCTTTAGCTAAATTCGACATGCGTGGCAAAGCTAAAGAGTAAGAACGAGGTCCCAGTAGAAGTAAAAGACCACCATATAGATATGTCCATTGGCACCTCTTACACTCATGAGGCCCTCTACCCCCTAAGGTACGGACCATTCTTATCCGCCTATCAATAAGAAATTCGGCAACCATATGTCTAATAGACGATGCAATTACTCCATTCTACGATGACGAGAAGGCAACAATGTCAAAGAGTAAGTACTTGGAAGTTTATGACCAATCTAGGAGAACAAGGTTTTCTCTCTTTCCTCCTGACTTCTCCAAGTTCTAACCCCTATTGTGCTGATTTTCCTCTCTCTGTGGAGCGAAAGGACTATACGTCGGGCAACACCCCGAAACCCATTGCTAGCCAATATAACCCCGCTAACATCTTTCTACTCTACCGGAATCTCGGGGTCGAGATTCATTTAAGGGGGGTAGGTTTGTAACATCCCCAAAAATTTGAAAATTTAAAATATGAATTTCTTGAATTATTTTTGCAGAAAATTTTATTGGAATTTGGATTTTTGTGGTATTTTCTGAACTTTGAGGAGATTTCAAATTTTTAAGAATTCATAAAATACAAAGACAAACAATAGTAATTCCAAAAAGGGGAATATGCACGTACTAGAAAACTAAAACTTTAAATGCGAATCTGAAAAGATGATCCAGTATAAGAAGAGAGAAACTTGAGTTAAAATATAAAGTCTCATTTTGGAAATAATGATATAAATAGCAATAAGAATTGGATGAATAAAAATACAGACACACATGCATATATATATACATACACATATATGTGTATATACAAATGGTGCAAGTAAGGGTCTCACACTATAAGAAATAAGTATGTATATATATACATAAACCTATATGCAAATTGAAATAAGCTAGTAGCAATAACAGCATATGAGAATATATATATACACGCACACCTACACACGTATAATCTGAATGATAATAGTAACAGAAACTCTCATTTAATTATATATATATATATATATATTTGAAGCCTAAATTCCGAAAGTCATACAAAAATCAGTAAACGAAAATATTAAACCAAAAGCTTAAGTTAGAAAATAGAAAATCCAAATACAAAGATCAAATTTCAGTCACTACAAAAGCTTCTCATTTTCCCTTCTTTATTTTCTCTCATTTACATGTGGGCCCCACTCTTTTCTTTCTCTCTCTTTCCCTTTTTCCTTACTCCCTCCCGATTTCTTCTCTGCCGCGTGGGCCCTCTTTCCCTGCGACCTTCCCCCACTGGCAGCCGGCCCAGTCCCGCGCCTGCCTTCTTCTTCCTCCCTTCCTATTCTCCCGGCCGCGCCACCCTCTGAACCAAGTCGTCCCGCTCCTCGCGCGCGCGCCCGCCAGCCCAGCTCGCCCTCGCCTCTGCCGCTGCCATGCGGGCTCCGCTCCCTCGCGCCCCTCTTCCCCTGGCCGTGGCCCCGCCCGCGCTCTCCTTCTTCCTCGGCTCCTTCCTCTCCACGCGCCCGTCGCCGCTCTCTCCCTCGCGCAGCTCCCTCTCCAGCTGGCCGCAGCCAATCCTCTCCCTCTCGCTCATACACCCCCGAGCAAGATTCAACGCACCCCGTTCTCTCTCCCCACAAAATCTCGGAGAGGATTTGGTTCACCTCCCCCTTGCGCAGTCTCGATGCATTCCCCCTCTCCCTGCTCCGCCCACCGATTCTCCTCATCGCCCCTGGTTTCCCCCGTGCTCGCTGCCTATAAGAAGCCGGCCGAGCCCCCCCCCCTCCATGCTCCCCTTCCCCGTTGCCCTGCTCGTCCCGCCTCGGTTTGGCTACACGCCGCCGTCGCCGTTTCAGCGCCGCCGCCTCCTCGGTCGCCCCCTGACCGATTCCCCGCAGTGGGAGCACCCCCATGACGCCCTCAATCTTCCCCAACCGACGCCCGGCCCCCTCGATGCCCGAGCTGCCCCCTCCACGTGCGCCACCCTCCGCCGCCCCTGGCTTCCGACGCTAGCCCGCCTCGGTCACTCGCCGGCTTCACCGGCCGCACTGGTACGCTCCCTACCACCCCCTCTCGCTCATGCTCGTGCTAATTAGGCTTCCCTTCTCCTTGGCCGTCGCCGCCCCCAGGGCTCCTCCGCGCCCGGCCGCCTCCATCGCCGCCGGCACCCCTCGGCGCCGCCTTGGCCGGAGCCACTACCACCCGAGGGTTCATCACCTCGGGGGCAGCCCATCTCGCCACGTCCGCCACCCTCCGGCCGACGGCCGCGCCGGCGAGCCCGCCGCCTGGCCCTGCGCCGCCCCTCCCCTGTTCTGTTTTCCCCTGGCCGAATGGCCCTCTGCCCTGACACTCTCTCTGAGTTGTGGGACCAAACAGGAGAACCACCCCCCAGGCAGTGTATGTTTGTGTAGAGTAAGGAGTAAGATTCTTGTAAATATGTATATGCATGAGAATATAAATAAGGAATTACTTGTGAATTTATAATGGGAAGTAAGAATAAGAAATTATTCATAAATTCATAATGAAAAAGATGGAATTGATTACATGTCCAAAGTTTAATAAAGAGTTCAACTAAAAATACCCTCAAGATTAAGATTAAGGAAATGGATTAAATAATAACTAAAGTGTAAACAAAATACTAATGGTACCATTAAATAAAATCATGATGTTAAACTTAATAAGTGATAATGCTAAACATAGTTTAACAAACTAGGACTCATACAAATAAATCTTAATTCAACTCAAAAATTTAGCCCAGCTATGAATGAAGATACATAAGGTATGATAATGCGATTATTAGGGATTTAAATTCTAATTAATTACCGATAGAAGATTGTTAAACTCTTATGTATGAAAGTGATTAAAGTATGTTCTTAAACATATAGACATATACCCGTATATAAAGGAATCCCAGAATTATAATCCAAACAATTAAGGAGGATAATGAGAAAGCATTTGAACGACTTTTAATGCAGGTTCTTACAATTAAAGAGGCACATGATAAATCATAAGTAACAAATAATATTGGGAATGAGAATTGATTACAAAATATAAACTCTAACATTAACATATTGCCGACCCTGAAGTCTTAGATTGTAGTTTTGATTTAGTAGCGATAACAAAATGTAATCATGTGTAGCAGGTTCAAATAGTAAAGGGATGTAAAAGTTAATCATCTAAGGCATGACTGTCATTTCTATGCCTTTAAAAGGTCATCTTAATATATAGTTACTAAAATGTAAAAGCACTAGGACATCGGGCATTAAAATGACCTAACCAATATGTGTATGTACTCTAAAGTGGACGTTAGGTCGTCAACACAAGTAATTAGGGTTACCTAAAATGATATACATCAAACCTTGTTCCGGTTGCTAAGTTTAAACTAAAATTTAAAATAAAGCATGATAATAGCTAAAGTATGAGCAACATAACAGTAGCGCCGTCAATTAAATCTTACACTAGCTTTAGTACATATTTATATGGAACATAATTATCTATATACAGCAAGTCGGGACTCGTATAAATAAACTATAGATTAATAATACATAAAAGCCTATATCAGAAACTATTCTAAAAATGTAATTAAGATATCCAAGTATTATAATGCCTTCGACTAAAGGATTTATAGAATAAGTACAGACCTCATCCGTCGGTCCAGTTTGCCTTGCCCTAACCTGAGCTGCAAGGAATACATACCCTAGAGATAAAATTTGTGCACTAAACTCCTACACCAGACTATAGGACTAACCCGACTCATGGAACTTCCTTGATAAATATAAAAATAATAAAAGAAATTTATCAATCGGAAGGTCAAGTCTCGCTTCTCCCCAATCGGCTATGTATGGCCACCTTCCTTTCTCAAAAGCAGATAACTCCTGTGAGTGCATCTTCACTTTCGATCCCTCGTATTTCTAAAATTTTCCCTCACGGTAAAGCATTCAGACAACTCGTCCTCCTGCCCAAACCCAGCTACCGATGTGCTTACCACACACTAACCTGAATCGCCCTTCTATTCTCAAATCATAATAAATGCATAATTTAAGCTAAATCGGATATTTAAAGTGATTGGATTTATTTGGATCTTTTGAGTTATTTGCTTTTATTTGGATTCAGTCGTTGTCGCGTAATTAGAAACTGAAGTCCGAAGATTCCACGGATCAAGCGAGATCAAGAGTGAAGTGAAGAAAAGATCCGCAGTTCAAGAGAAAGCATTGTGTGAGCTCAAGACTGCGGTAAACCGTGCCAGGCGAGTCAATACTTTGATCATGTTGAACCTACATTTCTGCAAATTACTTTGTTTTAAATTAACAAACTGCATTGCTGTTATTTTTATGCAAATGCATGCTAAATTTGATATTCTAGTTATATGCCGTTGTTTACCTTGAATAATATTACCCCCTCCTTTGAGTATTTGAATGTGTGAACCTTGTCGCCCTAGCAAAAATATGATAGTAACATTTCGAAAATAAGTCTGTAACCGTATGCCATGCTTAGCATTGATTAGGAACTCGGGGCAAGAAATTGTCCCAAGCATTACTTTTAATCATGAGAACTGGTTTGGGCAGTCATAGTGGGAATGACTGGCATATTTCGATATGATTATTTTATGCTCCCAAAAATCCCAACTTGCTTTAATGTCTGGGCGGACTGAGTCGAGGGTGTGTATGTATGGTGCAGTGGAAGCACAAAAGTGAGTTAGTGATGTATAAAAAGTGCAGTGGAAGCACAACAATGAGATAGTGATGTATAAAAAGTGGGTTAGTGGTAGCCCGCCCAGATACCACTAAGGACCGAATCTTGTCATGAACTCCCTTGTAAAACAGTGCAACCACAAGTCCGTAACTTACGACTTGGCTAAGTAAATTTATCGAAGTTCTGGACTCATCTCATTGGCAAGAGGTTGAAGGAATTTAGCTATGGCAAGGGGAGGCCTGAAGGGACACCAGTGGAGGGTGAAGTTTCCCAGCTGTCCTAACGTTGCGGGAAGGGGAGCCCGGCTGCGTTAGTGGCTGTGGGAGACATCCCGCGCACAGATGGGACCCACCGCAAGTGGGCAGTCTCCCATAAATGTGAGATGAGAAAAGAACCTAGATACTTTGAAAAGTCACTGTGATGGTCTGCTCAACCACACGTCTAAGGCATCGTGTGGGGCAACGAGTTGATTGTCTCTTGTGGTGAAAGTGTACAAACTCTGCAGAGTCAAAACTATTCGAATAGCCGTGCCCACGGTCAAGGGCAGACATGGGAACTTAACCAGATATAGTTCTATTTCAAAATGCTTTATGATGGGTTGGAAAAATGGAAGGGCAGTGTAAGGCCCTAGTTTGGAATTGTCCTGGGTGTCGTCCCAGTGGTAAGTTAAGTGGCTATAACGCTGAAGAATTGCTATATGGTGCAGATGCCATGTAATGGTGGATGGAATCTGAATCACTATTATTACTGCATTCAACATATACGTGTGTTCAAAATGCTAGGTCTTAAAGGATTTTTATATAATTGTATTCAAAAGCACTCTTCGCAAAAGAAAATAAACCTGAGCCATCCTTTGATTAGCCATACATGTTATATCTTGCATTCTGTGTGTTGGCTCGCTGAGCACGGGGTCGGAGTGCTCACGCTCGCTTTTGCGGCAAAATTCAGAATCAAGAGTCAAGTCACCTCGCCTTAGCAACAAGAGTGGACAAGCTGGCAGATAAGATGAAGATGAAGATGTCAAGGGCTAGATCGCGAACCTCCAGTTGGCTGCCTGTGGGCATGTCCTGAAGGTCCCACCTGTGTGCTTCGTTCTTCCGCTGCTGCAATTTATTGATTTCGGCCTAATCGGCCCATGTGTAAGTTTAATATTTTAATTACGTTTCCGCATGATATGTACTTTGATATTCAGAACTGTAACTGTGTGCACTATCTACTGATCCAGGGAATAGTGCAGTGAAACACAGTAGATTCCGGATTGTAGAATCTGGGTCTGACATAAGGCAAGCGGGCAGAGTAATGGAAAGAAGAAAGCAGACGAGTCAGAAATGAGCAGGGGCAGACACTGCTGTGGACTGTAGAGTAACATGAGTTGTTTCGCTCCTGTTGTCTTTTTTTTTCTTAAACTTATGTCTTATAGTTATAACTTATAACTTTTTGGTGTTTATAAAAGAGAGTATGAAGTAACAGAAACTTGCGTATAATTTTGATCGATATAAATGAAATTATTACAGTATGTGCTACAATTAACTTATAAACATGTCTTGAAAAGACATTTCGTTTAAAAGTTAATTACTAAAGAAAATCTAAAAAGCAACTTTTAGAAATTGAAAAGAATAAACAATTTGTGAGTTTTGGCTTTTAAAAGCTGTCTTTTGAACAAAGTGATTTGTATAAGCCGTTTTTTTGTAAAAGTCACTGCAAAAGTGGTTTTGAACGGAGTAACTTCTCAACACGATGTCTCTTACTCTCTCAATATCTCGTAATCAGTCAAAAGCTACAACACTTTTCAACATGACCTAAAGGAGAAAATGATGGTGTGGAACATGACAAGTAGACCCATGTGTTTCGTAGAGTCTAATTTAGGTTCGGGTCCACGTGTTTCCTTTTATCTAACAAAAAAACTATATTACCATCTATTAAATATAAGTGAATTGTTCGTCTTTTCTCATCAGCAGATAGCGTCAACTGGCTTGAGCCCGCTCTGCTTGCAAAATATGCCATATTGGATGACAATGTGTCATCTTGTATTCTCGCATATGGTGGAGGCGTACAACCCACAATGGGCCATGAGGCAGTTCCGGCTCCACCAGCACATTCCCCCGACACCGGGTCGACCTCTCCCCGGGCAAGCTACATGTAAGTACAACATAATTTTGCATATCATACTGCAAGATATACCTTTGTTGTGTTAATTCTAACTTAATTTTTATGTTGGACTTGCAGGCAAACGAAGAAGGGTAGGAAAAGTGACAATTGGCGACCGACACAACAACGTTGGATAAATGAGTGGGAGTTGGCTGCACTTGCATCGACCCTAAACGCGACACGGCCGTATGACGAGATATATGGCACATACTTGGAATGGTACATGTAGAACACGTGGCCAAGATTGACAGGGACACCCCTGCCACGACATCCAGACTCCAGTCACACCGACCGCCTGGCGTTGGGGGTGAACATACACTAAGCATTGCGACATGATGAGTCGGTACATTCATAAAGGTCCACATTTTGCAACCTCAAAAAATTGGTGAACTAAGGAACCTTTTCCTTGCTGCCCTATGCAGCTGGACCGCATGTACGACATTTTGGAACAAACTGAACATGTGTCCCAACCGGGATAGTCAACCACAGTGGAAGGTTTCAAGGGGATGACAAAGTCCATACGCAAAGACGTCAAGAAAGTTATTCGTAACTTAAGCTATGGTAGACCTAGCGATGTCAACACGAGGGCATCAGACAGGGTTCCATCGTGTGCCATCGCCACCACCATCATCGTGGCCCAACGTGTCCACGAACTGACCCAACATTAGCGATCGGCTGGGCATACTATTCAGCGCCTCCGTGAGTCATCACAGAGTTATAGGTGTGCTATGTTAAAGTATTTCACTCCTCATTAATCATAGTGTTGCACATAGGCTTGCCGCACAGACTTAACCTTATAGCCATCAACGTCATGTAGGCACGAGGATGTAATACCGAAGGACATGGAGGCTTAGTCCACAATGCCGGCGGCTGGCAGAGATTCTTTGTTAGAGGACTACCAGTGGGTCAAAGGCCATTGCCAGACCAATGGGGTCTTTCGAGCGATGCACAGCACCCCCCCCCCCCCCGCCTCGTACAACTACGGGCAGCCAGGGCCGTCCACCTCTCAGCCTCAGGCACCATAGGGCTATGCAACTGGCCCTCCCAGAGGTTGGTACCCAGGTCAAGCATAGTGGATCCCATCCTATGGACAAACTTTGCATGCAGAAGATTGGTTGGAAGGTTTTTTCTCGGGGCCACCTGCCACGATTACACCTCCCGAGTATGGCCACACACCCACCAAACACCCACGGTATGACCTGCGTCGCGAACGATAGGTGCCCAACCACCTGACATTCCCAACACTAGGGTGGACGACCCCTGGTTGTCGTATCAGGTCCAGTTGAATCACGCGATGGCGATCACCTACGCTAACACCCTATAGGAGATTGGGCAACTATGGATGCTTCTGACCTCTAGGTATGAGCACTTGGACATCCTCCGCACCCAGCTTACTCGCTGTGAGGCTGTCCTATAGGTGGAGGAGTACAAGAGGGTTGTCGCTGGGGCCATTTCCACAAAAACAATGTTTATGGGGCTATTTTTGAAAAAAACTTCTACGGGGCCAAAAAATTCGTGTGCGAAGACTTCCCACAGGACGGGGGATTTGATTGATGAAGCTTGGTCACATGCTGGTTGATGACGCCTGGTCACATTGATGATGTCTGGTGGTGCCGCGCGTGAAGAGGACGAACTACCAAGTAGCTGCGCCAAGCAAGACGAGGAATTTTGGACGTCCGCCGTGGAACCTTGCTCTAATACCAACGCTAGGTATTCTTAAATCCAAGATTAATTTTGTAGAGCTTTTTAGGTCTATCATCTATTTCTCTGTCTATTTTATGGTGTTGCTCATAATCGTATTATGAGACTAGAGAGTAGGGATTTATTTATAAATTATACTTTGAGGTGTTGCAAAGCCACCCACCTATTTTTTGAGACATCGTAAGACTCTTGAACCATGCCACCAAACACGATCAGATAAGCCAGTTTAATGAGTCTAAAATACATTAGTCCCCAACACACATGTGTGAGTCATACACCATGATCAGATTGTATATGAGATCAATTCCAATCTAATCATGTGGGTCGACAGCCTGCAGAGCCGATCCTGCAAAACAAACCAGCTATTCAGCCCTATGCTGTATCTAGGTTAAATATATGTATGCATATTAAATTTCAGTAGACTCGATCTCAATAAATATATTTACAACATTCCAGTACAGCCATTCTCGGCACCTCGAGTATTAATTTCTCGAGTTAAATTCTATATCAAATTATTTCCTATCACTTACATTAATAATATGAATAATTCCACATTGAGTTAAACAGATAATAATCATAATAAATATTAAAAGCTACATAAAAATTTCAACATATAGAGGCATATAAAGCTGGTTTATTTGTGGTAGCATAGGTGTCCTCATTTTAAGCCGTGGTATCTTTTTCCTTCGTAGATATTCAGAATCTTGTCTAGCTTTTGCTGAATAGCCCTCTCAAAGTGCTTAAAACACCGATTAATATCCAAACTTACATTTAGATGGCTTTCAAAGTCATTGTTGAATCTCTCACTTAGATGTCGTTTGGTTGGACTGAAATAAGCTAGTTTATAGTTGAAATTATACTGTAACTGGCTGAAATTACACTGTAACTGATGGTGACTTATTTGGTATAAATAAATTTAAAAAAATTAAAAATAAGTTAGCCCATCACAAACAATGCAAGTAAATATGGAAAAAAAGAACCGGTAAAAAGCTAAAAAAGCTAAAAAAACTAGAAAAAGAAAAAATTTAGGAATAGTAAAAAATAAATCAGAAGTTAAAAGCTCATATCGAAATAAGGGAAGTCTTAAACTGTGTGCTTCCGCATTCCCAACATGAACACGTTCTTCAGTTGGCATCCAGCCCTTTTTCTCTTTTAACTTATAAATGCTGTCTAACCAAATCTCCTAGTGTACTGTGTCGCATACTGTTAAAAACTTCTTCAAATGTTGCCTTGTCCTCGTATTCCATTTCAATCATGATTAGATCTCAGATTGGCAAGTTGGTGCCGTTATAGCTGCGACGAATAAGGTACAATTAGGGCGGATACGTATAGATATTATTTATCTTGTATCTTATATTTTTTTTGAGTTATAGTCAAACACAAATAGTACTGAAAATCCATTTTTTTCCATTCCATATTTATTTCATAAGCCTTCGGACAGTTGGTCAGACAGAAATTATCCGCTTCTTTACACAGAACATTAGACAATAGGATGCAATCAGAGCGAACACATAGAGATTAATTGCTGAGATGTCAAAAGAAGAACACTCAGTATTTCTTGTCTGTTTACATATGATTATCCGCATATATATTATCTTGTTATTAAGTGAAGTCACATCAAATTTTCTCATATCACTTTACATACGGATATATACGGATGGATATCACTCATCTCTTATCATATTCTATATTTTTTCTTTGGAGTCGGACACGAATAGTGTCGGATACTCATTTACTTTTTCCACATTCACTTTGTGAGCCATGGTCGGTTGGTCGAATGAAAATTATCCGCTCTGTTTATATCCCTAGCCTCGAACTATTTCAATCATAATACGATTCAATTTCAATAATTCAATCCATACGAATTATTACTGCAAAAAATCTCAAAAAGCATGCCGCAATTCACACCGAGTCTCCCAGCCTCACAACTCACAATCCAAATAAATTAAAAGGCCAACGTGTACACACATCTATC
The DNA here is from genome assembly GCA_017311315.1 of Dendrocalamus latiflorus. Classification (NCBI taxonomy): domain Eukaryota; kingdom Viridiplantae; phylum Streptophyta; class Magnoliopsida; order Poales; family Poaceae; genus Dendrocalamus; species Dendrocalamus latiflorus. The sequence goes on along the minus strand of CM029645.1, from coordinate 23,226,590 downwards.
TACAGCTCTACACAAGCACAGGGCATGTTCACCAAACGGACGATAGGTCAGCGGCGGCGAGCAGCAACCTGCCGCCCTTGCGCCGGGCCAGCACGAGGGCCACCGCGATGGCCGTCGCGGTCTCTGTGATAAGCAGAAGCGCCGCAAGCCCCACGGCTAGACATGAAACAACTCCAAAAATATCAAAAATTTTAAATTCTTTTTGAATTTTATTTGAATTCCACCCCTTATCTAATTTGGCAAAGTTCTTGAAAATACACCTTCCTCTTTTGGTTTCCCATCTCCCCTTCTTGCTGGCGCCTCATTGGACGCCGCATCCGCACTGCCTCACTGTGTTGTCGCCCACGTGCCCAACCGTCGCCGCTTGAAGTTGCGGCAGCGCTGTTCTCTCGCGTCCACACCAGCTCTACGCCGTAGCCCCACCAATCAGCCGCCCATCTCCCTGTCTCTCCTCGTTTGGTGCGCCCTGGTCAACCACACGCTCTCTCGCCACAGCTCATCTCTCTCTCGTTGATGAACGCGCGTGAGCCATACCTACTGCATCAACAATCTCGTCAGCGCCTACGGAGACATCAGTGTCACCTCGTCTGCACGCTGTCCAATCAATAGATCTCTCGCCCCCTCTCCTTACCTATGCGCAGGCGACGCCTGAACTGCTTCTCTGTTCCCACCACCTTACCTCACTCTTATAACTCAATCACCTTCACAGAGAGCTCCGCGTCACTCCCAAGCATCCACCAGAGCCACTTAATCAAACTCTCACTCACTGCAGCGCCGCCAACGACCTCCCCTACGCCCGATGAGCCCTGGACTCGATCTCTTTTATTACTCGATGAAAATTCAATTACACTCACTGTCATGATCTCCCTTGCTTCTTAAAAATATTGGTGAACTCGCTCGAGCACAAGCAGTTCTGTAATGCTCGGTTGGCGGAAGCTACCGCCGGCTATAAGGCCTTTCCCGTGGACAGCTCAGTCGGGCTTTTCCCGACTTAAACCACTATCACTACCTTGAAACCTATGTTCTGTAGATGATCAAACTGCTCCCTACTTCGCCGGAGGATCACCAAAGAAGTCTTGAGCCGCCATAGGAGCCGCCACCTTCTCTCCAACCAACAGACGCCACCACCCATACTTCCGTCTCTCAAAGCCCCAAAATGGAACCCATGTACTCCAAGGAACCCAACCCGTGCTCCCCTTTTTCCGCCGGAGAGCTTCGCTGGAGCTGAACCGCGAAGGGTCACCGCCCTCTGTTTTTTCGCTGGGAAAACGAAGTTGGAGGTTGAAGACGATAGTGGACGCGACGTGGTCGCATTGCGGCTGTTCACGCGCTGTAGTTGTCTCAATTGGGTCGTCCGCGTGAGCCGCATCGTGGTCGTCCGCGTGTCGCCATTAGGCGTGCGCGCGCTGGGCCTCTCGACCGCGCGCAGCATGGGCTGAGACCAGTCGACCCGTTTAAGCCAAGCGGGCTGATTTGGCAGTCGGGCTGCACAGTTCTTGTGGGCTGGCTCAACACTGTTCACCACTATTCACCTGAAACCCCAAAATTTCAAAAATACCCCGTTTCGATCGTTTCAACGCCGCGAATCCATTTTTGACCTCCAATCCACTAAATTGAGCTCCAAATAAATCCAAATCCCTCCATTTGAATTTTATTGTATTTTTATTCCTTTTTAGTTAGTTTATTTTTCCTAACTTGATTAGACTCAAGTACAGACTTATGTTATTTTATGTGTTTGTGCTAGCTCCTAAACTTTCCGAAGTGATGGTACAAGGACTAGAACCAGGCAACGAGATCTTCGAGATAGTAGAATTTTCAGAGCAGTAAGGCAAGTTATAAATTCTTGATCATATTGAATCCTATGAAATTTAAATTATTTAATTACTATATTTGCATTAATGTTATTTGTGAAATGCTATTTAATTAAGATAAATGTTTAGAAGGACTTGTTAATCAGTTATGTCCTGCCACTAGAAAATGCCCTGTTTAATTTGAAACCATATTCACCTTGACAAGCTTAGTAATATTTAATTATTGTATAAATAATTGTAGACTAGCTTATTCAAAATTTTGTACTATTAAGTGGCTTGGCTATTGGTCGATAGAATTGTTAAACTGGTTCTAGGGTAAGGAGGAATCATGGAAAGCTACGAGATGGTTGGAGTCCACGACTTTACCCTATGGTGGAGGCTTCAGCAAAGGGGTGGTAGCACCATCGAGCACAGGGGATGTGGTTGGTTGCCTCAAGTGAAAAGTAAGGACAAGAATCTTATGCTGAGTAAAGGACACAGTGATCTCTCAACCACAGATGTTGACTTGTCAACTTAATTGAATCTCTACAGGAGGAAGGAGTGTGGATGATGCGGAGTTGGTATGTGGAATGGTAAAACTATACCTAACAACGGTAGGGGCTACTCAGGACGGACAAAAGTATTAGGTTTAGCCAGTTAAACCGGGTCTAAGTGGATCTACTGGGTAGAACCTACATAAAGAATTGAGCAATGAAAAATCTTGTTTTCTCAACTCAGTCGCACGTTAGCTAAAGCATGCCTATCGCGTGACATTGAGTCTGAGAAATCTTGTGGGTAAAGCTGAGCAACTCCGCAGAATGAAATAAATGGTATTCGAATACACCGTGTTTCCGGTAAATGAAGTTGTGTTTAATGGGTGATTCCAACAGCGAGGCATAAGTAGATTTTATTATGTTTTAATCTGATTAAGCTGAGTAAACAGCTGTTGAAAGAAAACCCCTTTAATCTTAAGGAGTTTTGTTTATGTTTTCCTGTTTGCAAATAAAGTTGTATCCACTCAAGTTAATAGAACCAGTATATTCCGTTCCTTTGAATATCCTTCCAAGCAGTTAAGTTATAATTTACCCTTGTGATTTACTAGGTATTGTTATACTTATTACTTGCTAAACAACAAATAGAATATCAGCGGACCTGTGAAGATCAAGCTAGGATGAAGCTCAAGAGGAACCCTATTACGCTGTAGACGACTGGTTTTAGATCTTAGCCGCGCTCAAATTTACCTGGAAGTTGTATGCCCATTGCGTCAAAATGAAGTTGCTAAATCATAAGCCTATAATAAAGTTTGGCTCTTTTGTTGTAAGCATATATTGTTGTGGTGCAGACATATGTATAGTATTCTATAACTAAACAAATTTGTTGTTGTGGTACAGATTTATGTATAGTACTTTATAACTAAACAGATCTAGGCAGATGCGGGAATTTCTTGACGTCTCTTATATGGGGCGGTACAAGACACGTCCTTAGCCGCCGTGCGGCGTCCCGCAGCCGCTGGGCCTCCCGCAGCTCCCCCTCGGCCGCGCCCGCGTCCTGCGCCGCCGCTGCGACGTGCTGCTCGATGTCGCCCACGCGCGCGCCCTGCGACTCCACCAGCACGGCCATGTCTAGGAACAGCTGCTGCAGCTCCAGGAGCCCGCCCTCCACCTCCGCCTCCGAGCACGACAGCATGGAAGCCCGCACCGCCGCATCGGCGTCGGCAGCGTTGCCACCGGCGACGAGCCGGTCCAGCTGCTCCTCGGTGGGGGCCTCGCTGGCCACAGCGAGGTAGCAGCGGGCCGTGTCACCGCAGCGCTCTGCGGAGACCTGGCGCCTGAGGGCCTAGACCCCGGCAGTGAGGTCCTGGAGGCGGCCGTGGAGGCCGGCGACAGCGTGCGCGGCGGGGTCGGGGCGCGGCGGTCCATGGAGGCTAGCCAAGGCGGCGGACAAGCGCGGCCTGTGTGGCGGCACGGAGCGGAGGAGGGACTTGGACGCCTCGTGCGCTGACTGGAGGCGGGACAGCTCATCGCGCAGCGCGGCCATCTCGCTCTTGGCCGCCTCCGCCAAGAACGCCTGGAGCTTCTCGTCGCCGGACCCGCCGCCTTGCTGTGCCTGCGCGGCCGCGGCAACCGCGGCGCCGACGAAGGAGTCGGTCATCAGACCGTTCATCTTGATTTCTTAGCTGAACTTGGGGATGGTGGTGAGATCGATCTGGTGTTGTGGTCGAATGGTACCGCTAATTGGAAATATGGACGCATTTGGCACTGTAGAGCACACGAATTCCAGATATAGCCCCTGCGGAAACACAATTCCATTTGTAGCCCCCAGCCGACCGCATGATTAACCGCAGCGCGACACGTGGCAATCGTGCGGCCGGGGAGCGCACGACACCGAGATCGTGCGGTCCCCGACCGCACCACTCGATTACTGTCACGTCAGAGCAAATGGTGCGGTGGGAGAGCGCACCACTCGAGTGGTGCAGTGCCGGACCGCACCACTCGGCGAGTCGTGCGCCACCCCACCGCACCACTCGGTTGCTACAGGTTTAGGGTTTGCAGCGGATTAGGGTTAGGGTTTTGCGCAAAATATAAGTTTTATTTTTTGTTTTGATTACATAGTTACATAAATATTATGTATATACATATATATATATTTTAGAGTGAGCTGCAAATTTATAATATAGAATAGGAGAAGCAAAACAAAATATGAAATATATTTTGAAAATTCGATATGTATTGCAGATGATACATGTAGGAATTATTTTTGTAGATTATTTTTTAAATATTTTGGTACGTTGTTAATGGTGTTTGAAAAAAAAATATGTATTTGATGTGGATTGGAGTTTACTGCTAGTGCAATTTTTTTGCAATTATGAAAATTAAGAATTTTGGTTGGTAGAGTACGAATGAAAATTGTGTGAAGTAACGATTAGTGTATTTGTGATTTTCGTACATTGCTGACCGTGCAAAATATGTTGAACTGGCAATAACATTTTTCGATCATGTTATATTGTTTTATTGGAAGAAATTTAATGTAATTTTTTTGAGGACAATTGCGATAGGAACAATTGGTCGAAAGGAAGGAAAATGATATTGAACACGTGGGAATCATTGAATGCGAAAAGACGAGATAATAAGCTTAGCTAAGTAGAAATAAACTTCATAATACAGTTGGGATTAACATGCCACGTACATTTTTATTACATGCATAACATATAGCATGATATGCGACTAACCCACCCAACTGCTCGTACGACCTACTGTGTGGACCGGGGCCACTTTCCCTTCCTTGCCCGCTCGGCGTTGAACTCCTCCGCGACCTCTTTTGCCTTAGCCGCCATTTCCCTTTTTCTCTCACGCTCCCTGTCGCGAGCCTCTCGCTCCCTACGCGTGCACGCTTCGAGATGAGCTTGCATCTCGAGTTGTATACGCAGGGTGTGCTCGTTCTTGAGGCGCTCCGCCTCCAGCAACGCCTTCTCCCATGTGACATTCCACTCCTCGAAGTCGAGAGTACATTGGTCCGCAAGGTGGATCTCAAGATCGATCCATTTGCGGTAGCCACACAAGGGCTCCGGAGACTGTAAATACAGGGGAGAGATTGTTAGTGCGTGCTGTGAAGGAGAAAAGGTAGGAAAAATGGTGCATGTGGTCGTTACCGGCTGCCGATAGGTTGCGGTGTCAAAACGGCGGTTGGGGTAGTCACTGGAGTAGTTTGCGCAACCCCAGTAACGCATACCTAGGCTGATGCGTTCCTTGGACTTGAAGAACTTGCACGTGTCCCCGCACCAACAAAGGGGGTGTCTCCCCCTCAGGTGGGAGTTGCGGCGAACGCTCGGTGGGGACGTCCGGGATGGGGTTGTTACTACGCGGCCGCTCATTGCGGGGAGCTAACCCTTTAGCACGCTGGGCTTGTTCTACCCGGGCCTATATAGCCCTTATTTTCTCATCACGGGCGGTAGCTGACCATGCTAGTTCACGGGTCTCCTCCCATTCCTTCACCATCTTGTCCCATTGCTTCTTCTGTTTTTTTGTCCATCCCGGTGGGGTGAAGGAAGCGCAGTGTAGTGTGGGGTTTGGAAGTGCAGTGTGGCCTGCGAAATGGAATGCACACCAATTTATAGTGTCCATTTTCTCTCTACTCCAACGAGTAAAGCTGGGCGTTCTGTCATATCACTGCAAAAAGGTTGCGTCGTCATGCCATGTGACTGAGCAAAGCTGCCCCGTGTTGTCATCTCTCTGAGCAAAGCTGACTCCTGTTGTCATGTCACTACGGAAAGCTGGCGTCTTTTGTCATCTCACTGTGCAAAGTTGCGTCGTTTTGTCATGTCACTACGCAAAGTTGGCCTCTTTTGTCATGTTACTGAGCAAAACAGACCTCTTTTGTCATCTCACTGAGCAAAGCTGCCCTGTGTTATCATGTCACTGCGCAAAGCTGGCCGCTTTTGTCATTTCACTACGCAAAGCTGGCCGCTTTTGTCATTTCACTACGCAAAGCTGGCCTCTTTGGTTAGTCACTGAGCAAAGCTGCCCCATTTTGTCATGTCATTGCGCAATGTTGGCCGCTTTTGTCATTTCACTGCGCAAAGCTGGCCTCTTTGGTCATGTCACTGAGCAAAACTGCCCCGTTTTGTCATGTCACCGCGCAAAGCTGGCATCTTTTGTCATCTCACTGCGCAAAGCTGTCCTCTTTTTCGTTTTTGGTCACTGCAGTAATCTCTCTCGTTTGGTATTAATAGCATGGTTGGGGTCCCATGACATTGTACGCAGAGAACCCTGTAAATCGAACAAAGAAGTACCTTTTCTTTCGTGGTGAAACATACCATGTCGGAAGCTGAGGGGCCATTCGGATTTGGGTCACCGAAGGAAGACCTTCCCTTCAAAAGAAGGGAGATCTTCAGTCCACAGTACCGCTTGATACCAAGCCGGCGTGCTCAACCAGCGTGGCCGAAATGCAGAGACAATGAGTACGCGATCGTGCAGGTCCTGGACGGCCCGTTCGATGGCGGGCGACGTTTCTTCCGATGCCCACGCTCCGGGGTACAAAATACTAATAGTACATTTTTTGTTATTGCTTATGGACCCTCCATGTTTACCGTCATTTCCCGCAGATGGCGAAATGCGACTTCTCCCGCTGGATCGACCCTCCTCATGAACGGTATATTGTCCGTTATGTGGATACATTATAGGATCGAATATTGGAGTTGGAGGACCGAATCGAGACTCTCAATGAGGAGAACAATGACCTCCGCCAACAGATGCAACGCGAGAGGGGCAACGAGGAGGTTGTGAACATAGGAAGCTCGTATGATCCCACATGTTGCTGCATGAACCCTAATTGCATATGTGCGTGCCACTACCACGACGGCAATTCTCCATGTGGGTGCCACGAGGCTCGTTTGGTATGTAGGCAACGAGGTGTATGGTTGTGTTGTATTTTAGTTGTTGTGTTCGTTGGTGTGTTGATGGTTGTACTAATTGCTATATTTTATGTACGTGCAATGTATGTGTTGTTTCGTGTTGTCATTGCGTGATGTCTTCTTATTCTGTGGTCTCTGTGCGTGAGGCTCCCCCCCCAGCCTATAAAAGGAAGCCATTCCTCACCTAGTCCCCTTGCATTGTTATCACTCACATCGTGAATTAGTTGTTCCCAATCTGTGTAGTTTTCTTTCGTGCTAACTCCCCCCGACTAGGCAATGAGTCAGCTCAGCACCTCTTCATCGGCACCCACGGTGATTTGCCCAAAATGCAACACGGTTGTTAGACGTAAGACCTCACACACGGCCGCGAATCCTGGGCGGCACTACTACAAGTGCCCTTATCACTCGGTGAGTAAGATTGTTTCGGGTTCATTGAAATCGTGGTGGTATGTTTAAAAATCTTCTTCTCATGGAATCGCAGGAAGCCCCCAGCGGTTGTCGATTCTGGGTGTGGAAGGATGAAATGGGCACTAGGACAGACATTGTTCGCCATGAGAGAGTTGTCGTGGGGGGTTGCGATCCCGTCGAGATGCGGCATCGTTTCGATAGACTGGAGTGGAAGATAAATTTAATGTTGTGTGCTATTTTCTTTCTTGTGTTTATTGTAATCGTCAAGTTGTAGTGCTGGAGGTTGTTCTCGTCTACGTTGGTAATGTTTTATGCTATGTTGTATCTTGCGTTTGTTGTTATCATGTCTTCTCTCGCTGGAGAGTTAATCTATGTATGTGTAATGCATGTTGTGAGGTACAGTGCCCACATGCGTGCATACTTGTCATATTACAATGAAGCCTTAAGTGTAGTTCAAAAAATTTCATAAGCCATGTGAAACACAGGAAACCATGCGACGTCACAACAGCACAATTACAAAAATTCATTTATCGTTGCGTCGTCTCCGCCTCGGACGGCATATTTGATCCTCTGAGAAGGTGAACCTGCTAGGGGAGCGCGGTGCATCTCGAAGGTCGTAGTGCGAGGGCTGCGTCCGAGGCGGTGGTGGGTACAACTCTGTGGAGAGTTGCGACGGCTGGCCAAAAATAGAGCTCAGCCATTCGGATGAGTGGTCTACGTCCTGCTTAGATGATACACCTGAATTAGGCAATGGAAAATACAAAAATGTTTATAATGAGTAGTAATATCATAAGACATTTACCTGGGAAGTCTGAAACGCAGATGGGCCACCGTGAACTTGCTGGCCCTGTTGCTCCGTGACTCTCTGCAATTTTTGCACGATGAGATTAGATGTCATTGAAATACATGTGTTATGATTACTACGTGAGTACATACCGGTGCATGCGGCTGTCCGAATGACGATGACGTTGGGAAATCACGCATGTACTCCTGCGCGGTGTAACCTTGGTACGTCTGCCCGAACCACTCGTCCCTCCCCTGCATGTCATTGTCGGTTGCTGCTGTGAGTCAGGGTCGCTATCTGCAGAGAATGTTCGCTCGTCCGCTGCCCTCCGGGATGATGACGGCTGTAGCAACGTGTTATCTTGTCGCAAGTGCTGCAGGAAAAACGTGTGGTTACGAATAACTGGCAATCGAGTGGATGAACAAACTGTTGGCAAATGTCGTACCGCTGCTCCGAAGCGCTGGGAGGACGAGCGAGCACAGCTGGGACGACCGCCGGACAGCGACGGACGACCGCCGGACTGCGACGGACGACCACCGGACAGCGACGGACGTGCTGACGGTGGTGCTGACGGCAGTGCTGACGGCGCTGCTGATGGGTGTGGTGCTGCCCGCTGTTCTTTGCGGAGGCGTCGTGCATGCACATCATCCCTGTGCCGACTACAGCTCATGGACCTGATCACAGACCTGGCCTCACTGAGGATGGTACACACCAAAGAAAGCAGCCGGGAGCCGCCCTGCCCACGCTGGATAATCTGAACAGCCTCGTCCTCGATATGATGCATGCACTCGTATTGCAGGTAAACTAACAATGAGTTAAAACGTACTGTAGGTAAACAAACAATGAGTTAAAACGTACTGCAGGTAAACGTACCGCCTCGTCCTGACGTGCTGCTCAATGACAGTTCGGCCCTACCCGTATGGCATCCTCGTGCGCGACCTCTGCAAGACGGTGTGGGGCAGGTCCAGTAAGCCTGCTGCGGGTGCGTGGAACGTACCACTCTAGGTACGCACGGTATGTGTCAAGGTCGTATGGCCTAGTCTCGTCCACAACCTCCGTGCTCGCTGAGTCACGCCACAGGTCTGTCCACGGCCGCTGTGTGCCCCTCCAGTCGTCACCCCGTTGATCTCTTCTTTTTTTCCTACAAGTTAGTACACACATTACACAATTAGTACTAACAACACATTACTACATTGCGTACAGTTACCATGCGATGACTTACCGGTGGGCCTTCGGTGGTAGTGGACGTCCTGGGAGGGATGTCACGTGCTGGTGGAGGTCAAATGCCTCAGCACTCGCTGCGGGTTGTATGGCTCGACGAAGTGGGAGAAGACGAGGTGGCAGGTCGTCAACCAGCACGTGTGGTCTTGGTGGCACTGAGATGACAACCCGTAGGGGGCTATGCTCTGAATGAACAGTGTATCCCATGGGAACCAGACTATGTCGCTCTCATGAAGAGTCTCGAACTGGTTATGGAAATCTGGGTACACACGCCTTGGTCTCTCCCTGGCCCACCATAGCTGACCATGTGTCCAGCGCGTCCCCATAGTCGGCCCATTTATGGGGTCATCGCCACCAGGCTGATCGTAGAACTCCGGGCTGAGGTCGTAAGGGTGCACGGCCCTCTCGATCTTTGGCCTCCCAACCGGGAAGTGCTCCCAAGACCAGTACTGTAGGAGCACGTAGCACACTGCCAAGACCAGCTCGCTGGTCGCAGTACGCTGCGAGGCATCACACAAGCCTCGGTACGTGGCGCTAAGGACTGCAAATCCCCAGCTGTACTGCGGCACCTGGCCGGGCAAGGCATCCGCCAAGGACTCCGCAAGGTGTATGTACGTAGGATGCACGGAGGCTCCAGTGGTCATAGGAAACAAGACCCACCCGAACAAAAAAAGGAGGTATGCCATGAGGTGCGTCCGCACGACCCCCTCAGGACCGTGCACAGGGCAGGTCATGAACTGTCGTAGCCACAGTGTGGCACACCAGACATGTTGTTTGGGATTGGGTGACCGAACCGGGCACCTAGGGCGACCTTCCAGTTTGCCGCCCTGGGGGGTGGCACTACTGCTGCACCACGGAGGGGTAGACCTGTCAGCATGGACACATCCTACAGCGTAACAGTCATCTCGCCCCACCAGAAGTGGAAGGTGTGAGTCTCCGGTCTCCAACGATCCACGAGTGCGGACAGCAACGCCGCATCGAACTGCAACGCATACGGAACATCCAGCATGCGAGCAATGGGCAAAAGGCCGGTGTCTCGCAGCAGTGGGATGTACCGATGGTCTAGAGGCCAGTGCTCTCGGGGGCTCCTAAGGATAAAACTCGGAGGGCCCTCAACGTCAGCAGATGACCACGCTGTGCATCGGTGCTGGTCATCCCAACGGGGCTCAAGCAACTCGTACGCCATCTCCTGCCGATGAATGAAAACAAGTCAGTATGCAGTGTCATGAGAATATGCAACATACGTAATTTGCAGGTAATGACAATAAAGTGTGAAATAAATGAGAACATAATATGCAACAAACGTAATTTGCAGCGAATGACAACAAAGTGCGCAACAGATGACAAAATAATTTCCAACAAACCTAATTTGCAGCAAACGACAACAAATGATAACGAAATATCGAATAAGTCAGAACATAATTTTCAAGCAATGACTCAAACAAATTGTACACGCAAATATTTTCGTAAGATACATTTAGCATAGGTTGAAGGATGCAAGATCATGTGCTCGCATAAACAAGATGAGCACAACAAAGGCCCTTAATAGTTTAAAAACACGGAACCAGCAGTGAACAACGAAGAACAATGTGCTTCATACTATGGAGCGTTACTTGATGTCGGCCTGTTTGGGAACTGCCTAAATGAATGACCAACCGTCTTGCATAGTCTGCACTTCGGGCGCCGAACCCGATCCCCACGTTGGCTATCATCCATGTCATTACGAATGCGACGGCTGTGTGTCACCCACGGCCGACGTGCTTCAGTGCATCGTTCGGCACCCACTTCATCTGCCCTGGCCAGAGGTCCCTATAATGCATGTCCACCCCGTACGAATGGAACTCCGTACTCCAGGTTTCAAACAGGTGCTTTATGTCATAGTACTTTGAGATGTAACGCGTGGGTGCCTGGTTCCATAACGCGCATGCCGCGTACACGTGGGAGCATGGCTTGTGTAGAAGTTGCGGCTTGTTGCAGGTGCAAGATGCACTGTCGTCAATCGTGCACACCTGCTTACGATCCCCTCTAGCCTGACCCATCATGTACTTCTGTCTGAGGCGGACCTCAAACTTCCTCTGTAAGCCATCCATAGTCTGAGCAATATGCGAACGAGCCTTCTCCATCTTCTTGTCCATGTAGGTCTGCAGTACCTCGGAGAATTCTTTGCCTTCGTCCAGATGCTTCTTCGTCATCATGGCTCTATTGACGAAGTATCCAACTGAACGGTTCCAGGTCTCTTCAACGATTGTAGTGATAGGTAAGGATCTCACGCCCTTTAGAACACTATTGTACATCTCGGACATGTTTGTCGTCATGATTCCGTACTTTGCTCCACCGGTGTCATGCAGTAGAGACCACATCTCCAAGTCAGGTGCATTGGACTGAACCCATTGTGTGAACTACCCAAGTCTCGTGGAGCCTCCCTCCATGGCCCCAGTTTCAGCCTGCTTGAGACGCCTTACATGCTTGCTGGTCTCCTGATCAAGGTGCCTCCACAAGGCTTCGAACTTCCTCTTCTGGTTCTGCATACAAAGCTTTTTGAACACCTTCATTAGTTTCTTGCTATGGAACCTTCTGTGGAAGTTCGCCGCAAGATGCCTCATGCACCACCGGTTCTTCATGTCATTCCACTGGAACGGAGGCTGTGTCTCGTTCTGCATCGTTCGCATTGCAGACAGCAAGCCTGCATTGCGGTCTGAGATAACACACACATCGGGCCGATCTTGTACTACGGCCTGCTTTACATTGGCAAGGAACCACAGCCAGCTAATTGTATTCTCGTTCTCTACAATTGCAAATGCCACTGGGGGTAACTGGTCATTTGCGTCTGCTGCAACCGCGGTCAGGATAATACCCTTGTACTTGCCAGATAGGAATGTGCCGTCCATCGTTAGCACTGGACGGCACCACTTGAAGCCTTCTATTGCTTGATGGAAGGCCCAGAACACTCTGTCAAGCACAAAATAATTCGGCCCTTGCGTCTCATGAACCCGCTCGTACTTGTTAATGTATGTGCTTGGGTTTGCTCCTGCAATCTGACACAACATTCTTGGAACCAGATCATATGCCTCCTCATACGTCCCGAACATACTCTGCAGGACCTTCTATTTCCCCCACCACACCTTTTTGTAGCTGACATCAAACCCCACCGTGTTCGCTACCTCCACCATGAGAACCTTGGGAGAAATGGATACATTTGCAGCCACAAGATGCCTTATCAGCTCCGCAACATATGACGACGTCATGTTGTGGTGCCTATGTAGTGGCGCCGCAAGCTCACAAGTGTGATCCTTCAGCACTGTTATCCGGAAGTCCGTGGCAGCGTCTCTGAACCACTGCGCACGGACGTTGCCAGGGCAGGAGCCGTCGACACTAGGGATTCGGCTGCGATGTCGTCCAATCTGGACGGCACGTACGCACCCTCTGTGGTTACAACACCACCTAACACACCTCCCGCTGTAGGTTCCCCTTCTTCCTCCTCTCCTGAACTAGCTGATTCCACATCCTCCTCCTCGCTTTCCACTTCCTCCACCTGGTTCGCAAGGTACTCGTGACAGTCAACACGCGCGGCCCACCGCCTCTCCGCACCTTCATTCGGCTGAAAATTCTCAACGCGTCTCTGCAGGTCTCCATCTCCGATTGACTTATTGACTCCTCCTTCACCAGCATCTTCATGACCGCCGGAGAGTAATGCAGGTTCAACATCTTCGCCAGCAACACCAGAGCCACCCATGACGGATGATTCTGTCCTCTCCACGAATTGAACATACACTATTGGCCTGGCATAAATCACTGCATCTGGGTTGCACACGACCTCTATGTAGTTCGCCCATGAAGCGTCGCTCGTCACCTTTATAAGTTGCCACACTATCTCCCCTGCAACATCTACAACTGCGGCATACACTGCCTCGATCCGTAATTTGTTCCTTGCGGTGTCCCGATCGAATGCGGAACGTACGCATCTCCGTAGCTCCGATAAGCTCATAGTGTTCAGATTGGGTGCTCGGATCACGGTCCGGTCACAATTAGACATGTTTGCCCCGTACGGCCCGTCACATACGAGACCACTTCCGTAGAACACGAACAAGTCTTGGATGTCACCCATGGCATATCTAACATAAGTCCATACTGAACCCTCTTAGAATATATAACATGCAACAAGTGTACCATCATACAGTAGCTACTGCCTACCACATACAAGCGTACCATTTATGGAGTGCGCTACCAAATTTCTATATAAATCACATTAGTAATGTAATGTACCAACATACAGCATCTACCGCACTGTAAGATTTTCATCTTAATTTACGTACCTGGCCTATCACCTACAAATACGAATTGTAATTTTTTTATTTGTCATTGTATTTTTTTTAATTTATTTGCAGAGCGCACTAACAAATTCCTACATAAAACATATTTTAGTGAAAATCAAATTACATTTTGTATTATTATTCTCCTAATTAAATCACTAATCCAGCAACTTATTTTTCATCATTTTTTACTTATGAAATCTTATATTGATCAAATAACTGCATTTTTGGCCAATCTGTTAGTTGCTCTACATTTCTAGTATTAGTTCCTCTACATTACTAGTACCCAACAATGTGTTCATATATGCAGGGTCACACTTCAACATAGATTTTTTCAAAGATTCACATGCAACTCCTTATTTCTAGCACCCAACCATTGTTTTAACAATTACGCCATCTGCTCTCACTACAACAGTATACAAAATTGTTCACATCATATAAAAATACAGTACACTACAACTATTTGTTTTAACGCTTACGTTAATGACGTGCTAATCACTAATAATAACAACTACAACCATCTGCACTCACCACAACAGTATACAAAACATTTACGTTAATGACATGGTAATCACTAACAATAACAATATAGTCGCACAGGGATGATATTTACCTTTTCTTGAAGCTCACGATGCGATCTACAACTTTCACAATTGCTAAAACTTCAAATCACCAGTGCAAATTACTCCAAATCCTATGTTTCCCGTTCTTCCTTTCTTCACTACGCTCGCCCTCTTCCTCTGCAGTATTCTTGCTTTTCTGTCTGTGCTTGCAAACTGGTTGAAGGCGTGCAAATGCAGGCCATTCTCTTCGTTTTATCACGCGTCCTGATCATCCAAGTGCAGACAATGGAGTAGGGGACGGTTGTAATATGCTGCCGCGTATACACATGCTACACTGGAAAGCAAAAAAGCATAGCAGGGAGAGGCTTTCGGCGCTCGGACAAGACAGCAGAGGAGTGGTGCGGTCGGCCTGTGCATAATTGGCGTGATGGTGCGGTGGGGGAGCGCACCACTCGGGTGGTGATGCGGTGGGGCAGCGCACCACTCGGTGGTGCGCTCGGGCAGCGCACGATTCGGCTGTGGTGCGGTCCCCGACCGCATGATTGCCAGGTGTCGCGTCCCGGTTAATCGTGCAATCGGTCACAGGGGGTAAAAATGGAATTATGTTTCGGCGGAGGCTATATCTGGAATTCTTGTGGTGTACCGTACCAAAAGCGTCCAAATTTCGCTGAATTGCTCGAAAAGCCAAGTGGTTAACAGAAAAAAAAATCCTTTTAATGTGATGGTGAGATCTAGCAGTGGGCACGTTTAACCCCACTCCCCGGGTTTTAATCAAGGCGTAATTTATGGATCTTCGACACTTTCCAGCACAAACTCGAGAAATGTAACGGATGCGTTCTTTTCGATGACTTTTTGTCTTACCAAAAAAAATCAAATGTTAATAATCCGATAAATCGTTTCAAAATACTATTTCAATAAACCGCTTCTAAACAACAGCGGAGAAATCATTTATTTATTTAAGAAAAGCCATAAGTTACAAAAGAACGAGGCTAATAGCTTCTCATACATCAAATTACCTTTCAATAATATGCAAATTTTCTATTATACGTTTGTTTGTTTAAGAAAAGAAATAAGCTAAAAAAGAACGGGGCTAATAGCTTCTCATACATCAAATTACCTCCCAATAATATGCAAATTTCCATTATACTTTGCATTATGGGGTTCCACCCCGGGAGAGATTTTCAGCATCAGCCATCATGCTCTACCTCGCACCTGACCAGCAAAATGACGTATAGCATCAAACTGACGCAAAAACATCATTCCCTTGCATCACATATATTATTCCGATGCTTTATTCCAACTCGACCAATAAGCCTCCTGATTATCGAAAGGAACACAGCTTTTTTATTGTTCTTGACAAACAAAAGGATGAGCACCTCCACCTGACAAGAAGTGAAAACTTCTTTCTCTTCTGAAAAGGAAAAGAAAAAGAAGTCCAGACTTCACAGGTACCTCTAGGATCTGCTGCAAGCATTCACCAAGACGGATCTGAGGCTTCTCGTCTCGGTCGCGACACACTCACGGTCAAAGAGGGCGGAGACCACGGCGACGCCTTTGAGATTCGGGAGACCAAGCTCCATCACTGAACCTGCATTTGTGGCATTGATGCCACCAATGGCCACGACAGGCAACTTTGAAGCCAAGCAAACGGTCTTCAGCCCCTCAAACCCCAAGGTGGCATTGTTCGCCTTCGTGGAGGTTGGGAAGACGCCTCCGCAGCCAATGTAGTCTGCCCCGTCGTTCAGTGCCTGCTCGGCTTGAGCAGTAGTCTTGCATGAGACGCCGATGATTTTTCCAGGTCCCAGGAGCTCCCGCGCTTCCCGTGCCGACATGTCCGATTGACCAACATGGACACCATCCGCATTGCATGCCAAGGCAATATCTATGCGATCGTTGATCAGCAATGGCACTCCACTGGACTTGCAGATTTCCACGCAAGCCTTGGCGGCTTCCAAAAACTGTCGTGTTTCAGCCTCTTTTTCTCTGAACATTAGAAAATGGGAAGCACATCAGTGAAATACACTGAAGAGACTGTATCACAAGCAAAACTGTGGCAACAGACCTCAATTGGACAATGGTAGCACCTCCTTCAATGGCAGTTTTCACGGCATCTTTTATTGAACGGCCCCACTTCTTGTTCACCCCAGAGTCTGTCACTGCATAAAGGAAGAGGTGGTCTGGACTGAACCTTGCTTGTGAGCCCACATTGTATGGAGGGCATTTGAGCCTGAAAAGGTGGTCGAAAGGGCCTTGAGGTCCATTTCCAATCATAAGATCTTTACTGTGATGAAGAGCAGATTCCACAAAGTTCTTTGCCACCTGCAGAGTTCACATATGCAACAAAAAAAAGTAAGATTCTTTCAACAGCGCGCCTGAAAAGATACATATAGTGGCAATCAAGGTTCAGAAAACCACTAGGAACTGATTTAGACACCTATGGCCGGTATTTGATATAGCGGCCAAGGATTAAGTTCTAAGGAGTACTTATGTAGGGTTGTTCTGATAATTCTGATGAGATTTGCATGTACACACGTTATTTCACAAAAAATCACAGTTCTTAAGCAAGAGCAAGTTCTGCCTGAAAATAAGCCAAAAACAGCAAGTTCTACCGAAAACTGTTACTTGATGAAGCAGCCAAGGAATAAGTTCTAAGGAGTACTTATGCAGGGTGGCTCTGATAATTCTGATGAGATTTGCATGTATACATATTATTTCACACAAAATTACAATAAGCCAACACAGGCTAGTTAATGGTCTACATTCTACAATAGATTACTGGCTGGTTACTGACCAAGATGCCATATGCAGTAAATGAGCGCTACACTATGCCATCTAATACAGTGCTAGTTACCACCAGTCACCTACTAATTTTCAAAATCTTGGTTTCCATTAAAAAAAAAGGAAAAAGTCTACTTGTCAACCTTGAACTTTGCCTTTGGTTCGATTTTCAACCTTCTCAGAAACCATCTAGATTAGGATCTTGAACTAACGAAACCGTCCACTTTACCCCCTCTACCCAAACCAGGGTGGTTTTGATATGATGTGGCATCCTAGTAGGCAAGTCTACGTTGATGTGGCATCCTAATCAGCGGCAACAAATAAACAAAGAATAAATAATGGGGCCATATCCATGTAAACCCAGTTCATGTCAGTGGGCCAATACTTAATCCTAGGATAAATTAGAAAATGATTAGATTAATGTGTCGGGTCCACCAGTTAGTGATATGTTATACTTCATATTTGATTAATTAATGTAATCCAACCAGTGGGCCGCTGGTCAGTTGGACAGAAAACAGAGGAGAGCAGGGGAAGCCATAGCAGAGCGCTTGGGCGGGTTCTCCAGCAGCGAATGCGGTCGTGGTGAGCTAGGGGTGATACTCAAAAATGGGTTGCGGGGGTCAAGAGGAAGCTTTTGGTGGTGCTGGTGTGGTGAGGGCAGTGGTGGCCGGAGGCGAGCAGGCGGCGCTGATGAATAAGTCCCTGTACTGTGGTCTTTGTGGGGCTGTGGTAGTTTTTGTTTTTTGACTGCTTTAGGACAGCATCTGCTTTTGCTTTAGGACAGCATCTGCTTTTGCTTTAGGACAGCATCTGCTTTTAGGACAGCATCTACTTTTAGGACAGCATATTGACCGCTTTAGGACAGCATCTAGGATAGCATCTTAGCATATGCTTGGCTGGTTCTCAGCCTATAAATATGTATCTCCAACCCCTCAGGTTGGCATGCCATTGTGTGAGCAATAAACAAGAAGAAAATTGCCCCATCTCCTAGTGTCATCCTCTCCATGAGAGTTAGGATCTTGCTATCACCAAGAGCAAGAGTCCAGCGACTAACAAGTGGTATCAGAGCCTTAGTATCCTGTAGCCTGAGCATCTCCTGCTCATCTCCTTCTCCGGCCTCGCAGCAGCCCCGGCCGGTAGCAGCAGCAGCTCCGGCTGTCCCCGCTCACTCCTCTCCGGAGACGGACGGCAGCTCGTCAGAAGCAGCCATCTCTCCACGCAACAGCCCCCCAGTAGCGCGCCATGTCCGCAGGGCAGTCTCAGCGCTCGGTCGCCTCGAGCATGCGGCGTCAGCAGACGGCCGAGCTCGTCGCGGCAGAGCAGCGCGAGCGAGCGGCGGCAGAGACCGCTGCGGCGGCGGAAAGGGCGTCAAGGCTGGCAGCGGCGGAGCTGGCAGCAGCCAGGGCGGAGGTGGAAGCAGCGGCGGCGGCAGATGCAGCGCGTGCGGCAGCAGCAGAGGTCAAGGCTCTGCGCGGCAGCAACAGCAGCTCCGGCTCTGTTGATGGCGGCGCCGACGCGGACCCTCAGCTGCTGGAGAGGGAGGCAGCGCAAGGGCGAGCGGCGCAATGGGTAGCCGCGCACGCCCACGAGCGCGGCGGCAGCCCAGACAGGCGCGGACGCGCCGGCGGCGCTCCTGGAGGAGGCACGCACGGCGGCGGCGTACGGGTCGACGGAGAGCGCGGCCCTCACAGGCAACGTGGCTCTCTCTCCCCGGTACGGTACCGTGGTCACCACGAGTACCAGGCTGTCGTCAGGGACGTCGGCCCCGGCGGCGGGTGGCCTACCCTCACCAAGACCAACTACGTCGAGTGGGCTGCGGTGATGAGGGTGAAGCTCCAGGTGCGGCATATGTGGGATGCAGTCCGGTACGGCGACGTCGACTACGACCAGGATCGACGGGCGCTGGATGCTCTCATCGCCGCAGTCCCGCCCGAGATGCAGTTCTCGCTTACCAACAAGCGGACTGCCAAAGAGGCTTGGGACGCCATCGCTGCAGCACGCATCGGCAGCGACCGCGCCCGCAAGTCTACATTGCAGGCACTACGCACGGAGTGGGAGCACCTGGCCTTCAAGCCAGGTGAGGACGCTGATGACTTTGCTCTCCGTCTCAACACTCTGTTGCAGAAGTTGGTGCAGTTCGGTGACGACACCTACGGCGAGGAGAGAGCTGTGGAAAAGCTCTTCCGCTGCGTCCCCGAGAAGTACAAGCAGATGGTTCGCTCGATCGAGTCTCTGCTGGACCTCTCCACGATGACGATCGAGGAGGCGTTGGGTCGCCTCAAGGTCGTTGACAGCGATGAGCCACAGCGCCCCTCGGGACCCGTCACCATTGGCGGGAAGCTCCTCCTCACTCGGGAGCAGTGGGAAGCCGGCCAAGGTGACAAGAAGAAGGGGGAGCCTTCTTCCACGACAGGCGGCCGCAAGAGTGGCAAGCGCGGCAAGCCGCGCAAAGGCGCCCAGGGCGGCGATGCTGGCAAGCAAAAGCCGGCACGAGACGACTCTTGCCACAACTGCGGCAAGCTTGGTCACTGGGCCAAGGAGTGTCGACAGCCACGACGCGGCCAGGCCCACGTCGCGCAAGCGGAGGAGGAGCAGCCGGTCCTGTTCATTGCTCATGCGAGCATCGAACTACCTCCAGCGGCACCGGCCGCAGTGGCTCTCCTCCACCTTGACGAGCCAAAAGCACACGCCCTCCTCGGCGACAGTTCCAGCAATGACAAGACCGACGGGTGGTGCCTCGACACCGGCGCCACCCACCACATGACCGGGCGGCGGGAGTTCTTCTCCGAGCTCGACTCAGGCGTACGAGGCACCGTCAAGTTCGGCGATGCCTCCGCCGTGGAGATCAAGGGCGTCGGCTCTGTCGTCTTCGTCGCCAAGACTGGCGAGCACCGGCTGCTCACCGGCGTCTACTACATCCCCGATCTGCGGAACTCCATCATCAGCTTGGGACAGCTGGATGAGAACGGCTCGCGTGTCGAGATCGAGCACGGGGTGCTGCGGATTTGGGATCTTCGACGCCGCCTCCTTGCCAAGGTAACCAGAGGCGCAAATCGACTCTACACTCTTCACGTGCAGGTGGCACAACCCATCTGTCTCGCAGCTCGTCGGGACGACGAGGCGTGGCAGTGGCACGAGCGCTTTGGGCACCTTCACTTCGAGGCCCTGAAGCGGCTCAGTGCCACGGAAATGGTGCGAGGCCTGCCGTGCCTTGACCATGTGGAGCAGCTCTGCGACGTCTGCGTGTTGACGAAGCAGAGGCGACTCCCCTTTCCCCAGCAGGCGAGTTTCCGAGCCAAGGAGAGGCTCGAGCTCGTGCACGGGGACTTGTGTGGCCCGGTGACACCGGCCACACCAGGAGGACGACGCTACTTCCTGCTGCTCGTCGACGACCTCTCCCGCTACATGTGGGTGATGGTCCTCGGCAGCAAGGGAGAGGCTGCGGACGCCATCAGGCGCACGCAGGCTGTTGCGGAGGCGGAGTGCGGCCGCAAGCTGCGCGTGCTGCGCACAGACAACGGCGGCGAATTCACGGCGGCTGAATTCGCGTCGTACTGCGCTGATGAGGGCATTCAGCGCCACTACTCCGCGCCGTACAGCCCGCAGCAGAACGGCGTCGTCGAGCGGCGCAACCAGACGGTTGTGGGGATGGCTCGGGCCCTCCTCAAGCAGAGGGGGATGCCGGCTGTCTTCTGGGGAGAGGCGGTGGTGACGGCCGTCTACATCCTCAACCGCTCGCCTACGAAGGCGCTCGACGGCAGGACGCCGTACGAGGCTTGGCATGGGCGCAAGCCGGCGGTCTCCCACTTGCGGGTCTTCGGCTCCCTCGCGTTCGCCAAGGAGCTTGGCCACATCGGTAAGCTCGACGACAGGAGCACTCCGGGAGTGTTCATCGGCTACGCGGAGGGCTCGAAGGCCTACCGCATCCTCGACCCTGACACACAGCGAGTCCGCATCTCGCGTGACGTTGTGTTCGACGAAGGGCGAGGCTGGACGTGGGACAAGGCGGTGGACGACGGTTCGACTTCGACTCTCAGGGACTTTGTTATCGACTACGTCCACTTCGAGAGAGCCGGGGGAGCTAGCCGCTCGTCTTCACCGAGCTCGTCCACCTCGACACCTTGCTCGCCACCAGCTCCGGCGAGTGCTCCACCACCTTCGGCACCGGCTACGCCCCACTCTTCACCACCGGCTCACCACTCTCCTGCACCGGCGGCCACACCACCGGGATCGGCCCCAACAGCTTCGGTCCACGACGAGCAGCGCATGGTGGAGTTCGCTACTCCGCTATCTCACGACGAGGACCGCGTCGACGTCTACCACGACGACGAACCTCTGCGCTATCGTACCATGGACAACATCCTCGGCGAGTTGCCCGTCCCTGGACTGGCGCAGCGCGACTTCGAGGCGGAGCTGCACTTGGCGTGCGACGACGGCGAGCCTCGCTCCTTCGCTGAGGCGGAGGGAGACGCGGCGTGGCGTGTCGCGATGAAGCAGGAGATGGACGCCGTCGAGCGGAACCGGACGTGGGAGCTGACGGATCTTCCTGCCGGTCACCACGCGATCACCCTTAAGTGGGTGTTCAAGCTGAAGCGGGATGAAGCCGGCGCCATCGTCAAGCACAAGGCTCGCTTGGTAGCACGAGGCTTCGTGCAGCAGGAGGGGGTCGACTTTGATGACGCCTTCGCACCCGTCGCGCGCATGGAGTCCGTTCGTCTTCTCCTCGCACTTGCAACCCAGGAGGATTGGCGCGTCCATCACATGGACGTCAAGTCCGCCTTCCTCAACGGCGATTTAAAGGAGGAGGTCTACGTCCGTCAGCCGCCGGGATTCGTCATCCCCGGCAAGGAGGGCAAGGTTCTCCGCCTGCGCAAGGCCCTCTACGGCTTGCGGCAGGCACCACGAGCCTGGAACGCTAAGCTGGACTCCACCCTCAAGCAAATGGGGTTCCAGCAGAGCGCACACGAGGCTGCGGTCTACCGGCGGGGCAAAGGCGGCAATGCTCTGCTGGTAGGCGTCTACGTCGACGACCTGGTGATCACCGGCTCCAAGGAGGCCGAGGTCGAGGCGTTCAAGGCGGAGATGAAGACCGCCTTCCAGATGAGCGACTTGGGGCTCCTCTCCTTCTACCTGGGGATCGAGGTCCACCAGGACAGCTCCGGTATCTCCCTTCGTCAGACCGCCTACGCCAAGCGCACCGTCGAGCTGGGCGGGCTCACCGACTGCAACCCAGCCCACACTCCTATGGAGGAAAGGCTGAAGCTGAGCCGCGACAGCACGGCGGAGGAGGTGGACGCGACGCAGTACCGGCGCATCGTGGGCAGCCTTCGCTACCTCGTCCACACGCGTCCGGATTTGGCGTTCGCCGTCGGCTACGTCAGTCGGTTCATGCAGCGACCGACGACGGAGCATCAGCAGGCCGTAAAGAGGATCCTCCGCAATGTTGCGGGCACCTCCGACTACGGCTTGCACTACCCGAGGTGTCCCGGCGCGGCACACTTCATCGGGTACAGCGACAGCGACCACGCAGGCGACATTGACACCAGCAAGAGCACAAGCGGGATTCTCTTCTTCCTCGGCAAGTGCCTCGTTAGCTGGCAGTCAGTCAAGCAGCAGGTGGTGGCCCTGTCTAGCTGTGAGGCCGAGTACATAGCGGCTTCCACCGCTTCGACTCAGGCGCTCTGGCTCGCTCGACTGCTTGGTGATCTCCTCGGCAGGGACACTGAAGCAGTGGAGCTCAGGGTGGACAGCAAGTCCGCTCTAGCCCTGGCAAAGAACCCCGTTTTTCATGAACGGAGCAAGCACATCCGGGTGAAGTACCATTTCATCCGAGGCTGCTTGGATGAAGGAAGCATCAAGGCAAGCTGCATCAACACCACGGATCAGCTTGCGGATCTGCTCACCAAGCCTCTTGGAAGGATCAAGTTCCTTGAGCTCTGCTCCAAGATCAGGATGGTTCGATCCTCCCACAAGACAACGCACAAGACTTAGGGGGAGAATGATGAATAAGTCCCTGTACTGTGGTCTTTGTAGGGCTGTGGTAGTTTTTGTTTTTTGACTGCTTTAGGACAGCATCTGCTTTTGCTTTAGGACAGCATCTGATTTTAGGACAGCATCTGCTTTTGCTTTAGGACAGCATCTGCTTTTAGGACAGCATCTACTTTTAGGACAGCATCTGCTTTTAGGACAGCATCTGCTTTTGCTTTAGGACAGCATATTGACCGCTTTAGGACAGCATCTAGGATAGCATCTTAGCATATGCTTGGCTGGTTCTCAGCCTATAAATATGTATCTCCAACCCCTCAGGTTGGCATGGCATTGTGTGAGCAATAAACAAGAAGAAAATTGCCCCATCTCCTAGTGTCATCCTCTCCATGAGAGTTAGGATCTTGCTATCACCAAGAGCAAGAGTCCAGCGACTAACAGGCGCGACTAAGCACAACCATGGCGTAGATTCCGCAAAACACTATGTAGAGCTAATCTATCTAGTGCACTAGCAGTAGGAGACCCAGAGGAACACACCCCTGTTGTTTATTGAGTCAGAGGAGCCCTGTAATGGTGCAGCGAGAGGGAGCAGCGGCGGCGGGAGTGGTTTGACAGTGGTGGACCTCCACCGTTGCGGCAGGCTTCAAAGGAGCAGCGGAGATGGTTGAGGAGGTGCCATGTATGCTAACTGTGCAGCCACTTGAGGAAGAAGCTCATTGGAGGAAGGGGATTTCGAGGGTGAGCTTGGCAGCCAGAGTTAGAGAAGATAAGTTAGAGAAGATAACCTGATTTGTACCAAGCTCTGCACAAAATCAGAAATTGATTGAAGGGAAATGTATTTCGGGAGGTGGAACACAAAGTGATGCGAGTGGTTTTGCGAGGAAATCACCGGAGCGACGAGGACACGGCTGACGTGCCACGGACGCGCTCACCAGAGATGGGAGAGAAGGTGGAGTTCCAATCAAAATAGTGGGGCACAAGAGCTGGAACTCGAGTGGAATGTAGAGGGGAGGATGGGAAAGAAGATGATGCGGATGTTTGGGCTTATATACCAAGGATTTGGCTTGATTTCTCGTGGGATTTGGCGCGGCGTACACGAGCTCATGGGTATGGCAAGCATGGCGATGGTGACACTCCAAATCTGGCCGGCGATAGCGGAGCTCAAGCATGACGGTGGCACACCTCCTTCATCCTCGTTGGATTTGGTTTCATCAACATCCTCCTATCCGGCATGGTCTCCTACATGCTTGATCTCTAGGAGCACCTCCTCATTGCGCTCAAGAACCCCCCACCATTGCCTCCGTAGCCATAGAAGATGACAAAGAAAGTGCATTAGAGTGACATGTGGGCCCTAGTGCCGACGAGGCTTCATTTGACGATGAGGATCTGACGTGGTGTCCAAGTCAGCCCAAAACCAGAGTGGAGTGGGTCATGGGGGTTGAAGTGAACGGTTTTAATAGTTCAAGGTTGTGTTCCAGATGGTTTCAAAGTTCAGTGTTGAAAATCGAATCGAGGCCATAGTTCAAGGTTTAAAAGTGAACTTATTCCTAAAAAAAACACTCGGTACTAAGGAGTTACCCATCATATCGGAGACCCTTTCTTAGGTAGCAATTTTTGCAGCACAAAAGCAGTTTCAAGTAAGATACTATAGCAACATGATTAGGAAAACTGTTCCAGTCTATGTCATGTTAGTTGCCAAAGTAATATTTTCCAAGTGGTACCATAAGAGGGGTGGCACTAAATCTTTTGTTTCATAAAAATCACACAAAACATATATATTTTGACTCAATTTCTTCACTGTATGCAGGTATCAGTAAGCAAAAAGTACTGGAAGATTAACCTGAACAGCATGCAGCATTGTTGCACCTTTTGCTAATTCAGCAGCTATACATGAAGCTAAAGTGCAACCAGTTCCATGTGTGTTACGGGTCTTCATACGATGCCCACGGAGCTCAATGAACTCCTTACCTGATGAAGTAGTTCAGAGCTTATATGAGGCTGTTAAAAGAGCATGATGGAGACATGATAATGGATGAAAAATACCCCTATTAAATTATAGAACCCATACCATCAAAAAATACATCAATTGCGTCTGACAAGTCTAGCATATCCCCACCTTTCACAAGCACATATCTGCAAATGGTAAATTTGCACCGGTGAATTACACATAATTCATTTTAGTGATTGAAACCACGATGGATCTAATTAACAATAGGAATGTAGTGATTGCATTCTTAAATAGGTCAGTCAATAATGCAATTAGCAATGCCATGAATGAAAAGCTTTTCAAGGAGCATGGTTAGAGCTGACAAGGTTTGGCACTCATCCAATACAGGCTCCAGGATACAAAATACATATGAGAGGTCCAAAAAGTAGGAATGGATAGCTCACGCTGTAACTAACAGATATTCTGTATATTCAGACATGACAGATCAAGCAGAGTAAATAACAAGAAAAATCTATGACAGCTACATTAACCAGTTTGCTTCAACAAATATAGTTAAGGTTCATATCCATGGATAGAACACTGGTGACCTGGCTGACATTTGCCTATACAAGTGTAACATCTGGATGTACAAGCACAGGATATTGCAAATGTAGTCTATGGAAACAAATAAGGTAGAAGCACTTTAGAACAACAGCATAAATTCACGGAGATATGAAATTCATACTTTGGACCAAATTTGTAAATGGATTCTGCTGCACTGCGCATGTCAGAAACTGTTCGCAATGATACATCCCCAAGTAATTTTGACGCTTCTTTCACATTTGGAGTGACTATATCAGCCATACCAAATAGTTCATCCCTGCTCGAAACATTGCAACAGTATCTCAGTAAGTGCTATGAGATTGAGCCATTGAGGATGTAATGGCAACACCACTCCATCCAGAACTATAAATACACACAGAACAAAAAAATATTAATCCTGTACCTATATTTAGCGAGAGTGGATGGTTCTGAAAGACTATCCCCACTTGTGGACACCATAACTGGATCCACCACTAAAGCTGCCTTCAAAAGAGTAAGTCATAGTAAGTAAATAAATGAGGTGAGATAGATAGTGTGTTTTAATCGAACAATTGCAAATAATGTGTCATACCTTTGACTGGAAACTTCCTGAGATTCTCACACAGAACTTGAACTACTCCAGCTGAAGGGAGCATCCCTGTCTTCACCTAATCAACTCAAGAACAAGTAATGAACATTGTATAGTTACACTTGCTCAAATGAAATAAATGTACAGTAAAATGTAACACTTCTAACTCCAGATGCATATGACGGCTATAATAGTAGCATAATTCGACAATCAGCAAGATTTCTTGTACATAAACATAACAGTGTCAACCAAAAATTAGCTACGTCACACACAAATAAAATGCATCTTGCACACATAACTTAAGGAATGCAACAACAAAAAATCCAACTTGCGATCTGAGACTACACAATCATAAGCAGCCAGCATATAGTCAACAATATCACTTATCAGTGCTAAATATGAATGCATTGAAACAGTCCAATGTCATGGAGAGTTTAACCCTGAACACCTATTTTGTTGCAGAACTAATTAGGTGCTTATCATTATAGGTCATATTCATATTGCCTTCTAAAATCTGCATTTCTACAGTAAATGACTTTTCTACTGTACCTAGCTTTCAAACATAGTGTCTTTTCAAGACAGGATCTACCAGTTAATTGTAGTACATACTGTAGTGACTTCATTTATATTAGCCAAAATTGCACGTGAGTTTCTCTTTCTCCGTGCGGCTTTCTACAAGTTGTTACTATTCATAAGCTAAAGCCAAAAACCATCAGCAAAAAACCAATATGAATGGGCAACCTTCAAACTTCTTCCACCACAGATTGCCAATACTATGTTCCGGGCTCTGGCCAGGTAAGCTT